>CM075338.1:54323054-55573054 GCA_037788925.1 Mytilus galloprovincialis | reverse complement strand
TTATACAACTGAACTATATTTGGTACATGCACTAGCATTATCATTGTTTATATAAGTCAATAATCATTCATGCGACGAGACTTTCATTCAATGTCAATAAACCAAAAATAAATGTAAAGAAAAGAGATTGTTAATTGTAATGCGTAGGAGCTACATGGTGTGTAACTTCAATACTAAAGCGCCCTCTTACGATTGTGTCTTCCAGAGTTACTGAAGTGATCGTAGTGAGCATATTCATTAATAAAGACTGAATTATTCAGGTTACATGTTCTGTAACTCCTAAGTGTTTTAAATTACCTTGATAAAAATGGAAAGAAAATTCAAAGGTTTAACATCTAAACGCTTTTATAATAAAAACGAAACTGAAAGTGTAATTTGCTTTGAGTGATAACTGTTGATTTGTGTTTAACGTCCAGAGACAACTATTACGTGTCTATTAGGGTGATTATAAGCTAAAGTACTAAAGTTTATAGAGCTCAGATATAGTGCTTGAGATCTATAGAAATGGTATGGAAAGCACGGCCGCACGCCCAAATGTCAATTTAATTGATATATGAACAACTGTGGGAGGTTTAGCTAAAGCTGTTAACCTAGGTTCAAACCACTATTTTATTTTGCAAATACCTGTACCAAGTCAGGAATATGACGGCTGTTAGTTTCCGTTAGTCCCATTAAATATTGTCATTTTTTATGGACTTCTTTTTTTTAATTTAACTTGGATTTTTTAAAACGTCGTTAACATACATGTAATAGTCTAGAGGTAATTTTAAAGTTCGCATACAAATGTCAAACTACCTGTGCAAATTATTATGCGAGTGTACCAGTCTTTGTTCTTAGGTAACACATGATTAACGGTAACGTTTTTCCTTTGTTGTAGATCGATACAGTTGTACAAACTTTCGTTATCTTTAATAAAAAATAGGCTTATGTATATAATAAAGAATAGAGAATTATAGGCATATACTACAGAAAATGGGCTTATGAAATAAGGAATTGAGAACAATGAATTGCTGTATTACAATGAATAGAGAAAAATATAAACAATAGAGAAAATTGACATACATGTATGACCCTCTGCTGTTGTTTTTTATTTGGTCGGGTTGTTGTCTCTTTGACACATTCCCCATTTCCATTCTCAATTTTATGAACTAGATAAAACAGAACTAAAGAATCCCCAATTCAGACCCTCATGAAATACCACAGACAATCTGAGCACTACTTTATAGCTAAGGGTGCAAAGGTAAACGTCCTTAAGTATAATGTTTAAAATTTGAAAACTGTTTTTGTTTGTAGACATAATGTTTTTTCTGCAATAAATCTATAGAACAGTCTCTATGTAGTATCAATAGGTTGATGTCCTTATATAAGTTTGTGGTTTTGTTTTAACATGTAAAAGAGGTGAAAACCCATCAAAGATGTAAGGCTAATTGGTACGATAAACGCTTGTTTTGTTTATATAACACATCTGTGGTGCTCGAATAAAAACAGTTAAGAGGCACAATCAGGCAGCTAAAACAGCAAAACAGTTGTTTGTATCCTGATTATTTTCAACACTTTAAATAACCAAGTTTATAAAGTTATGTGATTGACACCTCGTAATGGGTCATCCACAACTCTTAACTGCAGCAAGATGGCAGATTAATTAACAGCATGAGAGAAGCATGAATGTCGCTTTGACAAATATATGTATTGTTGGTCATCACCATTCCAATATAAGTCGGTTTGAGAATAAAAATCAGGCAATAAACGATGGTAAAGACCTTCCAAGATCAAGAAGACTCCCTATATCATCTGTTAGAGAAAAAAAATGCATAATGAAGGTTGGTCAGAAAGAAACCCATTGCATACAATACAATCATAAAACGAGAGTGGTGGTCATACAGGAGCCTTTTAACAAGAACTGTTCGAGATCTACTCATCGGTACTGGTTATCGTGCGATAAGACAATTTCGGGGACCTTTGCTTACGAACAGACACACAGTTGCCCGTATCAAATGTAGTGCAGAGCTCGCCAAAATTTCAAATTAGCATCGTAGAGGAAGATCCATTGTTCCAATGGAATTCGGTTCATCTTCCTTGGCCCGATCGTAGCCCGGATTTGAACCATATCGAGCATATATGGGACAATATTGGGCGTAAAGTGCGCAAAAGGACACCCTATTTCAAACACGTCATGAAATAAACAATGCCCTTCATCAGAAATGGTTGCTGCTACCTTAGCAAAAAATTAGTCGATTTATGGCTGGAATCAGAAGACGTTAACAGGCGGTTATCCGTTTGAATGGAGGCTGCGCACAAAGTACTAATTCTTTGGCGTATAACAATCAACCATGATGTGAACAATCATCTTACGAATAATTTTGAAATGTCTGACATTTTAAAGTTCGACTACAGTAAAAGTTGTAAAATGCATTTTTTTGTACAAAAAAACACTTCATTTTATTATTAAAATTGTTGTTAGATTACTCATCTTTTTTTCAAACATTTTTTGTTCGTGTAAATGCCAATGTTATCATCAACTATGTTTTAATATTATTTTACAAATATTTTATCATATCCCATCCAAAACAAGCGGCTGATTTTTCAAGTTTTAAAAAAACAAGGTGTTGCAATACTTTTTTCCATGTGTATATTTACACATTGTGACATGGATGAAAAGTTATCGCACTGGCACTTTTTACTTGCATGAAAATACGAATTTTGTGATATATTTAAAATGTGTTGTTACAAAATTCTGGAAACTAAATAAAATTGAGGAATACATCTTCCTCGTGCAAAGCTCTCTTCCTTTCCCGGATTTGGTTATACTTTTTTAAAACTTTGTTGGTTTATAGCCTCTAATATTTTTAATTGTAAGCTTTGGAATATCAAATACTGACAGGACAGTGATTGTTGAAATGCGTACATTGTAGCTGGTGTAAAAAAAAAAGGTACCGTTTATGTTTTATTTATATAAGAATGCAAAATCACGCATAACGATGAAAGCTGTATCGATTGGAAATAGTTTCTGGTTTTCTTACTATTTACTATCATGATAAAACAGTTGTACTTTAGAATCTTTTTTTGGATCACAAGAAAAAACTTTGTACCCACTGAGCTCTCGCTTAAAAAAAAGGGAAAAGTCATTTTGTTTCATGGCTACAGTCATTTGAATTGAACATGTTAATTTAAAATAATAATGAAGGGGAATAAACTCCAGAAATAATACGCACAAAACTAACGTTTAAGCTACATGAAGCAACAAAAACATGAGAGCGAACTCGTATGTAGCTTACGTGTGAAAATGTAGTTCCCTTTCCACTAATATCACCGGGCTTCTGCTAGTGACAAGTATATAATTATATGTTTAAGATAAAGAGTTCTTGGTACAATGTATTAAGTCTACCGCTGTTTAATATGCAGTAGGAATCAATTAAATACTTCTTGGTATCAGCCTGAAATTATAGCTGACCGAAATTGTTGTATGCGTGTCCTTTGGTTGCATAGTTAATGTAAAAATTGTTCTTGGGTAATTGTGGCACAATCTACTTAATTTCTTTAATATAATCATATATAAAAATAACAAATGTTCAAAAAGATTTAAAAAAAAAAGAAGAAATGTTTACTACATTATAGGTATTGGAAAACAAATTACGAAGGAAAAAAAGGACTTCGAAAGGCAGTAAATTTACCCTGATAAGGTGTGTTCAAATCTAAAAATTACATAATTACGTTTGATTTAATTTGTAAATTGGGTTGTTACATTATTCTGGCACAGTTATCGCCACCTCTTATTTATTCCTTGCAATGTATTATAATAAATATTTCGTACTTTTATTATTACCACTAAAATCAAAATTATTAAGCATTGAATATCAAAATCAAAAACTATGGAATTATGAAACAAGAGGGCACACGTTGAAATGTCTCGCCTTCTATACTAATCATTGATATTATGTTGATAGTCCTAAGTATAAAGCTAAGCTTTAATACAACTGTCACATAAACTTAACATTAACCAAGATAACTTAACAAAGACCAATGAACCTTGAAATGAGGTCAAGGTCAGATGAACCATGCCAGGCAGACATGTACAGCTAACAATGCTTCTATACAACATATATAGTTGACCTATTACTTATAGTTTAAGAAAAATAGACCAAAACACAAAAACTTAAAACTGTGCAATGAACCGTGAAAATGAGGTCACGGTCAAATAAAAACTGCGCGACTGACATAAAGATCATAAAATATTTCCATACACCAAATATCGATGACCTATGGCATATAGTATTAGATAAAAAGACCAAAACTCAAAAACTTAACTTTGACCACTGAACCATGAAAATGAGGTCAAGGTCACATGACATCTGCCCGCTAGATAGGTACACCTTACAATCATTCCATACAACAAATAGAGTAGACCTATTGCATATAGTATGAGAAAAACAGACCAAAACACAAAAATTCAACTATAACCACTGAACCATGAAAATGAGGTCAAGGTCAGATGACACCTGCCAGTTGGACATATACACCTTACAGTCCTTCCATACACCGAATATACTAGCCCTATTGCATGTAGTATCTGAGATATGGACTTGACCACCAAAACTTAACCTTGTTCACTGATCCATGAAATGAGGTCGAGGTCAAGTGAAAACTGTCTGACAGACATGAGGACCTTTCAAGGTACGCACATATCAAATATAGTTATCCTATTACTAATAATAAGAGAGAATTCACCATTACAAAAAATCTGAACTTTTTTTTCAAGTGGTCACTGAACCATGAAATGAGGTCAAGGACATTGGACATGTGACTGACAGAAACTTCGTAACATGAGGCATCTATATACAAAGTATGACGCATCCAGGTTTTCCACCTTATGGAAGTACACCACTAATTAATGGCCCCATTGCTTTCTATGTTAAATTCCTCAATTTCGAGTGGTCACAGCTCTTTTATCTTAAGTTCAAATAAAGTGACAATCATTGCATGTCAAAGCAACACCTTCTGGTGTCCTGTACTGAAAAAATCAACATACCTTACATTGCATATAAGAAAGAACTGGTTCCCGGAACTTCGGATGTACCAAAACAGGTACTTAAGATCTGACAAAAAGGCAAAATGTACCCTCCTTTTTAAATTTCATGCCATTTTTTTATTATTCAAATTTATCAGTCAAAAATTGTTCTGCAATGATCACCAGTAATGCAGCTATCATTTGATACCAAAATTAATAAAATATTCTAAATATATTGAAAGTTATGTCCATGCGTAGGAACTATTTTGTGTTAAATATGTACTACTTTCTGGTATGTGCTTTCTGGCCGGGCCTGAATTAGTGGTGTTACACCTTATAATATATAAAGCTTTTAAGAAGTAAGCTAACACCGCCACCGCCGCCGCCGGATCACTATCACTATATCGAGCTTTCTGCAACAAAAGTTGCAGGCTCGACAATAACTGTTACTAATTTGAGCGAACAATATCGCATTACCAAAGAGAATTATTTACAATCAAACTACGGGGCGCCGAATGGGACTCTTGTGGTTTTGTACAAAATTCAATTCTGTCATAACAAAATCATTTTTGTCTTACAAAACTATGTGCTACAGACTTGTTTTGTGAGAACTTCAATTTTGTGATGACAAAATTCATTTGTGTAGACAAAATTCATTTTTGTCATGACAAAATTCATTTTTGTAGACAAAATTCATATTTGTCATGACAAAAGTCAATTTTGTCTAAAAGGTATGCAAATATGTTCAAATATAAACATATTTGCATACAAAATTGACTTTTGTTACCTGATATGGAAATTAAATCACAAAAGTCAATTGTGTGAGGTAAGATTCAATTTTGTGAGACAAAATTGACTTTTGTGAGACAAAATTGACTTTTGTGAGACAAAATTGACTTTTGTGAGACAAAATTCAATTTTGTCAATTTTGTTGAGACAAAAGTCAATTTTGTTAATTTTGTTGAGACAAAAGTCAATTCTGTCAATTTTGTTGAGACAAAAATCAATTTTGTTGAGACAAAAGTCAATTTTGTTAATTTTGTTGAGACAAAAGTCAATTTTGTTAATTTTGTTGAGACAAAAGTCAATTTTGTTAATTTTGTTGAGACAAAAGTCAATTTAGTCAATTTTGTAGAGACAAAAGTAAATTTTGTGACGACAAAATTCATTTTTGTGACGACAAAATTCAATTTTGTAACAACAAAATTGACTTTTATGTGACAGAATTGACTTTCGTGAGACAAAAATCAATTTTGTCAATTTTGTTGAGACAAAAGTCAATTTTGTCAATTTTGTTGAGACAAAAGTCAATTTTGTCTCACAAAAGTCAATTTTGTCAATTTTGTTGAGACAAAAGTCAATTTTGTCAATTTTGTTGAGACAAAATTCAATTTTGTCAATTTTGTTGAGACAAAAGTCAATTTTGTCAATTTTGTTGAGACAAAATTCATTTTTGTCAATTTTGTGTAAAAGTCGATTTTGTATGCAAATTAGTTCACAGAAACCAAACTAAACTAATTTGAATACAAAATTGACTTTTTTCGCCCAATTTTCAAATTAGGTAACAAAATTCAAGTCTGTGTAACAAAAATGAATTTTGTCATGACAAAAGTGACTTTTGTCCGCTGATAGATAATTTTGTATGACAAAATTTTAAATTTGTAGTATGATACAAATTTTGTTAAACTGAACTTATTTTTGTTGAACAAAAGTCACTTTTGTCCGTACAAAATTGAATTTTGAGTACAAAACCACAAGAGTCCCATTCGGCGCCCCGTACAAACGGTGTAAACATAAAATTGAGAATGTGTCAAAGAGACAACAACCCGACCATAGAAAAGACAACAGCAAAAGGTCACCAATAGGTCTTCCATGCAGCTAGAAATTCCCGCACCCACAGGCGTCCTTCAGCTGGCCCCTAAACAAATATGTTTACTAGTTCAGTGATAATGAACGCCATACTAAACTCCAAATTATACACAAGAAACTAATATTAAAAATAATATAAGACTAACAAATTTTAAGGCCAGAGGCTCCTGGCTTGGGACAGGCGCAAAAATAACATAATATATAAAAAGACATTAACGTACTTAAAGAATTGACCATGGATGAGATTAGAAATTTGTCATTTTAGCTGGAAGACAAAAATAAATCTTCAAAATTCATGGACAATAGTAACACGGACCATAAAACTCGTCTCTTGCAAATCTGATCTTCCTAGGTAAGAAGAATAACTCAGATGTACAAGCAAATTTACAAGAAGTACTAATTAACTAAATGATTATCCCCCTTTATAATTATTGTTCTCTTCATTGTTTCACGTTTTTGCGCTTTCCAAACTTTAGAAGTATGACACGCGTTTAAGTTGTGGGATAAACTGGTAAGGTGAGGGTGGGGTCTGAATATTTGGGGTAAAAGAATGGGAACATAGAATATAGGGAGTAAAAATGTGGGATTTAGGGGAAAAAAAAAAGTGAGAAGTGCGAGAGAAAAAAAAAAGGAAATATAGGAAATAAGGAAATCTTGTCACCCCTTCACACGTTTGGTGTTGTGCTTCTCTGAAGTTGTTTGTTAAAGAAATAAATCTAGCGGTATTCAATATTGACAATTGCCTATAGCTATACATATGGGATCAGTTTTTAATTGCCTTAACATCTGCCAGGAATTGTTAAGAGAAATGGTCTAGAAAATTTGGTAGAACAGTTTTAGAAAAATAATGGCTCTGAAATTACTAAATTTTACAGAATTTGATCTGATCTTTTTAGACATAATTAATAGAAAGGCCATATATATAATTTCAGGTATTCTATTCTTTGGAAGATATCCCAAGTGAGAACAACAAGGTATCATATACATGTAGTTAACATTATATGATGTATTCCGCTTCATTTCTCTTGAAACTTACTTCGCAAAGGATTTGATTTTAGTCTATGAAGTCATGCTAGAGTGGCAAAGCACGTTCTTGTTTCGACTGCAGATATTGCCATTTCTGTCATTCACAGTTTTAGTTGCTTTATTATGTGCTTGCATAATTAGATTGTACATGTATATGCTTTTTGATTCTGACATTTTTACACATGCACAGTTCAACGGTAGATCAGTTCTGGTTTGAAATGTTCTAAAACTAATTACTACGACAGTTCAAAAGAGAAGTTCGAAATGATCATAACGGCAATGTTTAAGCTCTAACCCGCCTAGTGGAGAATATTTGACAGGCAATCAACGGTCTGCAGTCGTTACCAAATTTCCTAATTGATTGGTGGGTGTTTATTGCCTTTTTAGCAATATTGGCAATATCATCATGGTAAATTTATTGGTGAACGAGCCGGAGTGCTCGGAGAGAACTACCGACCTTTGACAGGAAAACTGGCATTCATGGTCAATTAAGATTGGAATCGAACGTGTTGTGCGGGATTTTAGTTCACAAACTCAGTGTTGGCACGCCCTTGATACAGTAGAGAAATTACATACACAAATCGGCTGTTCAGACCTCCGAATTCACTGAATGACGGGATATAAATAACGTGTTCCCGACTTTTGACAGGCATATATATATATATGAATATTGCGGCGGCTTTTAAGGGTTTGTTGATATCTAGATTTTCCAGTCTCTTTTTAAATTACATGCAATGAATAAAAATAGTTTATGAATCCATACAAAGGTTAATACACTGATACAAACCAGTCTGTAGGATATATCGAAAAAAGTGTTGTTTTTTGTTTGTTATACCATGCTATTCAAGTGATGGGCGGGAGGTAAAGAGAAGGCAAACAAAAGGATGCAAAAAGAGTAATGTCTATTAAACCAAAGTATTCTTTATATCTCTAAAATAATAATGGCACGTAATTGTATTATTCTATTAAATGCATGATTAATAAACTTACATTTATAGTTAGAAAATTTAGCATTACAGGACAATAACCCATGGAGAAATAATCTGAAAACAAGAGTACACGAATATCCCATCTGAACTATCATTTTCTATTATGTTCAGTGGACCGTGAAAATGGGGGGGGGGGGGGGGGGGTTCTCTCATTTTGGCATTAAAATTAGAAAGCTCATATCATAGGGAACATGTGTACTAAGTTTCAAGTTGATTGGACTTCAAACTACATGTACCTCGACCAAAAAGTTTAACCTAAAGCGAGACAGACGGACGAACAGACGGACGAACGAACGGACAGACGGCCAGAACAGGAAACATAATGGGGCATAAAAATAATAGCGAACTGATTTAATAGCACGGCGTTGTTTAAGTGTACCTGAAATGGAGGTATTAAAACACAAACACGAATGCATTACATACAGGTGTACTGATAGACAGTCTAGTATTTAGGGGGGGGGGGGGGGGGTTGAACACTAACAAGCGTGTAAAATCCCGCCATATTAACTATATGTTCTAAGACAATTATTCCGTGTCTGTCGTTGATATCTGTCTGACATATTTGGGTCTTATTTATGGTTTATTTTTGTCATTTTGTCTCGCCGGGCGATTGGATAGATTACTGTACTGGTTTCATTAGCAATATGATACAGAATGCGGTAAATAGGCTATATTCTGTTGGTCATGTGACTGCGAAAGGAAATGTGACATCAAATAGTAATAGATACGTGTTTTTACAGTTTATTTCCTAAAGCATGTAAAGCAAGACTTAAGTTAGCTTGCTTGCTTTGTTTGTATATTGTACAATCATTAGGATAACACCCAATTAAATTCAAATATGACATACAGGTTAAACTATGCCTATACAAATTGTTTAAAGATATCAATCTGATTTACAAAGCTTGTATAAACAATTATACAAACAAAGCAAGCAAGCCAACCAAAGTTTTACTTTGCAAGCATTAGGAAATCTGCTGTAATTCATGAATTATGGAGGTTATACATGTATACGGATCTCAAGCTGTACCATTACATGTAGTTCTGACTGAATATGTTTACAATCTCTAGACTTGTCGGATTTAAATTGTTTAGGTCAGGAACAAGTAAATCGATTTTTTTTTAATTTCACAGCGACAGTAATACAATCATCTTTACCATTTTCCGAGGTTAATAAATATAATCATTTTTACCAAATATTTATCTTATAATTAGATATCGGTCATCATCGAGTGACAACATCAGTAAACAGAGCTATCGGTTCGGCTGTATTTGGAAAAACACTTTCTGAACTTTGGGTCGACAAAGTGCTTCAATTTCGTACTTTATTTAGCCTATTCAATTTTTTTATTCGAAATTCTAATAGTAGTTGAAAAGCACATCTGACGTACATAATTTGTAATCCTAGGTGTTTCTTCTCTGGTGAGTTTATTATCGTACTAACACCAAACACACCATACCTTGTACATGTACATTAAATGAAAAGATGAAAATGAAAACGTATCATGTGATGCAGATAAAAGCAAATGGTATGCGTTATAACAATGCATCAATTTTGACAATGAGTGCTTTGACAATATTATGTAATGCTATAGTAACGTATGTGTCGATTGGGTCTCGATATAATTTCTTCTCCCCTTTCTGGCATGTTTCCAATTTTTTAACTCGTTCAGAATGTTAGACACACCAATAAGCGAACAATGATTTCAAAAGGGCGTTTATTTCGGCTGAAACTAATTGCTTTGCACCGCCATGCAAAGCAAACTCAAACATGACTGACAAAAGCAAATGATAACCACTTAACCAAAGCTCTTGAATTAAGACATTCACATAAAGACTGGGGCGGGGTTTAAAATGTTTGTGAACGCCAAGCCCTCCCCTCACCTGAAACAGTGGGGTAACATCGCAACATAAGGAAGATACAAACAATCAGGAATGGGCCGGACTCATCAGTCGACAAAAGCAAATGACAACTACTTAACCAATTAAAGCTCTTGAATTAAGACATTCACATAAAGACTGGGGCGGGGTTTAAAATGTTTGTGAACGCCAAGCCCTGCCGTCACCTGAATCAGTGGGGTAACATCGCAACATAAGGAAGATACAAACAATCAGGAATGGGCCGGACTCATCAGTCGACAAAAGCAAATGACAACTACTTAACCAATTAAAGCTCTTGAATTAAGACATTCACATAAAGACTGGGGCGGGGTTTAAAATGTTTGTGAACGCCAAGCCCTCCCCTCACCTGAAACAGTGGGGTAACATCGCAATATAAGGAAGATACAAACAATCAGGAATGGGCCGGACTCATCAGTCGACAAAAGCAAATGACAACTACTTAACCAATTAAAGCTCTTGAATTAAGACATTCACATAAAGACTGGGGCGGGATTTAAAATGTTTGTGAACGCCAAGCCCTCCCGTCACCTGAATCAGTGGGGTAACATCGCAACATAAGGAAGATACAAACAATCAGGAATGGGCCGGACTCATCAGTCGACAAAAGCAAATGACAACTACTTAACCAATTAAAGCTCTTGAATTAAGACATTCACATAAAGACTGGGGCGGGGTTTAAAATGTTTGTGAACGCCAAGCCCTCCCGTCACCTGAATCAGTGGGGTAACATCGCAACATAAGGAAGATACAAACAATCAGGAATGGGCCGGACTCATCAGTCGACAAAAGCAAATGACAACTACTTTACCAATTAAAGCTCTTGAATTAAGACATTCACATAAAGACTGGGGCGGGGTTTAAAATGTTTGTGAACGCCAAACCCTCCCGTCACCTGAATCAGTGGGGTAACATCGCAACATAAGGAAGATACAAACAATCAGGAATGGGCCGGACTCATCAGTCGACAAAAGCAACGAACAAAAAGACAAAATACATAAACTACTAATTTAAAGTACTTATGTCTTAATGTTCGCAGTTATTAAAACCTATAGCAAAGTCAATTCAGACTAATAAACAAATCATGTTTACAAGACTAAAATACATGCATCATCATTACACATCTAACTGATGAAGTTTATTTGACTGTGTAATTTATAGGTGTTCGTTCGTCCATAAAAATAGTACATGCAAAGAGAATATGTTACATTGATATGAATACATAAATATGAAGTTGTTGTATGATTGTAAATGATCAAACACATACTGTTTAAAATCCAATATTTATAGATGGCGAACTGTGAAACAATTTCAAAGAGAAAACCAACGGTCTAACTTTAGCTAAATGTTATAAATGACAAAACAAAATGACAAAACCACAACTAAAGACAACAACTGTATTAGAGCCTCACGAATAATGAAAGGCACATCAAGAATGTGGTTACAGATAGTAAGCGTTTTTAACAACAGTGGTGTAACCACAAAACATAAAACAAACTTAACATCAGTTGAAAAGTACTTCAAAACTTGTGTATCAGCTCGACACAAAGCTCACAAGTTAAACTGAAAACACAAAAAACAAACATCCTACCTAAGATTACTCTCTGCTAATAAAAACGTATTAGTCTCCTACCGACGAAGTCGAAGTGTACTTCAGATTTGCACTCAGTCCGTCCGTCTGTCCATCCGTCAGTTCGACAAATCAGTTTTCCAGACTTTTTTCTTCATGCTTGAAGATATTGATTTCATGTTTGGTGTATTGTTTTATCATGCCAAATTACAGGTCAAGTTCGATTTTCACGATTTAAGCTTTTCTCCTTGTTTAGTTAAATCCTTTCACTAGAATTAATGATTTGATGAAATACTTATTAATTACTAGATTTCTGTTCAAAGTGAAATAACTCATTATTTTAGAAGATTTGGATTTTTTTTTTCTTTTCTTTAGAAAATTGTTCCAAGAATATAGTGAAAGGTTTGTTTGTTTGTTACTTTATGTATTTTACACCATGACAAGTTGTAGATCAAGTTAGAATGTTGTTCCATTACATGAATTTTAAAACCGGTAGGGGACTGTGTATTGCATGGCAATACGCACAGAATGTTTGTTCAAAATGTATTTCACTCTTTGTAAAAAAAAAGTTTTATTTTTGGCTTCCAGCATCAATGAATAGACATTACCGGTATTTGCCGAAATGAGTATCCATTGCAGTAAAATTGGTACTGTGTAATATCATTTTTCAACAAATAAATAAGCCATGCTTTTGTTTATCTTACTAGTCCAAAACGCTGTTCAAGTTCACGATGTAGCAGTCTGCCGAAAGACTTGTATCAAAACCCAGGCACGTAATATCATGTACATGGTGACAAGATTATGCCCTGAATTACACGCAGCATGCGTAGGAGTATAATAATATTACACATTTGAGGGAGATATGAATATTTGTTCAACAAAGAAAATTCATATTTCCAGAGGGTCTCGCCCGAGGGCAATATGACTGTTCGAGGGTGAACAAATCTTCATATCTCTCTAAGACAACTTGAAGGGAACTGTATGTGTTATTCCACTGCCTATACTTTGTTAACTACTAAGTACCTGAAAATAAAACATAATAATTATTTATTAATTGTTTTAATTTTACGTCTGCAATAATTTTGAATACGATAGTGACTTTACTATCTCAAATGTTTTTAAAATTGTTCAAACGCTACTTACAATAACCTCGCGTAACGTCACACAAAAAAGACTCGGTCTTGAAAGGGAAATGTGATACTCAGAATGAGATATGCAGTGTTGTTCAATGTCAATAGAAATGGTCTTAACCAATCACTGATCAGTATTTTGTAGACGAAGTCGAAACGGCCGTCTGGCGCAAATACAAACTCTAAATTCTATGATGAGTTAATGTATACATGTAGGGAGTAGCAGTTTATTTTATTTTTATAATTACTGCTTTACGTGGTGCAGCGCTTGCCTGACTTCATATGTCCGCTCTATATATTAAGTGCAATTTGAAGTAACATGGTTCAATAGTTCAGAATTGCATTAGCTATTTGGCAAACAAATTAAAATGGCTAAAAGGTTATGGTCATAAACTAAAGTTAAATATTGTACATATGAACGTCCCAAAATTTGTTTCCTAACTTTCTGTTGCCTTAACCACATGTTGTGAAACTTTAACCAAAGCTTTAAAAAAATCAAACATTTGTTTTCCATTACAAATTTTATTTATTTCATTTTGTAGTTGTTACTTTATCATATGGTACAAAAGTCATTCAAAACAATCACTTCTTGTTGGCTCCAGATGACTTTCAAAATGTATACATCATTGAAAAAGTTCCAAATTATCTCCCTTTGGTGGAAAAATGCCATTTTTTGGCTCTAAAATTGAAATATCTTTTTCAACTCATCGGTGACCTATCTTTTTTAATATAATTTCCATATAAGCTGTACTTAAAAACTAAATTATTATAAAATATTAGCGATTTCTGTAATAAATTTCTTTTTTTTATTTCGATATTACCTTTATTTCTCCTATTACTTCAACAGAAAAAACCACCTTTACAAAAATGTATGCTTCTTTCGAAGGCAGATTGTGAGCGCAAATGAACGGTAACCCCACTTTTTTATTTTATTTTTCTATTAACTATAAGATAAAGTTCATTCATAGAAAAATATAGAGAAATCCTATATAAATGATTTAGACCCGCGAACCCCCTTAATTTTATAAAACACAGATCAAGTTCATATGGGGACAGCATCTGTATTCTCAATCTGTTTTAATGTGGAATCAATATTTTGAAGTTTTATAGCAATATGCAGTTTACTATTCACATCAGTATACTAAATATCCTAAGGGATCTAATTCGTAATTATGAAAGAGAAATAATGAAAAAAAAAATCTATGTCGCTATACCTTATAAGGACATTAATTTCCTTCCTAAATGATTCTTCGATCAGAAGAACGTATTGATGTCCCAATGAACGACCACTTAACTCAGCTGTCGTTTCAATCAGGTCAAACCATAGAGGCAATAGGAGATACACATATCATTACATCCAGTGGCATATAGTTCATGCATGCTCAGGATAAGAACTAATTTACAATAAATCCAGTACTATGGGTCTACGAGAATGAAGAACGGTAATACAAGGCAGTAATATTTACTGTAAATCAATTCGGACGGCAAATTTCATCAATTTTCTTCATCCCAAGGATGACTAAAGTATAATAATATGTTTGCTTTGGGGTTTTCTTTCAATAAGATAAACCCTGCGACAAGTGGGCGTCCTTTATATATTATTTGAACTGAATGTATAAATATGGCACGCAGCCACGTTCGGTCTGAAAAAGGACATTAAAACCGATGTCTTGCATATAGAGTGAGTGACACGCTCTCTACACTTTAAGAAACCTTCCATCATTATGGTAGGGCCGTACATAGGTGATACCCACATGTATTTACCAACTAGTATATATGTGTTCCTCTCTTCTTTTTCTTCCTTGCTAAGTACTGGATTCTTTAAAAGAATGTTATAAGTCCACTAGATGGAGAATGAGACTGCAATTATCCTGTTACTATTTACAAATAAAACGTTCCGAATATATACAATTTAAAACTATGTACACTTGGCTGCTGTCTATAGGGTTGGTTTCTTTGGTGCACTATTGTTGGCTAGTGCACTCTGTGACCCCTCTATTTCAGACTCAAGCTGGCAGCCACTTTTATCGGCCAATCAAGATAGCAGCCACTTTTTTCCAGCAGCCAATTTTGACGATATGTCTAAAAACCAAAAAACTGCGTGAGGCTCAAACGTTCCAAAAATCGCTCAATCTTAGTTAAATGCAATCTAACAGCGGAAATCGACAATTTCATGGTTTCTGCTAACTTCTAAAGCATTTCATTCCGTTTTAAACATGTATGTAAGCAGTCTGTTCTTTATTTGAATTCGATAATTGATATTCAATATCCAACCGACTGCTAGCCGTCGGTTCAATATTTAAATTTAGTTGAAAATCACTATAAAGCCTGGGGGAAAAGATACCATTCTATGACCCCTTCAAGCTGTCATAAATTTTCGTTGTCCTCGAATATAAACCCTGATACAAGTTGTATATTTGTCTTTATGTTATATAGATTTTTATCAATAAAACATTACAGAGGATTCACCAAAGATGTAATTTAATATATAAAATATGAAACAAAATCCAATTACTCCAGAAACATATAGAAATATACATAGAAATACTTATGGAAAGCCAAAAAAGAAAAGAAATTAATAGTGAACACCTACCAGAGACTGCTTAAACGACGATGACCACCCTTAGACGACTTTGGATCTCTGTGGTGGCCAGACGGGCCCGGATCCCAGAAAAATATTTAAGTGGGGAATAGCTTGGGTCAATACCTTTAAAATGAGCTAGGTCCGGTTCGGAACTTTGCCGTAGGGATATGTCGAGGAGTACCGAATGTGTGGTTGATATGGAAAATACGTAAATGGGCAATTTTGAACCTCTGTGGTGGCCAGACGGGCCCGGATCCCAGAAAAATATTTAAGTGGCTAATAGCTTGGATCAATACCTTTGAAATGAGCTAGGTCCGGTTCGGAACTTTGCCGTAGGGATATGTCGAGGAGTACCGAATGTGTGGTTGATATGGAAAATACGTAAATTGGCAACTTTGAACCTCTGTGGTGGCCAGACGGGCCCGGATCCCAGAAAAATATTTAAGTGGCGAATAGCTTGGGTGAATACCTTTAAAATGAGCTAGGTCCGATTCGGAACTTTGCCGTTGGTATATGTCGAAAAGTACCGAATGTGTGGTTTATACGGAAATTGACGTTAAGGGGCACCCTTGAACCTCTGTGGTGGCCAGACGGGCCCGGATCCCAGAAAATATTTAAGTTGGTAATAGCCTTGGTCAGTACCTTTAAAATCAGCCAGGTCCGGCTCGGAACTTTGCCGTAGGGATATGTCGAGGAATACCGAATGTATTGTTGATATAGAAAATACATGTACGTAAATGGACAATTTTGAACCTCTGTGGTAGCCAGACAGTGCCGGTTCCCAGAAAAATTTTGAAGTGGCGAATAGCTCGGGCCAATACCTTAAAAATGAGATATGTCTGGTTTGGAACTTTGCCGTAGAGATAAGCTTAGGATTTCCGAAAGCATGTGTGGTTAATATGAAAAGTTCCTTAAGGCACACCTTTGAATCCCTATAATGGCCAATATCTTTCATTTGTACAACACCTCCAAATATAGATAAATTAAGATGGCTTCTTATAATGCTAGTAAAAAAGAACACGAATATAAAGTGTATGGAACTTGTAAGGTAACCTTCTTTTATTGAAACAGGTTAAATTTAAAGTAGGGGACGGACACAGTTTTAAACTTTAAAGAAAAGAATGTTTTAAAAGGTGGACCGAGAAAAGTCTTAACTGGTGTCCCAAGTGTTAAACACTTCAGCCCAAAGGTATCGCATCAAGGATTTTACTGACGAAAAAGTACAAAGTTTTTTTTATGAACCTTAACTTAAAAGACGGTTCAGGATTTGAACCGCATCGGAAAGGTCTTGCGAAAACAAAACAGGTGTGGGTGAAAGAGGTCTTTGTTCCATGAAAAGGGTAACCTAAGTCCTTAAACTCTTGATTCAAACCAACCTTTTAGCAAGTATAGGCTTTGACAATTTGCACAAGATTATAAAGGATACTTTCGTCGTGCGAGTATTAATGTGGTGAAGGCTTAAACATCTGGACTGCGTCTTTACCAAATAATAAACCACTAACGGATTTTAATCTCCCACCAGCATGTTTCGATAGAAAACACATCCTCAGACTCTCTAGATTTTCCTTGTTTTGGTCTTAAGCTTCTATTGACAACTAAAGTTTCAAGAGTTCATCAATGTTTTATGTGTCGAGTTTTTAATCTGATTTACCTCGAGTTCTTGGTGCAGAGTGGTCTTAAACTCATCTACCATTTTCTCGAGTTCTTTAGTGACTGTATCATATCCTTTCTCTAGTCGTTTTATCTCTCTTTATCTGGTTACACGCGGATTGTAATTTAAAGTCTAACGGTTTCGTATAGTGTTTCAATTGACGCATGACTCGTCGTTTTGTTGCAGCATCCGTATTATTATTCTAAGATTTAATGTTAGTGATAGGATTGTTGTTCATGTTCAATTCTTCAAGCAATTGACTCCTATTTATTTCTCAATTTCCATAAAGTCTAAATTTGTCTGTCTTGGAAACGCAAATTCATCAAGGTTTTCCTTCAGACAACAATTGTGACAAATACAAACAAAAGTGTCCACAGACCACTGGTGCTCTTATCTGAAGTTCATCGGTGATGTAGTAGATCTTAAGTTTCAAGTAATTTACCATTACGTAAGGGGGGATTAAAGTCCGTAAATATCAAAATACGCTTTGCTTGTTGTCGTCTTAAACTAACACGTCCAATGGGTTCCAGGTCTCATAATGGAAGGGTTAAAAGGTCATCAAACACGTCTTGCAATCGTTAAATGTAATGTTCTGTCAATTGACTTGTTTCTTCGTTCCTTTAGCTTTCCTGGTGTGTTGACTATCACCCATTCGATATTAACACATCTTTTAAGAATCCATACAAAGTTAGCCATCATTTGACCACCACATGCATATTAATCATTTTTGTTTTTGTTGACGTTGGTCGGAATTCGAAAACGGGTTGTCCATACAATAGTTTAATGTGTTTTGAATGTGATATATGTCTTTGTAAAAGTCGTCGGTTTAAATTTAATAGGCTTAACTATCAGTGTCGGTAAACAATTGTCGAACTTTGTTCCCGTTGGTTTACGCACAAAGTCCAAATGAAAGTCGTACATTTAAAATCTTTGAAATGTCTAAGATAATTGCTCCTTAGTTCACAGGCTTGTTAAACTTTAGTTTGGTTTTCTTTATGTTTACTACTACCATGGACTCGTTATACACCACGAATTGGTCACAGTTGGGTGTAGCTATTAGTTTCAACGATTGCTTATCAGTAGTCATTAATATTATATTCACCCGTTAACGTGTGTTTTCCATGGTATTTTCAAACAATGAGTTGTTCATCAGTTTAAAGGAATACTTTTCAGATACGATGCTGGCTATGATTCTAAGGTTAGTGTTCAGGTCAATGAAAATTTTAAGCCAAATTGATTGTTAAAGTTTTGACACACGATGCACTTTGGTTAATACCAACCATTGGAAACAACACTGTTTCAAATTTCTAAAAACAAAATAATAAACACATGTAGTACATGAACATAGTCAGCCACACTAATGTGTTTATTATTAAGTCGGTCAGCAGATAGTAGTTGTGTTTTCGTCATGTCGTAATGACCCTTCATGAAATCGTAAGATAAACATTTTATTTTTAATTATTTATCATAAATTCATTATTCTACCTAAATCACGACTTTCATACCTTAAATTGGTTCAACTTTGAATTCTAAGCTAAATATATAAGGTGTCGGACGAATTTAACATAAACTTACACGAATCAATGAAAAGCATTTCTTACCGGTAATTGACAGTCTAAGTTACATTTTTTTTTATGTGCTGCACCACGATACTTACCTGTCGAACGCTCGTGATCACGCACTTTGTCTTCACCTAATTCATCATCGCACATGTGACAATCTTAACTCGCTGTAAAACATTGGGATCTTCTTCAGTCATCACCAGGTCTTTTATCAATGTAGATGTCTGCAATCGCCTTCATTATCTCTTCCATACACGCCACAAATCTCTGAACAATGTCTTTCAGTGAGTACACTTTTGTTTCTTTATATTCCCTATGAGCATACTGGACACGGTAGTAAAACCAGAAGGTGTATTTTGTTAGTTAACATCCGTGTAAGCTTTTAGTTTGTCAGGTTGGCAAGTGTCTATCTGTTCTGAGCTACATTGAATTTATCAATGTAGATGTCTGCAATCGCCTTCATTATCTCTTCCATACACGCCACAAATCTCTGAACAATGTCTTCCAGTGAGTACACTTTTGTTTCTTTATATTCCCTATGAGCATACTTGCCACGGTAGTAAAACCAGAATGTGTATTTTGTTAGTTAACATCCGTGTAAGCTTTTAGTTTGTCAGGTTGGCAAGTGTCTATCTGTTCTGAGCTACATTGAATGTCAGCATAAATAACATAAGGAAATCGCATTTTACGTTGGTACTATGTTGTAAGATATTGTAATGGTATCTTCTTCTGGAATTTCGATTTCACTCCATTCATCTTATCAAAATATATTAAATGTTCGTCTAAAAAGTCCTCACTTTAACAATGATTGAAACATCTTCGACAAAAACACTTTACCATTGTGGCATGACACTTGGAGACTTAACAAATGTGATAATAGTTATCAAAGTACCAGGATTATAATTTTGTAAAATTTATAAAAATGACCACAATATTGATATTCATGTCAACACCGAAGTGTTGACTACTGGGCTGGTAATACCCTCGGGGACGAAACGTCCACCAGCAGTGGCATCGACCCAGTGGTGTATATAGTTATCAGAGTACCAGGATTATAATTTTGTACGCCAGACGCGCGTTTCGTCTACTTAAGACTCATCAGTGACGCTCATATCAAAATATTTATAAAGCCAAACAAGTACAGAGTT
This sequence comes from Mytilus galloprovincialis, assembly GCA_037788925.1. Lineage (NCBI taxonomy): Eukaryota > Metazoa > Mollusca > Bivalvia > Mytilida > Mytilidae > Mytilus > Mytilus galloprovincialis. The sequence continues at coordinate 55,552,624 of CM075338.1, read as the reverse complement.
GAAGAGCATTTAGGATCCAAAATTCCAAAAAGTTGTGCCAAATACGGCTAAGGTAATCTATTCCTGGGATAAGAAAATCCTTAGTTTTTCGAAAAATTCAGTTTTGTAAACGGAAAATTTATAAAAATGACCACAATATTGATATTCATGTCAACACCGAAGTGTTGACTACTGGGCTGGTAATACCCTCGGAGACGAAACGTCCACCAGCAGTGGCATCGACCCAGTGGTGTAAATAGTTATCAAAGTACCAGAATTATAATTTTGTACGCCAGACGCGCGTTTCGTCTACATAAGACTCATCAGTGACGCTCATATCAAAATATTTATAAAGCCAAACAAGTACAAACTTTGTATCCAACAGTAATGATGTTTAGTAGCATTGGTTAAATACAACGTGTTTGTGTGAGTTCTATTCTTTCTGATGTTTTTTGAATTTTTAACGGGTAATTTTTTGTATTTTTTGTATTGACTCACTCGTAAAATGTACTTTTCTGATCCACCTATTCATGATGTGATTGTGAGAATACAGCTCACGTTAGTAATGGCCTTCCTCTGTGCTAGTTTTACTGAAAGTCGTAGGTAAGACTCAAACTTCAGGGATACAATTTATTCATATGAAGGTGTACTTCTACAATATGACTAACGTTCAGTAACTATGTTGCTATGCTTTCTTTTGCCTTTTCTATCATTACTGTTAGTTCAGTGTCTTAGTTGGTTGATTCAGTAATACTAACTTGCCATGCTTGAGTTGACCTTAAAAGTGGAATCACTGTCACCTGTTGCAAGGTTTTTTTTTACCAACTGTACTAGAAGCACCTTCGATGCCTACTTTAAGTTTTCTCTGAAATTTTACGAATCAAATGTATGTAAAGCACTTCGACTTGCCTTAAAAATGAATTAATAAATGGTTCAATAAACACTGTAGTTCTTTTCTACCATTTTTCATCTTAATAACAGGTTTCTTAGCTATGTCTTGTTGCAGTCCTTTTTCCTTTATCTTGATCTATATATAAGGTATACCACGTTTCTTTGCTTTTAGTATTAATTCATTTTTAGTGAACACGTCTGTATTGGGTAACACTTGATGCGTTTTGTCTTCAATAAGCTTTACCAACACGTCTTTTGGGTTTATACTATATCCTTTTAACCCCAAATCCTTTGCTATTCGATGTAATTAGTTTACCGTTATTTGTAAATGACCCGTTGGTATTGTCTTTATACACCTAGCGCAACCTCTTTATTATGTATAGCATGTATATTAACTGACAATCTAGGCGTACCTGGTATGTTTTTGTTTGTTAATGCCATTGTTTATTTAATACTTACACACATATGTCTTTTATGATTATTTTTTTTTCAATTTTACACCCCTTACCACCACTTGTAATTTTTTTAATCTAATGTTTACTAGATGTGAAAAGAAAAATAAGGACACGTACTACTACGCGGTTTTCTGTCTAATAAGGGTATAGGCAGTCGTACTTCTGATGAACGGTCCTTCCAACGTTCTTGTTTCGTAATACAACCCACTACAAGCCCACACCTTACTTGTTATCCGTTTCATTGACTTCAAGATTAGTAGGTAAGTATCACAAATTATTTCGTCCCCACTTGTAGTGTCAATAATTTGGTTCACCTCACTTGTTGGCAGGTCCTTCCATTTTTGTTATTCTTTTGTCTCAAAGGTATCAGATCAATAAAATAATATTGATTATAAGATGCCTTCATAATCGTAATACTTATAAAAATATTCCTATATTCTGTTTTTTTCAATTTAACCCCCCCCCCCCCCCCGTACTCCTATTCAAATTCTAACCCTAACAATCTTACCCTAACACACCTTACTCTAAAACCTTAAACACCTTAATGAGCAGTTTTATATCAGACTACTTTAACTTTTACACCATGATGCTTATTTACCTGTATAATGTTACGTCATAACTTTTACTTACTTATATGACGTCACTTTTTTCACTGTCACCTTCCTACTTTCACGTTCACTGTTAATTACTAAAATTAAAAGTGTTGCAGCATTCTCTATTCTTCAGCACTGGTATGAACCCAGGCTATTCACTACTTTTTTTTTTATATAATCCAGAGCCATCTGCATTACAGTGGTTCCGAAATTCATATAACGTATTTAACTTACAAACCACATATTCGGAACATCTTAGCATATCCTTACGGCAAAGTTTCGATTTAATATTTTTTTGGGATCATGGCAATCCTGACCACAATTGAGGTTAAAGGTTGTGCCTTAACATATTTTCATAATAATCATGTCAGAAAAAACACAAATACAAACATTATGCTATGGTAACGTTGTTACCATAACGTAACCCAGAAAAAGAAGATTATTCATGATTTAAAGAGAAGATGAAAGAAATCCAACACGAGGATCACATTGAACAAGAAATTACAGACTCGGATGAGTATATATTTGATTTAGACAGTAAACTAAAGCAAATACGAAAACTTAAGCAAACAATCAAATCCCCCAACAATAATTCTAATTTAAAAGAAAGTAAACAATGAACGCTAACACTGAATGCTATATACCTACATCAAACGCTATTTATACAAACACATCAGCCGTTTACATGCTAAACACTACAAAACGAATTCCATCGGAGGAAAATCCTACCGGAAATCAATCAAGCAACTTTATTGGTCCGATTTTACAATCATACAATACTCAGGAAGATTGTTCGTATATACAACCACCAGCCCAACTACCAAATGTATTTAGTAATGTAAATCATAGATTATTTTAATTATATTAGCCCCATTTTGACGGGTATGTTTTGCAGTTGAGCTCATTTTGGAACTTTTACGAATGTACCATACACTAAAATAGTAGCCTTACACCAATACAGAAATTTAGTTATCTGAAAGCCCAGCTTATAAGAACCGCCGCCCAAACCATAACAGGATTTGAGCTTACGCACACCAATTATGAGACAGCCGTTTGTTTGCTTAGAGAGAGATTTGGAAACTCACACAATTTTTTAATGCTTACATGAAATCACTCATGAGCTTACCCGCACCGACAAATGATGCATTTAGCTTGAGATCTTACGGATACAAACTTGAATCATATGTGCGAGGATTAGCGTCACTTTGTCAAACACCTGAGATGTATGGTTCGCTTTAGTTTTGGACAAGTTACCGATTGACATAAGAAAATCTATTGCAAGAAAACGCGGGAGATATAACTTGATATTGAAAAATCTACGAATAGCAATAACTAAAGAGATTGAAATACTTAAAGCTGGCGAAGGAGTCATGAATTCAGACATATTGTACGCCACTGCACTTTTTTTATGGGTACGCAATCACATTCATACAAGAGCGAATTCAAAGACACACGTAAGATGGTAAATACACATACATGTATATTTTGTTTAGCTGAGCACTATCCGGCGGAGTGCCCTGAGGTAACAGACGTAAACAGAAGAAATCAAATTGTAAGACAGAAACAGTTATGCTTTAACTGTAAAGGGTCACACTAAGTAGCCGCATGCCACTCTACTGAACGATGCAAAAAGTGTAACGGAATATATCATACTAGCATATGTAAAGGAAAAGAGGTAATTCCAGGTATGACACCGCAGCCTACAATACAATAGTCAGCAATCAACGTAGTTGAAACACCAAACGAGACTACAGTAATGTATCCATCACATCAGAGGCACGACATTCACAACTGCACCAGTTGTAAATAACGACCAAGAACTAGAAAGTAACATCTTATTTGACGAGGGAGCACAGCCTTCTTCAATTTTATAACTCAGAAATTAACTGATAAATTAGAAATAAATCCTACAGAAAAAGTAAGCATTCATCCGTCTGTGATTTGAAATTTATCCCAGAAGGTTCGCAACTTAGACACTGCAACAATACAGTTACAGACCGACACAGGAGAAAAAGTCCATATCGACACACTCATTGTTCCAGAGATTGCCGTTCCGATTTAAAACAAGATTTCACAGACTACAAGGAACTTTTCACATTTAAACTTAAGTACAGAACGTTTCAAAATTGACTTACTCATAGGCACCGACTACTAATGGTAAATTATCGAGGACAGAGTTATAAGAGGAAAAGGACCAATCGTTGTACAGTCAAAGTTTGGATGTGTGTTATCAGGACTAATCAATAGAAACATCAACCATCCGACAACATCTATAGCTATGGTAAACGTCATTGAAGACAAGAACACAGCGAAAAAGGAAAGTCCACGGCAAAGTTGCTATGGAAACATGACCGTTCAGATGATATACCTTCAGGCACGACCGTTGCCAAAAGAAGACCAGAAGACACATCACAATGGGTCGTACAAAGTAGATCGCACATGAACCCATTTAAGTAAAATTTCAAAGAAAGTAACTTGCTACCTAGACGAACGAACACACCCTCAACTGGTAGAGTCAGGAAGCCAAATAGATACAAGAAAGGAACTTACAACGCATAAAGAAAATTACCGCTGAGTGATGCTACAGTAAGCGGCAGAAGAATAATCCATGAATGGACTATGAGATAAACTTTAGTTGTGATCAGTTAAGGTTAAGGAACTAGATTATTTTATTTGAGATGGACATCAATTTAAATTTCTTCTATCTATATTGTGAACTTACATTTTCTTACAATTTTTCGTTACATACTTCGGAAAATACGCAAGGTGCAAACATTAAGCTATGGTAACGTTATAACTATAACGCTATTGTAAGTGATGTTATTGTATTATCCAATACCTATCACTACATGTAAACGTATATAGAAAACACAAAGCATTTATTGAGATTCTTCAACAATCTTACATTCGGAATTCCAAAGAATATCTTTACGGTAATTTTCGAACCTTTCCAATCTCATTTCAAAGGTATTGACCTAAGCTATTCCTTACTTAAATATTTTTCTGGGATCCTGGCCCGTCTGGCCCCCACAGAGGTTCAAAGTTGCCAATTTACGTATTTTCCATATCAACCACACAGTCGGTACTCCTCGACATATCCCTACGGCAAAGTTCCGAACAGGACCTAGCTCATTTCAAAGGTATTGATCCAAGCTAATGGCCACTTAAATATTTTTCTGGGATCCGGGCCCGTCTGGCCACCACAGAGGTTCAAAGTTGCCAATTTACGTATTTTCCATATCAACCACACATTCGGTACTCCTCGACATATCCCTACGGCAAAGTTCCGAACCGGACCTAGCTCATTTCAAAGGTATTGATCCAAGCTATTAGCCACTTAAATATTTTTCTGGGATCCGGGCCCGTCTGGCCACCACAGAGGTTCAAAGTTGCCCATTTACGTATTTTCCATATCAACCACACATTCGGTACTCCTCGACATATCCCTACGGCAAAGTTCCGAACCGGACCTAGCTCATTTTAAAGGTATTGACCCAAGCTATTAGCCACTTAAATATTTTTCTGGGATCCGGGCCCGTCTGGCCACCACAGAGGTTCAAAGTTGCCCATTTACGTATTTTCCATATCAACCACACATTCGGTACTCCTCGACATATCCCTACGGCAAAGTTCCGAACCGGACCTAGCTCATTTTAAAGGTATTGACCCAAGCTATTCCCCACTTAAATATTTTTCTGGGATCCGGGCCCGTCTGGCCACCACAGAGGTTCAAAGGTGCCCCTTAACGTAATTTTCCGTATTAACCATATGCATACATTCGGTACTTTTCGGCATATACCAACGGCAAAGTTCCGAACCGGACCTAGCTCATTTTAAAGTTATTGACCCAAGCTATTCCCCACTTCAATATTTTTCTGGGATCCGGGCCCGTCTGGCCACCACAGAGGTTCAAAGTTGCCAATTTACGTATTTTCCATATCAACCACACATTCGGTACTCCTCGACATATCCCTACGGCAAAGTTCCGAACCGGACCTAGCTCATTTCAAAGGTATTGATCCAAGCTATTAGCCACTTAAATATTTTTCTGGGATCCGGGCCCGTCTGGCCTCCACAGAGGTTCAAAGTTGCCCATTTACGTATTTTCCATATCAACCACACATTCGGTACTCCTCGACATATCCCTACGGCAAGGTTCCGAACCGGACCTAGCTCATTTTAAAGGTATTGACCCAAGCTATTAGCCACTTAAATATTTTTCTGGGATCCGGGCCCGTCTGGCCACCACAGAGGTTCAAAGTTGCCCATTTACGTATTTTCCATATCAACCACACATTCGGTACTCCTCGACATATCCCTACGGCAAAGTTCCGAACCGGACCTAGCTCATTTTAAAGGTATTGACCCAAGCTATTCCCCACTTAAATATTTTTCTGGGATCCGGGCCCGTCTGGCCACCACAGAGGTTCAAAGGTGCCCCTTAACGTAATTTTCCGTATTAACCATATGCATACATTCGGTACTTTTCGGCATATACCAACGGCAAAGTTCCGAACCGGACCTAGCTCATTTTAAAGGTATTGACCCAAGCTATTCCCCACTTAAATATTTTTCTGGGATCCGGGCCCGTCTGGCCACCACAGAGGTTCAAAGTTGCCAATTTACGTATTTTCCATATCAACCACACATTCGGTACTCCTCGACATATCCCTACGGCAAAGTTCCGAACCGGACCTAGCTCATTTCAAAGGTATTGATCCAAGCTATTAGCCGCTTAAATATTTTTCTGGGATCCGGGCCCGTCTGGCCACCACAGAGGTTCAAAGTTGCCCATTTACGTATTTTCCATATCAACCACATATTCGGTACTCCTCGACATATCCCTACGGCAAAGTTCCGAACCGGACCTAGCTCATTTTAAAGGTATTGACCCAAGCTATTAGCCACTTAAATATTTTTCTGGGATCCGGGCCCGTCTGGCCACCACAGAGGTTCAAAGTTGCCCATTTACGTATTTTCCATATCAACCACACATTCGGTACTCCTCGACATATCCCTACGGCAAAGTTCCGAACCGGACCTAGCTCATTTTAAAGGTATTGACCCAAGCTATTCCCCACTTAAATATTTTTCTGGGATCCGGGCCCGTCTGGCCACCACAGAGGTTCAAAGGTGCCCCTTAACGTAATTTTCCGTATTAACCATATGCATACATTCGGTACTTTTCGGCATATACCAACGGCAAAGTTCCGAACCGGACCTAGCTCATTTTAAAGGTATTGACCCAAGCTATTCCCCACTTAAATATTTTTCTGGGATCCGGGCCCGTCTGGCCACCACAGAGGTTCAAAGTTGCCAATTTACGTATTTTCCATATCAACCACACATTCGGTACTCCTCGACATATCCCTTCGGCAAAGTTCCGAACCGGACCTAGCTCGTTTCAAAGGTATTGATCCAAGCTATTAGCCACTTAAATATTTTTCTGGGATCCGGGCCCGTCTGGCCACCACAGAGGTTCAAAGTTGCCCATTTACGTATTTTCCATATCAACCACACATTCGGTACTCCTCGACATATCCCTACGGCAAAGTTCCGAACCGGACCAAGCTCATTTTAAAGGTATTGACCCAAGCTATTCCCCACTTAAATATTTTTCTGAGATCCGGGCCCGTCTGGCCACCACAGAGGTTCAAAGGTGCCCCTTAACGTAATTTTCCGTATTAACCATATGCATACATTCGGTACTTTTCGGCATATACCAACGGCAAAGTTCCGAACCGGACCTAGCTCATTTTAAAGGTATTGACCCAAGCTATTCCCCACTTAAATATTTTTCTGGGATCCGGGCCCGTCTGGCCACCACAGAGGTTCAAAGTTGCCAATTTACGTATTTTCCATATCAACCACACATTCGGTACTCCTCGACATATCCCTACGGCAAAGTTCCGAACCGGACCTAGCTCATTTTAAAGGTATTGACCCAAGCTATTAGCCACTTAAATATTTTTCTCGGATCCGGGCCCGTCTGGCCACCACAGAGGTTCAAAGTTGCCCATTTACGTATTTTCCATATCAACCACACATTCGGTACTCCTCGACATATCCCTACGGCAAAGTTCCGAACCGGACCTAGCTCATTTTAAAGGTATTGACCCAAGCTATTCCCCACTTAAATATTTTTCTGGGATCCGGGCCCGTCTGGCCACCACAGGCCCGTCTGGCCACCACAGAGGTTCAAAGTTGCCCATTTACGTATTTTCCATATCAACCACACATTCGGTACTCCTCGACATATCCCTACGGCAAAGTTCCGAACCGGACCTAGCTCATTTTAAAGGTATTGACCCAAGCTATTCCCCACTTAAATATTTTTCTGGGATCCGGGCCCGTCTGGCCACCACAGAGGTTCAAAGGTGCCCCTTAACGTAATTTTCCGTATTAACCATATGCATACATTCGGTACTTTTCGGCATATACCAACGGCAAAGTTCCGAACCGGACCTAGCTCATTTCAAAGGTATTGACCCAAGCTATTCCCCACTTAAATATTTTTCTGGGATCCGGGCCCGTCTGGCCACCACAGAGGTTCAAAGTTGCCCATTTACGTATTTTCCATATCAACCACACATTCGGTACTCCTCGACATATCCCTACGGCAAAGTTCCGAACCGGACCTAGCTCATTTCAAAGGTATTGATCCAAGCTATTAGCCACTTAAATATTTTTCTGGGATCCGGGCCCGTCTGGCCACCACAGAGGTTCAAAGTTGCCCATTTACGTATTTTCCATATCAACCACACATTCGGTACTCCTCGACATATCCCTACGGCAAAGTTCCGAACCGGACCTAGCTCATTTTAAAGGTATTGACCCAAGCTATTAGCCACTTAAATATTTTTCTGGGATCCGGGCCCGTCTCGCCACCACAGAGGTTCAAAGTTGCCCATTTACGTATTTTCCATATCAACCACTCATTCGGTACTCCTCGACATATCCCTAAGGCAAAGTTCCGAACCGGACCTAGCTCATTTTAAAGGTATTGACCCAAGCTATTCCCCACTTAAATATTTTTCTGGGATCCGGGCCCGTCTGGCCACCACAGAGGTTCAAAGTTGCCAATTTACGTATTTTCCATATCAACCACACATTCGGTACTCCTCGACATATCCCTACGGCAAAGTTCCGAACCGGACCTAGCTCATTTCAAAGGTATTGATCCAAGCTATTAGCCACTTAAATATTTTTCTGGGATCCGGGCCCGTCTGGCCACCACAGAGGTTCAAAGTTGCCCATTTACGTATTTTCCATATCAACCACACATTCGGTACTCCTCGACATATCCCTACGGCAAAGTTCCGAACTGGACCTAGCTCATTTTAAAGGTATTGACCCAAGCTATTAGCCACTTAAATATTTTTCTGGGATCCGGGCCCGTCTGGCCACCACAGAGGTTCAAAGTTGCCCATTTACGTATTTTCCATATCAACCACACATTCGGTACTCCTCGACATATCCCTACGGCAAAGTTCCGAACCGGACCTAGCTCATTTTAAAGGTATTGACCCAAGCTATTCCCCACTTAAATATTTTTCTGGGATCCGGGCCCGTCTGGCCACCACAGGCCCGTCTGGCCACCACAGAGGTTCAAAGTTGCCCATTTACGTATTTTCCATATCAACCACACATTCGGTACTCCTCGACATATCCCTACGGCAAAGTTCCGAACCGGACCTAGCTCATTTTAAAGGTATTGACCCAAGCTATTCCCCACTTAAATATTTTTTCTGGGATCCGGGCCCGTCTGGCCACCACAGAGGTTCAAAGGTGCCCCTTAACGTAATTTTCCGTATTAACCATATGCATACATTCGGTACTTTTCGGCATATACCAACGGCAAAGTTCCGAACCGGACCTAGCTCATTTTAAAGGTATTGACCCAAGCTATTCCCCACTTAAATATTTTTCTGGGATCCGGGCCCGTCTGGCCACCACAGAGGTTCAAAGTTGCCCATTTACGTATTTTCCATATCAACCACACATTCGGTACTCCTCGACATATCCCTACGGCAAAGTTCCGAACCGGACCTAGCTCATTTCAAAGGTATTGATCCAAGCTATTAGCCACTTAAATATTTTTCTGGGATCCGGGCCCGTCTGGCCACCACAGAGGTTCAAAGTTGCCCATTTACGTATTTTCCATATCAACCACACATTCGGTACTCCTCGACATATCCCTACGGCAAAGTTCCGAACCGGACCTAGCTCATTTTAAAGGTATTGACCCAAGCTATTAGCCACTTAAATATTTTTCTGGGATCCGGGCCCGTCTCGCCACCACAGAGGTTCAAAGTTGCCCATTTACGTATTTTCCATATCAACCACTCATTCGGTACTCCTCGACATATCCCTACGGCAAAGTTCCGAACCGGACCTAGCTCATTTTAAAGGTATTGACCCAAGCTATTCCCCACTGAAATATTTTTCTGGGATCCGGGCCCGTCTGGCCACCACAGAGGTTCAAAGTTGCCAATTTACGTATTTTCCATATCAACCACACATTCGGTACTCCTCGACATATCCCTACGGCAAAGTTCCGAACCGGACCTAGCTCATTTCAAAGGTATTGATCCAAGCTATTAGCCACTTAAATATTTTTCTGGGATCCGGGCCCGTCTGGCCACCACAGAGGTTCAAAGTTGCCCATTTACGTATTTTCCATATCAACCACACATTCGGTACTCCTCGACATATCCCTACGGCAAAGTTCCGAACCGGACCTAGCTCATTTTAAAGGTATTGACCCAAGCTATTAGCCACTTAAATATTTTTCTGGGATCCGGGCCCGTCTGGCCACCACAGAGGTTCAAAGTTGCCCATTTACGTATTTTCCATATCAACCACACATTCGGTACTCCTCGACATATCCCTACGGCAAAGTTCCGAACCGGACCTAGCTCATTTTAAAGGTATTGACCCAAGCTATTCCCCACTTAAATATTTTTCTGGGATCCGGGCCCGTCTGGCCACCACAGAGGTTCAAAGGTGCCCCTTAACGTAATTTTCCGTATTAACCATATGCATACATTCGGTACTTTTCGGCATATACCAACGGCAAAGTTCCGAACCGGACCTAGCTCATTTTAAAGGTATTGACCCAAGCTATTCCCCACTTAAATATTTTTCTGGGATCCGGGCCCGTCTGGCCACCACAGAGGTTCAAAGTTGCCCATTTACGTATTTTCCATATCAACCACACATTCGGTACTCCTCGACATATCCCTACGGCAAAGTTCCGAAACGGACCTAGCTCATTTCAAAGGTATTGATCCAAGCTATTAGCCACTTAAATATTTTTCTGGGATCCGGGCCCGTCTGGCCACCACAGAGGTTCAAAGTTGCCCATTTACGTATTTTCCATATCAACCACACATTCGGTACTCCTCGACATATCCCTACGGCAAAGTTCCGAACCGGACCTAGCTCATTTTAAAGGTATTGACCCAAGCTATTAGCCACTTAAATATTTTTCTGGGATCCGGGCCCGTCTCGCCACCACAGAGGTTCAAAGTTGCCCATTTACGTATTTTCCATATCAACCACTCATTCGGTACTCCTCGACATATCCCTAAGGCAAAGTTCCGAACCGGACCTAGCTCATTTTAAAGGTATTGACCCAAGCTATTCCCCACTTAAATATTTTTCTGGGATCCGGGCCCGTCTGGCCACCACAGAGGTTCAAAGTTGCCAATTTACGTATTTTCCATATCAACCACACATTCGGTACTCCTCGACATATCCCTACGGCAAAGTTCCGAACCGGACCTAGCTCATTTCAAAGGTATTGATCCAAGCTATTAGCCACTTAAATATTTTTCTGGGATCCGGGCCCGTCTGGCCACCACAGAGGTTCAAAGTTGCCCATTTACGTATTTTCCATATCAACCACACATTCGGTACTCCTCGACATATCCCTACGGCAAAGTTCCGAACCGGACCTAGCTCATTTTAAAGGTATTGACCCAAGCTATTAGCCACTTAAATATTTTTCTGGGATCCGGGCCCGTCTGGCCACCACAGAGGTTCAAAGTTGCCCATTTACGTATTTTCCATATCAACCACACATTCGGTACTCCTCGACATATCCCTACGGCAAAGTTCCGAACCGGACCTAGCTCATTTTAAAGGTATTGACCCAAGCTATTCCCCACTTAAATATTTTTCTGGGATCCGGGCCCGTCTGGCCACCACAGGCCCGTCTGGCCACCACAGAGGTTCAAAGTTGCCCATTTACGTATTTTCCATATCAACCACACATTCGGTACTCCTCGACATATCCCTACGGCAAAGTTCCGAACCGGACCTAGCTCATTTTAAAGGTATTGACCCAAGCTATTCCCCACTTAAATATTTTTTCTGGGATCCGGGCCCGTCTGGCCACCACAGAGGTTCAAAGGTGCCCCTTAACGTAATTTTCCGTATTAACCATATGCATACATTCGGTACTTTTCGGCATATACCAACGGCAAAGTTCCGAACCGGACCTAGCTCATTTTAAAGGTATTGACCCAAGCTATTCCCCACTTAAATATTTTTCTGGGATCCGGGCCCGTCTGGCCACCACAGAGGTTCAAAGTTGCCCATTTACGTATTTTCCATATCAACCACACATTCGGTACTCCTCGACATATCCCTACGGCAAAGTTCCGAACCGGACCTAGCTCATTTCAAAGGTATTGATCCAAGCTATTAGCCACTTAAATATTTTTCTGGGATCCGGGCCCGTCTGGCCACCACAGAGGTTCAAAGTTGCCCATTTACGTATTTTCCATATCAACCACACATTCGGTACTCCTCGACATATCCCTACGGCAAAGTTCCGAACCGGACCTAGCTCATTTTAAAGGTATTGACCCAAGCTATTAGCCACTTAAATATTTTTCTGGGATCCGGGCCCGTCTCGCCACCACAGAGGTTCAAAGTTGCCCATTTACGTATTTTCCATATCAACCACTCATTCGGTACTCCTCGACATATCCCTACGGCAAAGTTCCGAACCGGACCTAGCTCATTTTAAAGGTATTGACCCAAGCTATTCCCCACTGAAATATTTTTCTGGGATCCGGGCCCGTCTGGCCACCACAGAGGTTCAAAGTTGCCAATTTACGTATTTTCCATATCAACCACACATTCGGTACTCCTCGACATATCCCTACGGCAAAGTTCCGAACCGGACCTAGCTCATTTCAAAGGTATTGATCCAAGCTATTAGCCACTTAAATATTTTTCTGGGATCCGGGCCCGTCTGGCCACCACAGAGGTTCAAAGTTGCCCATTTACGTATTTTCCATATCAACCACACATTCGGTACTCCTCGACATATCCCTACGGCAAAGTTCCGAACCGGACCTAGCTCATTTTAAAGGTATTGACCCAAGCTATTAGCCACTTAAATATTTTTCTGGGATCCGGGCCCGTCTGGCCACCACAGAGGTTCAAAGTTGCCCATTTACGTATTTTCCATATCAACCACACATTCGGTACTCCTCGACATATCCCTACGGCAAAGTTCCGAACCGGACCTAGCTCATTTTAAAGGTATTGACCCAAGCTATTCCCCACTTAAATATTTTTCTGGGATCCGGGCCCGTCTGGCCACCACAGAGGTTCAAAGGTGCCCCTTAACGTAATTTTCCGTATTAACCATATGCATACATTCGGTACTTTTCGGCATATACCAACGGCAAAGTTCCGAACCGGACCTAGCTCATTTTAAAGGTATTGACCCAAGCTATTCCCCACTTAAATATTTTTCTGGGATCCGGGCCCGTCTGGCCACCACAGAGGTTCAAAGTTGCCAATTTACGTATTTTCCATATCAACCACACATTCGGTACTCCTCGACATATCCCTTCGGCAAAGTTCCGAACCGGACCTAGCTCATTTCAAAGGTATTGATCCAAGCTATTAGCCACTTAAATATTTTTTTGGGATCCGGGCCCGTCTGGCCACCACAGAGGTTCAAAGTTGCCCATTTACGTATTTTCCATATCAACCACACATTCGGTACTCCTCGACATATCCCTACGGCAAAGTTCCGAACCGGACCTAGCTCATTTTAAAGGTATTGACCCAAGCTATTCCCCACTTAAATATTTTTCTGGGATCCGGGCCCGTCTGGCCACCACAGAGGTTCAAAGGTGCCCCTTAACGTAATTTTCCGTATTAACCATATGCATACATTCGGTACTTTTCGGCATATACCAACGGCAAAGTTCCGAACCGGACCTAGCTCATTTTAAAGGTATTGACCCAAGCTATTCCCCACTTAAATATTTTTCTGGGATCCGGGCCCGTCTGGCCACCACAGAGGTTCAAAGTTGCCAATTTACGTATTTTCCATATCAACCACACATTCGGTACTCCTCGACATATCCCTACGGCAAAGTTCCGAACCGGACCTAGCTCATTTCAAAGGTATTGATCCAAGCTATTAGCCACTTAAATATTTTTCTGGGATCCGGGCCCGTCTGGCCACCACAGAGGTTCAAAGTTGCCCATTTACGTATTTTCCATATCAACCACACATTCGGTACTCCTCGACATATCCCTACGGCAAAGTTCCGAACCGGACTTAGCTCATTTTAAAGGTATTGACCCAAGCTATTAGCCACTTAAATATTTTTCTGGGATCCGGGCCCGTCTGGCCACCACAGAGGTTCAAAGTTGCCCATTTACGTATTTTCCATATCAACCACACATTCGGTACTCCTCGACATATCCCTACGGCAAAGTTCCGAACCGGACCTAGCTCATTTTAAAGGTATTGACCCAAGCTGTTCCCCACTTAAATATTTTTCTGGGATCCGGGCCCGTCTGGCCACCACAGAGGTTCAAAGGTGCCCCTTAACGTAATTTTCCGTATTAACCATATGCATACACTCGGTACTTTTCGGCATATACCAACGGCAAAGTTCCGAACCGGACCTAGCTCATTTTAAAGGTATTGACCCAAGCTATTCCCCACTTAAATATTTTTCTGGGATCCGGGCCCGTCTGGCCACCACAGAGGTTCAAAGTTGCCAATTTACGTATTTTCCATATCAACCACACATTCGGTACTCCTCGACATATCCCTTCGGCAAAGTTCCGAACCGGACCTAGCTCATTTCAAAGGTATTGATCCAAGCTATTAGCAACTTAAATATTTTTCTGGGATCCGGGCCCGTCTGGCCACCAAAGAGGTTCAAAGTTGCCCATTTACGTATTTTCCATATCAACCACACATTCGGTACTCCTCGACATATCCCTACGGCAAAGTTCCGAACCGGACCTAGCTCATTTTAAAGGTATTGACCCAAGCTATTCCCCACTTAAATATTTTTCTGGGATCCGGGCCCGTCTGGCCACCACAGAGGTTCAAAGGTGCCCCTAAACGTAATTTTCCGTATTAACCATATGCATACATTCGGTACTTTTCGGCATATACCAACGGCAAAGTTCCGAACCGGACCTAGCTCATTTTAAAGGTATTGACCCAAGCTATTCCCCACTTAAATATTTTTCTGGGATCCGGGCCCGTCTGGCCACCACAGAGGTTCAAAGTTGCCAATTTACGTATTTTCCATATCAACCACACATTCGGTACTCCTCGACATATCCCTTCTGCAAAGTTCCGAACTGGACCTAGCTCATTTCAAAGGTATTGATCCAAGCTATTAGCCACTTAAATATTTTTCTGGGATCCGGGCCCGTCTGGCCACCACAGAGGTTCAAAGTTGCCCATTTACGTATTTTCCATATCAACCACACATTCGGTACTCCTCGACATATCCCTACGGCAAAGTTCCGAACCGGACCTAGCTCATTTTAAAGGTATTGACCCAAGCTATTCTCCACTTAAATATTTTTCTGGGATCCGGGCCCGTCTGGCCACCACAGAGGTTCAAAGGTGCCCCTTAACGTAATTTTCCGTATTAACCATATGCATACATTCGGTACTTTTCGGCATATACCAACGGCAAAGTTCCGAACCGGACCTAGCTCATTTTAAAGGTATTGACCCAAGCTATTCCCCACTTAAATATTTTTCTGGGATCCGGGCCCGTCTGGCCACCACAGAGGTTCAAAGTTGCCAATTTACGTATTTTCCATATCAACCACACATTCGGTACTCCTCGACATATCCCTACGGCAAAGTTCCGAACCGGACCTAGCTCATTTCAAAGGTATTGCTCCAAGCTATTAGCCACTTAAATATTTTTCTGGGATCCGGGCCCGTCTGGCCACCACAGAGGTTCAAAGTTGCCCATTTACGTATTTTCCATATCAACCACACATTCGGTACTCCTCGACATATCCCTACGGCAAAGTTCCGAACCGGACCTAGCTCATTTTAAAGGTACTGACCCAAGCTATTCTCCACTTAAATATTTTTCTGGGATCCGGGCCCGTCTGGCCACCACAGAGGTTCAAAGTTGCCCATTTACGTATTTTCCATATCAACCACACATTCGGTACTCCTCGACATATCCCTACGGCAAAGTTCCGAACCGGACCTAGCTCATTTTAAAGGTATTGACCCAAGCTATTCCCCACTTAAATATTTTTCTGGGATCCGGGCCCGTCTGGCCACCACAGAGGTTCAAAGGTGCCCCTTAACGTAATTTTCCGTATTAACCATATGCATACATTCGGTACTTTTCGGCATATACCAACGGCAAAGTTCCGAACCGGACCTAGCTCATTTTAAAGGTATTGACCCAAGCTATTCCCCACTTAAATATTTTTCTGGGATCCGGGCCCGTCTGGCCACCACAGAGGTTCAAAGTTGCCAATTTACGTATTTTCCATATCAACCACACATTCGGTACTCCTCGACATATCCCTTCGGCAAAGTTCCGAACCGGACCTAGCTCATTTCAAAGGTATTGATCCAAGCTATTAGCCACTTAAATATTTTTCTGGGATCCGGGCCCGTCTGGCCACCACAGAGGTTCAAAGTTGCCCATTTACGTATTTTCCATATCAACCACACATTCGGTACTCCTCGACATATCCCTACGGCAAAGTTCCGAACCGGACCTAGCTCATTTTAAAGGTATTGACCCAAGCTATTCCCCACTTAAATATTTTTCTGGGATCCGGGCCCGTCTGGCCACCACAGAGGTTCAAAGGTGCCCCTTAACGTAATTTTCCGTATTAACCATATGCATACATTCGGTACTTTTCGGCATATACCAACGGCAAAGCTCCGAACCGGACCTAGCTCATTTTAAAGGTATTGACCCAAGCTATTCCCCACTTAAATATTTTTCTGGGATCCGGGCCCGTCTGGCCACCACAGAGGTTCAAAGTTGCCAATTTACGTATTTTCCATATCAACCACACATTCGGTACTCCTCGACATATCCCTACGGCAAAGTTCCGAACCGGACCTAGCTCATTTCAAAGGTATTGATCCAAGCTATTAGCCACTTAAATATTTTTCTGGGATCCGGGCCCCTCTGGCCACCACAGAGGTTCAAAGTTGCCCATTTACGTATTTTCCATATCAACCACACATTCGGTACTCCTCGACATATCCCTACGGCAAAGTTCCGAACCGGACCTAGCTCATTTTAAAGGTATTGACCCAAGCTATTAGCCACTTAAATATTTTTCTGGGATCCGGGCCCGTCTGGCCACCACAGAGGTTCAAAGTTGCCCATTTACGTATTTTCCATATCAACCACACATTCGGTACTCCTCGACATATCCCTACGGCAAAGTTCCGAACCGGACCTAGCTCATTTTAAAGGTATTGACCCAAGCTATTCCCCACTTAAATATTTTTCTGGGATCCGGGCCCGTCTGGCCACCACAGGCCCGTCTGGCCACCACAGAGGTTCAAAGTTGCCCATTTACGTATTTTCCATATCAACCACACATTCGGTACTCCTCGACATATCCCTACGGCAAAGTTCCGAACCGGACCTAGCTCATTTTAAAGGTATTGACCCAAGCTATTCCCCACTTAAATATTTTTTCTGGGATCCGGGCCCGTCTGGCCACCACAGAGGTTCAAAGGTGCCCCTTAACGTAATTTTCCGTATTAACCATATGCATACATTCGGTACTTTTCGGCATATACCAACGGCAAAGTTCCGAACCGGACCTAGCTCATTTTAAAGGTATTGACCCAAGCTATTCCCCACTTAAATATTTTTCTGGGATCCGGGCCCGTCTGGCCACCACAGAGGTTCAAAGTTGCCCATTTACGTATTTTCCATATCAACCACACATTCGGTACTCCTCGACATATCCCTACGGCAAAGTTCCGAACTGGACCTAGCTCATTTCAAAGGTATTGATCCAAGCTATTAGCCACTTAAATATTTTTCTGGGATCCGGGCCCGTCTGGCCACCACAGAGGTTCAAAGTTGCCCATTTACGTATTTTCCATATCAACCACACATTCGGTACTCCTCGACATATCCCTACGGCAAAGTTCCGAACCGGACCTAGCTCATTTTAAAGGTATTGACCCAAGCTATTCCCCACTTAAATATTTTTCTGGGATCCGGGCCCGTCTGGCCACCACAGAGGTTCAAAGGTGCCCCTTAACGTAATTTTCCGTATTAACCATATGCATACATTCGGTACTTTTCGGCATATACCAACGGCAAAGTTCCGAACCGGACCTAGCTCATTTTAAAGGTATTGACCCAAGCTATTCCCCACTTAAATATTTTTCTGGGATCCGGGCCCGTCTGGCCACCACAGAGGTTCAAAGTTGCCAATTTACGTATTTTCCATATCAACCACACATTCGGTACTCCTCGACATATCCCTTCGGCAAAGTTCCGAACCGGACCTAGCTCATTTCAAAGGTATTGATCCAAGCTATTAGCCACTTAAATATTTTTCTGGGATCCGGGCCCGTCTGGCCACCACAGAGGTTCAAAGTTGCCCATTTACGTATTTTCCATATCAACCACACATTCGGTACTCCTCGACATATCCCTACGGCAAAGTTCCGAACCGGACCTAGCTCATTTTAAAGGTATTGACCCAAGCTATTCCCCACTTAAATATTTTTCTGGGATCCGGGCCCGTCTGGCCACCACAGAGGTTCAAAGGTGCCCCTTAACGTAATTTTCCGTATTAACCATATGCATACATTCGGTACTTTTCGGCATATACCAGCGGCAAAGTTCCGAACCGGACCTAGCTCATTTTAAAGGTATTGACCCAAGCTATTCCCCACTTAAATATTTTTCTGGGATCCGGGCCCGTCTGGCCACCACAGAGGTTCAAAGTTGCCAATTTACGTATTTTCCATATCAACCACACATTCGGTACTCCTCGACATATCCCTACGGCAAAGTTCCGAACCGGACCTAGCTCATTTCAAAGGTATTGATCCAAGCTATTAGCCACTTAAATATTTTTCTGGGATCCGGGCCCGTCTGGCCACCACAGAGGTTCAAAGTTGCCCATTTACGTATTTTCCATATCAACCACACATTCGGTACTCCTCGACATATCCCTACGGCAAAGTTCCGAACCGGACCTAGCTCATTTTAAAGGTATTGACCCAAGCTATTCCCCACTTAAATATTTTTTTGGGATCCGGGCCCGTCTGGCCACCACAGAGGTTCAAAGTTGCCCATTTACGTATTTTCCATATCAACCACACATTCGGTACTCCTCGACATATCCCTACGGCAAAGTTCCGAACCGGACCTAGCTCATTTTAAAGGTATTGACCCAAGCTATTCCCCACTTAAAAATTTTTCTGGGATCCGGGCCCGTCTGGCCACCACAGAGGTTCAAAGGTGCCCCTTAACGTAATTTTCCGTATTAACCATATGCATACATTCGGTACTTTTCGGCATATACCAACGGCAAAGTTCCGAACCGGACCTAGCTCATTTTAAAGGTATTGACCCAAGCTATTCCCCACTTAAATATTTTTCTGGGATCCGGGCCCGTCTGGCCACCACAGAGGTTCAAAGTTGCCAATTTACGTATTTTCCATATCAACCACACATTCGGTACTCCTCGACATATCCCTTCGGCAAAGTTCCGAACCGGACCTAGCTCATTTCAAAGGTATTGATCCAAGCTATTAGCCACTTAAATATTTTTCTGGGATCCGGGCCCGTCTGGCCACCACAGAGGTTCAAAGTTGCCCATTTACGTATTTTCCATATCAACCACACATTCGGTACTCCTCGACATATCCCTACGGCAAAGTTCCGAACCGGACCTAGCTCATTTTAAAGGTATTGACCCAAGCTATTCCCCACTTAAATATTTTTCTGGGATCCGGGCCCGTCTGGCCACCACAGAGGTTCAAAGGTGCCCCTTAACGTAATTTTCCGTATTAACCATATGCATACATTCGGTACTTTTCGGCATATACCAACGGCAAAGTTCCGAACCGGACCTAGCTCATTTTAAAGGTATTGACCCAAGCTATTCCCCATTTAAATATTTTTCTGGGATCCGGGCCCGTCTGGCCACCACAGAGGTTCAAAGTTGCCAATTTACGTATTTTCCATATCAACCACACATTCGGTACTCCTCGACATATCCCTACGGCAAAGTTCCGAACCGGACCTAGCTCATTTCAAAGGTATTGATCCAAGCTATTAGCCACTTAAATATTTTTCTGGGATCCGGGCCCGTCTGGCCACCACAGAGGTTCAAAGTTGCCCATTTACGTATTTTCCATATCAACCACACATTCGGTACTCCTCGACATATCCCTACGGCAAAGTTCCGAACCGGACCTAGCTCATTTTAAAGGTATTGACCCAAGCTATTAGCCACTTAAATATTTTTCTGGGATCCGGGCCCGTCTGGCCACCACAGAGGTTCAAAGTTGCCCATTTACGTATTTTCCATATCAACCACACATTCGGTACTCCTCGACATATCCCTACGGCAAAGTTCCGAACCGGACCTAGCTCATTTTAAAGGTATTGACCCAAGCTGTTCCCCACTTAAATATTTTTCTGGGATCCGGGCCCGTCTGGCCACCACAGAGGTTCAAAGGTGCCCCTTAACGTAATTTTCCGTATTAACCATATGCATACACTCGGTACTTTTCGGCATATACCAACGGCAAAGTTCCGAACCGGACCTAGCTCATTTTAAAGGTATTGACCCAAGCTATTCCCCACTTAAATATTTTTCTGGGATCCGGGCCCGTCTGGCCACCACAGAGGTTCAAAGTTGCCAATTTACGTATTTTCCATATCAACCACACATTCGGTACTCCTCGACATATCCCTTCGGCAAAGTTCCGAACCGGACCTAGCTCATTTCAAAGGTATTGATCCAAGCTATTAGCAACTTAAATATTTTTCTGGGATCCGGGCCCGTCTGGCCACCAAAAAGGTTCAAAGTTGCCCATTTACGTATTTTCCATATCAACCACACATTCGGTACTCCTCGACATATCCCTACGGCAAAGTTCCGAACCGGACCTAGCTGATTTTAAAGGTATTGACCCAAGCTATTCCCCACTTAAATATTTTTCTGGGATCCGGGCCCGTCTGGCCACCACAGAGGTTCAAAGGTGCCCCTTAACGTAATTTTCCGTATTAACCATATGCATACATTCGGTACTTTTCGGCATATACCAACGGCAAAGTTCCGAACCGGACCTAGCTCATTTCAAAGGTATTGATCCAAGCTATTAGCCACTTAAATATTTTTTTGGGATCCGGGCCCGTCTGGCCACCACAGAGGTTCAAAGTTGCCCATTTACGTATTTTCCATATCAACCACACATTCGGTACTCCTCGACATATCCCTACGGCAAAGTTCCGAACCGGACCTAGCTCATTTTAAAGGTATTGACCCAAGCTATTCCCCACTTAAATATTTTTCTGGGATCCGGGCCCGTCTGGCCACCACAGAGGTTCAAAGGTGCCCCTTAACGTAATTTTCCGTATTAACCATATGCATACATTCGGTACTTTTCGGCATATACCAACGGCAAAGTTCCGAACCGGACCTAGCTCATTTTAAAGGTATTGACCCAAGCTATTCCCCACTTAAATATTTTTCTGGGATCCGGGCCCGTCTGGCCACCACAGAGGTTCAAAGGTGCCCCTTAACGTAATTTTCCGTATTAACCAT
Organism: Mytilus galloprovincialis; assembly: GCA_037788925.1. Classification (NCBI taxonomy): domain Eukaryota; kingdom Metazoa; phylum Mollusca; class Bivalvia; order Mytilida; family Mytilidae; genus Mytilus; species Mytilus galloprovincialis. The sequence continues at coordinate 55,530,609 of CM075338.1, read as the reverse complement.
ATGCATACATTCGGTACTTTTCGGCATATACCAACGGCAAAGTTCCGAACCGGACCTAGCTCATTTTAAAGGTATTGACCCAAGCTATTCCCCACTTAAATATTTTTCTGGGATCCGGGCCCGTCTGGCCACCACAGAGGTTCAAAGTTGCCAATTTACGTATTTTCCATATCAACCACACATTCGGTACTCCTCGACATATCCCTTCGGCAAAGTTCCGAACCGGACCTAGCTCTTTTCAAAGGTATTGATCCAAGCTATTAGCCACTTAAATATTTTTCTTGGATCCGGGCCCGTCTGGCCACCACAGAGGTTCAAAGTTGCCCATTTACGTATTTTCCATATCAACCACACATTCGGTACTCCTCGACATATCCCTACGGCAAAGTTCCGAACCGGACCTAGCTCATTTTAAAGGTATTGACCCAAGCTATTCCCCACTTAAATATTTTTCTGGGATCCGGGCCCGTCTGGCCACCACAGAGGTTCAAAGGTCCCCTTAACGTAATTTTCCGTATTAACCATATGCATACATTCGGTACTTTTCGGCATATACCAACGGCAAAGTTCCGAACCGGACCTAGCTCATTTTAAAGGTATTGACCCAAGCTATTCCCCACTTAAATATTTTTCTGGGATCCGGGCCCGTCTGGCCACCACAGAGGTTCAAAGTTGCCAATTTACGTATTTTCCATATCAACCACACATTCGGTACTCCTCGACATATCCCTACGGCAAAGTTCCGAACCGGACCTAGCTCATTTCAAAGGTATTGATCCAAGCTATTAGCCACTTAAATATTTTTCTTGGATCCGGGCCCGTCTGGCCACCACAGAGGTTCAAAGTTGCCCATTTACGTATTTTCCATATCAACCACACATTCGGTACTCCTCGACATATCCCTACGTCAAAGTTCCGAACCGGACCTAGCTCATTTTAAAGGTATTGACCCAAGCTATTCCCCACTTAAATATTTTTCTGGGATCCGGGCCCGTCTGGCCACCACAGAGATCCAAAGTCGTCTAAGGGTGGTCATCGTCGTTTAAGCAGTCTCTGGTAGGTGTTCACTATTAATTTCTTTTCTTTTTTGGCTTTCCATAAGTATTTCTATGTATATTTCTATATGTTTCTGGAGTAATTGGATTTTGTTTCATATTTTATATATTAAATTACATCTTTGGTGAATCCTCTGTAATGTTTTATTGATAAAAATCTATATAACATAAAGACAAATATACAACTTGTATCAGGGTTTATATTCGAGGACAACGAAAATTTATGACAGCTTGAAGGGGTCATAGAATGGTATCTTTTCCCTCAGGCTTTATAGTGATTTTCAACTAAATTTAAATATTGAACCGACGGCTAGCAGTCGGTTGGATATTGAATATCAATTATCGAATTCAAATAAAGAACAGACTGCTTACATACATGTTTAAAACGGAATGAAATGCTTTAGAAGTTAGCAGAAACCGTGAAATTGTCGATTTCCGCTGTTAGATTGCATTTAACTAAGATTGAGCGATTTTTGGAACGTTTGAGCCTCACGCAGTTTTTTGGTTTTTAGACATATCGTCAAAATTGGCTGCTGGAAAAAAGTGGCTGCTATCTTGATTGGCCGATAAAAGTGGCTGCCAGCTTGAGTCTGGTCCCCTCTATTGTCAGAGCTTCAGTTGTAGCTGTTGGAAGGTGGTTCCACTCTTGTATAGTCCGTGGAAGTATGAGTACTTATATTCTCTCTGGTTTGCTTGTGGTTGATATAGGCGTTGTTTGCCTCTAGTACGCCGATCGTTCGGACGTAAGATGGAACTGGCATCAATATTAACTAGCTTATGCTGGATCTTGTAAAGCATGACGAATGACGAGTCGATGGTTACTTCGTCTGTTAGCTAGTGGTTCCCATCCTAGTGTCTTGACCATAGTCAGATGTATTATCAGTGTAGTTGTTGGTTACAAATATGGCGGCCCTCATTTGCACTTGTTCTAAACGGTTTATGTCCTCAGTGGTATGAGGGTCCCATGCCGCACTAGCATATTCTAGTGTTGGTCTTACCAGAGAGATATAGGCAGCATTTCGTACATTCGTGCTGCATTCTCGAAGGTTACGTCTAATGAATCCGATGGATTCGAATGCTTTTTTGGCAGTAACGTCTACATGATGTTTCCATTGTAGGTCCTCACTGAAATTTACTCCTAGATATTTGCTGGTTGGTACAGTTTCGAGAGTGTGGCCATGTAATTGGTGGTATGTCTCTTTTTTGGATTTACTGTTGGTGCTAATGCGGATGACGGTGCATTTTTCTGGGTGGAATTTCATCTGCTATTTGGTTTCCCAGTCTTCTAGTGCTGAAAGTTTCTGTTGTAGTTTGGCTTCATCCTGGGAATTCTTGATAAGGTGAAATAGGAGGCAGTCGTCAGCGAATAGTTTGACAGTTGAATGTTGAACTGTTTCTGGTAAGTCGTTGATAAATACTAAGAATAGTAAGGGTCCTAACACAGTCCATTGTGGGACCCCTGAAAGTACGTCTCTCAGTGTTGACTTACGGCCCTCGACTATCACTTGTTGTTTCCTGTTTTCAAAGAAAGCTTGTATCTGTTTCAGGTTTTCGTCTCTAATGCCATAGTGGTTCAGTTTGTTCAGTAATCTGCAGTGTGGGACTTTGTCAAAAGCCTTAGCAATAGTTATCAAAAGTACCAGGATTATAATTTAGTACGCCAGACGCGTGTTTCGTCTACATAAGACTCATCAGTGACGCTCATATCAAAATATTTATATAGCCAAACAAGTACAAAATTGAAAAGCATTGGGGATCCAAAATTCCAAAAAGTTGTGCCAAATACGGCTAAGGTAATCTATGCCTGGGATAAGAATATCCTTAGTTTTTCGAAAAATTCAAAGTTTTGTAAACAAGAAATTTATAAAAATGACTACGTTATTGATATTCATGTCAACACCGAAGTGTTGACTACTGGGCTGGTGATGTGATGACTGAACTGTGGATGATATGTTCGAGGTTTTTGCATGAAATATAAGTTAGTGAAACTGGTCGATAATTTGCTGCTATATGTTTTTCTCCTTTTTTTTTATATTGGGACTTCTTTCCAGTCGTTTGGTATTTCACCGTTGTTAATGGTGGTTTGGTAAAGATGGGAAAGGATGTAAACGATCTCATTTGCTGCTTCTTTGAGTATTAGCGCTGGAATGTTATCTGGTCCTGTAGCTTTGTGTTGTTGAAAGTTCTTGAAAAGCTTGTATACTCCATTTCTGTTTATGTTGATTTTACCCATGGTGGGATATTGGGCTTTGTTTGGTATACTAGTCATGTCTTCTTTAGTATAGACCGATTGAAATTGGTCGTTTAGAATTTCAGCCTTTTGAGAGCTTTCACTATGTAAAAATCCGTCTTTGTTGGTAAGAGCAGAAACACCTGATGACTCTTGTTTCTTACTTTTTACATATGTGTAGAAGCGCTTAGGATTTTCTCTGAAGTCATTGTTGACAACATCTTGGATGTACTTTCTATGAGCTTTTCTTGTCTCCTTTTGGGTGTTTGATTTTAGTCTTTTGTACTTTTTCCAGTCGCTTGGGTTATTAGAAAGTTTAGCTTTGGAGTGGGCTCTTTGTTTTCTTCTCATTGCTCTTCTTGTCTGGGTGTTTATCCATGGATGTGTGTGCCTGTTCATTGTTTGTTTTGTTGGTACATGCTTTTAACAGAAGTTCCTCTGGAAATGCTGTAATATGAACAAATATTATATTTACCTTTTATTTTGGCCAGGAACAAGAACCTTTTTTTTTCCAGTGGAAACGATATTCCAATTTCGAACATATATCATGGCAGTCTTTACCAGACCAAATGTCTATGTCTATACAATATACCATGCGGCTTAATCTCCCGTTGTAGCCCAAATTATCCGGCCTCATTCCCGGTCGATCCATTGAAACAGGATACAACTTTTGTATTTTAATTATTAATTAGTGGTCGTCCTTAACATGTATTATGTTCATTGGCTGTCGTTGGTTGATGTGTTTCAAAAGTGTTCCTACATGTAGTTTTATTTTGTATTGTTTAGACCGTTGATTTTCCAGTTGGGATGGTGTTTAGACCGTTGATTTTCCAGTTGGGATGGTTTTAAATTGTCATGTTGGGGCCCTTTTATAGCTTGCTATTCGGTGTGAATCAAGGCTCCGTTTTGAAGAGCGTACTTTTACCCATATAGTTCTAATAATGATTGATGTTTACAAATTTGTGACTTTGATGGAGAGTTGTCTTAATGGCACTCATACCAAATCTTCTTATATCTAGGAATTGTTTTATTGAACGTACTGAAAACAGCAATCAATCAATCAAATTCCTTTTTAGCATAGTGTTTTATTTTATGAAAGAGCTATAGGCCACATCTTATAATTGTAATGCAAAATACTGGAAGATTGTCGATTGTATTATATCTATAGGATAATGGTATTTCTTATACATGTACCAGTTTGGAAAGGCTGTTGTCTTTTCCATTTCTCTGTTTGAAGTAGATTTTCAATAACTGAGTGTGTTGGACTGTTGGAGTGTCGGATTACTGGGGTGAAGGACTACTGGGGTGTCGGGACTAATAGGGTGCCGATCGGATTAATAGGGTGTCAAAATAGTGGGGCGAACCCATGAGGGAATAATAATTCTTATTCGAACATTCATCTTTTTTCTATATACATTTGTAGTGCATCTTAGGATGACATTGGAATAATTATATGGTCAATTGGTCTTCTTACAGCCTGCAGTGAAACCCCCGACACTTGGGACTTCCGTTTGTCTGTGTGGAATCATGTACAATTTCGCCAGTGGGGACGTTAAATCCGACACCTCTTTTAAATATACCCCTATTTGGGAGTGTGATTCCAAATTTCCCCGACCTTCATCCCGGAACACCTCTACTACAGGACGACCTACCTGTTGTATTTAATAGTTCTTGTCTTGAACATGCATGAAATATGTGTCACTGCACTTTGAAAAAACAAATAAACAATAAAATAAATTAGCTTTTGAAAGCACTGCATATCAAAAAAGATTTATGATTTCAATATAGTATATGATACACCTTATCGCTATTTAGTCCAATCCGGGAAAAACGGTCATTATACAACTTCCTGTTTGGGACACGCCGCCGAAAATAGAGGTCATTAGTAGTGAGCTGAGGGAGGAAAAACTTTAGAAAGCGATTATCAAGAAACTTTGATAGAGTATGATCCATTTTTTTCGAAATTAAAATTGAGGTAAAAAAATATTTTGTTTGAAGTATTTACGTTAGTTTAAACGGGTCTCGTTAAAAAGTATCATGAATGGTGAATTGTTTAAACAGGGTCCCAGATAGCTTCAACTGGATGAAAAAGTTGTGTAATTTTAGAACTTATCCGGAATGGAATAAATAGCTATTAGGTGTCTTGTCAGTGCACATTTGGTGATAGTAGGTTTGCTATAATCGAGAAGTGATCTATTGTGAAATTACATGATAGATTTTGGTAAACTTCACAGAATTGAATTTGTACTCAAGATGAAATGAAACAGTTTTATGCTTTTGATGTACAGCATTGTTTAGGGAGCTACCATTTGATTTTATGGGGGGGAGGGGGGGGCTAGGAGGAAAATTTTGTCCTGCAAATTTTTTTTAGCTGTAATCTCTGTCCTGCCTTTTTATTTTTCACTCTGTTCGGTCCTGCCTTTTTTTTATAGTTTAACCTGACTTTTGCAAGTGTCTCATCCTGCCTTTTTTTTTACTCAAAACTCCTGGCCTGCCTATTTTTTTCAAATTTCAACCTAGCCGCCCCATAAAAATTAAATGGTAGCTCCCTTAGATAGAAACTTTGTTTTCGTACCAGTTCAGCCCTTTTGAATTATTATACTAGTACTTAAACTATGTGTTTAGTGTACCTTCAAACTGTAGAACTATACTATGGAAGTACAAAACTGATACTTCATTTTTTAAGTAACAAAGCGTGTACTATAAAGTTATGGTACGAAAATAGTATTATAATAATTATACATCTTCACTTCAAAAATTTTGTGGCATTTTTTCAGTACTCAATAATAATGACCCTATAAAAAATCGCATGCAATAAAAGCTGTTGATGGTTTTGGTTTTGGTTTAATAATTGAATACGATAAATGCTTTAAAGTTTTAGCTGTTTTCATTATTGCTAAATTACGAGAGGATTGTCACATATTTATTATAAAACTGTATAAGATGATCAGGTATAATAGCCAATAAAAAAAATCCACCAGAGGCCACATGCCGTACATGTAACAGGTGGAAACTATATAGGTCACCGTACGACAATTTTTCATATTTTTTTTTAACATATAATGTAGCTTAAAAAAATGTCAATAAATGTAATACAGCAAGAATAAGAAGAATGTTGTATTCTATTTAAGGTGGTACCTGTAAACAGGTCCGAGTACACAGTTATTTCGTAGTGCATTTCCTTTAGACAATAAATGGAAATAAAAAAAATCCCACCTGTGCTTTCTCCATAATATTTTTACAGTGTGTTGTACTACTTTTGGGACAAATTATATCAAAATTATAGAAAACTTCATCAGCTGTAACTCAAAATATGGACAATTTTATGTGAAGGGGGCTTGAAATCTTTTGACAGCTTCCAAAATGCTAATTTTTTACCTTTTTCAACTGGACCAAATCACTACTTTACATTATAATTCATGAATCAAATTTTTTTACAGTGTAATTTTATCCCCCTTCTTGCTATTTCAGGCATAAAACATAAATAAATAAATTTGGAAGGGGTATAAACAAAATTGACAAGTAACACACTGTCCACACTAGGGACTATATTCGTATATTCGTGGACAACGAAAATCAAGGGACGATAACTGTGTACTCGGACCAACATATGACACGAAAATGACATCAATAATTCGATAATAAAACAAATAACATTCTACATCTAGTAGTATAATATCATTAAAAGAATAGTGTAATGAAAATGGACAAAAAGCAAAATTACAAGTCCAGCCGTTAACGACAATTTTGTAATCCATACCGTACACCTGAGATATATAAGTGCGCCATACATTACCATGTTTCCTATGAATGATTTATTATTTCATGTACAACCTCGAATATGTGCGACCCATGCAGAATGGTAGATACATCTAGCGTAACATTCCGCTGTCACTAGTACTAGGAGACAACTTTAACTTGCACTAAGGTGCGAGGTTTTACTCTGTGTTGATGAACTATTGATGAAGAATAGAAGGATAATATGTTTTTGTTTACTAGATGCTTAATAGCATTTTTTTTCATTTATAGGTTAATCAAGTGTTTGTCAGTAACTCCTAAATGTTGCATGCTTAGCGGAGAAGAAGCAAATACCTCTTTTTGAAGTCTTTAGTTTGATCCGAAAAGGGGTTAAACTCCGCTAAGCATGCAACATTTAGGAGTTAGCATAATATGTCCAGGTATATAGTGACATGTCTTCTTGCAGACTATTACCATAGGAACTAACACGTAAACAAAAATAGTCCATCGTGTCTGTTTTGTGACACAGCACGGTTAATATTCATATCACATTTATTATAATGTTTTCGTCCTAAATATGCATTTGATGTATTCCCACCCGACGCCAAACGTCCATCTGTGAATCCCACACTTCTCTTATGTTTGCTTTCAGTATCAAAAAACTGTCCTAATTATTAGACATGTTACGAAATGGTATATTCACGACGCTGATGTTGACAACTTACATTACAAAAATGTGGGGACTATGTCAAAACACGAAAGAGATTACCTATGTTTACATTGAGTATTATTTATAAAAAAAGTGCATTGATCCTTTTGGAGGCAATTCCGTATGGAACGAATATTCAATAACATTTGTACCATAAGAAATATAAGAAATAGATATTAATAAATTCCATAATATTTTTATGAAACTCTAATTCAAACAAATGGGGGAGGACGGTCATGTACATGCAGTAGATGAGCGGGCAACGGAGACACGGGGTACATATGTGTGTGAATTCTTCGGCGATCCATTCATAGACCTTTCAAATAATCTTAGGTATTCTGTTTTGTGTACCTAATAGTGAATATAAATGTGACGGTCATTTTTTTATAGTTATGAAAAGCTAACTAAGCAGTGTATGTATATTGATCCAGTTGTTTGCCGCCTAAATTTTTATCAAACGGGGTCTGTTTTAAACACCTAAATCACGATTTTTATAGAATTTCAACTTGAAACATGATGCATTATAGTTTTAGAAAACTTACTCCCGGTAATATAGCTTCGAAGGCATGTATTTTCTTCCTTTATTTCCTTCCAACTTTGTCTTAACTTAAACAGTTTCTTTATAAGGGGTTCGTGATTGATTGGTGGTTGATTAACGTCCAGTGGCAAATATTTCATGTGTGTTCAGAACGATAAGAGGTTGTGTAAAATATGACTCACTACTGACCGGTTGAACATCCCTGAAGAGTTTCAAAAGCATTGCATAATGACTTTGCATTTACACCTTAACACCACCTTATGCATATATTTTGTATTTAATTCCTTAAACGTTTTGTGGAAATTGGATTAAATTTGAAAAAGGCAGAATGAGAAACTTGGCCAAAAAAGGCAGGGTGACAGCTTATGAAAAAAAAAGCAGGATAAATTAATAAAAGAAAATAGCCGGACAGAATAGAGCGATAAAAAATGCAGTAAATATAGTTCATACATGTTTAAGCCTGCAGTTTTTGTCATTAGCCTGTCCTAAGTTAAGGGCCTGTAGTTCAGTGGTTGTCTTTGGCTACTGTCTGTCATATTAGTTCTTCGTAAATGGTTTTATTATAAATTACTTCGCTTTTTCTGGATCTTTTATAGCCGACTACTAGTATACGGTATAGGTTTTTCTCATTGTCAAAAGTAAAGACCTTGTGATTGCTAATAAATATAGATGGATAGATGTTTCATTGTCACTTATACCACATCTCATTATTTGTGTAAACTTGCGCGGGGAAAATATGAAACCGCGCTTTTATTTAACTGCTTTCACTATCAGAAGAGCCAAGAGTCACTCCAAGGACTTTCGGCATAGTTTTTCTAATAAACTTGTAATACAGCAGTTGATTTTCTCTAGCAAGATCAAGAGTTGTGCGTTTTGCGCGTTTCCTCTTTTTATAAATAAATTTCTTGATTCCAATTCTTTGGGAAATATATTCCCCCAATATTTCTGACCAACCGTAGAAAATTGGCGCCAACTACGCGGTGAGTGGCATACATTATCCACAGCGTTAGCTGCAATCGACGGAACCTCTCAGACCACATACTGAGCCTCAAGAACAATTTTATACCGGACACAGACATTGCATTCATACACAAGTGATTGTTGACAATAAAATCATATAAAGATTTATTCGAAGCAGTTTCCTAGGACATCAAAATGATGTCCATCAATATTTGGACCAGGTTTGGAGTTAGATTTCCCCCAGAATTTTGTCATCTTAGCAGATAAAATTTATCTATGTAGATCGCCCCTTGTTACCCCCTGCAGTCGCCATCATCTAAGAGCTAAACCACGAACAGAAAGAAGAAAATGTTAAAAAAATTAATTTGCGTATATCAGAGTGTCGGGTATATGTCGATCACGCTATAAGGCGCCTAAAATCTTTCAGTCATTGGAAGCTTACGGAGACACCCGAGAGAAAAAAATGAACCAGACTGTAGAGCTTTGTGTGGGATTAGTGGAGCGACAGATTGAACTTTTTCAGGAACTATAATACAACAATAAAACTAAAATCTAGCTGGCTTACTATGTATATATTATCAATATAATTTTAGAATCCAATGAACTTGTATATCTCTCAGCCCAGGGAGATTTTCTAGTTTTCGGACAATATCTCAAAAATACGATTTCAGCAGTGTTGAACCGTTTACATCTTGTGTTGGAAGCTCCCGTTCGTTTTTAGCTCACCTGTCCCGAAGGGACAAGTGAGCTTATGCCATCACTTGGCGTCCGTCGTCGTCCGTCGTCTGTCGTCTGTCGTCGTAAACTATTTCAAGAATCTTCTCCTCTGAAACTACTGAGCCAAATACTTTCAAACTTTAACTGAATGTTCCTTAGGGTATCTAATTTATAAATTGTATCCGAAGTTTTGATCTATCAACAAACATGGTCGCCATTGCTAAAAATAGAACATAGGGGTCAAATGCAGTTTTTGGCTTATAACTCAAAAACCAAAGCATTTAGAGCAAATCTGAAATGGGGTAATATTGTTTATCAGGTCAAGATTTATCTGCCCTGAAATTTTCAGATGAATCAGACAACCCGTTGTTGGGTTGCTGCCCCTGAATTGGTAATTTTAAGGAAATTTTGCTGTTTTTGGTTATTATCTTGAATATTATTATAGATAGAGATAAACTGTAAACAGGAATAATGTTCAGCAAAGTAAGATTTACAAATAAGTCAACATGACGGAAATGGTCAGTTGACCCCTTTAGGAGTTATTGCCCTTTATAGTCAATTTTTAACCATTTTTCGTAAATCTTAGTAATCTTTTACAAAAATCTTCTCCTCTGAAACTACTCTGCCAAATACTTCCAAACTTTAACTGAATGTTCCTTAGGGTATCTAGTTTGTAAATTGTATCCGAAGTTGTGATCTATCAACAAACATGGTCGCCATTGCTAAAAATAGAACATAGGGGTCAAATGCAGTTTTTGGCTTATAACTCAAAAACCAAAGCATTTAGAGCAAATCTGACGTTGGGTAATATTGTTTATCAGGTCAAGATCTATCTGCCCTGAAATTTTCAGATGAATCAGACAACCTGTTGTTGGGTTACTGCCCCTGAATTGATAATTTTAAGGAAATTTTGCTGTTTTTGTTTATTATCTTGAATATAATTATAGATAGAAATAAACTGTAAACAGCAATAATGTTCAGCAAAGTAAGATCTTCAATTAAGTCAAATTGACCAAAATTGTCAATTGACCACTTAAGGAGTTATTGCCCTTTAAAGACTTTTTTTACAATTTGTTCATCATGTTGACTTACTTTAAAAAATCTTCTCCTTTGAAACTGCTGCATCAAATTCAGCCAAACTTAGGCTAAATGAGTTTCAGAGTATCTAGTATAAATTTTATATTTTATTTCCTTGTATGTCAAGAAACATAGCTCCTATGGCTAAAATAGAACATAGGAGAAAATGATTATTTTTTTGGGGTTTCGAAGAAAATAGGACGATCCAAAAAACATTTAAATAAATTGAAAAGCCAAAATAATCATTGATGAGAGATTTAACCAAAAGAATTTAAGGTGAGCGATTCAGGCTCTTGAGAGCCTCTTGTTTTTTAATGAATTTTAAATTTTTCTAGTTATGGAATTTTATTCATAAAAAAGGGTGATATTGTAGTATTTGGACGATGTCCTAAAAGTGCTCGAGCAGTTTCATTATACTCTAGTGACTGATTTACATCTATTGGACCAACCTCCCATTAGTTTTATATATATATATATCTTATATAACATTGAGAAGTGATTGAACTTTGTTCTTTGAAATCACGACGGGCGTATCATGCGCTCATGCCGCAGCTGCTTATTTCAAAATTGCATTTGCTTTGAATATATATTTTTTTTTAATACATTTGTCAAGAATATTTAAATGTTAACGTTATTCGGCCAACGGTCATTCTGATTCTGATTCTCATTCTCATTCTGTTAATCCCATTGCATTATTTTTATTCTCATGTTTCGTACCGTCTCATTAAAAAAATTAAGGGGGTATTTTTAATGTTCTTTACCAATTCATCTCCTCTTCGACCTAATAGGAAATTTCGACAAAAATTAAAATAATAATAGCATCTAATAATTGAAACGACACATTCCATGGGTAGCTGTCCATTAATATTTTATGATGTTTTAGAGTGACCATTGGTCATAAAGTTTTTTTTTCCTGTCATAATCCTGTAAAACATACATGTAGTTATGTTCAGAGGCATCAACGTTATGCAACCATTAACACATCACTTTTTGTTCTGTTTTCAATCCTTGTCAACAATGCGTTTAAACTCATATTACGTAAACACATCATGTGGAACATGACAAGTACGTTGACAAAAGTAAAGAACAGAATCTATACCGGTTTTTAATGCAAAGTTTCGGACATGACTTTGAAAGATGAATATTGCTTATTAGCATTAGTAATTATTTTATTCGTATCAAATGCAAAAAGTCAAAGATCACACCAGGTAAGTGCAACTAATTAATAATCAAATAATGATAATGTATAAATCAAAATCAAAAATGGTAATTAGTGTGACCTCCTGTTACATAAGTGTTCAAAGTTCTTCAAATTAAATTTTGATATGCAAACCCACAATCTTAATTTAAATATTATTTTGGGAACACAGATTTTTTACATGCGGCTTTTATACATATAATTAAAAGTCTCTTTTTAGCTTTCGTATTGTTTATTTTTGTCATTTCTTTTATTAACCAAATATTATTTTGGGATCTTGGAATTTTTTTTACATTCCGCTTTTAAATATTATTTCGGGATTGTATATTTTTTACATGCATGCCGCTTTTATATGAGTTTTTTTTATGAGTTTGACTGTCCCTTTGGTATCTTTCGTCCCTCTTTTATACATATAATTAACAGTCTTTTTTGTTTTCGTATTATTTATTTTTGTCATTTCTTTTATTTACCAAATATTATTTTGGGATCATATTTTTTTTACATGCCGCTTTTATACATATAATTAACAGTCGTTTTAGTTTTCGTATTGTTTATTTTTGACATTTCTTTTATTAACCGAATGAAACTAGATTTTTTATCATAACGATACATATATATTTATATATATACCGGGTATATATGTACATATTGATATATTGGTGTTGAACGTGTTAATATAATTAGGTTGTCGTTTCTTTAAATCAAATATGTGCTGGAATTTATATGCATTGATATTATTTTAGGTAAAATATTTAAAAAAAAATGTAGAATTCTATTATTATATTTCCCTAAGTTCAATTAAGTGAAGCCATGTTTTAAAAAAATATATATATAGCCAGCTATAAAAAAAATATAAAAAGTTTAATATACTTTATTTTGGTTAGATATCAAATATTTATCTAATTTGGGTGTTGCAAAACAATCTAAAGGGGATTATAACCTAAAACAGACCTTTTTTTTATCATTATTTTGCTTTTATTTCAACATTTACTGGATAAAGATAAAGCATGTCGCATTTTATATGCTTTAAATAATGGCATGATTTATAGTAAATGGTCGTGTAATACCACAACTTATAATTAATATAAACATTTATGCATAAAAATGTCCATTAATTAAAGTTTAATTAATAATTTGTGTTAATTGATTACGTTTCATCTTAATTTAGACTTTAATTTAAAGACTTTTTATTGCCCCGCGGGCGTTTAGACGGACAGTATGACAGCTTCCACTGAAATTAAACTACGGAATGATACACGTAAGTGACCTACAGTGATTTATTAATATAATAGGTCTATAACATGTGCATTCAATACATGTACTTGCTCAACATAGTTTGTAAATTGTATATCTCGTTTTCTATCTCTATGATGTCATACTTTAATTACTTTGTAGATTTGCATTTCTAAAGTCAATTTAAATATATTTTTTTTGTTGATTTTTGTTGTTGATTATTTTACATATTTTAAATGTTTCTAAGAGAACAGCGTATACACATGTAAAGAATTAAACATTATATTTCCAATATGCATATTCATATATGTATAAAATTCTCAATGGATATATAGTCACTTGGCGTTGGTTTGAAAAGGGTGTGTCCTGTCAGGAACCTTAACACTGGTTACCTTTTGATAAGTTAATGTCGAAATGTGAATCTTATGAAGTTAACGTTATCATAACTGAATGTTTGGTTCAAGATTTAGCGAATTATGCGAAAAGGCTTGTTTCGGAGGTCTCTTTTGTTCCTACTGGTTGTCTAAAGGCATTTTTCGGAAGTTAATGGTATTTTAATAGATTTTCACGTTTTAATTTCCGCTTCATATAAACTATTTAACATTTTTTTTCAAAAGTGTTTACTTTCAAATAGTATTATGCCATGCAGTCTTTATCGAATTCCCGCATATTTCCATAGATAGGGCGGTTAAGAAATATAGTGTGTGTTTTTTTGTACAGTTAACGACGGATACGTTTCGATTGTCATAGCCACAAAAAAAATACCGTCATCTTTTCTCCATTGTGAAATCCCCGAACGAGCCTGAACTTGCACAAGTCCAATGAGTGCCGCAAGTAGAGATAGATCTTCTTACCCTCGCGGAGAACCTGAGATATATCCCGTTTTCTTGTTCCTTATTATTTTTTTTGGGGGGGGGGGGGTGTCCTGAAACTCAGTTTTTCGTTTTATTCGTTATATTTTATAGACTGCTGTTTGTCTGCACGGTATTTTTTAGGAGATTTTCCATGGCGTTGTCAGTTTATCCTAGACGTAAGATTGTTTGCTGATTGAATGTTGCTGACCTAATGTCCAATGGCAAATATTACATGCATATTTCTGACGATATTTAGCATGACATTATGCTTCATTATAATAAATTAACAAAGATATGATTTTGCAAGGTATTACCAATTGCAATAAAAAAAAACCTGAATGTATGAACACATCCAGGAATGTAGACATTATAAAACTTGTCTTACACGAGAATTTTCAATGAACATACATTCTTCGTTTTGAGTGACCTGATTATTTACGTGAATATAAAAGCTACACAGCAACAAATTCCCTTTTGATTGTTTTATATTATTTAAATTCGAAATTGTTAAAACTTTTTGGCTAAAACTTTTTTGAATTTCGCTTCCAGCATTTTTTGTGAATCTGGCGGAAGGTTATAACAGAAACAAGTGTAATGTACAAGTGATTCGGTACAAAACAATTTTATGTTATTTAGATGTGAATCTCTTTTGAACCATGATCTGATTACCCTTTCGAAGCATCTGAGATTACCACTTGCTCTTAGTGGGGGTTGTGGTTTTTAGTTTAAGTTCACATGTTTTAAAAGCTGTTGTTTGTCTTTTTCTTGTTTTTTTCTGGTTTGGTCAAGTTGTCTGGTTTTTTTTGTGTGTCTACTTTTCATTTTGAATTGTTTTATTAGTATCTTTTGTATTTTTGACACATTATCATGTGCTTTCGTGAGAAAATGATATTTTTGAATTACGTAATCATTGATATATGTCATATGTCATAATGATATTAATTTCCAGTCAAAGAATGTATTTTGTGTAAAGAGCTCTTCATTGAATTGTGTCAATCATCATAACAAGGGTGGGAATATATCTGTCCGTGTACTGTCATTTTGTATTTTTCAATCAAAATCTCACACTTTTTTCTTCTTCGATTTAATTTTCTTTCCGTTGAATTTCCGTATATAATGTAGAAAAAAAATATTTCAAATATTTCCTTTATCTAATTAAAATATAATTATAGACAACCCCAAAAAATGCATCCATAAACTGTGATAAAAGCATATTTTATGTTTTTTTGCTATCATGATAAAAAGATGTTTCCTTTTGGACGTGTAATTATGTGAATTATATCTCGTTAAAATAAATAGTCAAATTCAAAATATTAAATTTCAAATTACAACACGATATTCGTGATATTTCTTTAAAACGCGGAAGTTTTAACATGTTTGATCTTAATTGAAATGCATTAATATTTGGTATATGTGTCTCTTAAATTCATAATTTGACATAAAATGATTTTTTTTCTTTTAAATTCAAATTGCTAATTCTGAAATAAAATTCTTGAGTTTTATTTTAAATGCAATGTGCATAATTATTTTCTTTTTCCCCAATCATGGACAAGAAACAAGTTAAAATAATTATCTTAGATGTTTTACATGCATTCCCACGAATACAGTATATGTATAAAAATGTATCAAAATATACATGTTAAAAAACGGTGACAACTACATGATCATGTCAATTTTTTATTGTATGATCACACTTAAACGCTTAAATTATGATTAATTATTACATGATTCTTTTGTTTGCTATTTATTTATAATATCCAGAGGACAACAACAATACGGGCATAGATACGTCTGTTATAACGCGGATACAAAATCCATTATAATATAGCAACACAATTGATATATAATATACACATACATGCATCTGTCAACCAATCATGTACATTAGAACATTTTGACATTTTAATAAACGCCGATAATGCCAGTGGCGGATCCAGCCATTTTAAAAAGGGGGGGTTCCCAACCCAGAGTAAAGGAGGGGTTCCAACTATGGGCTACCATTTAAATGCATTGATCGGACAAAAAAAAGGGGGGTTCCAACCACCGGAATCCCCCCCCCCCCCCTCCTGGATCCGCCACTAAATGCAAATAGAAATTGGAAACTAAAAGTTAGAATAAATGTTTGGCTTGTCATACAATTATAAGTTGCAGCGAAATATTTCTGGATCCGCCACTGATATAAATATAAACATTTATAATGCATAAATATGTGAACATTTTTATTTTAATTTCACCACTATTCCCATAATAATAATTGAAAGTAGAGGATCGGAAGAATTTTTGAGGATTGACAATTCATTTTCACATCTGTTGCTAACTTGTAGCAAACATTCATACAAATTAGTAGAACAATTTCACTTCTTTTTTTCTTATTTTATTTCACCACTTATACAAACAGATGGAGAAGGGGAAAAAGGGGGGGGGGAGAGGGTGTTGCGAATGACTTTTTTTCTCATCTGTATACGCATGTTTAGTTTTTGTATTTTCATTTTGCCTCGCGAGAAATAATTTTAAATTTGTACACAACCAGTTTCTGAGTTTTCAATTTTGAGTTGCAGAATACTCATATATTCATGTACATCGCGTCTTTTGCAATGTTATTTATTACACTTACCAGGCTAGGATAATCATTTTCAAAATCCTCTCCACTAAGTGTTGATACTTGGTTATAATAGTTTTTGGGATTGATGAAAATGATAAATAATTGGAAGATTTTAATCCAACAAAATGTACCATGTGTAGTTTTACTGTGCATTTTATGCATGTTAAAACTAAATGGATTTTCATGTTACTATTCTGAAACTAATCTCGTCATGACTATATGCATATTAAACTATTTGCTACTTGGCGTCAACAAACGAAATTCATTCTTACAAACCACTGTAATAAGTATGTTTAGAATTGAGAAGAGTATCAAATTATTTGTAAACTTTTACGGTAGACTGTCAGAACCAAGGTATACGGTGTTATTTGGTATAAACTAGTATAAAGTATATTTATATGATTTTACATCATGGGTTTATCCTCTTTAATAAAGTTGTTTTTAATTTTCTTTTCAAAATTGTACAAATATATGTCCTAAGTCAGGAACCTGATGTTCAGTGGTTGTCGTTTGTTGATGTGGCTCATAAATTTCTAGTTTCTTATTTTTTATATTATAAACCGTTGGTTTTCCAGTTTGAATGGTTTTACACGAATCATTTTTTGGGACCTTTATAGCTTGATGTTTGGCGTAAGCCAATGCTCCGTCACGTTGACGACCGTACTTTGACCTACAATGGTTTTACTTGGATGGAGAGTTATATATAACACTATGTACAGTTATAAACTATATAAACTAAATAAACTATAATAGTCTTTGCACTATATTTATTCAATGTCTAAATAAACAGTGAACTTAAATATTTTATTTCATTTATTGCAGATAAGTGTACGACCAGGAGCCATTCACACACCTTCCATTAACTCTAGACAGAGGAATATCATCAGCCCGAACGATCTCAGAAATAGTAATGGCGGCAGAACCAGATTCACGGGTTCAGATCTACAGAATGTCCTCATAAGAAACAGACCTTTTAATGGAAATAATGGGTTATCTAGAACTATTTCGACTGTATCAGACCCTGCTTTTAGCAATGCACGAAGGACAGAAAACCAACAGCCTAGGACGACATTAGATGACGTACTTAATTCTCGAATCACAGAACAAGCTTCCCAACAACGCCGGTCACGTGATCGAGTGCGACATAGAACTTCGTCAAATTCCGGAACGACTATTTCGAGGATAAGAAGAAAACTTCTTGTCGATTTGCGTACAACGTTTCGTTATATACTTAGAACAGGACAACTTCCCCGAGGTGTAGCTTTTAACATGGAGTCTGGTAGACCACAACTTGTAAAAATAAGCCCTGGATCTCTAGCAGTCAATCCATTCTCTTCCACACAAGTACGTAGATACCTACGATCAATAGATCGATCATTAAACGGGCAGGCAAGTTCACCAACAGATAGAGCAACAGGTAAATCAAATCAAGCTGATAGTACTTCGAGGATAGGAGGTTCTTCTATAACAAATACAAGACAAAATAATGTTGAAAGTCTCAGGGAGATAACATCAGACTTAAAATTCACTTCAGGCACGAATCATGGATCAGTAGATCATCTAACTACATCTTCTCGCCAAGGGCTTCATTCATCCAGAATAGCTTCACAGAATATAAACTCTTTGACCACAAGATCTAGACCTAATTCTCAGAACACAGATATAGTAAGCGAACCGAGAACACCACACATTCAATCTCAAAGCATGCTGCCAGGGATTCCTGTACAAAGACCAGGGGATGGACAGAGTTGGTCAACTACTTTATTTCGAGCTAAACTGTTCAATGAGCCAGACAACACAATTCAAACAACAGGAATAGAGATACCAAGTCAATTTACCCGGACAAGAACTGACAGGAGACAATCGGAACGCCATGTTCAACAACAGAACACTAAAACAAGAACTGAACAAAGACAACAAGAACGACATGTACAACAGAACACTAGGACAAGAACTGAACATAGACAACCAGAACGATCCGTACAACCGAACACTAGAACAAGAACTGACCAAAGACTACCAGAACGACATGTACAACAGAACACTAGAATAAGAGCTGAAAATAGACAACCAGAACGACATGTACACCAGAACACTAGAACAATAACTGAACATAGACAACCAGAACGACATGTACAACATAACACTAGAACAATAACTGAACATAGACAACCAGAACGACATGTACAACATGTACAACATAACACTAGATCAATAACTGAACATATACAACCAGAACGAAATGAGCAACAACTGAACACTAGATCAAGAGCACATGTTTCAACTGTTTTCGAACAACCGACCGCTGATCCAGATTTGAAGGTTTTACTTCAAAAGATAGAAAGAGAAAAGGGATTGTTAACTGATCTGAAACGACAAGAAGAGAAAATAAGAAACAATATCAATTCTTTAAATAATCAACAAACATCGTCATCAAAGTTATTAGAAGATATTGCACTCTTACAAAATATGTTAACTCAAGCAGAATCGAAATCTCCTGCTAATAGTGCACATTCAAAACACAGCTTTAACCAACAATCAAGTGCGAATCTTCAACCCCCGGAAATCAATCCACATGTAAGTCTGGAGCAACAACTTATACAGCAAACAGGGATTTCACAGCCTCCAAATGTCAATCAAAATCTAAACATATTACCAGCCGTTTTGAATCAAAACACGGCACGAAATAGTATTCAAGAACACCATGTAGTGAATGCACCAGTTCAACAAACTGGAAGTAATTTAGCATCATTGGAATCTTTGACAGGACAACCCATTTTTATGAATAATGCTGTACCCTTAAATCAGCTCAAACAGGCACCTATTGGTCACAGTGTTATGCCAATCAATAAACCCGGGCAGGCACATACAGGTCACAGTAATATGCCAGTAAATCATCCCGGACACGCACCTGTTGGTCACAGTATTATGCCTGTCAATCAGCACGGACAAGCACCTTTTAGTCACAGTGGCATGCCTGTTAATCAGCCCGGACAGGCACCCATTGATCACAGTATTATGCCTGTCAATCAGCCCGGACAGACACATATAGGTAGCAGTATTATGCCTATAAATCAGCCCGGGCAAGCACATATTGGTCACAGTATTATGCCAGTTAATCAGCCCGGACAGGCACCTATTAGTCACAGTGTCATGCCTGTTAATCAGCCCGGACAGGCACCTATTGGTCACAGTATTATGCCTGTCAATCAGCCCGGACAGGCACCTATAAGTCACAGTATTATGCCTGTAAATCAGCTCGGACAGGCACCTATGAGTCACAATATTATACCCATTAATCATCACGGACAGACACATATGGGTCACAGTATCATGCCCACCAATCAGTTTGGAACATCACCTTTTGGGTTTAGACTTCCATCGGAGTTCTTACAGGAAATGATGTTTGGGGACACTACTGATCCTCCAGATCCAACTGATCCTCCAACTACGACAGCTGTCCCGACAACACTTCCACCTACAACTGCGCATGTTTTAACAACTCCCTCGTCAAAGCCTCCAGTAAGAAATAAATATCACCAACAAGTAAACAATGCCGCTACGTTAAATGATATTTTATCCACACTCCAGAATTCTGCAGTAAAAGGAGGCTTTAAATTATTATTTAAAGTTCCAGGCTCTAATTCTAGCATACCAATAGAGGTACTTAATTCAAAAAGCACATCTTCGATAAAAGACACCAACCCAACGGTTCAACTTGCAACAACAAGTAATGATAACTTACTTAAAACACACCTTTCTGGCAACGTTCAAACTGCTACAATGAGTCCTGACAAGTTACTCCATAAACATCTTTCTGGCAACCTACAAACTGCTGGGATGAGTCCCGACAAGTTACTTCATCAACATCTTTCTGGCAACGTACACACTGCTGCAATGAGTCCCGATGAGTTACTTCATAAACATCTTTCTGGCCAGGAACAAACTTCTAAAATTGGACAGAATGGATTTTTACCAGACATTCCAATGCAAGCTGTGCCTGTGTTATCACATGCAGTGAAAGATTTGCAAAATGACAACCGCAAGACATTGTATACCGACCAATTACTTCCGGTCCAGCCAACAACACAACTGCCACATGAAGTAAACCCTCATCAGAATTTACAGCAACCACCTTCGTCTTTTACTCAACAGACAATTAAAAGTTCTAACGTTAATACAACCCCAAAAGTCAATCAGTTTGATACTAATAAAACACCCGTTAATTCGGATTCAAAGGTAAACAAAAATAATGCAATTCAAATGGAAAACTTCCCATCATATTATGAGTATGACTTAGCAAAAGCCAAAAATGCCAACACTGTTAAAATTCCTGCAGGGAATAGTCTCATTTTAGATATTGAGGGAGACCAGATTTCCCAGACGATGAATACATTGAATCAACATGGAGTAATATCACAGTCTCTTAAACCAAATCCAGATTTATCGAAAGTCATAATACAGCAGAAACTTCCTCCAACAACAACTCCTAGTTACATAGTAAATATGATACCGTACAATACACATGCGTCATTGCCTACTGTTCAACCAATGACAATGAATAGCAATCCAAACATGAACAGTAATGCTAATTTCCAACACTCTGAAATTAACCCTGTAAGGATAGGGCCGAAATCGAATCCTTATATAGAGGCAAACCCGCTTAATGACAGACTTCACCGAATTGAGCACATGATGAACAAATTATTAATGACTACATCTTTACCGCCACCCACTACGCCCTTCATAGAACCTGATGAATTAGAAGGCGAAGAATTACCCATCCAAACTACACCAATGCCGATGACCACCACGCAATTTTTTAGAAATTCACGATGGCAATACAGCAATCAACCTCATCATGGTCAACATCCTTATCACAATGCACATTCGAATCAACAACATATGCCAAATACAGAATATCGACAACATTTATCGAATCAATTCAATAATAATTTTGGTCAAAACCGAAACAACCAGCAATTTCAAAATCCACGTATTATTCAAAATAATGCATTTTCTTATCAAAATCATAATCAACATGGAGGTCATCAATCAAATCAACACAATCAAGACCCAAATTATCGGCCAAACGATGTTAATACGGGCAAACCGCCAGTGTTCAGCAACCAACATGTTCAGTATTCTATAAATAGTCATTCGAATATACAAACTCATGAAACGAGTGCGTCCAGTCAACCACAATCAACCAGCACAAAAAACACAACACATGAATGTCATCCTCAGCTTCCTAATTTTGGATGTGAGGGCGTTGCAATGTTTACATCAATGAAATCTATTGGGGCTTGGTGTGTCAGCAAGTGTGTACAAGGACAATGTGTGGAATCCGTATGTAAGTGTGGATGTTATATAAATTCTCAAACAAATATTAAGATCAATGAAATCGGAAACGAAATTGCATCTGCATTCTCTGGGAACTCTGGAAATTCTTCTAATGCAAATAAAGCATTGGTAGACCTATACGCCTCATTAAATAAAGATGCTTCTAGTCATGGATATGCCGTTTCTCCAGTAGAAAAGCAAACAAACACGCCCATTACAACAACGGCTGCACCTTCTGACGTAAAGTCACTGATATCGTCAATTGAAAAGCTAATAGAATCAAAACTGTCTCATATAGGACAATCTAACACTAACCACGATAGCAGCGGTAACAATGAAAACCCAAATATAAAGGAAAACTCCTTTGATCCACGGAAACCAGTAGTGACAAGATCAGATACAACAAACAATATTCATAAATCGCAGGCATCACATCCCGGTGATTGGAGGACGTCGCACATGTCAAACAATTCCCCAAACAACCAATGGAATCGCCATTTAATGCATCAATCACAGTCACTAGGATGGAATCAACGCCAAGATGTTGGATTTGAAAGGCGACGAGCAGATAGCTGGCAAATGCAATCAAATAGAAACAATGATAATAATAACTGGAATAATCCTTCACACCATAACAATCCACAAAGTTGGCAACATCATCAACAACACAACCCAACACCTCCAAATAGCCACTGGGGGAATAGTGGGCATCGACAAAACGGTCCAACTTCGCCCGGGAACTGGCATGATTCACGGCATTCTAGAAATAGTGGTTGGCAACCACCGACAACTCAGGGAACTTGGAGTTTTCAGGGAAGACGACACTGGCAATCTAATCCTTTACCAAAACAAGAAGGCAAACGAAAAGGAAAAAAGAAAGGAGGAGGAGAGGAAGAGGAGCAATAGACAGATAAACAAAATATTGTTTTTAAAATCAAAGACGTACAATCGTTGGACTAGAACGCCTACACTGCAGGTATCATGTTGGAAACCGTGGTTTACTGTATTGACATTTTTGTATTTAACAACATGTTCGTTTATGCTTATAACTGATAGATAAATTTTTGATAATTGTGTTTTAACGTTATGCAACAAGCTTTCGCTCAAATCTGTGATACTATATGATGTCTCAAAGACGTGCGTCAAATAATTCTGCCTCATTTCATTTTTATCGACATTTTTTTTAACCACAATACATAGAAAATTTAGTCAAAACATGATAGAAACACAATTTTGAATCCCCTTTTTCAATTTTTTTTTAGTAAAAATTATAACACTTGATTTGAATACAATTGTGATCATTGTCAACATGTTAATTTTCATTGAAAATTTTTCTTTAATTTTAAAATGAAAATTTACAGATTGAAATTTCCTTTCTTAAAATTAACATTACAAGGGGAAGAGTTACTGTAGTGTTTAAACCTATGGGAAATTAAATAAGGCATAATTGAAAGCGTTAGAGGGTGCTGGTGGCGTAAAAGTATAAGTTCAAATTGTAAAAATGGTGTCTATTAGGTTACAAGTGTATTACGTTGTGTCTGATTCCAATGACAGCATGACATGTTAATACAATCGGCCTGACCAATACTCAGCTCTGTCCAATGATGCAGGTCTTAAATTTAACAAAAACAAACATATTTAACGCCAAATACTTTATTTATTTATAATGTTTAAAACATTTACTTTCCTGTACAAATATATCAAAGGAGTTGTAACATAAAATGCCATAAAAACCAAAGATTTTGTTTGGTAATGAAAATACCACTATTGTTATAAAAAATAGTCCTTGTAAATGTAAAAGGACTCTAAATATTATAATGTTTGTAAAAATACTAATAAAATAATAATATATGCATTCTTTGTTATTGTTGTCGTACCTGATTTATCCAGATGTAAATATTATAGACACTGCATTCCATACTTAAGATAAATTAAGATTGAAATTTGAGATATTTGTGATAAGATGATGATGAAGTGTATGTACACGTTTTGTAACAACTAAAATGAACATTAAGGACGACAACATGTCTATAAACTCATCATAAAAAACAGGCTTGAAATATACACAACATGCGTTTGATCTTCAAAAGACTCACCAGTGACGCTCGAATAAAAAAAGTTAAAAAGGCCAAGAACAAGGAGAAACCAAAATTCCGAAATGTTTTGCAAAATACAGATAAAGCAGTTTATAAATGCATATTATGGCTATTGACACTGTCTTATCGAACATGTTCTCAGACTTTAACTATATATATATGAAATAACAAGACAAATGGTAATATTTTTCTTTATTATTACATTTGCTCGTTTGCGCTTAAAACCGAAAATAAAAACGCAAGTTCTTGGCAATGACACATTTAAGAAGTACTCGAAATTTTAGCACACACAACGAAATGACATATCACTATAAAAGCGAATAATGCTCAGAAATATGACGAAAAGGGAGGCACTGGTTGCATAGCAATGAAATAGCAACCAATTATGATACACTCATCAAGAGGTTTTTAATATATCTCAAATCCTGTACGTTAGGCCGAACAATGTCGAGTACTTGGTCAAACTAAAGAGAATGTTCATCAATATTTTTCATGACCCACCTGCGATAGTAGAGGGGCATGATTATGTTTTCTGTCTGTGCGCCCGTTCCTTCGTTCGTCCGTCTGTCCCGCGTCAGGTTAAAGTTTTTGGTCGAGGTAGTTTTTGATGAAGTTAAAGTACACATGTTGCCTATGATATGATCTTTCTAATTTTAATGGCATATTAGAGTTTTGACCCCAATTAATTGCACGGTGCACTGAACATAAAAAATGATAGTGCGAGTTGGGCATCCGTGTACTATGGAAACATTCTTGTTTCTATGTATATTAATTATACACAGAAAATTCAACAAAATAGAACTAATAGTTGAGATAAAATACCGACGGAGGCTCTGTTCCTAAAAAGACACGAACCACATGACTTAAATTAGACTTAAAACAAAAACAGGAGGGATTGAGATTGTGTTTGATATTCATATGATGGCGGCATAATCGTTCAATCAGTTTAATTGAGGTCTGTAGTTGTAATGTCAATAAATGCTAGTAGTCCTTAGTTAATTTATGTATTATTGTCATTGTGTTTAGTTTCTTTTGTTACCTATTCTGACATCGGACTCGACTTCTTTTAAACTGAGTTTAGTTTAACTGTGCGTATTGCAAACAGAGCTGCCAGGTTGAGTCTAGTCGTATTGCTTTATGTTATTTCTACATTGGCTAGAGGTATAGGGGAGGGTTAAAGTTGCTGCCAGCTTGAATCTAGTCGTATTGCTTTATGTTTTCATATTGTCTAGAGGTATAGGGGAGGGTTGCGATCTCGAAAACCATGTTAAACCCCGCTGCATTTTTGCGCCTGTCCCAAGTCAGATGCCTATGGCCTTTATTAGTCTTGTATGCTGTTTGATTTTAGTTCATTTATATATTTCGGAGTTAAGCGTGACGTCAATTATCACTGAACTAGTGCAAATTTTTGTTTAGGGGGCAGCTAAAAAACAACTATGGGTTCTGGATTTTTTTTTGTGGCCTTTGGCTTTTTTCTGCTCTTTGGTCGGGTTGTTGTCTCTTTGACACATTCCCCATTTCTATTCTCCATTTTATTTCAGAATTATAAAAAAAACCTTCTTGTGCATCTCGATCAATGACTATATCAAAGTACAAAAACGACAATACGATAAAAATTAGTTCAAAAACAGGTGCGCTCTGTTACTGACGATACGTTCAGCAATACTTTAGTGCAGACGTATTCTATTTTCCCAGTGTCCGGTTTTATTTTATACACAGCAGTCATCCAATAACAGCCTAGAAATAGTGTTTCTTGCCGGAAGTTTTCACCACGGTAAGGAAGTCATGTATGTGAAGTTAGCAGCCGGTTCGATATTCGATATTCAATATCCAACCGGCTGCTAGCAGTCGGTTCGATATTCAAAATTTAGTTGAAAATCATAAAAAAAAATAATACTTGATAACATTAAAAGCATGATTTTCATAGTTTAAAGGATTAATAAGATACGTAGGAAATCGTGAAATGGCCTCTTTAAGCTGTCATAAATTCTCGTTGTCCTCGAATTTAAACCCTTTTCTAAATTGAATATTTGTCTTTTTGTAATACAGATTTTTATCAATAAAACGACTTCAAATATGTACTTTTATATATGACATATTTTATGGACATTGAAAGACCACGGGGGTCTCACCCTCATTTAAGCGGTCTCAGGTAGGTTTTCGCTATATATTTCTTTTTTGGGCTTTCCATAAAATCTCTATTTCTATGTTATTTCTTAATGTTTCTAGAGTTATAGGTTTTTCTTTTTGTTTTAAGAAATGTCATATATAAAAGAACATATTTGATGTCGTTTTATTGATAAAAATCTAGCAGCCGGTTGGATATTGAATATCGAATATCGAATGACGAACCGGCTGCTAACTTCACATACATAAGGAATTCAAAATCGAAAATTGCGGTCGGATGTTTCTAGTGGATATTTCCAATTCATCTGTTTGAAAAACTAAGCAGATAAAATGTCACGGGATTTCATTGAAACACATCTCAGTACTTTCCTATGCAAACCACAGGCGCTTGGGTCTATGATACAGATTTTTTTTTTTTTTTTTTTTTTATTAAAATATTCAATTTTCTATATTTATAATACATATCTATCACTTCTGTGCATGTCTCACCTAGTTTCGAGTGATTTAAACGACCCAGAGAAAATACCTAATTTTACTATCCATACTAAGAAACATTTGTTACCTAATTTTACTATCCATACTAAGAAACATTTGTTTCTTAGTATGGATAGTAAAATTAGGTATTTTCTCTGGGTCGTTTAAATCACTCGAAACTAGGTGAGACATGCACAGAAGTGATAGATATGTATTATAAATATAGAAAATTGAATATTTTAATAAAAAAAAAAAAAAAAAAAAAAATCTGTATCATAGACCCAAGCGCCTGTGATGCAAACCACACGGATTGAAATGTCACGTGATACAAATTGTTCCACCTTTTCATCGAAACACAAATATATATGAACTCTCCTATGCCCAATACTTCGTTTAAGAGAAGATTCAATCAAAGACACCCGAAAGTCAGAGTGTAATATCGCGTGTTACAAATTGATCAACCTCTTCATTGAAACACATTTGCAAATATCTCGGAACTCTCCATTACTATAACATGTCGTTTCAAAGAAGGACCAAATGAAAGACAAAATATGTAACTTCATGCTGAACAAATGAATCATCAGAATATATATATAAGAATGATAGACACTAATTAATACGAACCCATGATATCATATTACTCATCTAAAGTTTAGATTACATTTATTCTGTATAAAAATATGGCGATGTGTTATGGTTGCCAATGAGACGACTACCCACCAAAGTTCAAATAATGACAATAAATATAAAGCAATTATAGGTCACTGTATGGCCTTCCACAATGAGAAAAAAACGCATACCGTATATTCACCTATAAGTTGTCTGACATGATAAATGGGAAGCAATTATAACGAGAAAACCAACAGCCTAATTAATAGGGAAAATATTTATGAAAAACAAATATGACCGACATTAACCAACCACAATCACTGAATTGCAAGCGGTGTCTTAGTACGAGTTTCTGTTTGTATTTTTCTATCCTTTTTAATAATGTTGGTCGTTTTTCCTACTTTTGTTAGGGGGTCAGCTGAGGCGCGTCACCGGGTGTGTGATTTTCTCGATGCGTTGAAGGCTCATTGGTGGCCTTCGGCTATGTTCTGTTCTTAGGTCGGCTTGTTGTCTCTTTGACAAATCCACTATCTGCATTCTCAATTTCATACATAGTCTAAAATCAGTAGGGTATATTCGCTTTCAAATAGTTGTTTCGAGCGGTTCTTATGAAAGACAATATAGAAAAGAGCGTCAGATGCAGCAATTTTACCAAGGTTATGTTTATTTCTAATAGCACTGGGTCGAAACCACTGCAACTGGATTGATTGATTGTTGGTTGCTTAACGTTCAGTGGCCAATTGCAATATGTCATGCAAGTTCAGGACGATACACTGCTACTGGACTATAAGTCCTAGATGTATCATAAGCAATAATTGTGATAAATAATGTTTGTATCCGACCAATTCTTATTGCAAAGCAATTACTCAAAACAAAAGCCTAAAAAGTTCAGTGGTTGTCGTTTTTTGTGTGGTTCATATGTGTTTTTCGTTTCTCGTTTTTATATAGATTATAACGTTTGTATTCCTGTTTGAATGGTTTTACACTAGTCACCTTTATAAAAGAGGGACGAAAGATACCAAAGGGACAGTCAAACTCATAAATCTAAAACAAACTGACAACGCCATGGCTAAAAATGAAAAAGACAAACAGAAAAACAATAGTACACATGACACAACATAGAAAACTAAAGAATAAACAACACGAACCCCATCAAAAACTAGGGGTGATCTCAGGTGCTCCGGAAGGGTAAGCAGATCCTGCTCCACATGTGGCACCCGTCGTGTAACTTGATATTCGTTGTCAGCAAAGTCTCCGTATTTAAGGCCATACTTTGACCTATGATTGTTAACTGTGTCAGCAAAGTCTCCGTGTTTAAGGCCATACTTTGACCTATGATTGTTAACTGTGTCAGCAAAGTCTCCGTGTTTAAGGCCATACTTTGACCTATGATTGTTAACTGTGTCAGCAAAGTCTCCGTGTTTAAGGCCATACTTTGACCTATGATTGTTAACTGTTTACATTGTGACTTAGATTGATGAAAACTTGCCTCATTCTCATTGTCACTAAACTACATCTTCTTATTTATACAATCAAGCAATAAACCAAAGTTTTATATTATATCTTTATTCCTAAACGTATTAATACAATCTACAATGTTTACCATGTACGATTAATACAGTTTTATATTTATCCCTCATTCTGTTAAGTCAAAATGTCAATTTTTATTTCTTTCCTGCATAATGTGTCTTTCTGTACACTGGCCGTCTGTATATTGTTCTTTTATATGGACTGGTATGTGATGAAGTGCTGTATTGTGATTTGTAAGTGTAACTCGACTTGGCTGTAATTTTTTTGATAGCATTGTAGATTTGGGTCTGGATTCCAGCGTAATTCTTTACAGTCTGTAATAGAGGAAGAATGATATAGAATAGATAATCAAATTCAGTCTGCTAAATATGGGAAAATAAATGATACATTTGACCTTGCAAAAACTGAAAGTGCTAACAATAAATGATAAACTATAGTCTGCAAAAAAATGAGAATAATGTAGAAAAATTATAGATCTTGGTCTTCTAAAAAAGGAGAATACATAAGATGCATAAGGAATGCACGGATACAGTGCAATGGGTAATGACAAACAGACGTGCCTCATGCAAAAGGAAAGCCGTTTTTATTGATGTTCTTAAAGAGTTTTGTTTTCAAAACGGCAAATAAGTTCAAAGCTTACTACAGAAAGGCCCTTAGAACCAATAAACTGTAAAGATTGTGCAAGGTATTATTTTTGCCAGGTCGATCTGTGCGCCATAGAACACATATGCTGGGTAATCGCACAGAATAACACATATAATGGTTAATGACAGTGCAAAATACGTTTCCTGGGTATAAATATCAATGCAGAACAAATATACTGACTCGTAATATACATGCCTTCTCGGGCAATATAATCTGAATAGGTCCAAAAAATAACTAGAAAAGCGTCCATAATTGATAAAAATAAAAAAAAGGCTAAAATGATTACAGCCGATTGCATTGAGTGTGTAGTAAAAGGTAGAATCATTGGTTGGCTTACTTGTTAGCTGAACCGTGAATTCATTATAATGTCAGGTATACTACCCTCCTTTCGAAGAAGTCTAGTCCTACAGACAGAAAGTTTGGTTGTCCGTCGGACTGGTCTACTCTTAAAGGAGGGTAGTTTACTTAACCTAATAATGACTTCATGGTTCAGCTAACAAGCAAGCTAACCAAGGATTTTACCTTTCCCGACACACTCAATGAAATCGGCTGTAGCAATGTCCCAAACATGTGCATACATGTATCAATTGTATAGTATTGTCAACTACATATGAGGACAAATAACCGTTGATCTAAGAAAATTATTTTTCTTTACAAAATGTTATAACTTCTAATGTGTGTAAATGTTTTATGATAACTGATGTAAATATCTTATACACAAGAGAGCAAACCAGAGTTTAAGCTATACAAGAACCCAGTAAAAATAACTGAGTGAAATATTGAGCTCGTGAAATGGTCAGCCGATTCTGCTGCGCATGTTGCATCCATTGGGTTGCACATGAAAGTTAAAAAAAACGCATTCTATTATTGATTTTGAGTGAAATGCATATGAAGTATAATGCAACCTGAAATTCCACCGTTAAAGGATAACTTTTAAAGTCTAGATATATACATGTACTACCACCAAGGCTCCGTGTTGAAGGCCGTACCTTGACTTATTACGGTTTACTTTTATAAATTGTTATTTGGATGGAGAGTTGTCTCATTGGCAGTCATACCACATCTTCTTATACCTATGTACTAGTATATAAATTCTGTGCCACTTCTTATTAAATCATTCGGCTCCTGAAGTAGGCCCAGAAAGGACTTTAACCGACCAGGCTATGAACACACATCAGGCGCGATTAATCATG
Source organism: Mytilus galloprovincialis (assembly GCA_037788925.1). Taxonomy (NCBI): domain Eukaryota; kingdom Metazoa; phylum Mollusca; class Bivalvia; order Mytilida; family Mytilidae; genus Mytilus; species Mytilus galloprovincialis. The sequence goes on along the minus strand of CM075338.1, from coordinate 55,499,681 downwards.
TGTTAACACATTTTTTACGCACTTGTTAGGCCTTTTAATATAATGTTCGATAAGGTCCTAAAATGGCACTTTATTTAGCTGAATTCCAAGTTAGGATTTATTGACCAATATTAGAATGAATCATAGCTAGTATAGTGACTATATAGGAAATAAGTCTATTTGTTGACAATTTACGTTCCTACGTTATTTTTTGTATACTTACACCAGCATATACTTGGTATGATCCAGGAGTTTTCTTTATGCCATAATGGGTTCCGTATGCTTTTTCTGAAGAAAAAATCCATTTATATCAATATACATTAGCCTGATGGTACCATGTATAAAGCTTGGGCATAATCAAGTATCATAAATACATGTTGACTTTATCGTATCATATCTTTGTAAAAGTATACAACATTAAAAGACAGATGTCCGAAATTTTATATGTCTGATATCATCAACATATGAAAAATGTAGGCAAAAGCTATAAAATTGAAATTTCTAAAGCATATGAACTGTACCAAAGAAATATTGGAAATAAATTACGCCAGACCAAAAAAAAAACCAGATTGTAAAAAGTTTTGAATAGTATTGGGTCAGATAAAAAAAAAAAGGCGTAGACCCTGAAATTTCTATTGAAGCTCTCTATGACTATTTCAAAGATATGAATAGATGTGACTCAAATACTGAGGAACCAAAAGTTAATTTTAATGTACATAATTTACCTGATGAATTGTATAACGTATCGAATGGTGCTGTAACCGAAGATGAGATTTTAAAAAGTGTAAAAAACTTAAAAAATGATAAAGCTAGTGGGTGTGGTCTCTTGGTATTATGATTCCTACTTTTAAGAATAAAGGTTTCAAAGCAGACCCTGCAAATTATAGAGGTGTAACATTAAACTCTTGTTTAGGAAAGACTTTTTCATCAATAATAAATGAGAGATTAAATAGTTTCTCAGATGAAGTTGAACTTATATCAGAATCTCAGGTTGGATTTAGAAAACGATTTTCAACTACCGATAATATTTTTGTGCTGCATTCAATTTTATCTATATTTTTTTCGATAAGCAAAAAATTATTTTGCACATTTGTGGATTTTAAGAGAGCATTTGACACTATTTGGAAAAACAGGGTTATGACAAAAGTTATAAAAATCTCACATTACTGGGAAATATTTACAGTTATTTATAATATGTATCAAAATATAAAGACATGTGTTCGATATGGCAACCAAAGATCAACTTTCTTCAACTGTGGTGTTGGTGTTAGGTAGGGTGGAAATTTATCACCGTTTTTGTTTTCGGTGTTTTTGAATGATTTAGATAACTTTTTTGTGGAAAATGATGTAAAAGATTTAGAATATATTTCTAAAAACTGTGAAGAATTGTTACAAGTATTAGTTAAAATCTTTGTAATTTTGTACGCAGATGACACTGTTATCATGTCTGAAAGTAAGGAAGAACTACAACATGCACTCGATGTTTTTGAACAATATTGTAACATATGGAAACTCCAAGTTAATATAGATAAAACAAAAATTATTGTGTTTAGTAAAAAAAAAGGTACGAGACAACTTTGATTTTCATGTATATGGTAATGCTATAGAAGTTGTAGATTTTTACGAGGGAAAATAGAATATGTACATTATGTAACGAGGGAATAGGGGATCAGTGGCGGATCCAGGGGTGGTCCCACGGCGCACCGGACCACCACCATGACGAACCTCAAATTTTTTTAAAGTGTCTATTTTTTCAATAACTAGCTAATTAACAAATTAACACTTAAGATTAATCCTTTCATCACACTAATTAAAAATGTAGTTATGGATTACCTGGATACCTGGAGGTGTCACAATGATAGAATACGGATCAATACGTTTCACCTGTATACATGTAATTAAATTGTCAAAACAGCTCGTCAATATGAAGAAGTTGGCTTCTTATTTTGAAAGGTAAATCAAATTGAAAAGTGAAATTTCCATATATAATTGCATTGTCCAACTGACGGAGTCTCGGTTTTAAATTTCATTTATGTACATTTTGAAAAAACAATCATTATGAATGAATTAAATTTGTTTATCTATCTCTTTGAGCCCCCCCCCTCCCCTCCCTTCCCCCAACATCAACAGCAATTCAAGCACTGAAGTTGGTACCGGCATTTGTACAAAGCGCAACATTTGATGAAATTAAACATTTTGTAGACTTTTACCATACTGATTTACCGAGTCCATCTACAATGCCGTCCGAACTGCGTTTGTGGCAAAAGACTTGCGAGTCAATGCTTTCAAAACCAGAAACTGTAGCCGGTGCTCTGAAAGTATGTTGCAAAACAGACTTTCCAAATATTTCTGTTATCTTAAAAATCATAGCTACCATGGGGATGACGAGTTGCGAATGTGAGCGATTAAACAGTGAGTTATCATTTCCAAAAACCTACCTGAGAACAACTATGGGACAATCGCGTTTAAACGGACTTGCGTTGATGCATGTGCACTACAGTTTGGAACTAAACATAAAAACAAATTACAGATAACTTTGCAAGGAAACACCCGCGACGCATGATGTTGAATGACCTGATAAACGACTCTTTGTTAAATTAGTAAATTTTGAACAATTTTACGTAGAACTATTTTTTACGATTCGGAACATTTTAGCTAAACTTTTTTTACAGCTGGCCTAAATCAGATGACAGTTGTATGTCTTGCTATTTTAGATTGTAAGATATTGTATAGAGTTTTTAATAAAAATCAGTTTTACATGTCTTTAAATTCCTTTACATAGGAATATGTGCATTGCATGGTGTTGTCCAAATTCATGATCTTCCATAATGTCGAAGGTATTTTTTAACCTTTTTCATACCATTCAAATTGAATATTCATTTGGGACCACCCCCAATTTTTTTTCTGGATCCACCACTGGGGATGCGTTTCATATATTGTTTACCTGTTAAAATGCTGATGTTTCTGCTCTTAGATCAAAGTTTATACAAAATTACTATGTAATGAATCCAAGCAAGAACAAATTTACTGGCTTGTTATCTATATGTAACGTACAAGTTCAAAGGAAATTATTAATTTTCGTGAAGAAAATCATAAAATACTTAATCTAATTATACCAATTGTCTTTTATACTATACTATGTATTTGTGTTTTGTTTGTCCTGTCTCGCTATGCATTAACTTAGTATGTTTGTATATATTGTCCTCTTGTACACAAGTATGTGTCTGAGGTTATGAATACAATCTTGAAATCTTGAATCTTGATATCTTCAAGTGATAAAATAACCGAACTTGTAACCATCTTAAATGAGGGTCTTAAATTGAATAAAATTATTGAAATTTATATACAATGATAAATAAGACTAGCAAAGTTACTTCGTGTGCATTTCAATTTTAAATTCAAAGTCATCAAGTACTTACTGAATGGTCCCATAAAATAATGTCCCAAGAAATCGAAAGCTACGTGAATCATTCCTGAAAAATAATTAATGATTAATAATATTTTTATTCGTACCAATGCTGTAATCTACATAAGAAATCAACATACGAAATCGAAAGCTACGTGAATCTTCCTGAAAAATATTTAATGATTAATAATAACTTTATTCGTACCAATATTAAATCTACATATAATATAATGAATTATATACATTAGTGTCTAAATAGTAAATAAACTCATCATATATACCAGGATTAAATTTTGTATTTACATCAGACGCGTGTTTCGTCTTCAAAAGATTCATCAGTGACGCTCGAATCCAAAAAAGTTAAAAAGGCCAAATAAAGTAAAACATGCACAAACAATTTGTAATCACAACGACAGACAATACGTAAAACAATTAGCACGTACGGGTTTTTCTGAAAGACATAAATACTTTCCCAAATAATTAAGGCTAATATTTGAAAGTAAACAGTTTATTTAGATACGAAAGAAGTATTCTGTTTGAAATTAATTTCTTTGCATCGACCTTAAACGATGTAATTTTTCTAAATTTCGGATAAATTCACAGTCAGAAAACGATGATAATTTAAGGTGGTACTCAACACTTTCACTAAAATTAATTTGGCTCGTTTAATTTTCATAAAATTTTGTCAAAGTATTTACTTTGACACTTTAACAAAAAAATAAAAAATTTGAACCAACCGTTTTGTCAGAAAAATTACACTGGTTATATAGCAATTTGACAAACACCAATTTTGATCATTGAGAAGCTTAATATTCCTTTTACAACACAACGTAATTAAAACGTTAAGCCGATTTTACAGAGTTATCTCCCTGTAGTGTTAGGTACCACCTTAAGTAATATTTAATCACTTATATGTTGCTCACATGTGCACAACGTATTTGTATACTACGTATTATTATTTCTTTCTTTGTACCTATGAGTGTAAACAGTGGTTTTAAAGAATAATTGTCTTGTCTTGATCACAACAACAAAAGTCACTTAATTATCGTGTGTTAAATATTTTTATTTCTTATTTGTAGAAGGCTAAACAGAAATCTAAAATGTTTTAATGATTATTCAAAGACTTAAAGAAATACTATTAACATACTTTAAGCTACAACACTGTTGTATTATGGTTTATCGCAACTTCACATGTAAAAAACAAAATAATTACCTGTTTTTCCTTTATCTCCAGTTTCTCCTTTATCTCCTTGAGTTCCTTTGTCTCCTTGTGTCCCTTTGTCTCCTTGTGTCCCTTTGTCTCCTTGTGTTCCTTTGTCCCCTTGTGTTCCTTTGTCCCCTTGTGTTCCTTTCATTCCTTTGACACCTTTCATACCTTGCATTCCTTTTATTCCTTGGTAGCCCCTCATTCCCTTCATTCCTTTGATTCCTTTGTCTCCTTGTGTTCCTTTGTCCCCTTGTGTTCCTTTCATTCCTTTGACACCTTTCATACCTTGCATTCCTTTTATTCCTTGGTAGCCCTTCATTCCCTTTTGTCCTGTCATTCCCTTATCGCCTTGTGTTCCTTTTGGCCCTGTCAATCCTTTATCTCCTAACGTTCCCTTTTCACCTGTCATTCCCTTGTCTCCTTGTGTTCCTTTTTGTCCTGTCATTCCTTTATCTCCTTGTGTTCCTTTTGCTCCTGTCATTCCTTTGACGCCTTTCATACCTTGTATTCCTTTTATTCCTTTGTATCCTGCCATTCCCTTCTTTCCTTTGTCTCCTTGAGTACCCGTCATTCCCTTGTCTCCTTGTGTTCCTTTGTTTCCTGTTTCACCTTTGTTTCCTGTCGTTCCTTTCATTCCTTTGTCACCTTGTGTTCCCTTTTGTCCTGTCATTCCCTTATCGCCTTGTGTTCCTTTTGGTCCTGTCATTCCTTTATCTCCTAACGTTCCCTTTTCACCTGTCATTCCCTTGTCTCCTTGTGTTCCTTTTTGTCCTGTCATTCCTTTATCTCCTTGTGTTCCTTTTGCTCCTGTCATTCCTTTGACACCTTTCATACCTTGCATTCCTTTCATTCCTTTGTAGCCTGTCATTCCCTTCTGTCCTTTGTCACCTTGAGTACCTGCAACTCCCTTATCTCCTTGTGTTCCTTTGTTTCCTGTTTCACCTTTGTCCCCAGTCGTTCCCTTCATTCCTTTGTCACCTAGTGTTCCTTTCTCTCCTGTCATTCCCTTATCGCCTTGTGTTCCTTTTTTCCCTGTCATTCCCTTATCTCCCAACGTTCCCTTATTTCCTGTCATTCCCTTGTCTCCTTGTGTTCCTTTTTGTCCTGTCATTCCTTTATCACCTTGTGTTCCCTTTTCTCCTGTCATTCCTTTGACGCCTTTCATTCCTTGCATTCCTTTCATTCCTTTGTAGCCGGTCTCTCCTTTCATTCCTTTATCTCCCTGTGTTCCCTTTGCCCCGCCTTCACCTACAATCAAATATTGTTGGCAACTTGTTAAAGGGGCAGGTTAACGAATATTGGTTTAGAAATTATAATTTTTTTTTATCGGAATATTTCAAATATTGCAAGAATTCAAAAAAGTTACGATTTTAAATCCATATTTTTCCATGAAGCTTGCAAATGTAAATATCTTATCGTAGTATTCCTTAGATAAATATGGAACGTGAGTTATATCATATTCTTATATGTATTTTTATACGCCCGTCAAAATTTTTTGACGGGACGTATTATGGTATACAAATGTCCGGTGTCCGTCCGTCCGTCTGTCCGTCTGTCTGTCCGGCGTAAACATGTCGCACCGTAACTTGAGAACGACTTATCCAAATTTTATGAAACTTAACATAGTTGTTTCTTATGATGGTCAAATGATCTGTATACTTTTTGGTGAAAATAAGATTAAAACTTTTTGAGTTACGGCACTTTGCAACTAAAACAGGGGTTTGTTTTTTTCACATGTCGCACCGTATCTCAAAAAAGATTCTTGATTATGGCTTAAAACTTTAAACACTTCTTTGTTATATTAATCTTAATATCTGTATACTTTTTGGTGATGATTCAAAATTTTATTTTGAGTTATTGAGTATTTTGTAAAAAAGGGGGAGGTTTTTTTAACATGTCGCACCATATCTCAAAAACGATTTACAAATATTGCTTAAAACTTTACACATGTCTTTGTTATATTAATCTAAAGATCTGTTTACTTTTTGGTGATGATTCAAAATTTCATTTTTGAGTTATTGAGTATTTTGTAAAAAAGTGGGAGTTTTTTTTTACATGTTATGCCGTATCTCAAAAACAATTTATGATTATTGCTTAAAACTTTACACACTTCTTTGTTATATTAATCTAAAGATCTGTATACTTTTTGGTGATGATTCAAAACTTTATTTTTGAGTTATTGAGTATTTTGTTAAACAGGGGAGGTTTTTTTTTACATGTCGCGCCGTATCTCAAAAATAATTTATAATTATTGTTTAAAACTTTACACACTTCTTTGTTATATTAATCTAAAGATCTGTATACTTTTTGGTTTTGATTCAAAATTTTATTTTCGTGATATTTAGTTTTTTGTAAAAAAAAAAACAGGGTTGGGGGTTTCACATGTCCCGCCGTGTCTCAAAAACAATATATGGTTATTGCTTAAAACTTTCTCAGAAACTATTGATGATTATTGCATAAAACTTCCACACAAGACGTCGAGCGTATCATGCGCTCATGGCGCAGCTGTTTATTTGTTTTTGTTAGATAATTCTGTCTTTTTATGCGATGACTTAATTAGAAACTGCTAGAATTCAATAAGTCCGTAAATGGCAATACATGTACATGTATTCCCAATGAATATTTCGACAAATGTCAAATTTTAGTTTTTTTTTCGTTTGTCTGTGGACAAAAGTTTTTTTGACCATTGAGAGTTTTTTAAATAATTATTCTGGTAAAAAATGAACAGATTTTAATTCTTTCTGTATGAAGAGTGAAAATGTAAATATTTGAAATGGGGTCATCACTTTTATAAATTATGACTTGGATGGAGAGTTGTCTCATGTGTATATGTTGGCTAAATCAAGTTTTACTGGTAAAATTAAAGTACGAGTGAATTTCGTTTTTTGAGTTATCACTGAAATAACGCAAATTCTTCTTTTGAAAAATGCTGAATCTATAATTCAGCCGTTTTGTTCGAAAATAACTGTTAATAAATGTATTTTGTATTGATAAAAAGTTGCTACACGAAAAGAGCGCAGGAATAAAAACTTGTACGTATATGTAAACAATGGGCACAATGTAGCTGCATACGAACAAACAAACTTTTTATACTTAGTGAAAATGAAGTGAGAGTAGATACATGTATGAGCATACATGTACGACTTTGTGTGTAATCTTGGGAGATATTTTGTACATTTCTATTGATTTATAAAAATAGGAGATGTGGTATGATTGCCAATGAGACAACTCTCAACAAAAGACCATGTGACTCAGAAAGAAATTAACAACTATATGTTAGGCCAAAAATAAAATATTGTTTGTTTCCCCTCACACGACCGACCCGGTAAAATCACCGCGACCCGAAAAATTTTATTGGCCATTCTTGTCCACTATTTTTTTTGTTGCTATGTTGGTTATTGGTGATATCTTTTCGATGCTGTAGTCAACGATCGTTCGGTTTTGGTGATACCATTCCGATGCTGTAGTCGACGAGCGTTTTAAATCAAGGTATTTTTGCATTGAAGCGTCTACATGATTCGGAATCAAGGAAAACAAACAAAATGCTTTCCACACGATCTTTTTTTTGAAAATAAAAAAAAATAAATTGAAGCATCTTTCAACCCGCTGAGTGCATCTTGATTTGCATTGTGTCTAACCTCTGTTCCTGTTTAAAGGATAAAATCTTTAAGACTGAGTAAAAATGGTCCGACTCGTGCTTTAAAATCTATCTACTTTGTCTTTGAACAGGTTGGGCACAAGTCAGGAAATGTAGGATACATGTATTCCCTGCTTTCAGGGAACGTCCCTGTTTTCTGGTGTAAAAAAAACACAGTTTAAATGGGATTTCCTTGTTCAATTTATGGCATGAAAATTACAAAAGGACACGTTTTAACGTTATAACTGCATCAGTAGAATTCGTAAATACTTTAAAGTATTTTTAGGAAATACAAAACATGAATATAAAGTGAAGCCTTGTTTCTTCTAGAACTCGAAAAAAAAATATAAATCTTTGTTTAGGAATCAATTGACCAGGCTGCATGATCCAGGTGTAACTAAACATAACTGAGTTCTGTTCACTTCTATTGAAAATTTTTATTCATTGAATTTTAATTCCCAAGTGATTAACATACATGTATCTTTTTGTCATCTCATAATTGATGATCGAGGTATGAATTGTTGAACAAAGGAATTGTTTTGTTGTGAGTCATGCATCAAATAAGACTTGAAATAAGCTTGATTTTTAACTAAAAAAACACTTGCTATCATTAAGCATTGTTATCACAAGTAGAATGTGCGCTTTTGTAGATTTCAGTACATTAAATGAATAGGAAAAAAAAAGAAGGTCCCTGTATACTGTTTTTTTTTAACACCAGAAAACTGTGGTGTACACTGAATTAGAGTACAGGGAATACCCCACTTTTCTTGACTTGAGCCTTACCTGTTAAATTTTGTACAAATTCAATATAGAAAACCATATCAAGGAATAAAATAAAATAATTTGCCTACCTACCTACCCATACTCTAACAACCTCAGTCGGGAGAGGGGAAACAAAGATATTTTTAATGTTGGCCTTACCGTACGGCCTTCAACAATGAGCAAATTGTATGTATTATAACTACCTGTGGCTCCTTTGTCTCCTAGTGTGCCTTTATCTCCTGTCGTTCCTTTATCACCCTGAGTGCCCTTTGCCCCAGTCATCCCTTTATCTCCTACTGTTCCTTTGTCTCCTTGTGTTCCCTTGTCCCCTTGTGTTCCGTCTGGACCCTTATTGCCTATTAAATTCAGATATATATAGTGTATGTATTTATATAGCACTAATTTGATCACTTTTATCTGAACAATTTTCCTTTATAATACTATTTCAAGTGAATATATTAACCGAACACAAATAAACTAAACAGATCTTTTTTTATAAAATTTCTATTCATAAAATTTAAAAATCAACGCAAAATATGGATACCCTAACTAATATTTGTATTTTGTTTGTGTCTGATTGCTCTTTAACTGTAATTTGACAATCAAACTGATTTTATTTACGTGCGTGTCTCATTTGATTTATATATATGGACATAACACCCGTTTGGAGTTAAAGATTATGACCTGGTATCTTTTGTTTCTTTTACCGACTAACAGCTGTATATCAAACTTCAGTATTTGCACAAAACATACCTTTCATTCCTTTGACACCTTTCATTCCTTGCATTCCTTTCATTCCTTTGTAACCTGGCATTCCTTTATCTCCCTGTGTTCCCACAGCTCCTTTGTCTCCAGATGTTCCTTTCGATCCTGTCATTCCTTTGTCTCCTTGTGTTCCTTTATCTCCCTTGTCACCGGCTGTTCCCTTGTTTCCTGTCATTCCTTTGTCTCCTTGTGTTCCCACTGCTCCTTTGTCTCCAGTTGTTCCTTTCTGTCCGGTCATTCCTTTATCACCTTGCGTTCCTTTACCTCCTTTATCACCGTCTGTGCCTTTCTGACCTTTCATTCCTTTGACTCCTTTCATTCCCTGCATTCCCTTCATTCCCTTATATCCGGTTTCACCTTTCATGCCCTTGACACCTTTATCTCCTTGTGTTCCTGTCATTCCTTTATCTCCATTCGTTCCTTTATCACCGGCTGTGCCTTTCTGACCTTTCATTCCTTTGACACCCTTCATTCCCTGCATTCCCTTCATTCCCTTATATCCGGTTTCACCTTTCATTCCCTTGGCACCTTTATCTCCTTGTGTTCCTGCCATTCCTTTATCTCCATTCGTTCCTTTATCACCGGTTGTGCCTTTCTGACCTTTCATTCCTTTGACACCTTTCATTCCCTGCATTCCCTTCATTCCCTTATACCCAGTTTCACCTTTCATGCCCTTGACACCTTTATCTCCTTGTGTTCCTTTGGGACCAGCTGGTCCAACTTCTCCCTTTGCTCCCTTATCTCCTATTGTTCCTTTCATTCCTTTATCTCCTTGTGTTCCTTTTTCTCCAGTTATTCCCTTGTCGCCCAATGTCCCTTTTTCGCCTGTCATACCTTTGACACCTTTCATTCCCTGCATTCCTTTCATTCCTTTATAGCCTGTCTCTCCTTTCATTCCCTTAGTTCCTTTGTCTCCCTGTGTACCCTGTTCTCCTTTTCTACCTTTGTCACCTTGTGTACCTGGCATTCCTTTATCCCCTAGTGTTCCTTTGTTTCCTGTCATACCTTTGTCACCAAGTGTTCCCTTGTTTCCTGTCATTCCTTTGTCACCTTGTGTGCCTTTCTCTCCTGTCATTCCTTTATCCCCAAGTGTTCCCTTTCCACCTGTCATACCCTTATCACCTTCAAAATTATTTTAATTGATCAAGCGTATGTTTTAAAGTTATATACATTTTATCACAACAAAATATAATAAATAAACCTTTTTTTTGTTGGAGATAGTTCAGGTTAAAGGTCATATTTATCTTCTTTAATTAGCAACTTTCATTATTACATATTTTGAATATAAAATTCAATTAATGGAATAGGCATAAATATTATACTGGATTTTTATTTTATATGAAAGAAAATGTGGTATTGAACACAAAACCATGAACGACAAATGGTATCTAAACTATCGATTCGTTCCTTCTTCTCATATTTCAAGTAAATTTAATATCTAAAAGTAAAAAAAATTTGTACGAGAAAACAAAATGATAGTCATATAGACATGTGTACATATTTAAATATTAAAACAGTTTAAAAAAGGGGTTTACCTTGAGTTCCTTTGTCTCCATCAGTTCCTTTGTCGCCTTGTGTTCCTTTCTCTCCTGTCATTCCTTTGACTCCTTTCATTCCTTGCATTCCCTTCATTCCTTTGTATCCCGTCTCTCCCTTCATTCCCTTTGTTCCTTGATCTCCTTGTGTTCCTTTATCTCCATCAGTTCCTTTGTCGCCTTGTGTTCCTTTCTCTCCTGTCATTCCTTTGACTCCTTTCATTCCCTGCATTCCTTTCATTCCTTTGTATCCTGTCTCTCCCTTCATTCCCTTGGTACCTTTGTCACCTTGTGTTCCTTTGTTTCCAGTTTCACCTTTGTCCCCTGAAAGCATTTTTAGATAATACGATTTATCAAAGAGTTAAAGGGAAACTCCGCCAAAAAATGAAGAAGTGATATTTTGTTCTTTAAGCACAAAAAAAAAACATGTTCATAAAAAAAAACTTTTATTCTCTTTGCAAAGAGATCAAAATCGATTTTTGAAATTCACTATCAGTTCTCGACAATACGCCATCTTATCGGCATGTCCGATCTTTTTCATGTCAGAATTTAACATCTTTACTGAAAACATCTTTTTATATCGAAAAACAAATAATTCATTTTATATAATAGACAAATTGAGAAATAGGTTCAATGTATATTTAATTTTATTATGCAGAAGGAATCGACACACAATCAATCTGTGCAATAACAAAGACAAACAACAATGCATAACTATACACTTTTTCTTTTAAGAGGGTGTCCATGGAAAAACCAGGCAGTGGATGGCACATGACATATTTTGTTTTCAAAATTTTTTCATCTATTTCATATCACAAATTCATTCTTTCTCAAAGTTAAATTTTGTTTTTTTATTAACTGCAACAAATAAAGAGAAAAAAAATACATAGAAAGCACTGAAGATTCATTGAAAAGGGGAGATAACTCTTCATTTTGTACAAAATTTTGTTGCATTGTTAGTGAACTTTAAAATCATTTTCTGAGCCATCCACTGTTGATTCAAAAATATCTTTGACATATATATCCTTTGTATGATATAAACATTGCATTGGAACCAAAAATTCATTGGGAAAAAAAATTATGTTGTGCCACCAATATCATAGGATTTGCCTGATATTTACTTGGACAGCCTCTTAAATTCTATGAACTTTACAACTGGAAGTTAATAACTGTATCGAACATTTTTTTCTGCCAAATTTTGCAATATTTCAGTATGTTTCTAAATAAAGCAAAATTATGTCTTCAACTTACCTTTATCTCCTAGCGTTCCTTTATTTCCAGTCATTCCCTTGTCTCCTAGTGTTCCCTTTTCTCCTGTTGAACCTTTGTCACCATCTGTTCCTTTATCGCCAGTAGTTCCTTTCTCTCCAGTCAACCCTTTGTCGCCTTGTGTTCCCTTAATGCCTTTGTCACCTTGTGTACCTTTATTGCCAGTCATTCCTTTGTCTCCTTGTGTCCCCTTTTCACCAGCCATACCTTTAACACCTTTCATTCCCTGCATTCCTTTCATTCCTTTGTAGCCTGTCTCGCCTTTCATTCCCTTTGTACCTATATCGCCTTGTGTTCCTTTTTCACCAGTCATTCCCTTGTCTCCTAATGTCCCTTTGTCGCCAGTCATACCTTTAACACCCTTCATTCCCTGCATTCCTTTCATTCCTTTATAGCCTGTCTCTCCTTTCATTCCCTTTGCACCTTGATCGCCAAGTGTTCCCTTTTCCCCTGTCATTCCTTTATCACCTTGTGTACCTTTCATTCCTGTCATGCCTTTGTCGCCCTGTGTTCCTTTCGTTCCTGTCATACCTTTATCTCCTAGTGTTCCTTTTTCACCGGTCATTCCCTTGTCTCCTTGTGTTCCTTTGTCGCCATTCATTCCTTTAACACCTTTCATTCCCTGCATTCCTTTCATTCCTTTGTAGCCAGTCTCGCCTTTCATTCCCTTTGCACCTTTATCGCCTTGTGTTCCTTTTTGGCCAGTCATTCCTTTGTCTCCTTGAGTACCTTTCACTCCGGTCATTCCCTTGTCTCCTTGTGTCCCTTTCAATCCAGTCATTCCTTTGTCTCCTTGTGTCCCTTTTTCGCCAGTCATTCCTTTAACACCTTTCATTCCCTGCATTCCTTTCATTCCTTTATAGCCAGTCTCACCTTTCATTCCCTTTGTACCTCTATCGCCTTGTGTTCCTTTTTGTCCCGTCATTCCTTTATCGCCTTGTGTACCCTTCATTCCTGTCATACCTTTGTCGCCTTGTGTACCTTTGTCCCCTATTGTGCCTTTGTCGCCTTGGGTTCCTGACATTCCTTTATCTCCTTGTGTACCTTTTAAAAAGTCGCATCAACCGTATTTTAGGTATTACACACATTCAGTTTCTTATATCTGTTTTTTAGTTTGATAATAACTTTAAAACATCTTCTAAAGATGATTAGGAATGTTGATTATCATTAATAATTGAATGAAAATTAAATGTAGATTTCTATTTCCATATTCCAATAAATATTTGAGAGCAACAATGTCTTTTATAAAACTGTATTTAGTATATTCCTAAAGATTCTAATTGAAAAATAACAAACTGCGAGATAAAAGTCATCTGGGTTCAAAACGAATCATATTGTTTTGGTTGATTTTTGTACCGTATCATAAAGTAACTAATAGTGTAATAAATAAATCTTATAATTCAAACAATTTTTTTTTTAATTTTGCTGAAATTTTTGTACCCTCGACCCTCCTTAATATAAAAATTTCGCCGGTTTCATAATTGTTTTAAATCAAAATGTGTATATCAGAAGCAACGAGTATATATGTGTTTTGTGATTTCTATAGGTAAAATATTACTAAATATTCAGAATAATCAAAAACAACGAATAAGTTGCTATATACGTCAAACACCTTCTCAATTATTACATACCCTTTTCGCCTGTCATTCCTTTGTCACCAACTGTTCCTTTGTCTCCCTGTGTTCCTTTTTCTCCTGTAATTCCTTTATCCCCTTGCGTTCCTTTTGATCCGATCATTCCTTTAACACCTTTCATTCCCTGCATTCCTTTCATACCTTTGTATCCCGTCTCTCCCTTCATTCCCTTTACTCCTTGATCTCCTTGTGTTCCTTTCATGCCGGTCATTCCTTTGTCTCCCACAGTTCCTTTGTCTCCATCAGTTCCCTTGTCACCATCTGTTCCTTTTGATCCCTTCATTCCTTTGACGCCTTTCATTCCTTGCATTCCTTTCATGCCTTTATATCCCGTCTCTCCCTTCATTCCTTTTGATCCTTTGTCTCCTTGTGTTCCCTTTGCTCCAGTCATTCCTTTATCTCCTTGTGTACCTTTCAATCCAGTCATTCCTTTGTCTCCTTGTGTCCCTTTTTCACCAGTCATGCCTTTGACTCCCTTCATTCCCTGCATTCCTTTCATTCCTTTATAGCCTGTCTCCCCTTTCATTCCCTTTGCACCTTGATCTCCAAGTGTTCCTTTTTCGCCAGTCATTCCTTTATCGCCATTTGTACCTTTCTGGCCAGTCTCTCCTTTCATTCCTTTGTCTCCTTGTGTTCCTTTATTTCCTGGTCCACCTTTTGCACCCTTATCTCCTTCTGTCCCTTTCACTCCTTTATCCCCTGCTGTTCCCTTTGCTCCTGTCATACCCTTGTCTCCTAGTGTTCCTTTCTCACCCTTCATACCTTTGCTTCCTTGTGTCCCCTTTTCGCCAGCCATACCTTTAACACCCTTCATTCCCTGCATTCCTTTCGTTCCTTTATAGCCTGTCTCGCCTTTCATTCCCTTAGCACCTTTATCACCTTGTGTTCCTTTTGCTCCTGTCATTCCTTTTACACCTTTCATTCCCTGCATACCTTTCATTCCTTTGTAACCAGTTTCGCCTTTCATTCCTTTCGTTCCCATTTCGCCGGGCATTCCTTTGTCGCCTAGTGTTCCTTTTTCTCCAGTTTGCCCTTTTTCACCTTGAGTACCTTTCAATCCTTTCAAAGTAGAAAATGAAATCAATGAATATATCAGATACAGTAAGACCACCTAAAGGACAGCAAAAACGTGGTCTCTTAAGACAGGTGGCCTTTTAGTACAGGTTTAATGTCTATGAAATGCACTATAGAGGAACCTTAAATTAATGGTTGTATAACACAGGTTTTTGCTTGATACATGTGGTCTCTTAAGCAGGTTTTACTGTATATACATGTTCTAAAAATCATACAATAAAATCCTTTAATGTTAAGTAGCGGAGAAGGATTTTAATCTTGGAAAAAGTGAAACATTTCGATACATGCTTACGAAGTATACTAGTTGCTTAAATTGGCATTTATTGACTTGATTTTCAGAAGGCCAAATAAAACAATATATGTGTTCCTATTTCCCTACCTACCCTTTATTTTAAGCTAGAAATAGCCTACCTTAAAGGTTTTTTTGGTCATTTATCAATAAGCACTGTAAAAGTCAAAATGTCTCTCCCATAGACTCAACGAAAAAAAGAATGTAAAAAACAACTACCAATCTACATTTATTTTTTCAAAGATGTAAAGGAAACACACGTATTATTTTATTTTGCGAAACATAGGAATAAACCGATCTTACTATAGAAAGCGGATAATATTTTAAACTGAAATGACATTTCATATGTTGTACAGGTCACTAAATGTAGTTGAAAAGAAGAATTACACTCGATACAGCATAAATAAGAATTCAGACAAATACCAAAACTTGAATATATGAAGTTTAAGATGCTTTTGCTAAAAAATGTAGTCAGTTTTTAACTTTATAGATACTAAATTTTATACTGATGTAAATCTTAAGGCAGCATGATTCTTTTTTTGTACTTGCCATTTGACACACAGTAATGTAAGAGCCTAAGCTTTAAAAATTTACATGCATTGTTCATCTGTAAATATCAATACTTTACTAACCTTAAAATTGATTTAATTCAAACAGTGGTAAAATTAAAGGTCAAATGTATCTATTCATACTAATATATTGCTTCATAATAACAATGGCCAATTTTCAAGTTATTAGGATGACAAACGAAAGATCGAATAGTATGCATTTTCGAAATTCATTGGCTTTTTATGTAAGAAGTTGATCTATCAGAATATTATTTGTTCATCAATTAAACGAATATTTTCGATCAGTTTCTTAATTTACCTAGATGAAAGTTTAACTTTTTATATTAATTATAATACACTACGTACCCTTATCTCCTTGAGTGCCTTTGTTTCCTGTCATTCCTTTATCTCCTAACGTTCCCTTGTCTCCTTGTGTTCCTTTATCTCCTTGCGTTCCTTTATCTCCTGTTGTCCCTTTGTCTCCCTGTGTTCCTTTGCTTCCTGGAGCTCCCTCACCACCTTTTGTTCCTTTGTCTCCCTGTGTTCCTTTCATTCCTTTGACGCCTTTCATTCCCTGCATTCCTTTCATACCTTTATATCCTGTCTCTCCCTTCATTCCCTTTACTCCTATATCTCCTTGTGTTCCCTTTGTTCCGGTCATACCTTTGTCTCCTTGTGTTCCTTTTTCGCCAGTCATGCCTTTGACACCTTTCATACCCTGCATACCTTTCATTCCTTTATATCCTGTTTCACCTTTCATTCCCTTCGTTCCTGTCTCTCCAGTTGCGCCTTTATCGCCCAAAGTGCCCTTTTGTCCTGTCATTCCTTTATCTCCTTGTGTTCCTTTATCACCAGTTGTTCCTTTATTTCCTGTCATTCCTTTGTCACCTTGTGTTCCTTTATCTCCCATCGTCCCCTTATCACCTTCGGTTCCTTTATTGCCTGCCATACCTTTGTCTCCTTGCGTTCCTTTTTCGCCTTTCATGCCTTTGACACCTTTCATACCCTGCATACCTTTCATTCCTTTATATCCTGTTTCACCTTTCATTCCCTTCATTCCTGTCTCTCCTGTTGCGCCTTTATCGCCCATAGTACCCTTTTCTCCCGTCATTCCTTTGTCTCCCATTGTTCCTTTATCGCCATCAGTTCCTTTGTCACCTTGTGTTCCTTTCGATCCCGTCATTCCTTTGACACCCTTCATTCCTTGCATTCCTTTCATACCTTTATATCCCGTCTCTCCCTTCATTCCTTTAGCTCCTCTATCACCTAGTGTTCCCTTTTCTCCAGTTATTCCTTTATCACCTTGAGTTCCCTTGTTTCCCGTCATTCCCTTATCGCCGGTAGTTCCCTTTTCTCCTGTCATTCCTTTATCTCCCAATGTTCCTTTTTCTCCCTTATTTCCAATCATTCCTTTATCTCCTTGCGTACCTAAATAACGGATGTATAATTAGCATTGCTTACTAGCTACATGTGATAAAAATTTCAAAAAACAAAATTACTTCGAAAATTGAACAAAAATGTACAAAGTCTCCTTCCACTAAGATAGAAGAAACATATCTCAAACAATTTAAACTTTTAAGAATCAGTCAGATTCACACAAAATAAGGTTAACTACATATAATTCTCACCTTTGTCACCAGTCGTTCCTTTATCACCGTCGGTTCCCTTTTCTCCCTTCATTCCTTTGACACCTTTCATTCCTTGCATTCCCTTCATTCCCTTATATCCGGTCTCTCCCTTCATTCCCTTTGATCCTTTATCACCTTGTGTGCCTTTTTCTCCTGTCAATCCCTTATCTCCTTGCGTTCCTTTATCTCCATCAGTTCCTTTGTCACCATCTGTTCCTTTTGATCCTGTCATGCCTTTGATACCTTTCATTCCTTGCATTCCTTTCATACCTTTATATCCCGTCTCTCCCTTCATTCCTTTAGCTCCTTGTTCACCATTTGTTCCTTTTTGTCCTGTCATTCCCTTATCTCCTTGTGTTCCTTTATCTCCATCAGTTCCTTTGTCACCATCTGTTCCTTTTGATCCTGTCATGCCTTTGACACCTTTCATTCCTTGCATTCCTTTCATACCTTTATATCCCGTCTCTCCCTTCATTCCTTTAGCTCCTTGTTCACCATTTGTTCCTTTTTGTCCTTTCATTCCTTTGTCACCTAGCGTTCCTTTTTCGCCTGTCATTCCTTTGTCTCCCTGTGTTCCTTTTTTACCAGTCATGCCTTTGTCTCCTTGGGTTCCTTTTATTCCTTTATCACCTTGTGTTCCTTTTTCACCGACTTCTCCTTTGTCACCTTGTGTACCCTTGTCACCTTGTGTTCCCTTTTGTCCTTTAGCTCCTTTATCTCCTTGTGTTCCTTTTTCTCCAGTCATTCCCTTGACACCTTTCATTCCCTGCATTCCTTTCATGCCTTTATATCCTGTCTCTCCCTTCATTCCTTTAGCCCCTTTATCGCCGTGTGTTCCTTTTTCTCCTGTCATTCCTTTGACGCCTTTCATTCCTTGCATTCCTTTCATTCCTTTATATCCGGTCTCTCCCTTCATTCCTTTTGCTCCTTGATCCCCTTGTGTTCCTTTATCTCCTACTGTTCCCTTTGATCCTGTCATACCCTTATCACCCTGTGTTCCCTTTTTGCCTGTCATTCCTTTGTCTCCTGTTGTTCCTTTCATTCCTTTATCTCCTTGCGTACCTACAATTGATAATGCATATATAAAAATATGTTGACTGAGAAATGTATATAAGAATGGTTGTATTAAATCTTCAACCAGTCGAATAAACATTTAGCAGAATGTGAAGACTCCCTATGTACGATTTATAAGAAATACTGAACGAAGAAAGTAAATATTAGTATTATTCTTTTCGTTTTAAATTCTTCATCAATTTTAGATACAAATAATAATTTAAATACATTTGTTTTACTTGAACTTTGTACATTGTATTTAATGTTTAACCCTATTTCATCCCATCTATAGAATGTAATGGAAGATTTTGAAAAATATAGTAGATAAATATTTGATGAAACAAGCACTCGTATTAACAATTCTTAAACCCTATGTCCGTGTAAAAAAGACAATTTATTGAAAATGTTGTCGTTAATCAATTAAGAATCTTGCAACATTATTAATGTGAAATTCGCTGACAACGAGCCTTGTCCAACACAAAGATATTAATAGATAATGAAAATTGTTTTACTTTATTTCAATTTGATACTTATATTTGTTATTCGAGCCTCACTGATGAGTCTTTTGTAGACGAAACGCGGGTCTGGCGTATATATAATAATCCTGGTATCTATGATGAGTTTATTTAGCCATTATCTTACTCTTTTAAAAAAGACCCATTCATTATTATGACATTGAGTTATCTATTTATCAATCTTACCTTTATCGCCATCAGTTCCCTTGTCACCATCTGTTCCTTTTGATCCCTTCATTCCTTTAACCCCTTTCATACCCTGCATTCCTTTCATGCCTTTATATCCTGTTTCTCCCTTCATTCCTTTGGTTCCTTTATCCCCTTGCGTTCCTTTTGATCCAGTCATTCCTTTGACTCCTTTCATTCCCTGCATTCCTTTCATGCCTTTATATCCCGTCTCTCCTTTCATTCCTTTGGTTCCTTGATCTCCCTGTGTTCCCTTTTCACCAGTCATACCTTTGTCACCTAGTGTTCCTTTTTCACCTGTCATTCCTTTGTCTCCCTGTGTTCCTTTTTCACCTGTAGCTCCTTTATCTCCATAAGTTCCCTTATCTCCTTGTGTTCCTTTGTCACCATCTGTTCCTTTTGATCCTGTCATTCCTTTGACACCTTTCATTCCCTGCATTCCTTTCATTCCTTTATATCCCGTCTCTCCCTTCATACCTTTTGCTCCTTTATCGCCATGTGTTCCTTTTTGTCCTGTCATTCCTTTGTCTCCTAGTGTACCTTTTTCTCCTGACATTCCTTTATCTCCTTGTGTTCCTTTTTCACCCGTCATTCCTTTGTCGCCCTGTGTTCCTTTGCTTCCTGTCATTCCCTTGTCCCCCTTATCACCATCTGTTCCCTTATTTCCAGTCATTCCTTTGTCACCTTGTGTCCCTTTTTCGCCTTTCATGCCTTTTACTCCCTTCATTCCCCGCATTCCTTTCATTCCTTTGTAGCCTGTCTCGCCTTTCATTCCCTTTGCACCTTTATCACCTAATGTTCCCTTTTCTCCTGCCATTCCTTTTACACCTTTCATTCCCTGCATACCTTTCATTCCTTTGTAACCTGTTTCGCCTTTCATTCCTTTCGTTCCCATGTCGCCTTGTGTTCCTTTTGGTCCTGTCATTCCTTTATCTCCCTGTGTGCCCTTGTTTCCTGTTAGACCTTTGTCTCCCTTTTTTCCCTTGTCACCAAGAGTTCCCTTTTCTCCTGTCATTCCCTTGTCACCAGTTGTTCCTTTCATGCCTTTATCTCCATGTGTTCCTGAAATCATCAAACATGGCCATGTACATCTAATATGACTGTTTATTGAAGAAAAAAATCAACATGAATAAAAATTAAAAGTTGAATGTGAAAATAACAAAACTTTGTTTACAATTCCTTTTTTAGAAAATCTCTTGATAGCTTAAGAAATCTTTAAATCTCTTTTTTCTATATAAATGAAGTAAAACCTTCCTTTACATAAATATACAGCGGAAAAGTACATTTCTGAAGCAAAGTGACTTAATAAATTTCGCAAATGTAGTATGAGTATCCGATTTTCAGATTTATAGTATTAAAACATGTAATGTTTAAAAAAAATGTAACAAAATCAGAAAATCCTAGACCGAATAACCTTATAAAACCATCGAATTTAATTACTTTAAAAACCGTATAAAAAAGTATTATTATTGAAAAGGGTTGAAGCTGACCAAAATCAATTGATTTTACTATCGGATTGTTATATCTGGCTAAACCTCAGAACATTATGATACAAAGTCTACAAGCCTGGGACCAGCGACTGCTCTACGTACAGTTGTATACATGTATTACCCAATGATAACCAAAATACGGGATAAAAAGTGTTGTGTTAACCAATATATTGAGTAAAAAGTGTTCTGTTAACAAACACACAACACACGGGGTAAAAAGTTTTATGTTAACAAATATACGGGGTAAGGGTGTTGTTTTTTCAATCTACGGGGTAAAGGTGTTGTGTTAATTAATGTACGACCTAAAATGTGTTGTGTTAAACAATAAACTACACAATGTAGGTAAAAAGTGTTTTTAACCAAGTTACGGGGTAAACAAATATATCAGTAAATAGTGTTTTTATTATATAGACATGTATAAATGAATTCATAAATATTTAATGGGATAGATGTGTTTAGATTTCTAGGCAAAGCTACACACGAGTATGTACAACAACGTATATTGTATGTATTCCTAGGCAAAGCTACACACGAGTATGTACAACAACGTATATTGTATGTATTCCTAGGCAAAGCTACACACGAGTATGTACAACAACGTATATTTTATGTATTCCTTTTTCTCCTGTCATTTATTTGTCCCTTAATATTTCAAGAGCCTTCTAATCACAGTAACTTTTCTTGTTAGCCAGCTATAATGAAATTATCACTAGTAATAAGTAATAAACTAACATAATTAGTAAAATATAACAAAAATAATAAAAGTCCATAATTAGGTTCAAATACAAAAAAATTAGAATGTTTTTGAAAAAAAAGATGCATTATTTTTCACCAAACATAAATACAATTGAAATAATACCGTACCTTTTTCTCCAGTCATTCCTTTATCTCCTTCGGTTCCCTTCTCCCCTTTCATTCCTTTGTCTCCTTGAGTTCCCACTATTCCTTTGTCACCTTGTGTTCCTTTTTGTCCGGTCATTCCCTTATCACCTTGTGTTCCTTTGTCTCCATCAGTTCCTTTATCGCCTTGTGTGCCTTTATCTCCTGTCATTCCTTTGACGCCTTTCATTCCCTGCATTCCTTTCATTCCTTTATATCCCGTCTCTCCCTTCATTCCTTTTTCTCCTTGTTCGCCTTTGTTGCCGGCTTCACCTTTGTCACCGTCTGTTCCTTTGTTTCCTGTAATTCCCTTATCTCCTTGTGTTCCTTTGTTTCCTGTAGCACCTTTGTCACCTAGAGTTCCCTTTTCTCCTTTGTCACCATCTGTTCCTTTTGATCCTACCATTCCTTTAACACCTTTCATACCTTGCATCCCTTTCATACCCTTATATCCTTGTTCTCCCTTCATACCTTTAGTTCCTTTATCGCCTTGCGTGCCACTTTCTCCTGTTGCTCCTTTATCGCCAGATGTTCCTTTACTACCACCCTCTCCAGGTTGTCCCTTATCTCCGTCAGTACCTTTTTGTCCTTTCATACCTTTTACACCTTTCATTCCTTGCATTCCTTTCATTCCTTTGTAGCCTGTCTCTCCCTTCATTCCTTTGGCTCCTATATCGCCTTGTGTTCCTTTCATCCCTGTCATTCCTTTGTCACCCATTGTTCCTTTATCGCCATCAGTTCCTTTGTCACCTTGTGTTCCTTTTGACCCTGTCATTCCTTTTACACCTTTCATTCCTTGCATTCCTTTCATTCCTTTGTAACCTGTCTCTCCCTTCATTCCTTTTGCTCCTTTATCGCCTTGTGTTCCGTCTAATCCTGTCATTCCTTTATCCCCTTGAGTTCCTTTTGCTCCGGTCATTCCTTTGTCCCCTTGTGTTCCTTTATTTCCTGTCATTCCTTTTACACCTTTCATTCCTTGCATTCCTTTCATTCCTTTGTAACCTGTCTCTCCTTTCATTCCTTTTGCTCCTTTATCTCCCTGTGTTCCTAGCAATGATAAGAAATTCATATGTTATAATAGTTAGATTGATTACATTCACAATGCACGGTGACATATAGATGTTTATTTGACAGTGTCCTGCCTTTTGTACTTATTGTTAACTTGTTCTCGTCCTAAACATGTATGACATATTGACCACTGGACGATAAGCAACCAACAATCAATCAATCTTTTAGTGTAATTAGGTCTCCTGTGGGGAGTTTTATCATTTGCAATCATACCACACCTTCTCATTCTTATATTATCATTCAATGTCTTAATCTGATGAAATTCCCTATCACAATGGTGTGAATAAATGACGAGTTTAAAATGCTATATATCATCAAATAAAGATTACTCTTAATTGTCAACGATGCAATACTTTTTTCTCAACAGACGAGACCATACTAATTATATTAGGGAGCTACAATTAGATTTTTATGAGGAAAGGGGGAGGGGGGGGGGACTAGGATGACAAATTTTGACTATTTTTTCAGTTGTAATCTATGCCCTGCCTTTTTATATTAGTTTATCCTGACTTTTTTACATAAATTGTTATTCTGCCTTTGTTTTGTAAAGTTGCCCATCCTGTCTTTTTTTCAATTTTCATCCTAGCCACACACCTTCCATAAAAATAAAATGAAACTCCCTTAGGGCACGACCACTTTGATGTATTCTCATGATGCAACACCAAAGCGGAAATAAACGAAAAGCACTGTTTTACAGGACAATACAAATTAAGCTACTTTTCTGTCTTCAAATCTTCAAGAGTTGTATATGAGAATAATTACATTAGATGTATGTTTCATTATAATATTTTATTCTGATTGGCTAACTGCACATCACGTGTTATTCCGTAAGCAGTTGCATTGCTCAATACAACTTTTCATTCATGATAACACGTGCTCCAACAATAAAGTGCACAGGTGAATTAAATAATAAAATATATAAAATTCGTGTTTTCATGATCATAGCTAAAAAATGTAATTATAAGTATTGAATGCTTCTTTTTGTAACTTTATATGGTTGTAAAAGCGTTGACGCTTCATACAAAATGTACTTCGGTCAACGCTTTTACATCCCAATAAATTTACAAAAAGAAGCATTCAATTCTTAAGTAATATTAGTCGTACCTGAATGAATTAAACAATCATTTGTAACTGCAAAGCTAGATTTTTTAACTCCATAAAGAATATATAAAACCATGGTGTTTCTTCGACAGATATGGATATTGTTGAATGAAAAATGGAAAGAATGTGTATATGGTCTATTATTGCATGACACACAACCTCTACATGAACATAGTGAATCCTATTAAGACGAAAAGATTTCTTTTATAATTGTTCTTATATACTCTAAAAGTCACAGTATGGCATTTGAGAAGTTTAAGGCTAACATCTGCATTCAAGATGTCAACCATCGGTTAAAACGCATTTTTTGGAAACCTTAGACAACTCGACTTTTATGATCTGAGTATTGGGCTAATGTTAACATATTAAAGAGAATAAAAAGCATAGAAATCTGAAAAGAACTGGCATAGTTTGTCAGACAATCTCATGGTAAAATACAAATAATAAAATTGATTCTTAATATGTACCTGTTCCTCCTTTATCTCCATGTGTTCCTGGCATTCCTTTGTCTCCTTGTGTTCCTTTGTCTCCTGTAGTTCCTTTTGTGCCAGCCATGCCCTTGTCTCCTAGTGTACCTTTATCTCCCTTCATGCCTTTAACTCCTTTCATTCCTTGCATTCCCTTCATTCCTTTGTATCCTGTCTCGCCTTTCATTCCCTTGACACCCTTGTCACCCTGAGTTCCTGGCATTCCTTTGTCTCCTTGGGTACCTCCAGCTCCTTTCTCCCCCTTCTTACCTGTCATTCCTTTATCTCCTTGTGTTCCTTTCTCACCGGTCATTCCTTTGTCTCCAACAGTTCCCTTTTCTCCCTTCATTCCTTTTACCCCTTTCATTCCCTGCATTCCTTTCATGCCTTTATATCCCGTCTCTCCCTTCATTCCTTTGGGTCCTTCAGCACCTTGTGGTCCTTCCTGTCCCTTATCTCCTTGTGTTCCTTTTTCTCCTGTCATTCCCTTATCTCCTAAGGTTCCTTTTTCGCCGGTCATTCCTTTGTCTCCCACAGTTCCTTTGTCTCCATCAGTTCCCTTATCACCATCTGTTCCTTTTGATCCCTTCATTCCTTTTACACCTTTCATTCCCTGCATTCCTTTCATACCTTTATATCCCGTCTCTCCCTTCATTCCTTTAGTTCCTTTATCTCCTTGTGTACCTTTGGTGCCTGTCATTCCTTTGTCTCCTTGCGTTCCTGTGTTAATTAAATGTAAGTTTTTTTTTAAATCCCTTTTTTAAACGTAGAATTTTTAATATAAAAACGTATATATAACTAGATACAAGAAGTTTGTATTTGACAGTTCAACGCTGCTGGCCTAAAATCATGAAATAATGCTGTTAATTAGTTTTGGGGAAAACTGTTACGACTATGCTTGTTAAAAGATCGCACGATTCACAAAAGATAAGAAAGCATGCAAAACAGATATCAAAACTTATATTCGGCTTTAAAGCAAGAGAGTAATCAATGGAGAACCAGCCACATCTCTTAACTAAGTGCTTCAATGTATATTCATACCGTTGGTTTTCCCGTTTGAATGGTTTTACACTAGTAATTTTGGGTCCCTTTATAGCTTAATGTTCGGTGTGAGCCAAGGCTCCGTGTTGAAGGCCGTACTTTGACCTATAATGGTTTACTTTTTTTTAAATTGTTATTCGGATGGAGAGTTTTGTTATTTGGATGGAGAGTTGTCTCATTGGCACTCACACCACATCTTCCTATATCTATTAATTGTTACATAGGATTGATAGCTTATTCATTTCTCATGTGAAATAAGAGAAAAAAAATCATCTCGCGTAATTATTGTAGACACTTTTGTCAAGAAGGGCAAAATCATGTTACATGCGCGAATTTACTAGGGCAAGTAGTTTATGGTTTAATTCGTGGAATAAATATATTTTAACAGTATTTATCTTTTACAATTTACGTACCTTTTGTCCCTCCATCTCCAGGTGCACCTTTATCACCGAGTGTACCCTTTGCTCCAGTCACCCCTTTGTCACCTAGTGTGCCTTTGTCGCCTTGTGTTCCTTTGTCGCCTTGCGTTCCTTTATCTCCATCAGTTCCTTTGTCACCATCTGTTCCTTTTGATCCCTTCATTCCTTTGACACCTTTCATTCCTTGCATCCCTTTCATTCCTTTATATCCTGTTTCTCCCTTCATTCCTTTGGCTCCTATATCGCCTTGTGTTCCTTTGTCGCCTATTGTGCCCTTATCACCAGCTGTGCCTTTGTCCCCTTGTGTTCCCTTAGATCCAGTTGCACCCTTGACACCTGTTATTGGTAGAGTGAAGTTATTACACTGATTTTAAAAATCAAAAAAATACCTTGCGTTAGGACCATGTAATAAAAAGTCAGACTAAAATTTTCAATGAAGTTTTCGTACGAGACAAATGGATGAAAACATCCTGGATAATATAAGAAAAAGTGAGAAAAAAAAAATGTTTACGAAAAACATCATTCATCAAATTAAACAAACGGTTGCTTTTAAATGTTTCCGACGGCAAACTTTGTGTGTCATCGCCTAATAAATGGTTCTCTCAATTTACATGGTTAAAATTAAGTTAATATCAATTCCGAAAATATCTTTACGGGTGTTCCTTTGTTGGTTTTCGTGTTCATTTCGTGTGCGAACATGTTCCTTCTAGTGTTCTTTCCTGGTGCTATCTTAATATTTCATATAGTTTTGTTCATTACAACTGGCAAGGAAAAAGTAGAAAATTACACACGAGGTGGATAATATTAAACTCGATTTGTTTGCTTTCTTTAATCTGTAATGATTAAAGATGATGAAATAGCTCATTCGCAAATAATCAAAATAATGTTATTTAGTCGGCAAAAACAGTTCATGTAATTCTCACCTTTATCACCATTCGTTCCTTTGTCACCATCTGTTCCTTTTGATCCTACCATTCCTTTGACGCCTTTCATTCCCTGCATTCCTTTCATGCCTTTATATCCCGTCTCTCCTTTCATTCCTTTAGCTCCCTTATCGCCTTGTGTTCCTTTTGTTCCTGTCAATCCTTTATCCCCTTGGGTTCCTATTGCTCCAGTCATTCCTTTGTCACCTATCGTTCCTTTTTCTCCAGTCATACCCTTGTCACCTTGTGTTCCTTTTTCTCCGGTCATACCCTTGTCTCCATCTGTTCCTTTTGATCCTTTCATCCCTTTGACACCTTTCATTCCCTGCATTCCTTTCATGCCTTTATATCCCGTCTCTCCCTTCATTCCTTTGGCTCCTTGCGTACCGATCATACCCTTATCGCCTTGTGTTCCCTTTGATCCAGTCATTCCTTTATCTCCTTGTGTTCCTTTTGTTCCTGTCATACCTTTATCCCCTAGAGTTCCTTTATCACCGTCTGTGCCTTTCTGACCTTTCATTCCCTTGACACCTTTCATTCCTTGCATTCCCTTCATTCCTTTATATCCCGTCTCTCCTTTCATTCCCTTTGTTCCTTTATCGCCCTGTGTGCCCTTTGCTCCTTTATCTCCATGTGTTCCCCTTTCTCCTGTCATTCCTTTGTCTCCTTGAGTTCCTTTCAAGCCAGTAATTCCTTTATCTCCTTGTGTTCCTTTATCTCCATCAGTTCCTTTGTCACCTTGTGTTCCTTTTTCGCCTGCCATGCCTTTAACACCTTTCATTCCCTGCATTCCTTTCATACCTTTATAGCCTGTCTCACCTTTCATTCCCTTTGCACCTTGATCACCTTGCGTTCCCTTCTCTCCTGTCATTCCTTTATCTCCTTGTGTCCCCTTAAATCCAGTAATTCCTTTGTCTCCTTGTGTTCCTTTTTCGCCTGCCATGCCTTTAACACCTTTCATTCCCTGCATTCCTTTCATTCCTTTGTATCCTGTCTCCCCTTTCATTCCCTTTGTACCTTTGTCCCCTTGTGTTCCTTTCTCTCCTGACATTCCTTTATCTCCTTGCGTACCGATCATACCCTTATCACCTTGTGTTCCTTTTGATCCAGTCATTCCTTTATCTCCTTGTGTTCCTTTTGTTCCTGTCATACCTTTATCTCCTAGAGTTCCTTTATCTCCGTCTGTTCCTTTCTGACCTTTCATTCCTTTAACACCTTTCATTCCTTGCATTCCCTTCATTCCTTTATATCCCGTCTCTCCTTTCATTCCCTTTGATCCTTTATCGCCTTGTGTGCCCTTTTCTCCTATATCTCCATGTGTTCCCTTCTCTCCTGCCATTCCCTTATCTCCTAGTGTTCCTTTTTCGCCGGTCATTCCTTTGTCTCCAACAGTTCCCTTTTCTCCCTTCATTCCTTTTACCCCTTTCATTCCCTGCATTCCTTTCATGCCTTTATATCCCGTCTCTCCCTTCATTCCTTTAGGTCCTTCAGCACCTTGTGGTCCTTCCTGTCCCTTATCTCCTTGTGTTCCTTTTTCTCCTGTTATTCCCTTATCTCCTAGTGTTCCTTTTTCGCCGGTCATTCCTTTGTCTCCCACAGTTCCTTTGTCTCCATCAGTTCCCTTGTCGCCATCTGTTCCTTTTGATCCTTTCATTCCTTTGACGCCTTTCATTCCCTGCATTCCTTTCATTCCTTTATATCCAGTTTCTCCCTTCATTCCTTTAGTTCCCTTATCTCCTTGTGTACCTTTGGTGCCAGTGACTCCTTTGTCTCCCTGCGTACCTGTGTTAAGTAAAAGAAAGTTGCTAAAACAAATCTCCCTTTATACAAATAGAATGTTTAATCTAAAAACGTATGTTTTACTAGATGCATTATAGACATAGAAAATAGTTTTCTATTGAACCACAAAGTTGTCACGAATCAGAACGTATCGGATAGCAACTATTCATGACTTTGACAGTTCACTTATTGATTTTTTTTATTTATTAGAAAAGTTTTATCGCTACATATCATTCAATTTATACCAAATGAAATCTCTTGAATTAAGAGGTAGTGTTGTTTGCCATTACACATTTGATTTGCTGTTATTGAATACCAATTATATAGTCGACCACGGATTGTCGGGCACGACCTACGTACCCTTTCGAAAACAAACCTGCATTCGCCACCCGTTTCCATGTGGTTAGTTCACTCATACTTTTTTTCTGTAACAGTCAATTTAATTTCATAATTTTAAGAGGGGTTTCTGTGTCCATTTTTGTAATAGTGTAAAAATTATGAGTAGAACTCTTATGAGACTGTTTGAAAGAAAGCTCTAATTCTAATTTGAATTAATTGTGACTTCATCATATGTAGTTGACCATGAACTATACGTCAGTGTGTTCCAGGTATTCTATAGGAGTTATGGGACTATTTTTTGGGAGTATTGTAAGATTCACACGTTGTGAACGCAACTCCACTTAGTTTTTTTTGACATACTCTCTTATACATACATGTATGGTACATTTACCATATTGTGACAATTATTCCCTGCGAAGAAGGCTTGTTTTCTTAGGTCATGTTGCCTGTTTTGCTTCGACTTATTGCCGCCCTAGCATCTATCAACAATAATTTATGCAATGCATCCAATAGCTTAACACATATGGAAATTCATATACGGAAATTTGATGAAGACAGCATCTTGTGTGATGTCTTTTAATTCAATTGTGCACATTTCATATAATGTTACGTAAACAGAAAGCTACTCAATATTTCTTCTTTATGCATATTTTTTTTAAAACACAAAGCTGGCCTAGAAAAACACTATAGTTTGAATTAGCCACCAATTAAGGTGGTACCAAACACTTTGACTAGAATTAACTTGACTCGTTTAATCGATATCTTAATAAAAATGTGATTGACTGGCCCCTGTGACAAACAATATAAAAAAATCAAATAATTGAACCACACACTTTATCGGAAAATTTTCATTGGACACACACAAATTTGTTATCAACTAGAAGCTTGATATTTACAACAATAGAACGTGATAGAAACGTTCCGCTGATTTTTACAGAGTTATCGCCCTATAGCGAAATGTACAACCATAAATCTAAATTTAAAAATTACCTTTATTTCCAGTTTCGCCCTTGTCGCCTTTATCACCCTGTGTACCCTTATTTCCTGTCATTCCTTTAACACCTTTCATTCCCTGCATTCCTTTAATGCCTTTGTATCCCGTCTCTCCCTTCATCCCCTTTGCTCCTTGATCTCCTTGTGTTCCTTTATCTCCAGTAGTTCCTTTGTCTCCATTTGTTCCTTTGTCACCATCTGTTCCCTTCTCTCCTGTCATTCCTTTGACACCTTTCATTCCCTGCATTCCTTTCATGCCTTTATATCCCGTCTCTCCCTTCATTCCTTTGGCTCCTTTGTCTCCTTGTGTTCCTTTTGGTCCACCAGCTCCTGTTTCTCCTGTTGGAATCAGTCAGATTTTCAATTCAGACAAAATTATGAAAGAACGTATTAGAATTAAATAAGCAGTAGGATACTAGATTATAATATAATGCATTAATGTTTTCTTGAAATTTTACGATACTCGGAAAGAAGATATTGTAATATGCAACAATAGTATCCAGAACCAAGAAATAAATGACCACATCAAACGACAATAAATATAACCAAGCAAATATTACATGCATACAGGTTCTCGGACACCATCTCGCATTATGGATCATTTTTGAAAAATGTTATTGTATTTACATGGAAATTATTTCAAAGTTTAAGTGTTGAAAGGAAATCCTCCAATGTAATGTTGCACATGCACAAAATTTATTAACAGGAATATTAATAGTATATAATATACAGAGTACGTTGGCAAATATGTAGATTTGATATTAAATGCAATGTCTAGCTAAATAAAATCTATGAACGGTCGACACTGTTTTAAAGTATTGTCTCCTCCATGACAGTCTTGAACATTAAAACTAAATATTAAATAAAAGACACTGATTTTTTCAGAAAAACCAGAGAACTCTTTTTGCAAAAAAACTATAGTATCGATACTGATATGTGTCAACCCTTGTATCTAGACCAAATAATTGGACTTTTTTTTAACATTGAGCTACAGTCTGAATTATAGTATCTCAAATATCAATAACTCTGTCTAAAAACCAAATCAGAATTTTACTAAAAATGGACAGAGAGGTAATTTGAAAAATATTGGTTTCTGTATTTACAGATTAAAGACCTTTATGCGTTTGATATTTGAATAACATTTCAGATTATTTGTCTAAAGACCCCAATTATTGTGTCAAGCCTCTTCCGAATTCTAAAACCTTGCAGCAGAAGTTTGTCAGAGTTTTAAAAGAGAGCCGTGGTGTAGTGGTTAGTGCATCAGACTACTAACACAAAGGTTCCTGGTTCGATTCCCGTTTGGGATGAAAATTTCAGGTACTCAATTTTCGGCTCTCCCTTGACACCATCTGCGAGTATGGTCTTTTTTAACGATAACAAACAAATATCCTTTTTAAATTCCCAAAGTTTGTTTTTATCTAACAGATGGACTTATTTTTATCATTTATAATTAGCTTTTAAAATATAATTAGCTTTTACATATATATTTTTATCATTTATAATTAGCTTTTACATACATCATGGGATGATTTGGTTTTATTTTGCATTATTTACGTTTTTTTAAACCTTCATGGGATCTTAGGAAACTTGAAAATAATTTGATCAATATTACGTTATAGCATGTAAAGAAAATAATCGATTGTTTTTATTTTGTCCGCAATTTCCCCCCAAAAAAAATTGTTAACCGGAAGCAGCAACTCCGCAAGGCAGACACAGGTTTCCATGGGATCCCTTACGAATTGGGCAAATCTGACTACTCCTTAGGGATATACAAACACTATCAAAAATCTGTTTCAGAGTTATCAAAATTAACACCAAAAAAAAACCGGTAAAAATATAATGTGAAACTAGTAATTTTGAAATAATTTTAAATGCAGTTGGTCCATTTCAAAATATGCAATGTTTTTACCTTTAAGCATGCACGAAAAAATCAATTAAGCTTACATAAGAAATAAAATCAAGTACCTTTATCTCCATCTGTTCCCTTATTTCCTGTCATACCCTTGTCTCCTTGTGTTCCTTTCAAACCAGTCATCCCTTTGTCTCCTTGTGTTCCCTTTGATCCCTTCATTCCTTTAACTCCTTTCATACCCTGCATTCCCTTCATTCCCTTGTAACCAGTCTCGCCTTTCATTCCTTTTGCTCCTTTATCACCCTGTGTTCCAGGTACCCCTTTGTCACCATCTGTTCCTTTTGATCCCTTCATTCCTTTAACTCCTTTCATACCCTGCATTCCCTTCATCCCCTTATAACCAGTCTCGCCTTTCATTCCATTTGCTCCTTTGTCACCTTGTGTTCCTTTTTCTCCTGTTTCCCCTTTATCTCCAAGTGTTCCTTTTTCACCAGGTCCACCTTTATCGCCATCTGTTCCTTTTGATCCCTTCATTCCTTTAACTCCTTTCATACCCTGCATTCCCTTCATACCCTTGTATCCTGTTTCTCCTTTAATTCCTTTTGCACCTTTATCACCTTGTGTTCCTTTTTCTCCTTTGTCCCCATCTGTTCCTTTGGCTCCCTTCATTCCTTTAACTCCCTTCATACCCTGCATTCCTTTCATACCCTTGTATCCTGTTTCTCCTTTCATTCCTTTAGTCCCTTTATCACCTTGTGTTCCCTTTTCTCCTGTTTCCCCTTTATCTCCAAGTGTCCCCTTTTCACCAGCTCCACCTTTATCGCCATCTGTTCCTTTTGATCCCTTCATTCCTTTAACTCCTTTCATACCCTGCATTCCCTTCATACCCTTGTATCCTGTTTCTCCTTTCATTCCTTTTGCACCCATATCACCTTGTGTTCCCTTTTCTCCTTTGTCTCCATCTGTTCCTTTGGATCCCTTCATTCCTTTAACTCCTTTCATACCCTGCATTCCCTTCATACCCTTGTATCCTGTTTCTCCTTTCATTCCTTTAGTCCCTTTATCACCTTGTGTTCCCTTTTCTCCTGTTTCCCCTTTATCTCCTAGTGTTCCTTTTGCCCCTGTCATTCCTTTATCGCCTTGTGTTCCCTTATTCCCTGTTTCACCTTTGTCTCCATCAGTACCTTTTTCTCCTTTATCACCTTGTGTTCCTTTTTGTCCCTTGTCCCCTTGTGTACCGTCACCACCTATGAAGAAGCATTTTATGTTTTATATGCATATCCTAAGAAACATTGTTTTAGAGAAATCAAAACCATCCCAAACCAAATGCTTAAAAAACGAAAACTATGATAAGATACGCCTATCACCTATCACCGTTCCGATTGATTGGTTAATTGTTGGTTGCTTAACGTGCAGTGGCAAATATTTCATACATGTTCAGGACGATAATAAACCGTTTTGTAGTAAGGTCATAATTCATAATGATTAGAAATCAATTCCTTTAAAATGTTTGCATAAATGTGTTATTTTTTAAATAGCTATCTGAAAACAAGGCACACTGTTTCATAAGAGTCTACTAAGATATAAACTATTGAGAATAAAACGAAAATATCAATCACGAATTTAAACATCGCAAGATGAATCTTTTTTTCATTTGGTTAAGCTATCGGACTTCTAACACAAAGGTTCCTGGTTCGATTCCCGTTCCGGGATGAAAATTTCAGGGACTAAATTTTCGGCTCTCCCTTGACACACTTTGCGAGTATGGTCTTGAGGAAACGATGATAGTCCGTCGGAAGGGGACGATAAATGGCTGACCCGTGTTAAGAGAGAGACATATCTCTTTCATGTTAAAGACACCCTTGTCGATTTCGAAAAAGAGCAGGCTAATGCCGCTACAAGGCTGCACTCTCACCCGCAAAGTGGAAAGGGGTTAATATAAGTTGCAAAAACTTGTTTCCCAATCCACTATAAATAAATATGTTGAAACAAAACTATGAAACATTACCGATTGTGTTTATTTTGTGTCATCGTTTTTATAACGATCTTTCTTTGATAGTTCTTACTTTTTACCATTTTATCAACCTTAACTAGACAAATATAAGGAACATATCATGTATTCCCGAATAACCGCAACAACCTTTACAAATCTCTACCTTTCTGCCAAATTAACAAATCTAGGGATAACGGATTTATTTAAACAGGATAAGATAATCGTTGGTTTTCTACGTGTTTATTTTTCACTTTCGGTAAATTGTTTTACTTGTTCTAGTTTTTTTTTTATTGCAATAAATGAATCTTTTTCCCATCTTTCATATTACATGTAGGTCGATCCGTAAATATTAAGATTGCACTGTGCAACACCGAGCTTCCAGACCATGAACAATATAAATACAAAAAAAAACAAAATTTACATTACCTTTATCTCCGTGTGTTCCTTTATCTCCCTGTGTTCCTTTCATTCCTTTAACACCTTTCATTCCTTGCATTCCTTTCATGCCTTTATATCCCGTTTCTCCTTTCATTCCTTTAGTTCCTTTATCTCCTTGTGTTCCTATCTCTCCTGGTATCCCTTTATCTCCTTGCGTTCCTTTATCTCCATCAGTTCCTTTATCACCATATGTTCCTTTGGATCCCTTCATTCCTTTAACTCCTTTCATACCCTGCATTCCCTTCATTCCCTTGTATCCCGTTTCTCCTTTCATTCCTTTAGTTCCTTTATCTCCTTGTGTTCCCATCTCTCCTGGTATCCCTTTATCTCCTAGCGTTCCTTTATCTCCATCAGTTCCTTTATCACCATCTGTTCCTTTTGATCCTTTCATTCCTTTAACTCCTTTCATACCTTGCATTCCCTTCATACCCTTGTATCCTGTTTCTCCTTTCATTCCTTTAGTCCCTTTATCACCTTGTGTTCCCTTTTCTCCTTTGTCACCATCTGTTCCTTTGGATCCCTTCATTCCTTTAACTCCTTTCATACCCTGCATTCCCTTCATACCCTTGTATCCAGTTTCTCCTTTCATTCCTTTTGTCCCCTTATCGCCTTGAGTTCCTATTTAAAAATCAAATATAAATACAAAATATTTGGAAAATACCAGAATATACCGCTGCTAACAATACTCATTACATTTCTTTTATGATATTCTGTATTGGTTAACATTAAATATTGCACATATGTTTCTATTCATTTGAAATGTTTCAGTCTTAGGTTTGTTTTTTCCTTGGTGGCATCTTTATGTTCTTTCAAACTGCCATGTTTTACAAAAACACAAGGCACAATATAAGCTAAAAGGGCAACTAACTGTGGACAATTTAAATCGAAACTGTAACAGGAAAAGTTTACGAAAACACAGAGTTTATAGAGTTGATAAGTTTAACTGAAGTAAGAATATTTGACGACACACTAGGAACACTTATTTTGGAAGAAATTTTCACTGAAACAGAATTGACGGCCTTAAACAAAACATGCAGTTCTTTGATAGAGATTGAACTGTCGGTTTTTTTTCTCGATATACTATCACGTCCTATAATTCATCAAACATTTAATATAAAAAAGAAGATGTGGTATGATTGCCAATGAGACAAGTTGAACTCTCTACAATAAGTCCACTTAAATGGGTAGACCATTTGTCTCGGAGCTAACTCTTAAAATTATATTGTTTTCTAAACAGTCAATCCCCTTAAATTATTTAAGAGATAACTGCATTGTATTTGAAGCCTTAAGGACGTCCATCGGTTGTTTTACTGTCGCAAATTTAGTGGTAAACGGGTATTTGCGACAGTAAAACTACCGATGGACGTCCGCAAAGCTTCAAATACAATACAGTTATCTCTATTCTAATGCAAAACAAGTTCATAATTAAATTGCAATCATTATTTCAGTGTAAAATTTTCATTAAAGAAAATTCCGCGAAAAGATGTTATCGTTGGTTCCTACACTAGGTGACGTCATTGGTATTCCTCCGGCCTCAAACATTTAACACCGGGCCTTTTCTGGCTTCTGTGCCGCTTCAGAATGTAATA
Organism: Mytilus galloprovincialis; assembly: GCA_037788925.1. Lineage (NCBI taxonomy): Eukaryota > Metazoa > Mollusca > Bivalvia > Mytilida > Mytilidae > Mytilus > Mytilus galloprovincialis. The sequence goes on along the minus strand of CM075338.1, from coordinate 55,463,823 downwards.
AAATTTGATAAAAAGAAGATTTTTAGGTGCTACATGTGAGTTGTTTGGCTTATTATTGTAGAAATTACATGTCAATACATTCAGAAATTCAAAATGTCGGCTTCCTTAGTTACAGACAAGGAGATAGAGAATTTTACGCTAACTGTCATCCAATCAGAACCATTGATACAAAATAATTGCATTAGAAATACCAATATTCTGGTCTAAATCAGACACATTCAATAAGTATACACTCTCAAATACATAATATTTATATATAAGAATAGCGTGCAAAGCCTTTGAACCTAACGCTGAAAATCAGTTTTCTGTAAATTATTAAGTAAAGGAGTATATATACATATATTTCAAGACCAAACAAAAACACCAAGATACTAGAAGTTCATTTAAAAATTATTGCCAGGTTTTTATTATTGCGAAAAATGCGAGAAGAAACTTGTGAACGCAAAAGAACTCGCATTTTTAAATTTGTATATAAATAAAACAGGACTTTTCTCAAAATCGCATTACAGTCTATAATGAAAAAAAATGCCATAATAAATGCACACAATAGTTTCTGAATCTACAGAATCTTAATTCAAAACTCACCTGGTTGTCCTTTATCTCCATCGGTTCCCTTCTTTCCTGTCATTCCTTTATCTCCTTGAGTTCCTTTGTCTCCTTGTGTTCCTTTGTCTCCTAGTGTTCCTTTGTCGCCTGTCGTTCCCTTGTCACCTTGTGTTCCTTTCATTCCTTTGACACCCTTCATTCCTTGCATACCTTTCATGCCTTTGTAGCCAGTTTCTCCTTTCATTCCTTTATCTCCTTGAGTTCCTTTGTCTCCTTGTGTTCCTTTGTCTCCTAGTGTTCCTTTGTCGCCTGTCGTTCCCTTGTCACCGTGTGTTCCTTTCATTCCTTTGACACCCTTCATTCCTTGCATACCTTTCATGCCTTTGTAGCCTGTTTCTCCTTTCATTCCTTTATCTCCTTGAGTTCCTTTCATGCCTGTCATTCCTTTGTCCCCTTGTGTTCCTTTCTCTCCTGTCATTCCTTTATCTCCTTGCATTCCTTTGTCTCCATCAGTTCCTTTGTCGCCTTCTGTTCCTTTTGCACCTTTCATTCCTTTTACACCTTTCATTCCCTGCATTCCTTTCATTCCTTTGTAACCTGTCTCGCCTTTCATTCCTTTCGTTCCCTTATCTCCTTGGGTTCCCTTTGCGCCTTTCATTCCTTTGTCACCTTGCGTTCCCGGTGGACCTTTTGGTCCATCTTCTCCTATTGCTCCTTTGTCGCCAACTGTGCCTTTATTACCAATTATTCCTTTATCTCCCTCTGTTCCTTTTGATCCCTTCATTCCTTTGACTCCTTTCATTCCCTGCATTCCTTTCATTCCTTTGTAGCCTGTCTCCCCTTTCATTCCTTTCGTTCCTTTATCGCCTAGTGTTCCTTTTTCACCTGTTTCACCTTTATCTCCTTGTGTTCCCTTTTGTCCAGTCATTCCTTTATCACCCTCTGTTCCTTTTGATCCCTTCATTCCTTTGACGCCTTTCATTCCTTGCATTCCTTTCATTCCTTTGTAGCCTGTCTCGCCTTTCATTCCTTTCGTTCCTTTATCGCCTAGTGTTCCTTTTTCACCTGTATCACCTTTATCTCCTTGCGTTCCCTTCTGTCCTGTCATTCCTTTATCTCCATCTGTTCCCTTTTCTCCAGTCATTCCTTTGTCACCGTCTGTTCCTTTTGCACCTTTCATTCCTTTAACACCTTTCATTCCCTGCATTCCTTTCATTCCTTTGTAACCTGTTTCGCCTTTCATTCCTTTCGTTCCCTTATCGCCATGTGTTCCTTTTGTTCCTGTCATTCCTTTATCTCCTTGTGTTCCCTTTTCACCTTTATCTCCAATAGTTCCCTTTTCTCCCGTCATTCCTTTGTCACCTTCTGTTCCCTTCTGCCCTGTCATTCCTTTATCTCCTTGTGTTCCTTTATCACCGATTAAACCATCACCGCCATCATTTCCTTTATAAGTAAAGAAGTATTGATGTTACATGCATGTATTACAAGACAAAAATTACATTTACGAGATATAAGTTGAAATATATATATACGTGATGTCTACAGGTTTTAAGTAGCACCTAAATCAGAATAATTGGCCGACGATTATTTAATTCAACAAAGTTTCACAAATATACAAGGATAATTTTGTTCTGTTTTATTTCATTTAATGTGGAATGTTGTTTTTAGTCGATAAATACAAGGAGTAATTTTTGTTTGGTCTGTTAATGTGTCAATTTGCCGTTTCAGAATCTAACGCCGTCTGGCAAATATTTTCAAATGCTTACACCAAAACGCCGTGATTTGCTAACAACGTCGCAAACAATTGAAATTCAACCAATGACATGACCTTGTTTTCATTTTAGGGAACGAATAATGAAGTTACCCATAGTCTTTTAGCTTTTGAAACGGCGGATTGGGTTTTAATCCCGATGGGTACTTTTGACTAAGTCTTTTTTTTAATGGCGCTTAAAGATTTTGTCGTAGAAGATGCCAACCCTGCAAACACATCTGATCCCGATCCTTTCTAATTTTTGTCAGTTGTTCAAGTTTTGTTTTGTGTTGTTGTTTTTTTAATTAGATTTATCTGTATAGTGTTATCATGAAATGTTCCTCCCTGAAATAAAAGAGGGACAAAAGATACCAGAGGGACAGTCAAAGTCATAAATCGAAAATAAACTGTCAACGCCATGGCTAAAAATGAAAAGGACAAACAGACAAACAATAGTACTTTGAAATACTTACATGGAACACAGTGATAATGAATATTTGGATACAAATTCCCTCTAGCATATTTGATTTCGTATAACCAAGGAGGTTAAACCCCCCTCCTTTTGGTATAAAAATTACAGACATGAGGCTTCAAAAATCCTGCGTCACTCACCTATGTCAATGTGCATCTTTAACAATAGGATAAGAATAGAACTCATAATTTTTTTTCTATTTACAGATTCTCTCTAAATTTCTATCTCAAACCCCAAAAAGGTTGACAAAATCACCATTTAAGGGCAATAACTCCCATCTACCATGGGTATTGGCTAATACTTTGCTGATATTTTTTACTTTTAAAGTGTTTCTTTATCTTTTATAAATTTCTAGATAATAGAGAAACGTGGTAAAAGTTACTGCTTAGTAATAAAAATTATCATGGAAGAGCAAGCATTCTTATACAGTGTCGACTAAACATTTCCTCCATGTTGACTTCTTATCAGATCTGAAATTGCTGATCATTTTTTGCTAATTAAAGATAAAAGGCAAAAATACTAAATTTCATATGACATTCATTATCACTGAACTAGTAAAAATATTTGTTTAGGGGCCAGCTGAAGGACGCTTCCGGGTTCGGGAGTTTCTCGCTGCATTTAAAACCCATTAGTGACTTGAATTTTGACACTCTTTGGTTGGGTTGTTGTGTCCTTGACACATTCTCCATGTCCATTCTCAATTTTAAATGGGCAAAGAGCGATAACTCTGAACAGCAGTCGACTGACATTAAACTTATTTGTGGATTAATAAATAAATGTTTGCTTATTCAAGCCATAAAATTGATCTAAAATTATATTAGGATGCAAAAAAACGCAAATGATTGGTAACAATTGTTATCAAAGGGCAATAACTCAAATAAGGAGTCGTCAGAAAATTTCAACTTTGTCTTGTCTCTAGAGCTGATAATTTCTGATATTTTAAAATTTTCTTTTTTATCTAAAATTGTTGAAGGCAAAAAAGAAAACAGGCAAAAATAACATATTTAAATCGTAAAATTGTTCATTTAAGAGCAATAACTGTTTTGATAAAAAAAAAAAAAAAGGACAGATCTCAGCATCATGGACACATCTACCAATGCATAATTATCTTTCCAATTTTCTCTATTTATAGCAGTGTTCATGATAAAAGACACAAACTTGCATTTTCCCTCATGTTCTATGTTAAGCCATGTTGAATTTCTCTAAATATTGAAATAGTATCAGAGAAGAAGTTTGTAAAATTATCGCAAGACGGACAACGGCCGTCGAGTTATAAGTAAAGCTTACTTGACCCTTTAGGCCAGATGAGTTACCAAATTGAGAAGATTAATCAGTTGCCACATCATAACTTTTAATTTCAATCACCACACATTTTGTATTGCACAATTGCTAAGAGGACAACACATCTAAACTGTCCAAATAAGTTGTGTAACATATATCAAATCAAATATATTTACAGGCAGAAACAAACAGGAAGTACTGATGCGCAGAATCATAGTAAACAACTTTATGAGCGTATAACTGTTTTTACTTACCAGGTTCTCCTTTATCTCCGGTGGTGCCTTTACTTCCGGTCATTCCCTTGTCTCCTAGTGTTCCTTTCGCTCCAGTCATTCCTTTGTCTCCTAGTGTTCCTTTTTCTCCCTTCATTCCTTTAACACCTTTCATTCCCTGCATTCCTTTCATTCCTTTGTAGCCTGTCTCTCCTTTCATTCCTTTCGTTCCCTTGTCTCCTTGGGTTCCTTTATTTCCTGTCATTCCCTTATCACCTTGCGTTCCTTTCATTCCTTTGATACCCTTCATTCCTTGCATACCTTTCATGCCTTTGTAGCCTGTTTCTCCTTTCATACCTTTGTCTCCTTGTGTTCCCTTCATTCCTGTCATCCCTTTATCTCCGTCTGTTCCTTTCTCTCCTGACAATCCTTTATCACCTTGTGTTCCTTTATCTCCAATAGTGCCTTTCATTCCCTTCATTCCTTTGTCTCCATCTGTTCCTTTGTCACCCTCTGTTCCTTTTGATCCCTTCATTCCTTTAACACCTTTCATTCCCTGCATTCCTTTCATTCCTTTGTAGCCTGTCTCTCCTTTCATTCCTTTCGTTCCCTTGTCGCCTTGTGTTCCTTTATTTCCTATTATTCCCTTATCACCTTGTGTTCCTTTCATTCCTTTGATACCCTTCATTCCTTGCATACCTTTCATGCCTTTGTAGCCTGTTTCTCCTTTCATACCTTTGTCTCCTTGGGTTCCCTTCATTCCTGTCATTCCCTTTTCTCCTAGAGTTCCCTTCATTCCTGGCATTCCTTTATCCCCTTGTGTTCCCTTTTCTCCATCCATTCCTTTGTCACCTTGAGTACCTTTGGAACCTGGTGGTCCCTCTCCTCCTTTCTCACCTTTGTCCCCAACTGTGCCTTTACTTCCTTTCATTCCCTTGACACCTTTCATTCCTTGCATTCCTTTCATCCCTTTATATCCCGTTTCTCCTTTCATTCCTTTAGTTCCTTTATCTCCTTGTGTTCCTTTCTCTCCTGTCATTCCCTTGTCGCCTTGAGTGCCACCTTGACCTTTGTCCCCAATTGTTCCCTTTTCACCTGTCATTCCTTTGTCGCCTTGTGTTCCTTTACTTCCTTTCATTCCTTTAACACCTTTCATCCCTTGCATTCCTTTCATACCTTTATATCCTGTCTCTCCTTTCATTCCTTTAGTTCCTTTATCTCCTTGTGTACCTTTCTCCCCTGTCATTCCTTTGTCTCCTTGTGTTCCTGGTGTACCATCTGTTCCTTTGTCACCTTGTGTTCCTTTGACACCTTTGTCCCCAAATGTTCCTTTCTGACCAGTTTCACCTTTATCTCCTTGCGTTCCTTTGTCTCCATCAGTTCCTTTATCACCGTCTGTTCCTTTCTCTCCTTTCATTCCTTTGACTCCCTTCATTCCCTGCATTCCTTTCATACCTTTGTATCCCGTCTCTCCCTTCATTCCCTTTGCTCCTTTGTCTCCTTGTGTTCCTTTCATGCCGGTCATTCCTTTGTCGCCTATAGTTCCCTTTGGTCCTACGGGTCCTTTTGATCCGGTTTCACCTTTATGTCCAATAGTGCCTTTCATTCCCTTCATTCCTTTGTCTCCATCTGTTCCTTTGTCACCCTCTGTTCCTTTTGACCCCTTCATTCCTTTAACCCCTTTCATTCCCTGCATTCCTTTCATGCCTTTATATCCCGTCTCGCCTTTCATTCCTTTCGTCCCCTTATCACCTTGTGTTCCTTTGTTTCCTAAAAGTAAATGGCAGACGTATGAATATCTAAAAGAAATAAAAAGTGTTACACATCAGACCTCTTACTGCAATGGTTACCGGAAATTTTAAAATACCAAAGTGACCGAACGAGGTACTTCATATCTGAGAAACATGCTATATATGCCCTCAATTTTAGAATTTATTTTTACATTTTTGCATTAATATAATTAACAAGGATCACCAGTCCCTCGCTTTTCGTCTGATATCTTAATTACTAAGTTATTATGTTTTAATGCCTCGTGTCGAAGGCCTCACTGTGATTTGAGATGAAGAAATGCAATAAAAATAAGGGCTTTTCCTTTACTTTGTGTGTGTATTTTTTTTTTGTTTTTGATTTTGCTATGTAAGTATTGTACTTTGTGTGTGTGTATTTTTTTTGTTTTTTATTTTGCTATGTAAGTATTGTACTTTGTGTGTGTGTATTTTTTTTGTTTTTTATTTTGCTATGTAAGTATTGTACTTTGTGTGTGTGTATTTTTTTTGTTTTTTATTTTGCTATGTAAGTATTGTACTTTGTGTGTGTGTATTTTTTTTGTTTTTTATTTTGCTATGTAAGTATTGTACTTTGTGTCATTGATAGATACCCTAGTCTATATCCTTTGTTTTTCTATTGTATCTATTTTTCAGCGGCTGGCATCGTTTTGCTGTTAGAAAAAGAAGTTTTTTTTGTAACATAAGGAATATACACCCATTGGTGGTCTTCGGATGTTGTCTGCTGTATGGTCGGGTTGTTGTCTTTTTGACACTTTCTCCATTTCCATTCTCAATTTTATAATTCAGTGGTATCTATAGGTTATAAACATGGTTTTAATCATTTTTTGTACTTATGATTTCATCTTTTGTGAGGATGGGTATTTCATAAAATTACTTGTTTGATTCTAAATTCCATGAAAGTAAAACGTGTTTTAGAAGCCAAAGAGAAAACAGAAATTGTTTCCATTAAAGATAAGTGGAAACATACTCCTTGTTAATGTATGATATTGAAAAAAAATTGTGTTTTTTTTTTTTTTTAATTAAATCCTAAAAATGTTTGTCCCGAGAAATAAAATCCCACAGGAACATCAGGTTGGTTGGCGCTTGCTTACTTTACCTGCAATAAGAAAAAGTCTTATACTACATACCTGTTTCGCCTTTGTCTCCTGTCGTTCCTTTGTCACCTTGTGTTCCTTTTTGTCCTGTCATTCCTTTGTCACCATAAGTTCCTTTGTCACCGTCTGTTCCTTTATCTCCAGTCGTCCCTTTGGATCCTGTCATGCCTTTATCACCAGCTGTTCCCTTATCGCCTTGTGTTCCTTTAGATCCTTTCATCCCTTTTACACCTTTCATTCCCTGCATTCCTTTCATTCCCTTGTAACCTGTCTCGCCTTTCATTCCTTTAGTTCCTTTGTCTCCTTGCGTTCCTGTTTGACCTGTCATTCCTTTATCTCCTTGTGTTCCTTTATCTCCTGTCGTTCCTTTGTCTCCTAGTGTTCCTTTGTCGCCTGTCGTTCCCTTGTCACCTACTGTTCCCTTGTCCCCTATTATAATGGATGATTTAAAAAGAAATTAAAGATCCATAGCAGTGGTGTCGTGTTTAAACCGTTCTTTATCAAATAGATGTGGAGATATATAAGTTATTTTATAACCGTTAAATTCATATTGTATACAAAATATTACAATGGCATCTCAACTGCTATTCCAAAAATTGAATAGTTGCAATGTATTGAAGATGCAAATATCACTTATTGATTTCGAATGTCCGAAACGCTTTTTTGGTTAACCTTCATACGGAAACATCAAAACCCGAACACTTGAGATCCACTGACTCACAAGACCTAAACATTAAAAGAGTTCTGTAACCAAAGGGAATCTACAATTATCCAAAGTCTTCTGGTCCGAGACCACAATTATTTCATAGTGTATTTCTTTTAGAACATAAATGAAAATAAAAAAAATCCCACCTGCGCTTTCTCAAAGAAACTTTTACAGTGTGTTGTACTACTTTTGGGACAAATCGTATCAAAATTATAGAAAACTTCATAGGCTCTAACTCAAAATATGGACAATTTTATGTTTAGGGCGTCTTGAAATCTTTTGACAGCTTCCGAAGTGCTCATTTTTAACCTTTTTCAGCTGGACCAAATCACTACTTTCCTTTAAAATTCTGGACCCAAATTTTTTTAGAGTGTAATTTCACACCTCCCCCCCCCCCCCCCCCACTCCACCCCACCCCCTACTTGCAATTTGAGGAACAACGAAAATCAAGGGACGACAATTGTGGTCTCGGACCTAATATGAGATGCATATTCTTATGCTTTCATTTAGAGTGTTTGTAGTATGTGTCCATTCATAACATGTTACATATTGATTGCAAGACCTAACATTTTAGCCATTGTTATGATCATGTTTCAAGAGTTTGTTCAGGAACAATATGGAACACAAATTATCCAAACAACAGCTCAATCTCAAAGAAGCGATTGATACGACTACATAGTTACGTTTTCTGGGTTGTTAATTTTGACGCATTTATAAATAAGATTGGAAGTTTACAATCTGATAAAAGAACAGCGATTATATGATCTTTCCATCGCTCATTCTTGAAAGATTAACATCATTTCTATAATGGAAAACTAAACTTATATATATATTGTGTCGATGTTTATATGCTTTCATCATTTTTCTTCTCGAATTTGCCAAAATTATATGGTAATCCATTTCTTTATTCTTCAATTTGTTCTTTCATTTGTGTATTCTTCAATTTGTATGAACATTTTTCTCTTTTTTTATATATATAAATTGGCAATGTTTCCCTTTTCTTTTTTATATATTGACAATCTTTGTGTTTTTGGTTTTGAATTTCTGCCTTGTCTGCACTTTTACCCATTTATTAAAATTCCGAAAAAAACTCATACAAACACGTTCAATTTCACAGTGTATCACATGTGTGTCAAGACTAAGCGTACATAAAGCGATGTCGACCTGTAATTTTATGAGGAACTTTTCAACAAACAATTTACTATTTTAATGATTTGATGCAGAATTTCGAAGTCGACTTGAGTATTGTAAGATACATAAGTGTCTTAAAGTATTAGCTGTACGATGCTAAGAATCAGGTGTAATTCAAGCTTCAGCGAGCCATTACTCCTGTTTCGAGCCGTGTATTAACGTGGTTCTATAGAACGCCGTATATAGAATTCAAAATTGAAATTATTGGTAAATAAACGTGTAAGGATATTGTACAATCAATGTCAATTAGATATCTGTACAAACCTTTATCTCCTTGTGTTCCTTTATCCCCTTGCGTTCCTTTGGAACCAGGTGTTCCCTTTCCACCTTTATCCCCAAGTGTTCCCTTATCACCTACAGTTCCTTTATCTCCATCTGTGCCTTTAGAACCTTTCATTCCTTTAACACCTTTCATTCCCTGCATTCCTTTCATTCCTTTGTAACCTGTCTCGCCTTTCATTCCTTTGGTTCCTTTGTCTCCTTGAGTTCCTTTTAGACCTGTCATTCCTTTGTCTCCTTTTTCTCCATCTTGTCCTATCATTCCTTTGTCTCCTTGTGTTCCTTTATCCCCTTGTGTTCCTTTCATTCCTGTCAGTCCTTTATCTCCCTGTGTTCCTTTCTGTCCAGTTATGCCTTTATCTCCTTGTGTTCCTTTTCCTCCTGTAATTCCTTTGTCACCATCTGTTCCTTTCTCTCCAGTCATACCCTTGTCTCCTTGTGTTCCTTTCTCGCCTATGAATCCTTTGTCACCTTGCGTTCCTTTAGAACCTTTCATTCCTTTGACGCCTTTCATTCCCTGCATTCCTTTCATTCCTTTGTAACCTGTTTCGCCTTTCATTCCTTTACTTCCTTTGTCACCTTGTGTTCCTGGTTGACCAATAATTCCCTTGTCTCCATTTGTTCCTTTTTCTCCTTTCATTCCTTTGACGCCTTTCATTCCCTGCATTCCTTTCATTCCTTTGTATCCTGTCTCACCTTTCATTCCCTTGGTTCCTTTGTCTCCTTGTGTTCCTTTCCTTCCTGCCATTCCTTTGTCACCTAGTGTGCCTTTATCTCCCGTCGTTCCCTTATCTCCTTGTGTTCCTTTTCCTCCTGTCATACCTTTGTCTCCTTGCGTTCCTTTAGACCCTTTCATACCTTTGACGCCTTTCATTCCCTGCATTCCTTTCATTCCTTTGTAACCTGTCTCTCCTTTCATTCCTTTGGTTCCTTTGTCTCCTTGAGTTCCTTTTAGACCTGTGATTCCTTTGTCTCCTTGTGTTCCATCCTGTCCTTTCATTCCTTTATCTCCCTGTGTTCCTTTATCCCCTTGTGTTCCTTTTGGTCCTATCATTCCTTTATCTCCCAGTGTTCCTTTAGCCCCTATGAAATAATGTTTAATGATGTTAAATAATATCCGTACGTCATGCATTGTTATTTGCAAGGGTGTGAAAGAAGTGCTATTAATCGAAAAAGAACGTTGCCCAATCATCAGTCTATCTTCAAGTATTGTAAACCAACTTATTTTCGCGGATACTTTATTTCGCGTTTTAACCTTTCTTGACCACTTCGCGGCTATTTAATTTCGCGATTTTCTGATTACTTGAAGTTAAATAAGGAAAGATCAAATTTTTAACAAATCGCGACGATTTATATTCGCGTTATTTTTCTTCTCGCGAAAATCGCGAAAATAAATCGCTCGCGAAAATAAGTTGGTTTACAGTATTCTAATCCAGTTTAAAAGCATGCAATTAAAAAAAATAGTCCGCAAGCATTACATTTTTAGATATCTTATCAGTTATTTTCATATGATATGAATTGTTTACAATTTGCAATGTTTGAAATAAGAGAATTGGCAACATAGATTTCTTTATGACATTTACTTCCAGTATAAAGATAAATTATAATCATTGTAATCAATTTCCGTAACACGTGGTTTTTTTAGTTGTCTAGTTTTTGCTTCATTTAAAGATGACCAAAATATAACCTGACATAGTATAGTTATAGTCAAATTCAAAAAAATAAAAAGGAACGACTTAACTGTTTTCTTCCGTTCATAAAAAAAATTCCCAACGACTTAACTGTTTTCTTCCGTTCATAAAAAAACTTCCCTTATATATTCTAAACTGTATTGATATTTGATATGTAAAAATATCAAATCCTTAATTGGTCCATGTTTTATTGCCAACCCTGCTCAATCCAAAGTTACGATAAGTTAAAATATATTTATAAAATTCTGTAAAAAAAAAAACAGAACGCCGTAATAAGCCTTTTACCTTTCATTCCTTTGTCTCCTTGTGTTCCTTTTCCGCCTGTCATTCCTTTATCCCCATCTGTTCCTTTTGATCCTTTCATTCCTTTGACGCCTTTCATTCCCTGCATTCCTTTCATTCCTTTGTAACCTGTCTCTCCTTTCATTCCCTTGGTTCCTTTATCTCCATGTGTTCCTTTATTTCCCGTCATTCCTTTGTCACCTAGTGTGCCTTTATCTCCCGTCGTTCCCTTATCTCCTTGAGTTCCTTTCCCTCCTTTTATACCTTTGTCTCCTTGTGTTCCTTTAGACCCTGTCATTCCTTTGACGCCTTTCATTCCCTGCATTCCTTTCATTCCTTTGTATCCCGTTTCTCCCTTCATTCCTTTAGCTCCTTTGTCTCCTTGTGTTCCTTTTTCGCCTGTCATTCCTTTATCTCCACCTGTCCCTTTAGATCCTGTCATTCCTTTGTCCCCTAGTGTGCCTTTGTCCCCAGTCGTCCCTTTGTTTCCTGACTCTCCCTTCATTCCCTTGGTTCCTTTGTCTCCTTGTGTTCCTTTCCCTCCTGTCATTCCTTTGTCACCTAGTGTGCCTTTGTCCCCAGTCGTTCCTTTGTTTCCTGTCATTCCTTTATCACCAGCTGTTCCGTTATCGCCTTGTGTTCCTTTTGCTCCTTTCATTCCTTTTACACCTTTCATTCCCTGCATTCCTTTCATTCCTTTGTAACCTGTCTCGCCTTTCATTCCTTTAGTTCCTTTGTCTCCTTGCGTTCCTGTTTGACCTGTCATTCCTTTGTCACCTTGTGTTCCTTTGGCGCCTGTAATTCCCTTGTCTCCTTGTGTTCCCTTGTCACCGGTCGTACCTTTATTTCCTGTCATTCCTTTATCGCCTAGAGTGCCTGGGCTTCCGTTCATTCCCTTTTCACCTTTATCTCCCTGTGTTCCTTTCATTCCTGTCATACCCTTATCCCCATGTGTTCCTTTGTCTCCTTGTGTTCCTTTATTTCCAGTCTCGCCTTCATCTCCGTGCGTTCCTTTGTCGCCAGAAGTTCCTTGAAAATTAAGGTTAATTTTACATGTACATGAGTTGTTTACACTATGCAAATTCATTACAATCAATTTATAAAAAAAAATATAATAAAGTAAAACGTGATTGCAGAGTATCAAATACGCTGACCATTTGTTATGTTGTTTGCACGTATTAAAAGAACATGGGTGGAGGTAATATTTCCTATTTAGACATGTGTAGAGCAAGCGGTATGGGGATTATTTTTGTATCTATATGTTTTGTGTAAATACACAATTGTTTAATTAATGCAGGTTGTTTTTAAATTGTATATGCTGCACTTTTTATCCCTTTTTTCCCGGAGTGGTATGAGCGAAATATAATTTGGATTAAGTCGCGTATCAAACAAATTTCAAAAGTGGGGGCCTAACTGACTTAAAATTAGGAGCCCACTGAAGTCATGCTTCAATTCCCGTACAAAAGGGGGGCGGACCACTGCCCTTCCCCCTAAATTCGCCTCTGGGATTCGCTTATATACTGATTACAACCTGTATACATTGTAGTTTTTAATCTGTTTAAAACAATTTTAAAAGTACCGACTAAATTTTTGAGAAAATGCCATGTTATATATAATTTAATTTCGTATATCTTGAAAAGAAAAATACTGTTTGATAATCTTTTGTTCTGTCTTGTTGATGTTAAAGTTAAAAACATCTACCAACGATAGTAAATGAAAGGTCTCTTTTCAAGCCTTCATGTCGGATTTTAAATAATCAATGAGGAACTGCAGACAACCTTTAAACTTTAATAGTGATTATTTAAAATCAGGTGCGGAGGCCAGAGAAGCGACATTTATTAATAACATCCACAATGTAGTAAAATTTCAGCCTTTATGAAAGTACGAGGTTAAACACTTTATACTGTTGTAACTTGTAAAGCGATATCGACCGATTCATAATAATAGTCACGTGTAAAGACATGGAGACCAAAGCTAAATCTAAAGTAACCAACCGTGCAAAAACATACCTTTAGATCCTTTATCTCCCGCCATTCCTTTGACGCCTTTCATTCCTTGCATTCCTTTAATTCCTTTATATCCCGTCTGTCCCTTCATTCCTTTTGCTCCTTTGTCACCTTGTGTTCCTTTATTTCCTGTCATTCCCTTATCCCCTTGGGTTCCTTTCGCACCATCTTTGCCATCCTCCCCGTCTCCACCTTTGTCACCTTGTGTTCCTGTTGCTCCTTTGTCTCCTTGTGTTCCTTTATTTCCTGTTGTTCCTTTGTCGCCTTGTGTTCCTTTATTTCCTGTTGCTCCTTTATCGCCTTGTGTTCCTGTATTTCCTGTCACTCCTTTATCGCCTTGTGTTCCTTTGTTTCCTGTCATTCCTTTATCACCTTGTGTGCCTTTGTTTCCTGTACCTCCTTTCATTCCCTTGTCGCCCTGTGTTCCCTTGTCTCCTGGTATCCCTTTGTCTCCTGTAGTACCCTTATCTCCTGTTGTACCTTTATTTCCAGTAAATCCTTTGTCGCCTCCTGTTCCTTTCATTCCTTTGACGCCTTTCATTCCTTGCATACCTTTAATGCCTTTGTAGCCCATCATTCCTTTCAATCCTTTGATTCCTTGTGTGCCCTTTATTCCTGCCATTCCTTTGTCTCCTTGTGTGCCCTTCTGTCCGGTCATTCCTTTATCACCTTGCGTTCCCTTGTCTCCACGCGTTCCTGTTTCATCTAAAAAAAAGCCGATTTTATAACACGGTACGTTCTATAAACTAACGGAGCTCAAGAAAGGGAAAATGAGATTAAAATTAATTTTAAATAATACTGAATGATTCATATAGATAGTGTGTTGTATACCACATTTTTGTTATGAAGAAAATTCAAACGGAAAGTTCCTATCCAAATGGCAAAATCAAATGATAAAACACATCAAACGAATGGACAACTACTGTCAGACTTGATACAGGTAGAAAAATACAACAAATGGAAGTTTTTAACGACCTTGACTGGCTAGAAAATGGTGGATTGAACCTGGTTTTATAGCGCTAAACTTCTCACTTGTAAGACAGTCACGTCAAATTCCATTATACCGGGCTATTTAAAACGATGTGTAAACAAAACAGACATAATAGGTAAATTAGTCACAATATCAGTCATCATTGTGTCACAATCTCATAACAAACGATGACTTAGAATTTACTGTCAGCTTATACCTGTATATTTAATAAATGTACACCATATGGCTGTACCAAATCATGTAATCTGCTCCGTTGTTTGTCTGTATATATAAAAAAGAAGATGTGGTATGATTGCCAATGAAACAACTGTCCACAAGAGACAAAAATGACACAGACATTAACAACTATAGGTCACCGTACGGCCTTCAACAATGAGCAAAGCCCATACCGCATAGTCAGCTATAAAAGGCCCCGATATGACAATGTAAAACAATTCAAACGAGAAAACTAACGGCCTTATTTATGTACAAAAATTGAAGAAAATAGATGTGTGACACATAAACAAACGACAACTAGTTTAGCTAGTTTGTAAATGATTAACGTGTACTAGCAGTATGACTGTACCAAGTCATATAATCTGGTTCGTTGTTTGTCTGTATATGAACATTTGCTAGTTTGTAAATGATTAATTTGTACTAGCATTATGGCTGTACCAAGTCATGTAATCTGGTTCGTTGTTTGTCTGTATATGAACATTTGCTAGTTTGTAAATGATTAACGTGTACTAGCATTATGGCTGTACCAAGTCATGTAATCTGGTTCGTTGTTTGTCTGTATATGAACATTTGCTAGTTTGTAAATGATTAACGTGCACTAGCATTATGGCTGTACCAAGTCATGTAATCTGGTTCGTTGTTTGTCTGTATATGAACATTTGCTAGTTTGTAAATGATTAACGTGTACTAGCATTATGGCTGTACCAAGTCATGTAATCTGGTTCGTTGTTTGTCTGTATATGAACATTTGCTAGTTTGTAAATGATTAACGTGCACTAGCATTATGGCTGTACCAAGTCATGTAATCTGGTTCGTTGTTTGTCTGTATATGAACATTTGCTAGTTTGTAAATGATTAACGTGCACTAGCATTAATCTCATGATCAATATTCCAGTAGTTTGGTTTGTTTACTGTGATCAATTCACTGACTTAACTTTATTTTAACTGTTGTACAAAATGTAAAGCTTAAGGCCAACAGCAGCAGATCAAAATCAAAATTATTTGAGTAACAAATGTAATGTTATCTTGGTTATAGGATCTTACCAAAATCAACTGAGCCAGCAGCAGATCAAGATAAGAATTATTTGAGTTACAAATGTAATGTTATCTTCGTTATAGGACCTTACCAAAATCAACTGAGCCTCACTTCTGCAAAAAAGAGATGAGCTCTACTCTAGGACTCCAAATAATTTTAGTGAAAAGCCTAATTACAATTTAGAATATCAGGTTATAGTTTTGTACTCACTGAGGTCTAACGTCGGCGGATCCAATGGGTCAGCAAATTGTAGTTCTGGAGACTGAAGGGGTATTGATGATTGAACTACAATATAAAACATAAAACGATAATAAAGACAATAGCGTCCACCATTTACCACATGGTAAGAGTTATGGAGCTACCATTTGATTTTAGGGGGGGGGGGGGCTAGGATGACAAATTTTGTCCTGCATATTTTTTAGAAGTTATCTCTCTCCTGCTTTATTTTTTATTTTTCACTCTTTTCTTTCCTACCTTTTTTTTCTTACTTTATCCTGACTTTTTTTAACAGAAACTGTCATCCTGCCTTTTTTTTTTTAACTCAAAACTCCTGTCCTGCCTTTTTTCAAATTTCATTCTAGCCCCCATAAAAATCAAATGGTAGCTCCCTTATTCTGGTTAACATGTTTCGCCAACAAGTGTGGCATCTTCAGGACAATATTACATATAAACATGATGAAATCAAACAGGGAAGTACAACTTTGGCGGTTCATGCAGTTTGCCAGAAGTACAGTTACAATAAAATTTGTTATAAGGCCGTTTTAGATATAAATAGAAAGTGAAATAAGAATATAGTTAAGTTAAATGTGAAAGTTAATCAATACAGTTGTTAGTCGATGTGGACTGGTTTCCTGCTATTCTCACATGTTTGTATAGTGATTCTCATGGACGTTTCTAGTGGTACTGTTGTAGAAATGATGAAAATAGATCATAAAATGTCAGTTCATTTCGAAATTGGACAATACCCCACTGGTCGGGTTAAAGACAAGTCAGTTTGGAGACAACTTGGACCGTCTCCATAAAAGACCACTCGGACCGTCATTATTAAGAAAACTTGGACTGTTAATAAAACAACTTGTACCGTCTGTATTAACAACTCAGACTAAGTATAAAATTAGACTTATGACGAATTAATGATTTAAGAGGGAGTACGTGTCTGATGAAAGTTTTAAAGCCGATTTATATAAATACGATAATTCTACTATCTATGAAGAGTTGTTCAAAAGTTTGGACTAAGTCAGTCTTTCTGATTAATTTCTTAACGACCGGTAATGAGCTTGTTGAAGGCCGTACGGTGACCTATAGTTGTTAATGTCTGTGTCCTTTTGGTCTCTTGTGGACAGTTGTCTCATTGGCAATCATACCACATCTTCTTTTTTATATTGTCTGTTGGCATTATCACTTTCTTTGTCATTTAATTAGATCTACTGTACTGATTGTTCTTTTAATTTATTGATTATGAAAAAAATATATGAATATATTTATTATTGTTTTTGTGAAGAGTCGGGGGTTTATAGTTGCTGTATATAGATTGTCTCTCGGAATTACTTTTTGGAGGTTTTTATTGGGCTTGTTATAACGATATTATTAAAAAGGGGGAGGGACATAACATCACTATTTTGTTCATATATTATATCTTTTTAATTACCACGGGTTATCTGTCCTTTTTGCATGTTTGTCAAATGTTAAATTCACTCATGTGTGTATACATTCTCTACATATATATTATATATATATTTTTTTCTTTTAATAAAACAGTAATAACTTAAAGTATTTTACCTGGTTGGCTAATTTCTCCCTTCGCTCCAGTAGTATTCGTTCCGTTACCATAGTAAGTATAATTTATTACATGCACATGGTGAACTGTGACATTTGGGACAATATAATTCACGCCGCAAACTAAAATTTTGAAAAAAACGTCGTTTAGTTAGATATAGTATAGGATATACCTACGACTGAAGTCGTTATATTATACATAATATGCATAATTCAAATTCGTATTTAATCACAAAGAGTATAAACACAACTTTCAAGGGGTGGAGTACCAATTAAGGGCGTTAAAGTGCTTCGTTTTCCCTAATGATAATCATTTGGAAAAAGAAAAATTAAAAGAGATTGCAGTGCGCCATATACGTAGCTATAATAGGTAATTGTCGATATGTCGTGTACATATTGCGATTTTATACAGGTTATAAGTCTTTGAGACCTGGTAGTTGTTTTGGTACCCTTCTTTGGACTCCTTCTTTATCAATATCGTTTTTTGTATGGAGGGAGACCATACTGAACTAGCATAGTCCAAATGAGTTCTTAACATGGTTTTATATAATGGTATATATGAATGTCTTAGTACCCAAGTATTGAAAAGTTCTTTTGAGAACTCCAAACATGGAGTTAACCTAATTCACCTTTTCGCTCTTTAACCTTTGCTATTGTATGATTAAGTAGACTGTGATTTGTTGAGCGGTCAGTGTTATTTGATTTCTTACATATTTTCATGTATTTACATCTTTCAGGGTGAAATTTTAGTAGCCATTTGTCAATTTTCTTCTTTTGCTTTTCAATATTGTTCTTTATTATTTAATTAATTTTAATCTTGCATGTATATTCTGCTTTTTATTATTTTCGGCAAATTTTGTACAGGTTAAAACCATTTTTAAGCAATATTTTGTACATGTTATAACATGTACGAGGTACTTTTGTACATGTTATAACTTGTATTTTAGCATTGTAAAAATTATAACATGTACAATATTTTTGTACATGTTATAAACCTGTACAAAATTGCAACTTGTACACGGCAGATATACTGATAAAGCATTTCAATTATTATTTTATAGTGCGTCTTTCTATGTTGTGATGTTACACTATTGTTTCCGATAAAACACAACATGGATAGGTAAAGACTTCGCAAAACGAACCGCTAAAAACGTGTTTGACATTTCAAATAAATAGATATAGTAACTTCAAAGTTCTTGGGTCACTTAATCGGTTGTTCGATTTTGTTTTTCTTGAAATTCGTTTTTCTTCTTTTTTTACATGCAAACTTTTTATATAAAGTATTCAAATAACAATGTTAAATTTCCAGTGGCATATATTTCATGTAAAGAAGGAATTGTAAGGGCCTTTAATGTTTAACATATAGATGGATTGCATGAATCCGGATTTTCTGAATGCCACGTCACAAAATTAAAATCTTGCGATCTGTAAATATATATAGAAAATATATTGTGAAATAGAGTATTTTGTAGATAAAAACACAATAGACCACACACAAGTTGCATAACCAATGTAAAATATTTTATCCCGTTAATTATAAAAAAGAAGATGTATTAAGATTGCCAATGACACAACTCTTCACAATAGACCAAATGACACAAATATTAACAAATATGGGTCACCGTTCGGCCTTCAACAATGAGCAAAGCCTATACCACATAGACATCTATCAAAGGCCCCGAAATACTTGTACTGTTGTATGTTAAATAAATCATTTTATATTTCCTTTGCTCAAAATACAAATATTCGTTAATGATTTGTAGTTTTACTGAATAACATTTTCGATCAAGAAGTATTTTAGTGTATAAAAAACTGTTTTTTTACTTCTGTGTGTTTCTGTCCTGGTTTGCTGGTAAGTTCGTTTGATGTTTTCTACGATGCTAACTAAATAGCATTTATTTATAAATGAATTATTTAAAACAAAATACTTAAAACGAGTTAAGTTTTATGTGTAAATGCCACGTTTGCAATTATAGATCTTTTTCGAATTTTAAATTACAAAAAAGTATTCTTTCCACCTTTCCAGCCATGTATTGTCAAATTGTTAAATTTAGCTTCATAACTGCACATAAAACCGCTAAAACAAACCTTTTCACATTTCTTTTTATATTATCTCGGAATTTTAAATTCACGAAATTCCAATTTTTGTTTCATCACCAGTTAAAAAGCCCAAACTTTTGTAAGCCCAACAATATAAGGAATTATACGAAGAACTTTTAGATATGAATAACAATTACCGTTAGTCCAAAGTCCATGTACGCCATTTATACATGAAAGCAGCAAAAATGCTGCTGACTTCCACTCCATGGTTAGTCCTATAGCCTAATGACTAGCTAGTTACAGTAGAATGCAAAGAAAACCACGCATTTTACAGTAACAGCTGAAATCATTTGCATAAAATCAATCTATTTTCTTATGAAACAAACGATATCATTAATGTATCTTGTCATACTGACTCGAGTATATAAAATAATACATCGTCATCATTTAATTGAAAACAATGAAAGTATTTCATTTTGATTGTTTTTAGTTTTTACTGACGATTAGGCAGCAACCATTTGATTTTCTGGGGGGGGGGATGGGGGGGGGGGGGATTTTCACAATCAAAAATATTTTTTTTCTCCAAAAACTGGAAACAAACTTTTTTTTCAAAAAAAAAAACCATAGCCTCCCCCCCCCCCCCCCCCAGAAAATCAAATGGTTGCTGCCTTAGAAAAGAAATCACACGAGACGAGGGTCCATTAGATAGTGAAAAACAATAACCATAAAAAAAGCTTTGAACCATACGATATCATTAGTTAAAGTATTTTGTTGTCTTGATTCGAGTTTATATGGAATAATACAAATTTATTTAATGATTGCTAGACTACAAAATTTCTAATGTTCTGCTAGCTTTGTGCTAATCATGTGCTAGTTTGTGCTAATCATGTGCTTGTTTCGTGCTATAGTTTGAAATGTTATAATCGTCAGTTGCACGCGACGCAAAGGGGTGCGTCGACCAAATACTTTTTTTTTAATTCAACGTCTTTAGTTTGAAATGTCAGAAAGTACTCATCGTTTTTTTTTTTCATTTTAAAACAATATTTCAATTAAAGAAAATTGTATGTCCTGAGGGGGGAAAAAATCTCATTTTTATGATAAGTCATTATCTAAACTTTAGAGACCGAGGCCTAACTGCCATAATCAACAGATGACGAACAGCAAATAGTGGATTCAACGTTTGATATGTATGAAAGACGACGATGGACACAAAATGATTGCACTAAATAATTTCAAAACCACCCGATACCGTATGAATTAATTTACATACTTGAACTCGTTTAAGGAATACATTTCTGGACAAAAACGAATTCAGTATTATTCACTGTGAAACATGCAGACAACATAGCCTGTAATTCAGTGGTTGTCGTTTGTTTATGGGTTACATATACTGACTGGCTTTAAAAACGCAACACTCATTTTGTAGAATTTTTTTCACCAAATAATGTTTGATCCTCATACAACTACTATTGATGCTCATCATATGTCTTTCCCTTTCGAAAAATAAACATCTGACTTACCTGTGGTTATTGAACATACCAGATTTTTTAGATCGCACGAAATTTCAGAAAGAGAAATTTCGAGCCAATAAAAGATTTTTTCCGTTTTTTTTTCTTTGTGAAACAGTTCGTTCAATCCTTGGACACACTTTAATCATTTAAAAAATGTTGCATCTCCATATTGCTAAAACTCAGGAATGAAAAGCTGAATCAACTCATTAGAATTTTGCAAACAGGAAAACGTGAACGTGCTGCAACACAAAAAAATGACGTCAGAAGCTCGTCTTACTGTCCTTCCGACAATGATATCGGTAGACTGGATTTGTTGAAGACCACCAAAGACTAGATCAACATGTAGTGACAATGCAACGTCAATAAAATTTGATTAGACAACGTCATTTGTGAGACAGATCTACGGCCGCAACGTCAACTGCTAACCAAATTGATGAATGCAATTTTGCACAGATTAATGCCATAAATGTTTTCCATTAACTGAACTGGAAAACAATCGACTGCAGAAAAACGTTTAGAGCCTATAAGTTTAAACCGCATAATTGCCAAAACACATTGTAATGGGTTGAACAACGGCAAAATCAGAAGGTGCAAAACAGAAACCAAAACGTGCCGAACAGAAATGGTTGACCTTTCTGACAATCATTTTGGCGTTTGTTACAGGCAGTCATTGCTTTTGACGGTGACACGTTCATTGGTAAGGGGAAAACCAGGGTTTCCTTGTATACCACAATATTTGAATATCGAAAATGACGTAATCAATTCAACTTTCGAACTGCATTTTTTTCAAACATTTAAGTAATGACAGAACTTTCTATTCATAAGTTTGTTTACAAAAAAATGCATAATTAAAAATGAAAATTGAAAAGAATAATCTAGTGTTGCGTTTCTAAAGCCGGTCAGTATATTTGTTTTTCGTTCAAAAAACACAAAATTGAATATTGTTTAGAGCAAACTTTTATTGATTTATTGTTGGTTGCTTTACGTTCAGTGGCAAACATTTCATGCATATTCTCATCATTTGGTAAAAGGATATTTTTTCTAATCTATTTTAATTTGTACGAATCATATTTTTTTTCCTGACAAACTTATATGTTTTGATATAAATTAACAAATACGATTCATGTAATATTAAGAACATTGCAACTAAAGTTTCGGTAATTAGTCGCATATTAAGGATTTTGAGCATAGAATATCAAATCTTATTATTGCCGATAATTTTATTTCTTTAGTCTTGATAACTCTTTAACCCATATACATTTTAAAAACCGACCACACACAATTGAAACAAGTCAAAGCCATGCACCTATCAGGGGCGTAGCTAGAAAGAAACGAAAAATTTTTGGGACCCTTTTATTCAGAAAAATGTTTTTTTTTCGGTTTTCGGTCATAGGACTGTTAAAAGAGGAGCTATATGTAGATAGGACTTATAAAATAATTATGAATGTAAAACTATTAATAAATCTTCTGAATAGAGTAATACATAAACAACACATATTTGTGATACAGAATTTACTCAAAATTGTCCAAAATATGCTCTTCGGGTCTTGGCAGAAACAAACTTCTGTATTACTTTAATTGTCAATATTCACACTGAAATCCCGATGAATATGCAGTAATGCTAGTAACTGTCGTTCATTGTTGATCGTACATTTGTTTTCAACATACTTAGTACACTGATAGATCTCAATGGTAGCACTCGCAAGATGTTATGAACCAGCGTACGTGTTCGGCATCGAGCGACCTCCCAATTGAATTCGTCAAAATCACATGCCAGGTCAGTTTCGTATGTCTCAGATAATGTTGAGATTTGTTCGTTTGTTATATTTCTTACAACACGATGGAGCAGATACAGCACAAAGAAGCGATTTTCTGATAGTACTAGACGCGACTCCACTCTCCAGTTCCCTTATCATATCATATGGTCTATGAACGCAAAAAATAATGAGACTTTAAATACTGTTTTGGCGTGTTTGCACGGTGATTGGCTCTGGTAGTCTGTCGACCACATCGCCTCGGCATATTTTCAACGATATCGAGGGGTTCTGATAATTCTAATGCCGATTGGTACATCTCATTCCAAACTGACGAACCGTGCACTGTAATATGTGCTCCAAAAACTACATGTCTTAGACTGAGTATTACAAATTCAAATCTAGTAAAAGATACAAGTCACTGTCCGATTTTGTCATACTCTCCAATAAAACTTTTATTTTGAAACCAAATGCCGTTATTTAATGATATTTCATCAATTAAAAAAGTGACAACATAGGTGTTTCCTTTAACATTCAATTTATAAATTTTTATTTTGCTATTTTTGTCGAGCCTGCAACTTTTGTTGCAGAAAGCTCGACATAGGGATAGTGATCCGGCGGCGGCGGCGGCGGTGTTAGCTCACTTCTTAAAAGCTTTATATTTTAGAAGGTGGAAGACCTGGATGCTTCATACTTTGATTATAGATGCTTCATGTTACGAAGTTTCCGTCAGTCACATGTCCAATAACCTTGACCTCATTTTCATGGTTCAGTGACTACTTGAAAAAAAAGTTCAAATTTTTTGTAATGTTGAATTCTCTCTTACTATAAGTAATAGGATAACTATATTTGATATGTGCGTACCTTGCAAGGTCCTCATGTCTGTCAGACAGTTTTCACTTGACCTCGACCTCATTTCATGGATCAGTGAACAAGGTTAAGTTTTGGTGGTCAAGTCCATATCTCAGATACTATAAGCAATAGGGCTAGCATATTCAGTCTATGGAAGGACTGTAAGGTGTACATGTCCAACTGGCAGGTGTCATCTGACCTTGACCTCATTTTCATGGTTCAGTGGTTATAGTTAAATTTTTGTGTTTTGGTCTGTTTTTCTCATACTATATGCAATATGTCTACTATATTTGTTGTATGGAATGATTATAAGCTATACATGTCTAGCGGGCAGATGTCATGTGACCGTGACCTCATTTTCATGGTTCAGCGGTCAAAGTTAAGTTTTTGAGTTTTGGTCTTTTTATCTAATACTATATGCCATAGGTCAACTATATTTGGTGTACGGAAATATTTTATTATCTTTATGTCAGTTGCGCAGGTTTTATTTGACCGTGACCTCATTTTCACGGTTCATTGCACAGTGTTAAGTTTTTGTGTTTTGGTCTATTTTTCTTAAACTATCAGTAATGGGTCAACTATATATGTTGTATAGAAGCATTGTTAGCTGTTAGTCTGCCTGGCATGGTTCATCTGACCTTGACCTCATTTTCAAGGTTCATTGGTCTTTGTTTAGTTATCTTGGTTAATGTTAAGTTTATGTGACAGTTGTAATAAAGCTTAGCTTTATACTTAGGACTATCAACATAATATCAATGATTAGTATAGAAGGCGAGACATTTCAGTGTGTGCACTCTTGTTTTTTTTGGCATGTCGAATCGATGTGAACGCAACTGCGTGTTAGCGTATATAGGCAGCTACGCGCCTGCCTATGACAAATAACTTTATCGGAAGAGAAATAAAATAAAAGCAACATGAATTGTCCTTTTAGTCTGTGTAAATAAGAGCAAACAGTTGGTTATACGTCTTTGCAATTATTAATTACTACGACTTAAAATAAAAAGATGATGATTGTTTTATCAGTTGTAAGTTGGCTAGGGTCAATTGGTTCACTGATTTTCGGCAAAATGAAAATAAAAATCGGCACGTGCATAAAATAGGGATGAAAGATATAATTGATTGATTGATTGTTTGATGCTCGAAAACAAACTGACAACGCTATGGCTAAAAATTCTTCAACTATTCATTTATTTGTTATTCTTTTTCGATAAAATTTGGAAAATACTGTATGACCGATCTCTACCATAATATGAAAACAATGTTCATGTAACTGCACCTCTTCTAGTCGTTGGTGGCATATACTAAGTCCTTAGTGCACTAAGGCAGCATCCATTTGATTTTCTTTGGCTATGTTTTTTTTTGGGAAAAAAAGTTTGTTTCCAGTTTTTGGAGAAAAAAATAATTTGTTTTTGATTCTGAGAAAAAAATTTGTTTGTTTCACCCTCAGCTGCCACTATATGTAATGCTAAAATTGAAAGAAAAAAATTGTTTTCGACTTGTCGTGAAAAAAAAGATTGTTTTTCGCCATAGGCGAAAAAAAAAAATTTGTCCAGAAAAAAAACCATAGCCCCCCTCCCCCCGCCAGAAAATCAAATGGTTGCTGCCTAATGAGTATCTAGACGTACCGGACGCAAAGTAAAGTAATTCAAGATTCCTGCTTGGTTATTCATGTACAATATATCAGAGGCATAGTGAATTTTTGGTAATATATAATGGTATACTTCAATGTTATCATTTACATTTTTTGACTTATATTTTTTTCATTGCTTTTGTCATGGGGTTAAAAATTAGGACACGGGGAAACGAAGGGAAAAAATACAAAAAACTGCGGAATATTGTCTAAAAGCATTGCAGTTTAGCCGTTATTTATGATTTAGATTTCTGGTGGCCTTGGTCAGGAAGTTTTTTGGCGGACGAAATATTATTTTTTTACCAAATATCAAACGGAAAACTTGAACAGTAGCCACTTTGACCTTTTTTTTTTTTAAATATTTGACTTACTTTGACATTTTTTTAATAAATTTTGTTTACAAAGTTAGATTTTATACAATAGTTCCAGAGAAATACAAAAATATTTTTGTAGAAATAAGCGTTTTTTATTCAAAGAAACTAGTCAGAGAAAATGAATTGTGAATTGATTTGTCCGTGTCTTTTTGTCTGTGAATTTTTGTCCTGTGACTTTCTGTCCTACATTCGTTGACTATTGCTATACCAAGGACAATGAAATCTTGAAATCTTGAAGGACAAATACTGCAGTGTATGACTTAGTTATATGGTATATTCATCAACCAGGGATAATAAATTTTATAGTTTATTCATCAACCAAGGATTTGTTTAGTAAGTCTTACAATGGAAGTATTATAGTGTCAACATTAGATACTTCCATGGTCTTACTATACAAATCCTTGCATTAACTAAATTACTAATTTTATGTATTTCCGTTTAAGACACATTCTCTCTATATGCATATTGTGTTTTCATATTTGAGATCATCACTCTTGATTTTATGATATAAGATAAAATTACAAAATTCGAATTTTAACTGCGTTTATTTGAAGAAGCACATTTTTTCAATCACGCTAGATCTGTCGACAGAATAAACAATTCCTGTATATAAAATTCATATTTTATTCCGATAAACCGCTGTAGACACAAAGGTACACAGAAGAACATTTATACATTATACAATAGGGAGAGATCCGTTTGCGCCAAAAATGCGTCCTTTTGCGCCGAAACTTTCTCTAATGCTACGTTTGCGCCACCTGTTTTAAAATTACATGGTAACATTTGCGGCAAAAATACGATACATACGATTGCGCCAATTGGAAGAAAAAATGACTTCCTACACCTTTATTCGGACTTGGAACCGGCAGTTTACACGGCAAATGTTTCCTTTTCTAAAACATACTTTCTTCTTACTGCTGCTGCATGAGTACTTCCTAATTTAATGTATGCAGTAGCTTGTAACTTCACTGTATTGTCCAAAAAGACAAACATTGAAGGATGAAATGCATAAAACAGTTCATAATAATTCCCCGTGGAATGCTTCTGCTCTATTACTAGTACGTCTTGCGGTAGATAGACGGTTTCAGCCCATACGGATGGTGGTAGCAAAGCACTGTGTCATCAACGTATGTGGCTAAAACATAATCAGCAAAAGCTTATATTTTCTTCTCGTTTGGCATATCTTGCATTAAATATTCAGTAAAGTAATAAGTTTGTTTCTCTCTCTGTACATGGACTGTCTACTGCATTTCAAGTAATTTCTCTCCAGATGCTCATCTTCATGGTGAAATATTTCCGATCATAATGATACTTTTAAAGCCAAACATATTTTAAGAATAAATATTATGAAACATTTGGAAAACTAAATATGGCGCAAATGATAGCCCTGAAAAACAGTAATTGGCGCAAAAGGACTGCTGCTATACAATACCGGGTATTACAAAGGAACATACAATATGTTGAGGAAATAAACAATACGGTAGAAATGATTTATGCATAATTATAAAAAAAGAAGATGTGGAATGATTGCCAATGAGACTACTCTCCACAAGAGATCAAATGACACAGAAATTAACAACTATAGGTCACCGTACATACAAAAAGTCATGTATGTTTACATGTTAAAAAAGTGATATAATATATTGAGACCTTAAAATATGACAGAGGAGGGGGAGATTCACTGAGAGAATCCACTGCATCGTTTATAACTCAAATCTAGATTGTTCGCCCTGAACTTAATAAGAATATTACAAGGTTTTGTGAAAATCAAAGTAGTCGGTATTTCTTTCTTTATGTTGTAAATAAGTTGCATTTGAGGAACATTCTTGTTACTGGTAGTTAGGAAAATATAGTTTGGCGTAAGAATGTAATATGTATTGATAATTATTGACTATTAAATATTTGGAACACTCAATATTTTTAGGGAATAACTGGTTGTATGACGCTGTTAAATCAAAATTAACTGACCAGTTCAGACAGACATTGTATGCAACTGTACAGAATTCTCCTAAAGTGTTAAATTATAAATTCTGTAATTCCGGTGATTTTTGCGACGAGTTTCATTATATTTTAGAATGTTTGACAAAAGCCGAAAGTAGATTAATTGATTAATTGTTGGTTGCTTAACGTCCAGTGGCCGAAATATGTTTACGCATGTTCAGGACGAGAACAAGTTAACAATAAATACAATAGGTAGGTCCTGTCATAATAGAGGCCATAAGCGATGATGGTCGGAGAAATTTGGACTGCCACTGGAAAATGAGGGTATATTGGATACGACTACTTCGGCAAATGTTTTGCTGCCGGTCGAGAGAAAGACCAAGTGACCATATTTCGTTTCCTCAGTCACCCTTGGAGGTGTCGAAAGTAGACATTGTTTGTATTGACATCTTATAATGCATGTCAATGATTCAGCTGTATACCTAATAACTTTCTTCATTGATGATGAAGCTCATGTCTAGGACGAAGGACAACGCACCTCCTCAAAAGAAAGCACAACAGCTTGATGTAGAGTATCCAAGTACCACACCTAAATATGTGCACGCTACTACCTTGAGGAGAGCAAGCAGAAAACGTAGTAATCCCAATCTAATACATAGCCAAAGGGAGTTTGACAAGAAATACACGCCCGTTCGACAGTACTTTTATTATATATAGGCCCTTAAATCCACCTAGACAGGGGAGTTCAATGTAACACCCCTTTTCACTGGTTCTGTTTACTATACAGATTAAGGACCGTTCATTCCAAACTTTCATTCTCATTCATAATTTTCTGGAACAGTTTATGTAAGACTTTATAATAAAGGAGAAAGTTGAAATGTTATGCCGGCACAAAAAAGATCGGTCATTAATTGTCCTTTTAAGCTCATCTTGCCCGAAGGGCAAAATGAAAACAGACCGTTGGTTTTCCCGTTTGAATGGTTTTACACTAGTAATTTTGGGGCCCTTTATAGCTTATTGTTCGGTGTGAGCCAATGCTCCGTGTTGAAGGCCGTACATTGACCTACAATGGTTTACTTTTATAAATTGTTATTTGGATGGAGAGTTATCTCATTGGCACTCATACCACATCTTCCTATATCTATTTTCTCATCATTTATCATCCGTCGTCCGTCGTCGTCATCGTCGTTAAATTTTACAAATATCTTTTCTGAAACAACTTATATTTTTGTTTGCCCTCTTTTGTGTTTTGTACAAAAACTTAAAAAAAAATATAAGAAAACAAAAACAAATTGATCAACAATACATAATCAATAAAACAGAGACTTTTTGATTTTTGTCACGAATTCTATTCTCGTCTTAAATTTTGGAGAGTGTCCTTTGTTGAATATGCAATAATACCAAGGTATGTAAGTAGTCAACACGGGCTCTTTAGAGCCTCTATAGTGTATGTGTACAATGCACATGATTTATGTGCAGATATAAGTATAAGACACCAATCGTCACAACTCGTACCGATTGTAGAAGACACTAGATTGAGATAAATAAGATAAGGGTGTCTGAACTAATAACATTTGTACACATATCTCTATTGCATAATTATCTCATTTGCAATCCTACCACGTGTCCTTGTTTATATAAGGTACTCCGGAAAGGAATAATTATCTCATTTGCAATCCTACCACGTGTTCTTGTTTATATCAGGTACTCCGGAAAGGAATAATTATCTCATTTGCAATCATACCACGTGTCCTTATTTATATCAGGTACTCCTGACAGGAACAAGTATCTCATTTGCAATCTTACCACGTGTCCTTGTTTACTAGTATATCAGGTACTCCGGAAAGGAATAATTATTTCATTTGCTATCTTACCACGTGTCCTTGTTTATTTCAAGTACTCCGGCAAGCTGGTTATAAATTGTATGTTAATATGAAGAGACATACAATCTGGAAAGCACGAAATATCACACTTAAGACCAAAATACGCTTGTTCAATTCTAATTTAAAAACCATACTCTTATATGGAGCTGAGACTTGGAAAACAACAAAAAGTCTTCATTAACAACTGCCTCAAGCGCATCATTAACATCAGATGGCCTGAGAAGATATCAAACAAAGATCTTTGGGAAAAGACCAACCAATCCCCAGTTGACGAAGAGTTAAAAAAGAGAAAATGGCGATGGATAGGACACACACTGAGAAAGTCAAAAACTAACATTACAAGGCAATATTTACAGTGGAACCCACAAGGAAAGCTTAGCAGGGGCAGACCAAGATACACCTGGAGAAGGAATGTTGCAGCCAAGATGGACAAAGAAGGGTACAAGTGGCACGATTTGGAGAGGCCATCAAACAACAGAACAAGGTGAAGAAATATCGTTAGTGGCCTATGCTCTACCAAGGGGCAACAGGATTGAGTAAGTAAGCATGTAGACATGAATAGATGGGTTATGAGTGCCCATGATACAACTCTCTATCCAAGTCAAAATGTGTAAAAAAGTACACAGTAAAAGATTAAAGAATGGCTATGTCATGTATCTTTCGTCTTGCACTCGCTAATATGTGGTTCATCATAAATGTACTTTAACTGGTTTGATTCTACCATCAGCATGGCTATGTCATGTATCTTTCGTCTTGCACTCGCTAATATGTGGTTCATCATAAATGTACTTTAACTGGTTTGATTCTACCATCAGCATGGCTATGTCATGTATCTTTCGTTTTGCACTCGCTAATATGTGGTTCATCATAAATGTACTTTAACTGGTTTGTTCTACCATCAGCATGGCTATGTCATGTATCTTTCGTCTTGCACTCGCTAATATGTGGTTCATCATAAATGTACTTTAACTGGTTTGATTCTACCATCAGCATGGCTATGTCATGTATCTTTCGTCTTGCACTCGCTAATATGTGGTTCATCATAAATGTACTTTAACTGGTTTGGTTCTACCATCAGGCCAAGTGACCATCCACTTATTCAATGCTTTTAGCAAAGACATATATACAAGTTTGTTTTAAGTTAATTATCATAATACCCTCAGACAAGGTTGACCTTCGGTGGACTAGGTTTCTTGTTTAAGGTCGCTATTTATCGTATAGCACTTCAAATATTTCACTTTTTATACATATTCGAATTTTAAATGTTTGGGTCTAACCGTTCATGATGTGGTAATTCAGGAAAAGCGCTCCGCGCGAACCAAGCGCATAGAAGATTTTTTTTATTCATTTTAATAGTTTAATTATGGATACACTAAATCTGCAGGTTAATGATATACTGCACAGATAGAATACGCCGGGATATACTGCACTGATAAAATACGGATACACTACACCCATGTCATACGGATACACTGTACCCACGATATAAAGATACACTGTACCCATGCTATAAGAATACACTGCACTCATAAAATACGGATACATTATACCAATGTAATACGGATACACTGCATTCATAAAAGACGGTTACACTGTACCAATGAAATACGGCTACACTGTACACATGACATACTGATACACTGTACACTTGACATACGGATACACGATACCAATGTCATACGGATACACTGCGGAAAAATGCGGATACACTACACCCATGACATAAGGATACACTGTTTCCATGATATACGGATACACTTAACTCATGAAATACGAATACACTGCAACTATGACATACGGTCACACAGAACCCATAACATACGGAAACACGGCACTTGTGACATATGGATACACTGCACTCATGATTGATTGATTTATTGTTGGTTGCTTAACGTCCAGTGGCAAATATTTCATGCATATTCAGGACGAGAACAAGTTCACAATAAATACAATAGGTAGGTTGATACAATAGAGGCCATCTGGGATGATGGTCGGGGAAATTTGGATTGCCACTGGAAAATGAGGGTATCTTGGATAGGGACAGAAATTTTGCCTTGCAACAGGCCACCTACGGACCCCTCAAAGAGTTGTTGCAAGGGTTCTTAACGTGCAAAGAGCGTGACACTCTCTTTACACGAGACATCGGATTTAACGTCCCCCTTCTGACCGGACGTGACTGCGAACTTGATACATCCCGCACAGCCAAACGGACGCCCCACTTTGGCAAGTGTTTTACTGCCGGTCGGGAGAAGACCAAGAGACCATATTTCTATACCCCAGTCACCCTTGGGGATTACTGCACTCATGTCATACGGTTAAACTACACCCGTGTCATATGGTAACACAGCACCCATTATATTTGGATACACTATATCTAGAACATGCAGTTACATGTACACTGCACCATTGACATACGCATACACCTCACCCATAACACATGGGTACGCTGAACCCATGATACGGATACAATCCACCTGTGATAAACTGTTACACATGCACCCACAAATACAGATCAATCAATCAATGACATGTGGAAACACTGCACCCATGAACTACGGTTACACTACACCCATGAAATACTAGTACAAATACACTGCCAATATGACATACGGACACACTGTACCCATGCCATACGGATATACTAAACCAATGACATACGGACACACTATACCCATGAAATACTAGTACGAATAAACTGCAACTATGACATACGATTACACTGCACTTGTGGCAAACGGCCACACAGCACCCATGATATATGGATACACTGCACCCATGACAAACGGTTACACTACACACATGTCATACGGATACACTAAACCCATAACATACGGATATATTGCACCCATGACAAACAGATACACTACACCCATGCATGTCATACAAATACACAACACCCATGACATACGGATACATTTCACCCATGACATACAGATACACTACATCCAGGTCATACAGACACTACACCCATGACATACGGATACATTGCACCCATGACATACAGACACACTACACCCATGATATACGGATACACTACACCCATAGCAAACGGAAACACTGCACTCATGAAATACGGATACACTTTACTCATATAATACGGTTACACTGCACCCATGACAAAGGGAAACACTGCACTCATAAAAAATGCACGTAAGAGATCCAGACACATCGCACTCATAAATACGGTTACACTGCACCCATGACATAAGGATACACATGCACCCATGAAATACGGAAACACTGCACTCATTAAATACGGTTATACTGCACCCATGACATAAGGATACACAAGCACCCATGAAATACGGAAACACTACTCATGACAAACGGATACACCACATCCGTAATGTACTGCACCAATGACATACGGATACACTGTACCCATGACATACGGATACACTACATTCAGGACAAATAAATAACACAAAAGATAGTGTGTGTTAAAGTTCAACGACCCTAATCCCAACTGTTTTAAACCGTCTATGAGTTTGTATGCTGGTCTTGATGGGGGCCTTTTAATAATGGATTCTTCAATGTTTAAGCCAGTTTCTCTATTCCTTATTAATATTGTTTATTACTCTGTCGTACTCTTTTGTAATTTAACAACCAAGTATTCTCTATTCATTTTATTTTGCCTTTCTGTTTCTATTATTAATTTTGGTCCATTTTCTAAAATATCAACTCATTATTCTCTTTTATATAAACGCCCGGACACAAACATTATTTTTTATTTTTTTATTTTTTTTTAAATGTAGTAATTTAGCAATTATATACGCAGTTGTGTACGAAAATGTTTACCTCAGCAATTAGTGAAGATGTTTTCGCAACACCTGCAAACAATAATTTCTCCACATACCAGATGCCACTCAACGATCACAAAATCAATGTACTTCATGTTGCGGTATGTGGCGACATATGATTTAGGATGATTATTTATTTAATTATTTTGCTGAATTTGTAAAAAATAATACAAATTTTGTCTTGTAAATTATTCATTTGTTTTAAATCGTTTAATCTGTAATAGATGACTTTAAAAAAAAAAATTTAATTTGTATACCAACATTTACACTGGAAAACATGGAACAAAGAAGCAGAGAGGGAATCACTGAAACTTGACCGAAGCGTGCCCCCTCTTAGGCCAGTCAGTGGGCCCCCACTTATGAAAATTTCTAGATCCGCCACTGAAGCTTCTCTTGACAAAAGAAACAAAACACATATTATATGATTTTGATCTAATTTGATTGATTGGTGTTTATGGGAGCTACAATGTACAATGTGACTTTTATAGGGGGAATGGCTATGTTGAAAAAAGTTATCCTGGGTGTTTTAATTGTAATCTCTGTCCTGCTTTTTAATTTTTCACTCTTTTTTATCCTTCCTTTTTTGCATAATTTTCATGCTGCCTTTTTCTTTTACTTCAAACTCTGTCTTACCTTTTTTCAAATTTCATCCATATATGATTGACATTATCAATTCTTACAATATTGGTTGTTTATGATAGTGTTCTTATGAAATATTTGCCGCTGGACGTTAAACAACAACCAATCATTTTTTTTATGAATTTTAGAAGCATGGTAAAAAAATATAAACTATTAGTTCAAGATTGATTATCAACGTAGGAATTAATGTTAAATATGATTGAATGATTGATTAGTGATGTTAAACGCCACTTTCAATAACGATGATGCACTATGATGCTAGTAGCGAAACGCTTTTATTCGTTAAGTAAGGCGGATTACCCAAAGAGAACTACCGACGGGCGTTAGGAATACTGGCTTAGTCTCAGTTAATTAAAATCAGGGTTGAACACGCATCATACGAGAGAAGTAAAGTGAAATATGTAGAGACAGATTTTCTGTTTCATTTGGTCTCGTTTGTAGAGTTGTCTCATTGGCAAACATACCACATCTTTTTATTTTTTTATACAGAGGCGGATTTAAGGCGGACCCAAGGGACATAACTCCCTGTATGAATGCACAATGTACTAGTATTATACGTCTCTGATGCTAATATATGATTAATACATAGCATACAAGTAAGTTGTCTGTTTTGGCTCAACAGGACTTCAAGCGTATTTATATTTCCAAATGTTGATATCATAAACAAGGATTTATACTAGAAAAATTTTAATATACTTAAAAGTATATGCATGTATGCCGGACTTAACAGCAACGACAAAACTATCTTTCGGTACCATGCTAATACTAGAGAAGTTCAATGAAAACCAATCGTTTATCTAGGCTCTGTTGAACGTATACCGTGAAAAACAGATTTCAACAGACATATGTTTGGGCATTTTCAGTTAGAGAGCTACCATTTGATTTTTAGGGGTGAGGGGCTAGGATGAAAAAAAAACGTTGTCCTGCTTTTTTTTAGTTGTAATCTCTGTCCTGCCTTTTTATTTTTCATCTATTTAGTCCTGCTATTTTTTTTTTTTAGAGTTGATCCTGACTTATTTTACTTAAATTGCCATTCTGTCTTTTTATTTTGAAAAGTGTCTGTTCCTGCCTTTTTTTTTTAACTCAAAACTCCTGCCCTGCATATCTTTTTTTCAAATTTCATCCTAGCCCCTAACCGCCACAAAATCAAATGGTAGCTCCTTTAGAAGAAAGCAAAGGAAATGGTCTAAAAGCTAAAAGAAAGTCCTTAGACTGCTTCCATCTATTTATGTTTTTTTCTCAATAAAAAATATCCTTTAAGTTGTACGGTGTTAGCTTAGAAATTTGAAATTTCTTATGTACAGTGGATTAAGATTGATTAGATAACAATTAAAACATATGGTGGTGGCACTATAAATTATACCTATTAAATAAACTAGTCAATATTTTAAGCCCTGGTCAAAACGAACCAACGACACATCTACACAGCTCCACGACATGCAATTTGGTAAAATCGCGGGTCATATATGATCGTCATACGACAAAAGTACGACAGTTGCACAATATTTGATCATCGTGGCGCTGTCGTGTGTCGTGGGACGAAAATTTGACATGTACCTTTTTTGCTCTACGATTTTTTGTCGTATCACTGTCTTGTGGCTGTCGTGAGAGTGTCTAACCACAGTCGTGCGATTGTTGTGCGATAAACACATTGCCGTGGGTACCAACATAAACTATTTTAATAAAACAATCGTCGCAGGACTGTCGTACGACAATCTCACGACTGTCGCAAGACTCCCGTGATTCAGTCGCACGATTGTCTCACGACTATCAAATTTCGTACGAATCTCGCACAACATCGATTGTCTATTGTAGGACAGTAGTACGTTCGTCGTGCAGATTATTTGCGTTTTATTTAGAAAAATACAGTTCGGCGGGATTGAATGTTTGCAAACACATACCGTCTACCGTTTGAAGAGGATGGCTTTTCCACCAGAACAATTATGTTAGGCCCTGTTGGAAAGGCCGGACTCCAATAAGAGCAAAACATAGTCCTGTTAGCGTTGATTCGAGCCCGTGAACAGTATAGGAACGTCCGACATTGGTGGGTTAAGCCATGGATCTAAAACGGCCGGAGGTCTGGGCAGTATATTATACTGATGCAAGAGTTGGAACGGTCATCTGCCGATGCTTTAGTTGGATTCATACGGATGGAGTCTGGCATATTTCAAAAGCTTTTGCTGAGAGTCTCCACTCGCGCTTCACAGTTGCACAATAGTCGTACGACAGTAGCAAGACAGTAACACGCGCATCACATCATGAAAACCTGAAAAATAGCCCTAAACAACTCACGATTGTCGTACGATTGTCGCACGTCTGTCGCACGACCGACTTGCGACAAGCACACGACAGAATAATTACATATTATTGTTTGTCTTGTACCCATCGTGGAACCATCGTGGGCATGTCGTAGCTGATGTGACCACTCAAAATATGATTTTGACATTTTGCACGACAGTTATTTTATAGATCTTCCTCGACAAAAAAAATCGTACGATCTGTAGTGACCGGGGCTTTAAATGAAGCATACCTAATGGTGCAAGGTTTTTTTTCACTTCGTTGATTACCAATTATGGGTGGCCAAGGTCTGTTTTCTGGTTTGGTTGTTGTATCTTTGACAGATTCCCCGTTACCATTCTCAATTATATTTATCAGAATAAAATGAGATGTTCAAAATAGACTAATCTCACGGTTAGTGGTTGACAATTATGAGGGGAAAATGTAGTTTTAACACATGTACAGTACATGTCAATCATATCTGAAAATAAAACATGCATGTACACGTCGATAGCATGTGTATAACCTGATTTTTGAATTGTAATGATATTAACGAGAATGGTTTATTGATAAAACTCGACACCGAGAGAATGCCATCAGAAAAAGTGTACACTTATATCTCTTACCCCCCCCTTTCACTAGATAGTGAATAACATTTGAAACACAATCTAGAGTTTTGATAAGACATGTTAGAATGTACATTACACCAACCGCATGTATGCGCATATCCCAAGTCAGGAACCTCTAGTCTTTATTAGTTTTGTGTGTTGTTTTTTTTTTAAATATATGTTTTGGAGTTTAGTCCAGTCCATTTTGCTTAACTAGTTTGTTTGTATATGTCACAGTCGTAGTTATGTGTGTTATTTAATGTTTGATTAGTTATTCATCAGTTCATTTATTTCATTTATTCCATTTTCTGTTTCGACATACTCATTATGACGTTTGATCGAGTCTGACGACATTTCATATACATGTCACTACACACCTGAACGATTTGGATAAAATAAAATATTATTGCACGAGCTCGGGAAAATAAATGTACGCCTTATTTTTATGAAGATTTTTAGTATTTCATTGAATGACTGATAGCCGCCTTTCTATGTGGACGCTTAAATGCTAAAGCAATATTTGCAGGTTAGTAGAAAAAGTTTTGAAAAGTTTTATTTACAGTTTCTTGATAAAGTTTCATTTATTAAAAGTTTGATGGAAATATTATGATAGTTTTATAAAAAAAATCTACATTAAAAGACAATACGGCTTTTCCGTACTTTTTACATAGTTTAATAGTGAAGTTCAAAATTACTGAATTACAGCTATAAATTGTTTTATTGGCGATATTAATTCATGGCGTGATTTTAAAGTGCTTTGTCGAATTCATTAGTCTGTCAACTGTTCTTGACTCATTGTAGTTTGTGGTTTTATATTTAGGTTATGAATGAATATAATTGTTTCCGAATTTGCTGAATATATGTTGAAATAAATATGTATTTGCAGTTAATAAAAGTGATATCAAAGTCCAGGGGCGGATCCAGCCATTTTAAAGGGGGGAGGGGGTCCAACTATATGTCCCTATTTAAATGCATTGATCGTCCAAAAAAAGGGGGTTCTAACCCCCGGAACCACCCCCTGGATCCGTCACTGAAGTCACTGTCTGATATTAGCCATCACGATAATTTGGTGTAACTTATTACTATGTCCAGTTCACTGTGACATAATTGCAAATATCTGCTTTGCAACAGAGGATTAAAATGAGACGTACATCAAATGGACACCAATCCAACAAAACAAATACATTTCTAAGAACATTGAGTCCTATCAGTATGATAGTTTCGAAATAGTTGTATAATTTCGAATTTACAGAAGGAGTATAAATAATTGATTGTTGGTTGCTTAACGTCCAGTGGCAAATAATTCATGCATATTCAGGACGAGAACAAGTTAACAATAAATACAATAGGGAGGTTGTTATGATAGAGGCCATCTAGGATGATGGTCGGGGAAATTTGGACTGTCACTGGAAAATGAGGGTATATCGGATAGGGACAGAAATTTTGCCTTGCAACAGGCCACCTACGGTCCCCGCAAAGAGTTGTTGCAAGGATTCTTAACGTGCAAAGAGCGTAGTACTCTCTTTACACGAGGCATCAGATTTAACGTCCCCCTTCTGACCGGACTAGACTGCGAACTTGATACATACTGCACAGCCAAACGGACGCCCCACTTCGGCAAGCGTTTTACTGCCGGTCGGGAGAAGACCAAGTGACCATATTTCTATACCTTAGTCACCATTGGGGTTGAGTATAAATAATGATATAATTTCCCCAAACTGATTCTTCTACACGACATGTTTTTTTTTTATATTTGATTTGAAATATTTTGAAATCCCCCACCCCATAAAGAATCACGCTCTTCGCAATCTTGCTGTATTGTGGAATAGTTGTACACTTCTTTTTAAAAGTCACGAAACCTCTCTTTTTTTCTGCGTGTTAGTGCCGATACCATGTGGCATCTATTTCTGTAATATTAAATGAGAGTCTTCCGAGGTAGACGTGTGTAGCCTGCCGTCCCTAAATGATACGATCGCCACTTACAAACATGCAGAAACGAAAAAGAGGTTCCACTATTTTCGGACAGAAGTGTGCAAACATCTGTTGCATTTCATGTAAATTTTCAAAAAAAAATCATACCAATGTGTACGCTCGAGTCGTCCCTTATAATATTTTGTCTGTAAACCAAGGCAATGATGGGGGAAGTCGCCCCTTATGATAGTTTGTCTGTGAAGTCGTCCCTTTAAGATATCATAAGGGGCGACTTCACAGACTAAATATCATAAGGGGCGACTTCATAAGCAAAATATCATAAAGCACGACTTCAAAGTCAAAATATCACAAGGAACGAATTCGCAGACAAAATATCAGAACTATGTCATGCATTTGTAGGGCTATAGAACAAACTAACAATAAATACAAAAAGTATGTCCTAAAAAAAGGTCGTTTAAGATGAAGGTCGGGGAAATTTGAACTGCCACTGGGAAATGAGGGTGAAATGGGATAGAGGTAGACATTTTGCATTACAACAGGCCAGCTATACACACAGACTGGTTCTTTTAAAACGCGAAAAGGGCTAGTCATTGTCTTTACGCGAGGCATAGAAGAAACCTCTCCATTCTGACCGGACGTCCGAATATTATGACAGTAAATTACGCGAGAATCAGAATCAGTTAAAATGCACACAGAACTAAAGTAGTAAATTAATTTCAATGTATGT
This sequence comes from Mytilus galloprovincialis, assembly GCA_037788925.1. Classification (NCBI taxonomy): domain Eukaryota; kingdom Metazoa; phylum Mollusca; class Bivalvia; order Mytilida; family Mytilidae; genus Mytilus; species Mytilus galloprovincialis. Next base: position 55,424,539 of record CM075338.1, on the reverse strand, counting down.
AGAATTTCCTACAAACAGTAAGTACATGTAATTCTTTGCAACCAATGTAATTATTTACGTTTCCGCATTTTTAGCAAAATTCCAGTTTGTTTCACGTTTTCGCATTTCGTGCACTACTGTTCCGAGATAAATAGATACCACCTTTCCGCATTTTTACCTGTCTTTCACCTGTAAAAAAATTGTAATAATGTATGTAAGACTTTATTTTCTGACTACATCCTAGAAAACTACGTTGCCGTTGATTTTAAGTTTTCACCGCAAATAAGGGCATCTCCTCTCGACACAGAAACCAAAAGAAACACAAATGGACCGGAATCGTTTCATTCTCATTTTAACTCCCAGTTCTATGCATGTCAACCAAGTATATTTGTTTTTATGGACGTTTTGCAGAAGATCCAAACAACAACTAACATCAAAATTCGGTCTTCACCAGCAATAGCACCAGTTCGTAAAAATGACTGCGAACGAATTGAATTCGTATCCGAACAGTTTATCAAGTATGGAAGAGAAGAAATTACGAGGTTAGACTTCAAAAAGTCAGTCGGCTACATTTTTTCCGCTTTGACAAATATGTAAACTGTGCTACATGTACTGTATAATAGTATACTGACGTTTATAGTTTTATCTGTATATATATATATAAACTTTTAGTGCTGAACATTGACTTTTAATTGATATATGAACATGTATGATTTTTATCAATTTAAGTTAATAGTTTCATTTTAATTATAAGGACTTACCTATCCTGCTCGATGAGAAATTAAAATGCGAAAACGTAAATATTGATTGATTGATTGTTGTTTGCTTTACGCCGCATTAGCACAAAAATGCTATATCGCGGCGAGAGCTTATTTGAATATTTTTACGATTTTAAAATCGGACAAAAGGTCCTTCAATAAACTATAATTCTAGAGTAAAGCAAATTGATTATATACAATTTAATTTTAGTATTTTGTATAGCTTGTAAGCATGAAAGTGAATAACATTAAGCAAAATCAATGTAAAACAATGCGGAAAAAGAGTACTTTAAAAATGGGGAAACGTAGGAATTCCAATACTGAAACGTAAAACGCCGCAAAACATCATATATCATATTAATCCAATCGTTGGGCGCGTGTCTCTGTTTAATGCAAAGTATACACATCTTCACTGGTGGTAATCGGATGGTCGTAACTTAAAGTTACGACCATCTGAAGATGGGAGACAACTCTAGGGATAATTTTTTCTTTTCCGATTTCCGTGCAGTAAAAAAAATGTTTTAGTCAAACTGCTTGTCTCATACATACTAATCGTCAGTGCGTTGATATTGAAACAAAATTTGATACATAAAAACATTCCAATTTTCGTAAAATGATCATTTAATAATCCGAGCATGATGGTCGTAACTAAAAAAACAAAAATGTTCAGGATGGTCGTAACTTAAAATTGTGATGGTCGTAACTCTTTATTAAATAGGACAGAATAAGACAAGTCAAGAGTTTTAAATGTGTCTTTTGTTATATGAATATATTATATAATATATTTGTGAAGTTGATTTCACTAAATGATATAAACAAAAAGGGATGAAGGGAGGGATACCTGTAAAGTGCGAAAGGAAAGAAAATTGAAATGAATCGAAAAAAAAACCCAATACAAAATGAAATGACCAGTCACTGTTACTTAAAATATAATGTATAAAATCGACCATTCACCAAGAGGCAACTAATTATAAGCGGTTAAGTTTAATAACAATATAAATTTCTCAAAAGTGGAGAATTCATTTTAAAACACAGCTCTGGTTATGATCCGATGATTCTTATTTACGAATTAAGAAAAGGCGCTTTTAACAAATTTGACATCACATGAAATAACAGTATCCTGATTTATTTTCTTTATATTTTGCATGTATTGAAAAGATAAACTTTTTAAAAACTAGTATGTACTTACAAGGTGGAATTTAAAAGAAAAATCTACAATTTAAAATTGATACTTTAAGTTGAGATAGCATCAGTAAGGAATCAAAATAATGGTATGGGGTCGTTATTGAGACAAGACCATATCCGCGAATTCGCAGGTCCGTAATCGAATTAAAGAACATACATCTTATTCTTAGCCTGGATTTTGAGAAGTCGTATTGTCATTTGGTATATAGTCAAGCTGATTATAAGGTGCAATTTCGAAGTTCAGGTATGATTATTACCCGTGGTTTTAGAAAGTTCTGAATACGCCTATTGGTACCATGCTATCCGCTATACATCTTTGTCTTTCTTATGGAAAATACCATGAACCCTGGACCACAGGTTTTTTATTTCAAATTCATAAAGGGAATGATGCATCCGGTCTTAATAACCATCGAGGAATTACAATTACTGATTCATTGGGGAAGCTTTTTTAATAAGATACACGTCTTTGTAAATTCTTATATAAATATCATATCATTGATGATAGCCAAATTGGGTTTACCAAAAAAAAAAAAAAAAACACGACCATCTGACCATAAGTTCATTCTAAAAACTATTATTAATAAGTATTGTAATACAAAAGAAGGTAGAGTGTTTGCCTGCTTTGTTGATTTCCAGAAGGCTTTTGATACTGTCATTCTCCCAGGGATAAAACTTAAGCTATTAAATATAGTTAAAGAGTATGGTAAGAGATCTCTTTAGAACTAAAGTTGGAGTAAAACAGTGAGACATTTGAGTCCTAATTTGTTTAAAATTTGTATAAATGAACTTCCTGATTGTATTAAAAGTTCCCCTGATCAAGCTGTTGTTTATTCACGACCAGTCTATTCTTTACTATATATATGCTGATGATATTGCCATTTTTTCAACTTCAGCAAAAGGACTTCAAAGTAAACTTGATGGATTAAGATCGGTGTTTGAAAATGAATCCCATTAAAACCAAGCTGCTTGTATTTAACAAGACAGGCAGACATATCAAACATGATTTTTATTTTAATAACAGACTTATTGATTGTGCTCAACATTGTAAATATTAAGGAATAACTTTTAGTGCATCTGAATTTTTTTCCTTCGCTCAGAGAGAATAAGGCGTTAAAAGCCTACTATAAGCTACACAAGAACATTCTGTCACTGAATCCAAGTTTAAAAAACAGCCTTCATGTTTTTGAGCATACAATAAAACCTACATGTATTCTCTTATATAGTACTAAAATTTGGGGATATTTCAACCCTTTCAAAAAACAAAAAAAAAATCTATGACTGCAAATGTAGATCAGGCTTATCCTATTTAAGATTCTTTCAGAAAGACTACGCATTGAATTTTGTAAACATTTACTTGGTGTTACCAAAAGAGAAACACATTTTGCCAATCTTTCTTAACTCGGTAGATTCACTCTGTATTTTGACATTGCAAAGTCTATGATCAGATACTGGCACAGACTTGGCAATTTGGAATCATCTTTCCACTACTAGAGGAGCCATATTTAGAGTCAAAATTACTACACGAGTAAAAAAATTCCTTCACAGTATGAATCCTTAATCTTCTTTCTAAAGAATATCAAAGGGGTTAGCAATTTACATTGTTTACTATATGCTGATGATAATGTATTTTTTTGAATTTCAGCAAACAGTATTCATACATAGCTTGTAGCCAGGATAATATTTAAAAGATAGAACTCTATGCTTCAACTCAGCGTGCTGGTCTTTTAAATCTGAGTACATTCATACAATATAAACATATTACATAAACATTATTTTCAACCTGCATATGTATGTGATAGTTGCCGCAGTACTTTTAGTTCTACCTTGTAATATTATCCTAGCTACAAGGCTGGCTATAAACTACTAATATTGGATCTTATTCTTAAATTCAAAGCGTGCAGCATTGTAAAATATATACCTGCATATGTATGTAATATTTGCCGCAGTACATTTTGTTCTACCTTGTAATATTATCCTGGCTACAAGCCTGTCTACAAACTACTAATATTTGATCTAAGTACTCTTAAATTCAACGCGTGTAGCATTGTAAAATATATACCAACCTTATTCATACTTTCTAGGTTAACACAATGTTCATTGCGACACCATGGATTAAGTTTTTTTTTTTTATTCTAAACCAATACTTAGAACAAATATCAATGATATATCGCAAGATCGTCATGCAATCGATAAAAAATAAAGACAACACGTTAAAAACACCAGGCATTTGTGGATTTTCATTAATCATGATTCACCAAAAGCCGAATATTTGAAAACCAATGGTTTATAAAAACTGCAATAGCTGATTAAAAATTAAAGAAGATTGTTCAAAATTGTACGTTCAATAATTTCATCTGCCGACATGATTGCAGGTAATAAAAAGTAGTAAATAAAAAAAATTTGAAAGCAACAATTTTAAGCCTTAACGTACAGTAAAAAAATATATTAATACTCAACCCTAACATACTATTTGGCTTAATGCGAGTTGATCAGTTTTCAATGTTTCTCCTAAAGGTGTAATACCACCATTGATTTTTCCCTATTAGTCTTTGTTAAATTGACACTTTTAAAAAAATCGTACAGTATTTACCTTTATTTCAACCAAAGAAATACTTTGCATGTGTAAAGTTCAATCCTTTCCAGTGATACAGTGAAAATTTCACACTACATTTCATTGCATATAAGAAAGTAACCACCGCCGAGGGTAGACAACCCAATTTTTACACTGTTATTTACTGGTTACCTGCTTTGGTAACTATGTAACCTTAACGTTCCAAAATATTTTATAAGACCATCAAATAAAAAAAGAATGATGCTTTCACACACCCAACATACATATTTACGACTCAGAAAAATTTAAGTGCATTGAAATGCAGGGTTAATTTTCTACAACTGTCAAATTCAAGGGAATATTTTTTTAGTCCTACTTTCGTATGCAACCGGATGTGACGTACCATGATTTGGTGGTATTACACCTAAAGAACACCTAAATGTCAAATAAACTTAATGCAATTTTCCCCCCTCCAATTGCAAGTTATTTCAAGCATAACTGTCAAGTTTTGTCTCAGTCAGAACTATAGTGTCAGAGAAAATCACTATAATGTAAGGCCATATCCTACGGCAATTTCAGTCCAATTTCTTCGAAAAATCCTAATTTCAGTGTATCATTATAAAATGCAGTGTTGACTAATATCTGATCATAAACTCATGATATATGCATTCAAGCAATTAAATAGAATACAAAAGACAACTTTAAGATGATAAACAATTTTATTGCACCTTTTAGAGTTCATTTGAAGGTCTGTTTTGGTCTGTTTTGGTCCATTTTTCCTCCTTCCTTCCTTTTTCATCAAAACTTGATATCTTTTGTCTAAAAAATAAAACAAATGTGATTATTTTCCCACAAAAATGAAATAAATGTAATGTTAAATCAATAATTAAATTGTTTTAGCTGAAAGAACTGTCTCTATAAATGTTAACAGTCTACACGGAAGTTTCTATAACCCCTTATGCGTAACTTGAGTTTTTGGTCTGTTCCCCTAGTGTGAGAAATAACGGTTCCCTTTCAGTCAATCATTTATTGCTACTGGTATCAAAGTCTTTTTATTTACTCATAACAGTATATTTCTAATAGATTTACACAAAAAGTCCACTTTCTTGTATTTTACATTAGAAAATGGGGAGAAAGATTAATAAAACAATACCTCAAAATGTTTTTAAAAAGGGTTATGTCCCTTGGAATGCTGGTACAAAACATAATTGGTAAGAATTATAAAGTTTAAGTATGTGAGACTGGATTCTGATGTGTATAAATCCAGGACAAATAAGTGTTTAGATGAGTTATTGTCTGTGCATTGAAATGCAGGGTTAATTTTCTACAACTGTCAAATTCAAGGGAATATTTTTTTAATCCTACTTTCGTATGCAACCGGATGTGACGTACCATGATTTGGTGGTATTACACCTAAAGAACACCTAAATGTCAAATAAACTTAATGAAATTTTCCCCCCTCCAATTGCAAGTTATTTCAAGCATAACTGTCAAGTTTTGTCTCAGTCAGAACTATAGTGTCAGAGAAAATCACTATAATGTAAGGCCATATCCTACGTCAATTTCAGTCCAATTTCTTCGAAAAATCCTAATTTCAGTGTATCATTATAAAATGCAGTGTTGACTAATATCTGATCATAAACTCATGATATATGCATTCAAACAATTAAATAGAATACAAAAGACAACTTTAAGATGATAAACAATTTTACTGCACCTTTTAGAGTTCATTTGAAGGTCTGTTTTGGTCTGTTTTGGTCCATTTTTCCTCCTTCCTTCCTTTTTCATCAAAACTTGATATCTTTTGTCTAAAAAATAAAACAAATGTGATTATTTTCCCACAAAAATGAAATAAATGTAATGTTAAATCAATAATTAAAGTGTTTTAGCTGAAAGAACTGTCTCTATAAATGTTAACAGTCTACACGGAAGTTTCTATAACCCCTTATGCGTAACTTGAGTTTTTGGTCTGTTCCCCTAGTGTGAGAAATAACGGTTCCCTTTCAGTCAATCATTTATTGCTACTGGTATCAAAGTCTTTTTATTTACTCATAACAGTATATTTCTAATAGATTTACACAAAAAAGCCACTTTCTTGTATTTTACATTAGAAAATGGGGAGAAAGATTAATAAAACAATACCTCAAAATGTTTTTACAAAGGGTTATGTCCCTTGGAATGCTGGTACAAAAAATAATTGGTAAGAATTATAAAGTTTAAGTATGTGAGACTGGATTCTGATGTGTATAAATCCAGGACAAATAAGTGTTTAGATGAGTTATTGTCTGTGCAAAATGTAGACGGCACAATGGCAAATTGTAAACTTTTGCGGCCAAAACAAAAAAAAAAACATGATGATAGTTGATACATACTTTAATGCTGAAGTGCCATCTGCAGACCAATTCACATATAAGATTTTTCAACAGAATGCTCTTCAGAACATGGTTAACACTGAAATAAAAAATTCACATGTTGTATAAACAAAACAAAAACTGTAAGGGTAATTCAAAATTTAACACAGTAATCTAAATACAGCTTCGTCTGTCCACCCATTTGACTAAGAAAACACCCGTAAACCCCCATTTCAATGCAATTTTACCTCAAACGTACTTTCTGTGTCTAAATCCATTCCGAAAAGTCCATGTTTACAATGTATGAACTGGTTTATTAATAACTTTTAAAAATGAAAGTACAATAGGGTCACGAGTGCACATTTAGTTTCCCTAAATAGGTGTAATACCACCATTGATTTTTCCCTATTAGTCTTTGTTAAATTGGCACTTTTAAAAAAATCGTACAGTATTTACCTTTATTTCAACCAAAGAAATACTTTGCATGTGTAAAGTTCAATCCTTTCCAGTGATACAGTGAAAATTTCACACTACATTTCATTGCATATAAGAAAGTAACCACCGCCGAGGGTAGACAACCCAATTTTTACACTGTTATTTACTGGTTACCTGCTTTGGTAACTACGTAACCTTAACGTTCCAAAATATTTTATAAGACCATCAAATAAAAAAAGAATGATGCTTTCACACACCCAACATACATATTTACGACTCAGAAAAATTTAAGTGCATTGAAATGCAGGGTTAATTTTCTACAACTGTCAAATTCAAGGGAATATTTTTTTAATCCTACTTTCGTATGCAACCGGATGTGACGTACCATGATTTGGTGGTATTACACCTAAATGATGGTCGTTTGGTCAATGGAACATATCAAAAATGTATGTTTGATAATTCTTTAACTTAATTTCTGCATACCATTATCAGAGTAACAAATGAAATAATATTTTTTTGTAGTAAACTATTATATAACAACTGAGTTTATTAACATGGTTATGCATGTGCACAGTACTTTTAAAATAGTTTGATAAAAGTTCGTCTAAATACTTGAGTTACGGTCATCTTTCAAAGTTACGACCATCTTTTGTCGGTTACGTCCATCATCCAAAATACTATAGTTAAATTACGACCATCACAAGTGAGAGTTACGACCATCATGCTCGAATTTTTGAATGACTATTTTACGAAAATTGGAATGATTTTATGCGTCAAATTTGGTTTCAATAACAACGCACTCACGATATGTGTATATGACACAAGCGGTTTGACTCAAATGAACCTTTTACTGCACGAAAATCGGAAAAGAAAACTTATCCCTAGAGTTGTCTCCCATATTCAGATGGTCGTAACTTTTAGTTACGACCATCCGCTTACCACCAGTGACATCTTGGAGGTGTCAATCCTATATGAATAAATGAATAGATAATTTATTAAAGTGCAACCTGAATTGCCATTATATAATACAAATGTTATGAAAATTGTTATTTTCAGCCAGCCTTATAGGCTTACGAAGCACTGTCATTTTAAAACATTATTATACATATATAGCTACATTTGATTTGACATAAAATATAAAGTTTTACCAGTTTTTACGTCATGTAGTTTTGTTAAAGAAAAAATGTTTATATAACATCTTGTCTTATCCTTAAACAGTTTATGATAAAGTTTGCCACCGTTATCGGGTTGCTGTTTAACAATTATTTTAGTGTTTCTTCAGGGGAGTTATGTTCTTCTCCTATATGTTATGATGGTATGATACTAAACCCCTAACGGGAAGGATTGTGCCTGATGTTCATAAGCTTACAAAACCTTTAAACAGACCTATTAAGAAGGGATATAGTTACGATACTGTTGTCAGGTCATTAAGGATTGCATATTTTGGCTTTAATATTGATTCACTTATAGAGTCTTTGCATCGGAACTAAACACATTTATTTAAAAAAAAACAGTTATTGGCATGACACGGGTTATGTTCTTTTCATATATTTTATGATAGTATGATACTAAACCCCTAACGGGAGGGATTGTGCCTGATATTCATATGATGAAGACCTAATCTTTCAGTCAGTTTAATTGAAGTCTGCAGCTGGCATTTCAGTTAACTGCTAGTAGTCTGTTGTTATTTATGTATTATTGTCATTTTGTTTATTTTCTTTGGTTACATCTTCTGACATCAGACTCGGACGTCTCTTGAACTGAATTTTAAATGTGCGTATTGTTATGCGTTTACTTTTCTACATTGGCTAGAGGTATAGGGGGAGGGTTGAGATCTCACAAACATGTTTAACCCCGCCGCATTGTTGCGCCTGTTCCAAGTCAGGAGCCTCTGGCCTTTGTTAGTCTTGTATTATTTTAATTTTAGTTTCTTGTGTACAATTTGGAAATTAGTATGGCGTTCATTATCACTGAACTAGTATATATTTGTTTAGGGGCCAGCTGAAGGACGCGTCCGGGTGCGGGAATTTCTCGCTACACTGAAGTCCTGTTGGTGACCTTCTGCTGTTGTTTTTTTCTATGGTCGGGTTGTTGTCTCTTTGGCACATTCCCCATTTCCATTCTCAATTTTATTTTAGTCAAGGTTTACATTGGTCAGTTCTTGTCTGAGTTCGTTCCTTCTAGAAGAGTAACGGTCACACAACAACAAAAAGTGGATTTCATCTTCAGTCACATTGGAGGTCACACTTTACAGATCCTCCGGTCGGCTGGAATATTTCGATATCGACCTCGGTCGACTTCTAAAGGTAGTGTACCGCATCGAATTATAGCTATAATCGATCGCTGTTTTCTGGACAAGCACTTTTTAACATACGGTTCAGTACAAAATTCGGTCTTAAGAAACTTGTATGTTCTTAGTTTTGACATGTTCTGAACATTAATTGTCAATTTACCTTTGAAAGTATCTACCAGTTTAGTTTTAACGGATTCAATTACGTATTTTGTTGAGATCGTATCGTTATCGTGGTTGTTTGTACAGTTAATTAAGGCTGATAGACCACTATTGTTCAATATTGTTTTAACACTGTTGAACCAGGTGTTCTTGTAGAGTGTGGAAAGATCGGTACCACAAAGGAATACTTTACGACTGATCCTGAAATCAGGCAATTTCATAAGTCTACACCATAAACGAACTATATTACATTGATTGTTTACAAGTATAGAAGTCCACCCCATATCACCTGTTATTGCTTGAATCGGCGAGGTTTTTCCAACACCCAAGAAAGTTCGGATTGCTCTATACTCGAGTCTTTCAAGTACATCGTAACGCTTTGATCCCTACACCCCTGACGCATAGTCCATTACAGGGATAACCGTATTTTCGAATATCTTTGTATATGTAGCAAAGTCCATATTACCCATATAAAGGTATTTTGATGTAAGTGACCCAAGCGCCCTACTAGCTGCTGTTGAGAGCTCTTTCACAGAAACAGCGTAGTCCATATCTTCAGATATCATTAAGCCTAGATAGCGATATTTATCAGCGAAATCAATCCGGGTATTTCCAAGCATAAATTCTGAGTCACATCTAGCGGCGGAAGCTTTCCGAATATCCATGATCTTCGTTTAATCAATATTGACATGTAAACAGTTTATTTTTGTCCATTCATGTAGAGTTTCCAGCTGAGTTTGTAAAACATGAGCACTTTCAGATATACACACAATATCATCTGCATACAGTAAGCCACTGACCATATCATTTCCAATGGGACTCCGTAAGATAGACTGTTAATCTCTGGCACTAGGTGTCTATGAATAAGCGAGGTTATCACATTGACGTACACCAGAATCTATTGAGAACCATTCCGTGAGTATACCAGGTGATAATCGGACAGCAACTTTTAGTTTTGAATAAAGACATCTGATCGTTTTGAACATATTCCCAGATATTCCTGAACTTAAAATGTTTATTCCACAAGATAGTGTGGTTGACCGAGTGAAACGCTTTGCTAAAGTGGACAAAACATAAGAATGTATCCAAATTCATCAGTTTTCTATTTCCCAGAATTGTGCACAGAGAATATATATGATCAAGACATGACCTTAGATGCCTAAATCCATTTTGTTCTTCGCTCAGTAAATTGTTTTTCTCGAGATATCTTACAAGTCTTTCGTTCATTATTTGAAAAAAAACTTTAGCCGCAGTTGACATTAGACTTATGCCTCTATATCCCAACGGTCACGATAATCCTTTCCGTTCTATAATATCTGAAAAATAATGCTTTGATTGATTGATTGATTGTTGGTTGCTTAACGTCCAGTAGCAAATATTTCATGCATATTCAGGACGAGAACAAGTTCACAATAATCACAATAGGTAGGTTGATACAATAGAGGCCATCTGGGATGATGGTCGGGGAAATTTGGACTGCTTTGACACCACATATCAGATACTACACCATGTAAAAAACAAACGTTATATAACTCATGAAGAATGGAAGTCAAATTGTTACTTTTTGAATGACTGTAATATTTTTTCTGTCTATGAAGAAATAAGATAAAAAATTTGGTGCACACTGAATAACGCGCGTATCGGGTTATTTAACAGTGTGCACCACATTTTTTATGCTATTTCGAATAGACAGAAAAAATATTACAGTCATTTCTTATAATTTAATTCTAAATTCCATTTTAAACCGTAGAAAACCATGAAAAAACGTTGATGACGTCACGGTCACATGACTAAATTATGTCTATGGGCTCATAACAAAATAACGTCAGAAGACACGTTACATCCAAAATTAAATTATTAAGGGATGTTGTCGATTCCAACTGCTTTGCAATTCTTTAACCTTTACAATGCACGTTTTGTTTCTTCAAGTGAGATCGGATCGTTCATGAGTTGTAAATCCGTATCAATAGTTTCGGTAGAAGGATTGAGAGTTTCATATTCATGTTTTTTTTGTTCGTTTAATTGCTGTATTTGCTCAATAAATCCAGAGTCGGCTTGCTGGATCTCCCTGGAAAAGAGTCTTGAATATTCCTATCGATATTTGTATTAGCTTATCCCGGACCAAGTTTATTTACTTCCCGCCAAAACTCTTTTTGATTATTACGGTTAAGTGTTTTAATATAATTATTAAGTCTCTGAGCTTTATATTTGCGTTCTTCCTGGCGTAAACGTTTATCAAATTGTTGCCTTTTTTCTTTAAATGTGTTTTTTAAATTGTTTTTCAGTCGCCTGTGTCCTTTAAAATGTAGATAGTTTATCTCTGCTTTGTTAGTAATTCGTTGTGACAGTATGGCTTAGTGTTTCGTCGTTTGCGTTTGTTAGAGCTTGGAATGAAGTCTATGTAGTCCATGTTGTCTTCCATTTCATTGTGGAGGGCGTCAATGAGGGTTTCATAAATAGTGTTTATTCTTCCGCCAATGTTACGAACATCAAGTATTGAGCCAACCACATGTTCAAAACATCTTGTGCATCGCTTACTCGCGAAGAAACCTTGTGGTATTGCGGAAACATTATATTTACGTGTAGATTGATATTTCATACCTTTAGAGCTAGTTTCACATCTATCAACCCTTTCGTTGCGGATTCTTTCATATTCCGAGATATTCAGTGTACAAATTAATATTGAGTGATCCGGTATTCGTGAGTTCGTTGCTAGTTGGATGTCATAATCAATTTACAAGGAAGAAATCAGTTTACTTCAAAGTTACAAACATTCGGAAGTATTGTGTATGGAACAATCATATAGTCAACTGCTGATTTTCCGATTGGTGAAACATACGTAAAATCGTCTTTTGAGGGCTGCCCGCGCCCATTTAACATGCGACATTTTGAGTCCTTCAAAAAGTGTAATAAGAAATCACCAAATGCATTCCGTGTGTCGTCTATATTTATTTAACGTGATTGCCAATTATCAATTTAAAATTGTTAATGTGAAGTTATATATTTTGAATTATATTTTGACATGTGTAGTATAATATAATTGACATTTTGTATATTTTTTGGTGTAAAATACACTTTTATATTTTGTTTCAAGACTTTTATACATATTTTACATTCAGGCTCTAGCAGTTATAGGAGCACCATCATCACCCGACCAGCACCCGCATCCCCACAACCACTTGACGATACGTTACCAGATCATTCATTTGATATAACACTTAAAGTAGCAGTGGAAAATTTAGTTGTTGAGAGGTATTTGGGTTAAACTAATCATATTTTTTTTATTATGGTCTCGTATTTTATTTTACTATTTCAAATTTATTAAATGTATTTGAAGAAAAAAGGTTCGATCCACTGACATAAATAAATTATCAGTTATAATTAGGAATACATTTTTTCAAAAGTTAAAAATATTATTTTCAGGCAAAAATAGCATTAATTATTTTTAATTTCGTACAGATGTTAAAACAAAAAATCCATCAAGATAATTAAAGTTACAAATGTAATAGACAGCAGCGATCATTTAATTACGTAAATACCTGTATATGATATCATAAAAAATCATAAATCAGACAAAAAAACCAAGTTCATTATTTTCAGTGATATTGGAGATCCAGAGCTTTCAGACTCATTTGTAGGAGACAGACCAGTAAACTTCGAACAAGCCAAAAAGCTAGGTGACGCGTTTTGTAAACAGTTGAGGTATAATTATAATAGATACAAATAAATGTATTATATGAGCCAGTCCATGCGAAAAGGTACAAAAAGTCCTTTTGGTAAACTTTACAGGACACGTTATCAAAGTTTGTTATAGTATTTTTGAAAAACGATTTTATCCGAAAAAAAAATTACATTAATGTAAACATTCATAAGATTGTCAATTCTATCCCGAATTTTTCAATTAAAACAGAAAAAGACGTAGAAATATCTGAATTTTTGGTATTTGAGCAAGTGTAAAATCATTTGTTCCCCGGACTAATGCTATACCGAACAGAAACTTAAACATTTACGACACTACAGAGACAATAATTTCCGTCAGTTCTACAGGTTTAAAGAAAGTAAGACAACATTAAAACATGAGGGAAAATACAAAAACTATGAAATTTTGTGTTTTAGAAATTGAAATTAAAGTTAAGTTATTTAATATTATTTAAATCAACCTTAGTTGCACGGGATTCGAACCGTTGCCCGGTTTGATTGCATTGATATCAGCATCGTAAGCGAGTGCCTTATCCCCACTGCTACCGGGGTTAACATTATCAATTGGCAAATCAAGCCATTTAAACTGTACTTTGAAAATGATTGAAATATATGAAATAATTCACTAAAAATCTTGATAAAACTAAAAGGGGGGGGGGGGGGTCTCAACACTTGCAGATGCGTGTAGCTCCCAGCTTGATGATATGAGGAAAAGTAAATGTGTTTTATAAATCACAAGTCTACTACCAATAATTATGCACACTTTTTAGAATTTCGTAAATTTTTCGTTTTTGTACCTTTTCGCATGGACTGGCTCATATATGATTTTATGATTTTGAAAGTGACTTATAGACTAAATCGGCCGGTGTATATTTATGTTACATATTTATATTTTTATGTCATATATTTTGTGATTGTTAAACTGTTATTACACGTGTCATTACTTATTTTCTTACTTGCTTATTTACTTTAATATTATGCTTATAATTGCACATTTTTAAGATAACAATATATGATTACAAAAGAAAAAAAAAAACCATTCACCAGTGACCATGCGCAGTTTTTTTTTTTTATATATATAGAAGACATCTCTCCAACAAAGACCAACTGTACTTGTTTGCTTTTATAATAAATGTAGCTGACTAATGTTATTTTATTTTTTCTTTCTTGCAGTGATCAACTTCAAAGACATTCAACTGGAGGTGTAGTGTACGCAACAATAAAGTATGGTGCAAAGCCACTGTGATGCAGAGAGATAACAACTTTGTCGTAGGTATATTTATGCAAGTGATCCAGGCATTACAAAAAGAACCAATATACCGAGTTTGGGTAATAAAACATATATATGATTTTCAATACTTTGTAATTGTGTAAAAAAATAATTAAAAACTTGAGATAAATTAGATAATATTAAATGTGTATTATGTATTATATAACATGATATAAGACAAACTAATGAACGAAACTGCTTTCCTTCGTTATAAAGTTCTTTTACGTATTCTTTTTTTCCCCCATAGTAATTGATTAATTCAATATCTTATATTGTATACTATGCTATATTGCTCTTGTTGCACATATCGGTTTAGTTTATCATTAACTAACCATATTTAATATATACCCTTGTATTTTTGTTAAAAAATTTACAAACATAGAAACCACTCCTTTCTCATAATAAAACAGTGTATTTTACTCACTTCAGGTTTTAACAGAAGCATCTAGACATGTCTACAAATCAGCCGGTGATGTCGTAGATGAACAGATGCGTGATCATATTACTGAAGATGACTTCAACTTACCAAAGCCAGACAACCTCACCATAATGGAGTTTGATGCGACTATCATACAAGTTAGAGGTTTAGCTAGCTATAAAACAATATGAGCCAGTCCATGCGAAAAGGTACAAAAACGAAAAATTTACGAAATTCTAAAAAGTGTGCATAATTATTGGTAGTAGACTTGTGATTTATAAAACACATTTACTTTTCCTCATATCATCAAGCTGGGAGCTACACGCACCTGCAAGTGTTGAGACCCCCCCCCCTTTTAGTTTTATCAAGATTTTTAGTGAATTATTTCATATATTTCAATCATTTTCAAAGTACAGTTTAAATGGCTTGATTTGCCAATTGATAATGTTAACCCCGGTAGCAGTGGGGATAAGGCACTCGCTTACGATGCTGATATCAATGCAATCAAACCGGGCAACGGTTCGAATCCCGTGCAACTAAGGTTGATTTAAATAATATTAAATAACTTAACTTAACTTTAATTTCAATTTCTAAAACACAAAATTTCATAGTTTTTGTATTTTCCCTCATGTTTTAATGTTGTCTTACTTTCTTTAAACCTGTAGAACTGACGGAAATTATTGTCTCTGTAGTGTCGTAAATGTTTAAGTTTCTGTTCGGTATAGCATTAGTCCGGGGAACAAATGATTTTACACTTGCTCAAATACCAAAAATTCAGATATTTCTACGTCTTTTTCTGTTTTAATTGAAAAATTCGGGATAGAATTGACAATCTTATGAATGTTTACATTAATGTAATTTTTTTTTCGGATAAAATCGTTTTTCAAAAATACTATAACAAACTTTGATAACGTGTCCTGTAAAGTTTACCAAAAGGACTTTTTGTACCTTTTCGCATGGACTGGCTCATATATAATCCACTATTTTCTACATAAGGACATGTCTGTACCAAGTGATCCTTGTCATTTATATTTTGATATGAGCGTCACTGATGAGTCATATGTAGACGAAACGCGCGTCTGGCGTACTAAATTATAATCCTGGTACCTCTGATAACTATTTGTGAATTTACTTATTATTCAACATTCTAATTCTGACTGTACGTGGCTGCGTACTTGAACATAAAGCACAGCCAAACGGACGCCTATTGTCGGCAAGCGTATGAATGCTGATCAGATGAAAACCTGCAGTAACCATATTTCTTTCCCCTAGTCACTCTTGTGGCTTTTAGGTACTGCTTCATGCTTATCGAATGGAAAGCTACCATGGCGATCACAATCCAGTTCCAAGTCCATACAAAATAGGCTACCGTCATTATGTAGAGTTCAAAGAAAGACAACTCGAATCCCTTGTAAATCTGTTCAGATAATGATAATATCTGAATAGATGAAACAGCTCTTTGGTCGCTTATTAGTGAACACAACCATTCTCTTTATGTATCTTGTTTGTTTCTTTGTTTTAATTACGAATAAGAAAATGGCATATTCTCATTTCTATTTGACAGTTATCATATAAGATCATGTAACATATGTCATGAAATCCTTCATTTCAAAAGTAAAGATTTTCATTAAAACCAACGTGAGTTGTTTTAGATCTTACAACAGACAATGCAACATTTTTTTTATTTAGACTTCATATTGGTAAGCCAGTAACTGACAGGATAATTTCGATAAGGAACAAGAAGAAACGGGATTGAGAACAGTGAAAAACGGAACAAAGAAAACAATGAGACAGCAACAGGACAAGAGAAACAATTAATATCAATTTAAACACTTTACTTAAACAGAGAATAGCAAATCTTGTAGGGTCACTGAGTGACTGCACTGTTTCAATTCAAGGATCAAAATTCGAAGTGAAAACATTCCAAACACCAATGACTAAATTACAATGCTGTATTGCTTTTTAGTAGCACAAACGATGTGTTTCAACGATTTCGTTCCGAGAATTCACAATCATCAAACATAATTCAATTTGCAACCACAATGCATATCACATACACTCCCTCGCAGTCCCTGTAAGTTTATGTTACTTTAAAAGTGACTAGCAAAAATAGAAAAAAAATATATAATCAAGTAGTCAAGTATTCCTATTCTATTTAATTTTTATTTCAATATTTACATGTACTTTGGCAAAATGTGGATGGGAAGGATACCGAAACAAACATTTTTGCCAATCACATCCTCCCAGCCCTTGTCGAATTATCACGTAATGGGAATTGTACACCTGTTAAAAAAGATTTATAAACAGTCATTTAGGTAAATATTTTATTTCATTTTCAGACATAAACACCTGGAAATGTGATTTTGACCGGGAGTCATCCGTCATCAGACGAGTAACAGCCACAATCAGACCCAGAAACATTGACCCCGTCAGATACAGGTAGCTGTACCTGCTCCACTGATCACTACTCCTCACAGCACCAGCACCAACACCTTCCCCAACTACACTACCAAACCACATTTTCCGGGACTACCACCGTATCTACAGATTATT
Source organism: Mytilus galloprovincialis (assembly GCA_037788925.1). Classification (NCBI taxonomy): domain Eukaryota; kingdom Metazoa; phylum Mollusca; class Bivalvia; order Mytilida; family Mytilidae; genus Mytilus; species Mytilus galloprovincialis. The sequence goes on along the minus strand of CM075338.1, from coordinate 55,406,888 downwards.
TTATGTAACGATATCAGGCCAATCAAGACTGTTCAACATGATGTCAAACTTTGAAAAGAGACTCCGGACAATGGAAACAAAACATGACAAGCTACACGCCGAACAAGATTAGTTAAAACAGATGTTAACAACACCAGGAGTTCTACGACAACACTGATGACGAAAACTCTACCCCAGAAGACATGATTATTTCAGCAGACATACTGTGTATTCTTAAGGAGAGAGTCCATTTAGCCGGGAACGTTGCCTCACTGCTGTTGAAGGAGTTAAAGCCCCATCTTTTCGGACAAGATAATTTACGCAACATGTACAACTGGAACGGGGGCAGAATAAATGCCAAAAATGAATTGGCCCACGAGCAAAGTTAACCGTAAGGCAGTGCGTCGTGTACTTTTAACTCGAATGCAGGAAAGAGGAACGTCCGCTTATTGCCCACAAGGTCAACGAAGCTTCAAGGTGTCCAAGTGTTAAGGCTCGTCACCGATGTCTTTTGGACACATCAGTGAATAATTTTGCTTTATGCAATTAACATAATGAATCATTTGTCTTATAAGCCAATCCAATAGCTGGGTGTTGATTGGTTCAATGTCTATTTTTATTATGTCATTGATTAATGTACGATCAGCATGTGACCTTCTTTTGCTGATACTAGCCAAAACATGAACGTTATAGGATGTTTAGGTTTTGATAATGCATTGGTGACCAGAAAACAATAAACAACTAATTTTACACAAGCTTGTTCTTTTCAAGTAATCAATTCAGTTGAGTTCAAGTTGAGTTTCTAAGGGCGACGTACCGAAAAATTCTGACAGCATACAGATCTGATTCGGGGTATTGTGCACTGCAAAAAAAAAAGAGACCCAAATACACAGTATACAAAGAATTGAAATTGCTTTTCGCACGACTCCATCTGCTTTTTCAGAGTACTTTCCATTTTATCTTGTTTTTGGCAAAGATATGAATCCTCATTTTGATTTCAATCTAATCACAAGAGAAGATCTTAACGAAAACCCTGAAAACACATATTGATAATATACTGGACAACTTGAAAATAGCTAAGGCAATAGCTACAGAAAACTTAACACGTGCTCAACCAAAGCAGAAAACAAATTATGACAAACGTACAGATTTGACAAAGTTTGAAATAAACGACCATGGCAGGATTTTTGTATGGTTGTGAATTATGATATGTGTGTCAGCTGACAAGTTGCACCAGATACAGGGTATCAATTATGGTGTGCTGTTTGAGAGACAATCAAATGTATTTTCGGTTCGTGACAATTGGATACATACTTTAAAGATTCCCCTTCCTAGCAATTAACCTGATGGAAACTTTAAATAATGTGATATTACACATCAGCATTGTTATATTCTAAACCATGTCTTGTCAAAATTATCTGCTGTCAGAACACAAGTGTCATCAGATGTCAATCACACATTTGAGGGGATTCGTCAACTTATTCCACATATTGATATTAAAGACAAACCCAATACAGAATCTAGACTAAAGCGTGGATTATTTGATTTTATTTGCTCAATTTCGAAATTGCTATGTGACAATGCAACTCTGATAATGTAAATAGATCGGGAAAACATTTAAACATTTTAATTAGAAGAAACAATGATTTTGCAAAAGTATTACAAATCACGATAAATTATTATTATCATACATGTCGAAAACAAATAAGAGATTTGATAATATTATAGTTGGTATAAAAAACAAGGATATTCAAAATGTCACTAAAGAAACTGCAAAATTTATCCCACAATTTGAGAAAAATAACTATCAAATTGTCAATTGTTTAACTGAAACATATAAATGAAACAGCTGAAATGAACAAATATCTAGAAGAACTCAAAATAGCTGTACATGAGTTACTTGAAGTTAAAGGCAAACTGTTACCATTTTTGTATTACCCCACAAAATCTCAAACATACTATTTAGCATACCGTATGCAGAATTATCAGATGATTTGGTAAAAAAAAAACATGTTCAGGAATAGATACACTCATTCGTGAGAATTCTATGCAGCAAACTCGTGACAAGACCATTTTTATTTATTATTATTACTTTTACTGGTAAATCTGATTTTTGTTATATCTACTTTACGTGAGTCTGCATTTATGTATGCCGTCATACGACAAAATTATTTTTATGTCTACCTGTGCGAATTTCAAACGCGCAATTTTACACCAGTAATGAAAACCTTCTATCATTTATGGGTAGACTTTACATAGATAAATTCAGCCGTATTTGACGTGAAACTGTACTTATGTGTCCCGTCATACTTTGAACCACACCATTATTTTATTTATTATTTTTACTGTAAGTCTGTTTTTTGTTATATCTACTTTACGTGAGTCTGCATTTATGTATGCCGTCATACGACAAAATTATTTTTATGTCTACCTGTGCGAATTTCAAACGCGCAATTTTACACCAGTAATGAAAACCTTCTTTCATTTATGGGTAGACTTTACATAGATAAATTCAGCCGTATAAGAAAAGCAAAATGAGAATGTTAAATTTTATGTATGCCTTTTTGTGCTACTTTGTTACATTTGTTGTTTATGTAGTGATATTAAGATGATAACACAATATTGACTGTTGTACCCCTATTTTTGACATTTTTACTCTTTGAGTATGTTTGTTTTGTTCATGCATCGTTGACAATGTAATGGAATTTGATGCGACTGTCATACAAGTGAGAGGTTTAGCTAGCTATAAAACCAGGTTCAATCCACCATTTTCCACATTAGAAAATGCCTGTACCAAGTCAGGAATATGACAGTTGTTATCCATTCGTTTGATGTGTTTGGACTTTTGATTTTGCCTTTTGATTGTTGATTTTCCTTTTTGAATTTTCCTCGGAGTTCAGTATTTTTGTGTTTTTACTTTTTATTGTCAATTGTTTAACTGAAACATATAAATGAAACAGCTGAAATGAACAAATATCTAGAAGAACTCAAAATAGCTGTACATGAGCTACTTGAAGTTAAAGGCAAACTGTTACCATTTTTGTATTACCCCACAAAATCTCAAACATACTATTGAGCATACAGTATGCAGAATTATCAGATGATTTGGTAAAAAAAAAACATGTTCAGGAATAGATACACTCATTCGTGAGAATTCTATGCAGCAAACTCGTGACAAGACCATTTCACAGATAATTTGCTCAATCATCTAGGATAGAATGCGTCGGGACGTTTAATTCCCGTAATATGTCGAACATCCACCAGGTACATCAGTATGTCAGCAGATGACGACAAATGTATAGTGTCATTTGGCGTTGTTGTTCTATCGATAGGTGACAACGATATCGGTTCAACATATTTTGACGAAACTGGCTACATGACACTGTTTAAGCGCATTCTTGAAAAGTTCAATGAAGCAGGTGTAAAACGAAGTGTTATCTGCAACATCCTGCCGAGAAAAGTCTCAAACATAACATCAACGGAATCCTATAACCAAAGACGAGATCTGATTAATAATAGCCTTCATATACGAATTTCCGCTGTGGATTACGACTGAAGACGTGTTTTGGCGTGATGGAATCCATTTTACAGACTTTGGTATGGCAAATATTTCTTTGCCATGAAAGTAGCTATTTTAAAAACCAGGGCCATTAGTCCACAAGCAGGATACCTGGCAGAGTCGGAAAATAGTCTGCCTGATTACAAATCTATCCTATTGACGGCCACACCGGGAATATTCAAAATTCCATCATCTAAACTATATTCTGGTATCAGTGTTTGGCAAAGAAAAAGAAGCTTATTCCGAAAAACGAACATGTGATAATAGTCGATACAATCGGGTTATTTTTGATACATAATTGATTAGTTATATGTAAATTGTATTGCTCATTGAAAAAGATCTTGTAAAGCTCGAATATATCAATCAACATGAATGACTTGAAAAATAATATTAACAAACTCAAACCTTTGTATAGGCATATGAAAAAAATAATAATTTAGGAATACACAACCACAGGTTCTGAAGTATAAGGAATAAAACCACTAATTAATTGTCCCATTGCTTTCTATGTTAAATTCCTTGATTTCAAGCTTTCATAGCTCTTTCGTTTTAAGTTCAAATAAGGTGACACTCATTCCATGTCAAAACATTACCTTCTGGTTACCCATGCTGGAAAAATCATCATACCTTTAATTGCATACAAGGACACACTGGTTCCCCGAAGTTCGAAAGTACTAAAACAGGTACTTCAGATCTAGGAATCAGGCAATAATGGCCCTCATGTTTCAATTTCATACAACTTTTTTATTATTTATTATAATCATTCAACAAAGGTTCTACAATGATTCACAACTAAAAAGGTTTAAAGTGTATTGTTCTCTTGTTTTTTCCTCACTGTATACCTTAACCAATCTAACTAGCCAATAAATTTCTAAAGGTATTTCATTTAAATTTGAATTAAATTAATTTCAATTTGAAATTTTGGTTGAAAAATGTTGAATTTGCAGAATTTATGCCAATTTTATTGCTAATCAACTAATTTTGTTTAAATAAAAAGTTGTTAAATGGTAATAATAATTTATCTTGAGATTAGAATACCATATATCACTTTAAATATGCAATTAATAATCAGCTCTCAGGATGTATTTGCCTCAGCAGGTATAAATTCTAAACCATGTATCAGAACAGAGGTAGGGGTCTAATCTTAGGCTATAATTGATAAAAAATAAAATATTGTACTTATTCTAATGATTTTTATTGGATAATAATAGTTTGACTATAATTTGACAAGCAGAAGAAGTCAGTTCAAGCAGTTTTAAGGGGACAAATGACTCGCAAAAGAAGTAAGTTGTCAAAAACTCATGGTTTCAAAAAGGCTTATGTCCCTTGGAATAAAGGTAAAAAACTTGAATTCATTGGAATATCTAAGAAAAATCAGTTTTATCGGCATTCTCAAAGTGTCTTTGATCGTAGAGTAGAGTAAAACAAAGTTCAAATGGTGTATTGACAATTGAAAATGTTGATGGAACTCCTGTCGAACAGGTCATCCTTGACCAAAGCCTAAAAATCTTGATGTAGTTCACAACTTCCTTCAGGCTGCTAATAACTCTGCTGTTGCTTGTCCAAATAAAGTGTATGCTCTTAAACATGTACAATCACTCTTCAATTCTGAAAGAAGAAAACATACACTTTATAACTCAGATTGTGATGGTGACTTAAATTTTGATGTAGAAAATGAAAAACAGTGGGGTTGTGTTTGGCGTGAAAGAATAAATGCGAAGAATGTGATTTTATTAGCCAATATTACAGATTGTATGATATTGTTGAAACTAACAAAAGAGGTCCAAAGTCAGCAAAGCTGAATATTCAGATTCAGTGTGTCTGATAACTTCCCCAATCTCAAATAAAAACTTTAGAGACATTCTTATGATTTCTAATATGAGTCCACCTTCCTCATCTGGCATGCAAAAGACTGCAAACAAACATGCAACAGAGGTAGAGGAATTAAAGCAAGTATGCAAGTCGTTAGGAGAAATTTGGTTGAGGAAAATAAACTATGTGGTTTATCTAATGAAAAACTTATACGGGTTGAATCTGACTGTCGATACAACAACCCTCTAATAAATAGTGGCACTACACCATTTCAAGCTGGTACCCAGGTTGTGTGCACAATGTCGGAAAATAATAATTCGGCCAAACAAATTGTGTCATTGTTCACGGGTAATAAACTCTGTAGTGTTGCTACTAGGTTGAGAGGGAAGGGTACTGAAATTATATGTTCAAATCATGGCGGTGTGTGCACAGCAAATATAGCTGAAGATGCCTCCATTGGAAATGAGGCAGTGTACAGTAGTTCTTGTGCCAAGGAGATCAGTGATTTTTTTAAAATCCCCCATATAACAACTGATGGTGATAGTAAATCATGTCAAGGTGTCACACAAGTTCACGGTATCAATGTTGAAGCACTTCGCGATGTTCGACATTTATCAGCAACTATGAAAAGGGCTATTACAAGGTGCACATTTAGTTCTGGTCTTTTTTTGGTGCAAAGAAGGCCAATCTCAAGAACATATTTGCACTTGATATTAAAGCAAGGTGTGTTGCAGAATTAAATAAGAATTTTAAAGTGCATCAGGGTGAACAAGTTAAGCAGCACATGCCTGAAGTAATTAAGACTATAGTAATGTGTTACAAGGGTTATTGTGGAGCCTCTTGTAAAGTTAACTCATATGTGTGTGCTGGCTTGCCTTCAAATTATTGGATAAGGAATTTTATTCCAAACGGAAGCACATGTACAATGACATGTGATGATGAAGTTAAAGTTGAAAACTGTATAAAAATTTTACTTGGTCCCAATAGTTTAAATATTGTACGGTTTCTTAACTCGACACAAAAAAGTGAAGCATTCAATCGTGCACTAAGTCGGTGCAATCCTAAGAATGTAACTTTTTCACGAAATTTCCCTGGTCGTGCACATGCTGCAGTTCACATGGGAATTCATAGATTTGCAAAATCTCTTCTTCTGCTCACTGCAGAGCTTGGTGTTAAAATCACTGCACAGAAAGTACTCATGAAACTGAAACAGAGAGATAGAAATGAATTATACATGTACAAATATCGTCGGAGTCAAGTTGGAAAGTTGAAACGTGCAATCAGTCGAAACAGAAAGTTTCGTTTACATGCTTCAATACATTATTCGCAGCCTGTATTTTATCGCAAAGGTATGGCTGATCCAAATTATGACAAAAAAGTGTACGAAGGAAAAAGTGTTACCCATGAGAAGTCATATCCCAAGCGACAACCAAGAAAGCATTAGTTTTCATCATATCCTGCTTGATTGTATATAATTACTTGTAAATATTGAATATTTTGTTTACGGATTGTTAATTTTACTTTTATTTCTACCTTTTCAGATTTTATAACATGCAGTCTTTGTATGGTTCATGTTCTTTACAGCGCAGGGAATAAATTCCCATGCAAACTTGTCGGTCCATGTTCACATGATGTGGTTCATATGATAGAGGCCGAGGGTTCACATAATGGGGTTGGTGACATAAATGTGACACACCAATCAATTGTTCTGACAGTTCAAAATTATTATTGAAGACCATGTATGAAAATCTATGGCCAAGGACAGTTTTTTTGGTTGAATATTTTTGCCCCTTCCCTCCAAGATCACAGGTCCAGCAGTTGTGCGGACCATGAACTGTAATACTATTTACATTATCATTCACAGGAGATGTGGATTTCTGCATGGGAAGAATAGTAGACAAGTCGGCAGTCAAATAAGAATTAACCAATGCACGAATTTACATTCAATAACAGACAATGTGTAATGCATTTTTTATTATATTTAATTCAACTGTTTGATTTAATTATTACTTTTACACTCCAGATACTGTAATTGAACTTAATAAAGAATTAAAACTTTGTAGACATTGTTTATTCTTTCAGCATATATACTTCTCAACTGATACCAAACACACTTTTCACAATTGGTGGAAAATCAAACGATCCCACAAAGCTTATTATAAACAGATGCCAAAAGGAGGAAACAGGACTAGTGCATAGCTCATCAATTATCATAAAACAAGGTCTAACCAAGAAGTTAATACCAATAGTCTACAAGATAAAGAGTACCACGCTGAACTTATAGAAATAGCTCAAGGTCCTGAAGTCATACGAAAACCCATTCAAGAGACAATGGCGAAAAGACAACAAATAAATTTACATTAGTTCAGCGACGGGAAGACATAGGTTCCTGTTATTTGGTGGTCACTCTTCGAAAGCCGGCAAAAATGAACGGAACAAAAGGTAATTGACCACGTGCCATTCTTCTTAACTGGACAGGCAGGATTGTGGTTTCACACATTGACGCCAGACTCCAGAGCAAGTTTGGACAACATTAAGGCAGCCTTCCTTCAAAGGTTTACCGACCAAACTATAATTCGCCTAAAACATTTGAAGAATTAAGAGAAGCTGTAAACCTTGCAACTTCAGTAGCATAATGCTCAATACCAGCGTCAAGAAGTGAAAATACATTATGCGAACTGTGCTCCTCTCTCATGACGTCGATGAAATCAGACATTAAGGAAGAAGTAAATGCACTAGGACAATTCCAACAAAACAGACAAGGGGACAACGAAATTAACAAACGTTATGTCGTGGGTGTGGTATGTTTTGTAGAGATAGAAAGAAATGCTCAGCTTTAAATGTAAAAAGTGATAATTGTGGTATTTGGCGCATTTGGCGCCACTTTGCTTCTGTGTGCGAACAACCTAACAGACAACAATTTACATCCGGTAGAAAGGATAAGGGGCCTACTCAAATCAACATGGGTAGGCAAGACAGACAAATCTACTCACCACTGCACAACACATCTCCAAAACAAACAGTTGATGTAATAAGTACAATTGATAGGAACGCGATCACAGTAAACATACAAAACCACAGTAACAATTGCTTGGTCGACACTAGTCCAAATAATTATGACGTCTTGAAAGGCTATTATAATTTTTTTCTTTGACGCCTTACATCGACGTCATAATGCTGAAGCCGCCATTTTCGGTTGGACTTTGAGAGCATATTTTGCTCTCAACTTTGAGACCCAATTTAGCCATCAAATTTTCATTGAAGGCTAAAACAAAATGCATAAACAAAAATTCTTACCTTTTATGTGTTTGTTTGTGCAAAATATTTCCAATTAATCCCTACAGAAATAATAATATAAGGAACAATTCCATCCGAGGCGGGAACATGTCGACTGCATTTTTTAAAACGTTTGTCTGATTTCCTTTAAGAAGATTATAAAATATTTTTCACACCAAACTCGGTAAAACCCGAATTTCCGGAACCATTGTTTTACATTATCCGGAAATTCAGGTCGGTGAAAATGTACCGAGTTTGGTTAAAAAATATATTTTATACACCTAAAATGAAGCATCTTTAGGAGAAATCAGCTAAACGTTTTAATAAAGCAGTAAATTCCTTCTCAAAGTCCAACTGAATATATGAGTTTGGCGTTATGACGTCGATGTAAGGCGTCAAAGAAAAAAATTATAATAGCCTTTCAAGACGTCATAATTATTTGGACTAGGTCGACACTGGAGCAACAATCAGTTGCTGTTCTGTAACATTGTTAAAACATTTACATATAAACGACATATACATCGAAAAATCCAACATACATGACTGTGTAGGAGTTGGTGTGAATTACATACTAGTATTGGTTTTGTCGAACTTTCTATCGTTATTGGCAATCTTGTTTTTCTGCAGAAATTTCATGTTTTTCAAGGTTAAACCAGCATTTGATTTTAGTTTTGGACTTTGTGCAGAAGAACAAGGTCAGTATTGATTCAAATAAACAAACACTTTACATACCAGATAACGTGAATGAAACCAAATACACTCTATTGACTGAAATGCGGGTCTTGTTAGGACGGTAGAATCCACAACAATACCACCACTATACCATGGTGACGACATACCGGTCAGAATATCTAACTTGAAAGAAGGTGAAACAATACACTGCCACAGTACCAACTAGCTAGACCAAAAACCATTACAGAAATTCATCAAAACAACAAATCAATGATGCGTATCATGAATCCTACTGAAAATTCAGCCAGCAAATACTATTATTGCTTCTGCAAGCTCAATACAGCCAGAATCTGTACACAGTTTGGATCCAAAATGACACAGACAAGAATCGCCAATCCAATAACACGAACGAACAAGGCCACACTCATTTGTACACACACGCTATTGATACAGGAAATGCATTACCTATTCGTTAGCTATTTTATAGACAGGTACTCCCAAGAAATGAACAAACAGATAGATGAGATGCTGCACCATGGTATTATCAAAGAATCTAACAGTAATTGGGCATCACCAGTGGTAATGTGCAAGAAGGGCGGACAGCTACGCTTTTGTTAGTGATTATCGCTTCCTAAACAATGTATCTCGACCAAAGTTAACGCAGATAATGTAACACAATTGTGTTACATAACAATAATTATCAAGGTGTAATCATATATAACATAACCGAAATAACTACATTTACCCATTATACACTTAGTAACAATGATAACGAATATTATAGACATATACCCTGCAGCCAATAAATGACAATGTCCACTGTTAAATAATATGTATCTTTCAGAGGTTAATTGCATTGTTCGACAATTAACCTCAGACTAGTATTATTCTACATCAAGACTACTACGTAACCTGCCAACAGCTATGGGCCATTGTTTATGGCCCACTGGACTATATAAGATCCCTCAATGGACTTCAAGGTCATAATTCGATTACACCAGAATTCGTCAGATCTCGGCCAGTGTCTCAGTGAAAAACATTATTCGAACTTTTTGAACTATCTTTGAAAACTTGTAAATTAAGTAATAAATTCTAATTGCCAAGTTTTGTTTAGTTATTGACTATATTACATAAGTCAAATTGGTGCCGTGACCAGGATCAGCCAGGGATTCTTACCAGGGAACAACGTAAGTTGCAAATACCATAGCTTTCATTCATTTTAATGGATAACCAAGATGCTTCTATTCTATGTCAGCACAAAAAGTAGAATTAGCTTTCAATGGTGTCGCCAATGAATTACATGGGTTAAGAGACTTAGTTACTATTCAAGGCGATGTAGCCGCAGAATTAAAAGGGTTAAAATCAGCCATTTGTTATCAAAACGTAGTTCAAGGAATAACACCTTTTGTAGGTAATACGAAAGATTTTAAAGCCTGGATTAAGTCAATTGAAAAATATGCTTTACTTTTTAATGATAGGGATCGAATTAAGGAAATAGCTTTTCAAACATGTAAAGGGGCTTGTTCAGATTGCATACAAAGGTATTTAAGAGATCATCGGGAGACAACTTGAGAACAATTAAAAAAATAATTAACTTCAAGGTTTTGAGAATTTACTGACCCTCAACATGCGTCAACTCTTCTGAGACAATTAAAACACGAAGGGGACGAGTCTGTCCAAATTTATGCAGAACATTTATTGAATTTGGCAAATGAGGCATACTCAGACTTAGATGAATATAATGAAGCTATAGAAAGGGAACTCGTAGGCATTTTTATAGATGGTTTAGCTCATTCTTATTTAAAAATGAAATTAATGAGAGAAAACCCAGCAAACCTTTCTTTGGCAGTTAAAAGTGCAATGACTGAACAAAATTTAATAAAAAGATTGACTTTAAGGACGGAAAGGGTAGACGAACCTAGGTATAAAACGATAAGACCAATGACATTAACTTGACCAAGACTGACAGAACCTTTGAACTCTCATGAACCAATGGAAATTGATCATTATCGTGATGCAAAACGTTGTTATTCTTGTGGTAAAGTTAGTCATGTATCACGTGATTGTTGTTCTGGGGGTAATTTGAGACAAATTAATGCCGCAGAAATGCAAACATATCACGGAAACTCGGGTAGAAACAAGGAAATTAATTGTTATTCTTGTGGTAGGGTAGGACATATAGCACGAGATTGTCGTTCTAAGGGAACCTATAGACAAGTAAATGCTGTTGAAACGCAACAATATCAGGGGAATTCGGGAAGAAATAATGAGATAGTTTGTTATCAGTGTAATCAACGGGGATATATTAGGCCAAATTGCCCAAATAGAAAACCTAGGACTGTTAACATGGTAGAAAACTGGGGTGTATATCCGGAAAACTAAAGCGCTCTTGTCACATTGAAGCCAGTGATAAGAGTACAATTAAAAATAAATTACCTACGTATTCTATAAATGTTGCAGGAGCTCCAAATTCAACTTTAATTAAAATTCAAAATCAAAGATATAGAGCTCTCGTAGATTCAGGCGTTAGTGTTTCTTTGATACACAAAAGAATTTTTGAAACTTTGAGGGATAAACCAAAATTACTAAAGAAAACGGCTAATTTACAGTCCGTAAATGGGGGGTTTTTTACATGTAGAAGGTTGTGCAAACTTTTAAAATAGGTAGTACAAAAGTTACTCAATTACTTTATGTTGTTAGAGACATGAACAGAAATATTATTTTAGGAAAAGATTGGTTAGTACAAAATGGAGTTAGGTTATATTTTGATTAAGGATGTTTGAGAATTAAAAAAAATTATGTTCCATTAGAACAAGACATTAATGTGGCTTCAATTGTAAGATTAACCGTAAATGTAGTATTAAAACCACAAACAATTAATGTTTGTCCCGTAGGCCTTAAGAACAATCCAAGTTTTGGAAGTACTAAATTGTTAGAAATCTCACCTGTAGCTTGAGGGTATGGTAGTACAGAACCAGGCTTAATGATAAGTAATACGGTGGTTAATTTTAATAAAAATATGAAGTTTCCTTTGATGATTGTAAATAACACAAACAAATCAATTAGGTTAAAAAGGGGTTGTGTAGTAGGTAAGGCTTCTCATTTAGAAGAAATAAATTTAGTCAATGTGAATCAATCACAAGGAACTTCGGGACTCAAAAAGTTAGACGAGTCTGAAATAAGTGTACCGCAAGAATTTAAAAAGGATATACTTAGAATGATAAGGGACAATGAAGATGTTTTTGCAACTTCAGACAAAGATTTGGGGTGCACTGATACAGTACAAATGACTATTGATACCGGGGATCACTCACCTATCAGATTTAAACCTTATAGGGCCCCTCTCAATCAGAGAAAAATAATAGATAAGACCATTGAGGAACTATTAGAGGCTAATATCATTAGGAAATCTAGGTCGGCTTGGGCTGCGCCTATCATTATTGTTTCAAAAAAGGATAAAACCTCAAGGATGTGTGTAGATTATCGAAGCCTAAACGCAGCTAGTAAAATGTATTCCTTTCCGTTGCCCCTGATTGATGACTTGCTTGCTTCAGTAGGTAAAGCCAAAGTAATGACCTCGCTTGTTTTAAAGTCAGGATATTATCAGGTCAAGGTCAAAGAGTCGGATAAGGAAAAGACTGCTTTTGTATGTCACAAGGGATAATTTGAGTTCAATGTCTTACCATTTGGTCTAGCCTCAGGGCCCAGTTTATTTAGTGAATTAGTTACAGAAGTACTACAAGGGTAAAATCATTTTTCAACTGCTTACATTGATGATATTTTGATATTTTCCGAAACAGAGGAAGAACATTTAGGCACAATTCAACAAGTTTTTGATAGATTACGACAGCACAAACTGAAATTAAAATTGAAAAAATGTATTTTTTTGCAAAATGAAACCAATTATTTAGGCTTTATAATAAGTAAAACTGGATTAAAACCAGATCCTGAAAAGGTTAAGGCCATTCAAGGCATAAAAGCTCCCTCGAATGTCAGGGAAGTAAGAGGATTAATAGGTTGTTTGAGTTATTATCGCAGATTTGTACCTTCATTTTCAAAAATTGCAGAGCCTATAGTTGCTTTAACTTGGAAAAACAAGGTTTTTAATGGGACCACAACTTGTCAGGAAGCTTTTGAAAAGTTAAGGGATGAACTAGTGAAAGTACCATTATTGGCATACCCAGATTTGAATAAACCCTATGTGCTTTACACGGACGCTAGTGATAGTTGTGTAGGTGCTTGTTTAACGTAATTACAAAAAGTCCAATCGAGGGCGAAAATGAAGTGGAAAGACCAATTTACTTCCTATCTCATAAATTGAGTGATTTGCAAACACGTTGGTCAACCATTGAAAAAGAAGCATTTGCTATTCATTATGCGGTACAAAAGTTGAATCATTATTTGTATAATGCTGAAATTGTGATAAAAACAGATCACAAACCTTTGAAATACATCTTAGAATCTCCCATGCAAAATAAGAAAATCCAACTGTGGGCTTTGAATATAACGGGTTATAACTGTACTATTCAGTATATTCCAGGGCCCTAAAACATTTGTAAAACGTGTGTGCAGATTTTATGTCTAGATTACCTTCAGACGAAAAACCAAACGAAAATCCAGATCCTTATCCGGATATTAGTGATAATACGTTCGAAATTAATGTGATTAATTCAAATAGATTTCATTTTACTGACTATGCAAATAATGACAAATTAGTTGAAGATATTCCAGAAAAAGAAAATTTTCAGTTTAAAGAATTTGATATGTCAATTGAACAAATGAAAGACAAAACATTACGCGAGTTAAAGGAACAACTTGTAGGCGATAAGGTACCCGAGGCAGTGCAAAACAAGTACATCATAATAGATCTATATGACATACTTTATTACATCTCAAATGTAGATAATGATCCTATTATAAAAGATTGATTGATTGATTGTTGGTTGCTTAACGTCCAGTGGCAAATATTTCATGCATATTCAGGACGAGAACAAGTTCACAATAAATACAATAGGTAGGTTGTTATAATAGAGGCCATCTAGGATGATGGTCGGGGAAATTTGGACTGCCACTGGAAAATGAGGGTATATTGGATAGGGACAGAAATTTTGCCTTGCAACAGGCCACCTACGGACCCCCTCAAAAAAGTAAAGAGGGTTCTTAACGTGCAAAGAGCGTGGCACTCTCTTTACACGAGGCATCGGATTTAACGTCCCCTTCTGACGGACGTGACTGCGAACTTGATACATCCCGCACAGCCAAACGGACGCCACACTTCAGCAAGCGTTTTACTGCCGGTCGGGAGAAGACCAAGTGACCATATTTCTATACCCCAGTCACCCATGGGGATCTATTATAAAAGAGGGACGAAAGATACCAAAGGGACAGTCAAACTCATAAATCTAAAACAAACTGACAACGCCATGGCTAAAAATGAAAAAAAAAAACAAACAGAAAAAAACAATAGTACACATGACACAACATAGAAAACTAAAGAATAAACAACACGAACCCCACCAAAAACTAGGGGTGATCTCAGGTGCTCCGGAAGGGTAAGCAGATCCTGCACCACATGTGGCACCCGTCGTGTTGCTTATGTGATTACAAATCCGGTAAATAGTCTAATTCGGTAGGTCACATTCATGAAAGGGAAGGGGATTGTAGTTACGACGTAAGGAACATATCCGATATTATTTGTGAAACGGTTATTCCATAACGGTGAACCAACTCGTGATGGCGCCCATAAAATTTACGAAGGGATGATTTCAACTTCACCATTTGGAACTCTTGGTTTAATAGCTTCCTTGGGAGCAGTAACCCTCTATCAAGAAAATCATGATAGGAAATGCAAGCACGGGAATATCGTATCAATTGGGAGATATATACCCCGTATGCAGGTGCTGCTGGAATGTTGCTACTTAGAAATGGAAAGTTCACAATTGGAAAGCTGAAATCATCTCTTTTGTCGTAAAGTTTTGTTTTCAACCGACCCTCATTGTCAATTTCTAGATGTAAGTCAAGATATGAAGCCGACTTAACTGTATCTGTAGTATCCTTTATCTCCAATTCGATGGGATAGATGCGTTCCACATAGTCACCAAATTTGAATTGTTTAGTGAAAGAAAGTCATCTATATAGCGGAAAGTAGAGTTAAAGGATATTGCTAACTTCTTATCTTTCTTCCTAAGAAGTTCCTGCATGAAGTCAGCCTCATAATAATAAAGAAACAAGTCGGCAAGTAGAGGGGCACAGTTTGTTCCCATTGGGATGCCGACAGTCTGTTGAAAAACACGTCCTCCGAACGTTATAAGGTTGTACATACCTTCTCATATAAAAAAAGCAGTTGTAGAACAGTATCATGATAAGAATGGGCACATGGGCATTGATAAAACATTTGATTCCATTCGTCAAAAATATTTTTGGCCAAACATGTTTAAGGAATTGTATAATTATGTCACTACTTGTGTACCTTGTCAATCACGCAATTTACAAAAAGTTAGAGTGCCAATTCAGGAAAAAAAATTCCGCCTAATCCTTTTTGTCATGTAGGGGTAGATTTGAGTGGACCGTATCCAACTACCATGTCAGGTAACAGGTACATTATAGGATTTATCGATTTATACTCAGGGTGGCCAGAAGCTTTTAGTGTCGCAACAAAAAGCACTGACAATGTTGCACATCTTTTGATTGAAGAAATTACTTCAAGGCATTCTGGGATTCAAATTCTAACAAGTGATAACGGAGGGGAAAACTGTTCTAAGGCTATGGAGGAAGTTTGTAAAGAACTTAATATAAAGCATATTATAACTTCATTCTATCACCCTCATGGTAATGCTAAAATAGAAAGATTTCATAGAACATTACATGATGTTTTGTCAAAATTAATAGAAGATCATTCCACAACTTGGGATTTATACTTGAACCAAGCTTTAGCAGCAATTAGATTCAATATCAATGAGTCCACCCAGCTTTCACCTTTTTATGCATTATATAACAGGGATCCAGTTTTACCTTTAGATAACATTTTACAGCCTAGGAGAAAATACAATGGGGAGGAATATCATAAAATTGCCTTGCAACAACAACATAGAATCATTTATGTTGGTTCATAAAACTATGAAAAAATCTAAGCAGAAACAGGCTAAGTACGCAAACAAACATAGCAAAGATATAAAGTTTGAGGTAGGAAACCCAGTTTTTTATAAAAATCATAGAAGGGCAAGCAAACTTTCAAAAAAATGGACTCCGTACTATAGGATTATAGAACAAACTTCACCTGTTAGTTTTATTTTAAAAAATCAGTTAGATGGGACAACCACAAAGGCTCATGCAGAACAAATTCGTTTGGCCAAGTTAGATTGGGAAATTCCTAACAACAATCAAGGTAGGGCATTACGTAAAGCTGCGTATGTAGTTCCCATTGAGTCACAATCAGAAGACTCCTCTGATGATGAACGCATAGATTTAGCCACTCCGTTAAATCAAATTGCAAAAAGATTTAAAAAAGAAAGGGAAAATTCTGATGAAGAAGATGATATACCATTAATGGAATTATCTAAAAAATTAAGGGAGAAGAAAATTTTCTCAGAACAAGATAATGTCAATAATGGTCAATTAGAAAGTGATGATCAAGTAATGAAAGAAGAAGTAGGAAATTCGCCTTCTGATTATGACGTCTCTGACATTGATGATAACATGTCTAGCACTCATTCTTCGTCAGTAACATCTGAAAATTACGACATGGAAGATAACATGTCTGTGAATAGTGTTAAAATAAAAAATAATCAGAAACCTACTGATATGGGGGCTAACGAAACAAAATTGGTATCTAAGGAACATGTACAAAATTTAGTGAGGGCTTTAATATTAATATGTAGGTATCAATTGGCTTTATAGGTAGTAGGAAGGATGCAAATCATTTAAGAATTTCTAAAACTGATAAAATATGTAATAAAACTGGTAATTATTCTCAATTTACAGAATGGCAGACAATGACGAAAGCTATGCCCAGCTAGAATCCCTTTATTTGTGGAAATTATTACCTGAGGAATTATGGTGGCACATATATGTAATGTTTAAGATCATTTTTTCCCGGGAAATACTAGATAGAAAGAAAGGGGAACCGCTATTTAAAGAATTCCACGCAAAACAGAAGCTAATTAACCTGTCGGATCCAGTTATTATCGACAATTTTTGTGGTTTACCCACAAAAGTCGTAGAGATAATCGGACGCCGGAAACAATTTGCCGTAATTCATAATTTATCCTATCGGGAGCATCTGAGGAAGTGGACGGTGGAGAACTTCAAAGCCATTGGATGGTTAAAAAGATCTAATCGCTTTGGGGTTTACCACCAAGAAGTGATTCTGAACAATGCAAGGAAAATGCACCGGATACGCATTTTCGATCTTATAATTAAATTCGAAACTATAATGGAAAACAAGAAAACATTTTATTCAGGACTATCGTACGAATTCCAAAATTGATAAGGCCAGAGAAATAAAAAAAATATTATGATAATTTGTATGTGTATCATTATTTTTAGGAAGAACCAGTGATGAAGTGGTGGTGGTTCTCACTTGTTCTTTTTGGCTTAACCAGCCAATTCATTGTCAAAGAAAATGTCATGTTCCAGAAAATTAAGGAAATATCAACAACAAGGTCAAATTGGTTCATTACTTTTGTCGTAGACTTGGATCCTTTTGAATTGTTTCTTAATAAAATAGAACAAGACTTGGGCAAGGCTTTTCTCGTTACACAAAAGGTTCACACAATTTCTATGTTTTACACCCCAGGGAACCTCTCAATGAAGAATTTCACGCCATACAGAAACTGATTAATCTGTCGGATTAAATTATCATTGACAATTATTGTGGTTTACCCACAAAATTCACAGAAATAATTGGAAGACGAAAACAATTCGCAGAAATACACAACTTACCCTATCGGGAGCATCTTAAGAGGTGGACGGTGGAGAATTTCAAAGCCATTGGATGGTTAAAACGATCCAATCGCTTTGGGGTTTACCATCAAGAAGTTATTTTAAACAAAACAATAAAAACGCACCGAATACGTATCTTTGATCTGATAATTAAATTTGAGACTGTAAAGAAAAACCAACAAGTATTTTATTCAGGACTATCTTACGAACTTCAAAATTAATAAAGGCAATAAAAATAAAATATATTATGATAATCTATATCTGTATCCTTATATTTAGGAAGAACCGGTGATGCAGTGGTGGTGGTTCTCACTTTTTCTTTTTGGCTTAACCAGCCAGTTCATTGTCAAAGAAAATGTCATGTTCCAGAAAATTAAGGAAATATCAACTACAAGGTCAAATTGGCTTATTACTTTAGTCGTAGACTTGGATCCTTTTGAATTGTTTCTTAATAAAATAGAACAAGACTTGGGCAAGGCTTTTCTCGCTACACAAAAGGTTCACACAATTTCTATGTTTTACACCCCAGAAAAAAAACATTTTAAGTCTACAAAGGGGGGTTGGAGGATTAAATCGGACGAACGATTGTTTACAATTTCAATTCAATGATTACAAATCTTTATATTACGACGAAACGGCAAAATTTAGAACTTAACGTAGCTTATTTCCTATTATAGGCAAGGCATTAAGCTTTTTATTTGGTACTGTATCAGACAGCGACCTGTCAAAAATTCGAAGAAATATCAAAACTTTGGCACAAAATCAAGATGCAATTCGTCATAGTGTTCAACTATTTTAATCACTACTCAAACACATGTATCTGAAAATAGACACAAGGTTAATGAGTTGAATGAAAGTGTTGAAGAACTTGGAAATATACTACAAACTTTTGCCACGGATTTAGAAAAACAAATTGAAGTTATGGGAAGTTATTTACAAGCTTATTTGCATATGGACATGATAATAGGTGAAATAAAGGACCTTCTGAACATAGCAGGGGATTATTTAAACCATTTGCAATTACAACTAAACATGTTGTCCTTAGGACACATGTCACCTAGTCATAGGGAGCTACCATTTGATTTTTATGGGGGGGGGGGGGGGGGCTAGGATGAAAAATTTTGTCCTGCATTTTTTCTCTAATCGGTCCTGCCTTTTTTTTTTAGTTTATCCTGACTTTTTTTTTACCTAAATTGTCGTCCTGACTTTTTTTTTTGCAAGTGTCACATCCTGCCTTTTTTTTTTTACTCAAAACTCCTGTCCTGCCTATTTTTTTCAAATTTCATCCTAGCCCCTCCATAAAAATCAAATGGTAGCTCCCTTATCTCACCCGGTAATTTAAAAGTACTATTGACTGACATAAAACGACGACTACCGGCGACATTAAAAATACCTGGTGACGAAGTTAGAAGATATTTGGAATTTTTATAAATTTTTGACCTGCAGTACAGTTTTGGACGAAAACAGAATAATCATTATCAATACGTTACCATTACTAGATATAAGAGACACTTGTGACATTTATAAGATTCACAACTTACCTGTTCCTACTACGATAACTGATTAACAATCTGACTCGAGCAATATGGTTGCTCAGTATGAATTAGAATCCATGGGTTTGGGTGCGATATTCGTTGGAATAGCTATATTTTTGTAATGTAAGTTTTTTAGAAACAAATCTTGGTTAGCCAAAAAGAAGTGTGAGTTCAGGTTCTAATGCCACGAACGATGGGTACCAAATGGTGTCAACGCAAATGGTTGGGACAGAAGTACCTGATTCCAGAGAGAAGATTCCCTCTGCACCATTACTCAAAGACGATGCAAAACCGAAGACCGATGCGACCAGTCTCTTGAGAAAGATGTACCCAGAGCTAGATACGTCAACTACTTCGTAAAAGGACTGGATTGTGAACCTTACAACGTAGACGACCGAATCCACTAGCAGATGACGAACCAGGTAAATAATTTTAAAGTGACCCTATGAACTGTGTAAATAGAATTGTATAAAGACTTGCGTTCCTAACCAATATTGAGGAACAACATACTATGATGGTGACGGAAATAAAACATGAACTATATATCCCGAATTATTGAACTTATGATTCGAATGAACTATGTGTAAATATATCCAGCTATTGGACTTGATGAAATTAATGAACTTATTATATCCAGATATTGGACTTATAGAACTTTATAAACTTAGATGTGTGGTGATGGTAACCGGAAACCTAACAATGAACTATTTAGGATAACCTACAGGAAGAAAAACGACCGTACTTTATTGAACCTTCGTTCTATTTTTGAGGAAATGCATAATATGTAACACAATTGTGTTTCATATCAAAGTGTAATTAAATAAAGCATAAACAAAACAACTACATGTACCCTTTAGACACTTAATAATAATTTATACGACTATTATAGACATATGCCCTGCAGCCAATAAATGACCATGTCTACAGTGAAATAACATGTATCCTTCAGGGGTTAATTGCATAGTTTGACAATTAACCACAGACTAGTATTATTCAACATCCAGACTACTACGTAACCGGCCTACAGCTATGGGCCATTTTTATGGACCACTGGACTATATAAGATCCCTCAATGGACTTCAAGGACACAGTTCGATTAGACAAGAATTCGTCAGATCTCGGCCAGTGTCTCAGTGAAAAACATTTATTCGAACTTTTAAACGATCTTTGAAAACTTGTAAATTAAGTAATAAATTCTAATTTGACAAGTTAGTTAACTTATTGACTACTTAAAATTGTAACATGTATCCTTCAGGGGTTAATTGCATAGTTTGACAATTAACCACAGACTAGTATAATTCAACATGCAGACTACTACGTAATCGGCCTACAGCTATGGGCCATTTTCATGGACCACTGGACTATATAAGATCCCTCAATGGACTTCAAGGACACAATTCGATTAGACCAGAATTCGTCAGATCTCGTCCAGTGTCTCAGTGAAAAAACATTTATTTGAACTTTTAAACGATCTTTGAAAACTTGTAAATTAAGTAATAAATTCTAATTTGACAAGTTAGTTAACTTATTGACTACTTAAAATTGTAACATGTATCCTTCAGGGGTTTATTGCATAGTTTGACAATTAACCACAGACTAGTATAATTCAACATGCAGACTACTACGTAATCGGCCTACAGCTATGGGCCATTTTCATGGACCACTGGACTATATAAGATCCCTCAATGGACTTCAAGGACACAATTCGATTAGACCAGAATTCGTCAGATCTCGTCCAGTGTCTCAGTGAAAAACATTTATTTGAACTTTTAAACGATCTTTGAAAAGTTGTAAATTGAGTAATAAATTCTAATTTGACAAGTTAGTTGACTTATTGACTTCGCCACAGGGAGAAGACCAAGTAAACATATTTCTATTCCCCAGTTCCCCTTGGGGGTCCAGCTATTTTGAAACTATATGACAATATCAACAAAAATGAAGGTGTTCATACAGCACGGAGTGTTAATTTGTCCAAACATGAAGTTTACTCCAAAACTATGGAAGGCCGACTTCCTTCAGGGAGTACATAGAAATAACAACATACATGGAACCTCGAAACAACTTAAACGTACGCATATAGGAGTAGAACTTTGAAAACGAGATAAACTTCACCAAAAAAAAAAAAGGAAACAGACTTTAAATAAAACCAAGATTACACGCTAACCTTAGCAGTTCAGGCAAGGAGATTATAGCAGAACGCAGAAAAGCTTGCAGAGCATAAGACATAGAGAGAAATGAACTAAAAGCATGACTATTACTGAAAAGGTCAACTAGATCCACAGCCTGCCTTACAGTTCTAGGACCAGCCAACTACTGCAAACCAAAGCTTCCAAGACCTGATGCAGACTGCGAAACCAGAGCCAACAGCAAACCAAACCATAAAAGGTCCAAATATCATAAAACGGATTTAAATGTCGAAAAAATCATAAACGTCTCCTTAATACTATATCCACTTGCCTTAAATTGTAAATAATTCCTATAGAATAAATAAAAAAAATCAAAATGTTATATTTCTATCAATGCAAGCGATGATTTTGAAATGAAATATTTTATGAAATTTTAAATATTTTTTTACAACTGAGGTTCATTTTCCTCTATTTTGTCGGCATATTATGTGTGGTTTGTTAACAAAATAACTTATATTATATACTGTTAAAAAGAACTTTCGCACCTATCTACTTTATTTGATTGTCTTTTATTGTCTTGTTACTTTTAAATTTAGAATGTAAGTGGTTACTAATATCATCACAAACTGAAAAAGAGAGATTTAAACATAAAATACTTTTTAAAAGACACCAGTACAGTTGAAAACATGCAAAACGGCTACACAACTATATTTCATTGTTTAAACTATAACAGTACTGTTCCTTTACTTGACATGTGTGAGGCTTTCTGATTCATTGCATTTTTTTCTTATATCCTCTCATTGTAACATTATATATCTCTCTTCGATGGATGCGTAAACAATCTTCAGATACATATTATTCTCAGAAAGAAAGAGAAAACGGAGAAAAGGCGAGATCAGTCCCCGTTTTGGAGACAGCTGTAAAGCGGGACATATTGGAAATCGATAAGTCGTTTTTCCCGAAAGGTGTGACGAAAGTATGACCAGAACACTTGTTGGACTGATTTTGTTTTCTATAAAACGAATAAGCTATTGTGTACATTTGTGTGAAAAAAAGTGTTTTCCTAAACCAATATTAAATGCAAAGGCTAATACAAGATGTTCCGTCGGATGTATTATAGAAAGATTTTAATTACATAGTATTATTATAGAAAGATTTTCATTAAATATTCTTATTATAGAGAGATTTTCATTAAATATTCTTCACACATTTGTATCTAAATAAAAGAATCAATTTTTTTTTTTTTTTTACATGTATATCATATATATAAAGAGTTAACTTTCAAGTACAATCCTCATTCACTACAAAACAATAATTAATATGGAATTTACAGAGGCAATGAGAGAATTTGTTTTTAAAGAATTGGATTATTATCCTTACTCGTTAATTACGAACCAGGAAACTTTTCCTTGTAGTGTCTGTAATGTTTCTCAAGAAATGAGGTTAGAGAGGGAAATGTTAATCAAACTGCCAATGGAGGATAATTCGTTTAATGGCAGTCTAAAAGAAATGTATCATCAGATGATACATTTAACAATTAGTGAAATAAAAAAAATGTTTTACCATATAGAAACTGGCATACTGTGCAGTATCCAATATTTAGCCAAAAGGATTATGGAAAAAGGTAAGCATCAATTTGGAATGGGAGAAAAAGTACATGAAACTATTTCAGACCTATTATTTGACAGGTAAGTTTTTACAAATTAAGTCTTGCAACAGGAAAACGTCGACGTTGTGATCTTCTTAAGTTGGGTTGTTGTACAGGTTCTATTTGTTGTTGCGGTAATTGACGAATTTCCAGATGTCGTTGAGGTAAATTGTTGTTTTGTAAATTTTTCAGATAATTAAATACTTGTAGAATGGTTTCTAATCTTCTTCTTAAATTTTGATTTCCTCTTAAAAACACTTCCGAAACAGCTATAATTGTGACAATTATATATATAAACCAATCTACAAAGAAGAAAACAAGTCATCTGAACTAACACTTTCAGAACTACATGTATGCATATAGTGGGGGTTATACTCATTTGTTATGGGGGTATGGAGCCCCCTATAGCAGTGACCTGATGCAGACTGCGAAACCAGAGTCACCAGCAAACAAAACCATAAAAGGTCCAAATATCATAAAATGGATTTAAATGTCGAAAAAAATCATAAACGTCTCCTTAAAACTCTATCCACTTGCCTTAAATTGTTAATAAATCCTATAGAAGAAATAAAAAAAAATTAAAATGATATATTCCTATCAATGCAAGCGATGATTTTGGAATGAAATATTTTATGAAATTTTAAATATTTTTTTACAACTGGGGTTCATTGTCCTCTATTGTGTCGGCATAATTATGTGTGGTTTGTTAACAAAATAACTCATATTATATACTGTTAAAAAGAACTTTCGCACCTATCCACTTTATTTTATTGTCTTGTTACTTTTAAATTTAGAATGTAAGTGGTTACTGTTATCATCACAAACTGAAAAAGAGAGATTTAAACATGAAATACTTTTTAAAAGGCACCAGTACAGTTGAAAACATGCAAAACGGCTACACAACTATACTTCATTGTTTAAACTATAAAAGTACTGTTCCTTAACATGACATGTGTGAGGCTTTCTTATTCATTGTATTGTTTCTTATATCCTCTCATTGTTTCATTATATATCTCTCTTCGATGGATGCGTAAACAATCTACAGATACAGATTATTCTCAGAAAGGAAGAGAAAACGGAGAAAAGACAAAAACGGTCCCCGTTTTGGAGACAGCTGTAAAGCGGGATATATTGGAAATCGATAAGTCGTTGTTTTTCCCGAAAAGTGTGACGAAAGTAGGACCAGAACACTTGTTTGACTGATTTTGTTTTCTATAAAATGAATAAGCTATTGTGTACATTTGTTTGAAAGAAAGTGTTTTCCTAAAACAATATTAAAAGCAAAGGCTAATCCAAGATGTTCCGTCAGATGCATTATAGAGAGATTTTAATTACATAGTATAATTATAGAGATTTTAATTACATAGTATTATTATTGAGAGATTTTCATTACATAGTATTATTATAGAGATTTTCATTACATAGTATTATTATAGAGAGATTTTCATTACATAGTATTATTATAGAGAGATTTTCATTACATAGTATTATTATAGAGAAATTTTCATTAAATATTCTTATTATAGAGAGATTTTCATTAAATATTCTTCAAAGATTGAAGTATAATGTAATCATCGTTTAGTTGCACTTGTCCAGATAAATGACCATGTATAAAATTTTATTGACCATGTACAAATTTAGCCAGTGGGGTTTATGATGTGAATAAACACTGCATTACTGAATGACCATGTTACGTAAACACCATTACACATGTTACTTTTAAGTGTATTGGGGAGGTTACGAGTAAAAATACGGGTAATTCAACGGTTACTTCAAAGTTGCAAAAGTTAAGTACCGACATTTATTACTTTATTTGATTAATGGGATACTTTCTCCGGGTACTATATAAACAAGTTTGTTCGGTAGGTGTACTATCTGTACATTCCAACTGAACAGAACTTTATGTTTTTATTTTAAAGGTTAGTAGACTTTACACATGGTAGCAACTTAATTATTTTAATTTAGAAAAAAATTGTGGTTAAAAGTACATTTTTAAACTGTAATCTGAAAATAGAAACAATGAACTCGTTTAATTTTTTTTATTCAACGGAAGACTTAAATTGTTCAATGTCATTTGATTTATTTACAACTTTATTGCATTTTTTAATTATTACCATTTTAATTTGTATTTTAATTTGATGTTTAGTATTGTATTATAATAAACAAAACTGATCTGTAAATTCCAACTGAACAGAGCTTTGTGTTTTTATTTAAAGGTAACCGGACAATTTCTGAAACACTAGCGGTGTGATAAAGTCCTGAAAACACGAACACGAACAGCCACAAATTACTTGTTATCTGCCTCTCATACAAAGTTTCATCCAACCTCTCGCTAAACCAAGCTGAGTTAGTCCAACCCAAAAACAACACCAAACACAAGTACAAAAAATGTTGGAGGAAAAGAAAACGATTTCCGGTGGATGAAGCTAAGAAGTGGCAAAACAACCAGAAGAACAAGGAGCCGAAAAATGAATAACCTCCAAGGATTTTACCCACTATCACCAGAACCTGGAACCTACGTTGGAGAAGGGACGATAGCGAAGGACCTAAAAAGTATACCAGAAGAAGAAACGGAGGAAGCACATCCATATACTAGTGAAAACCTGGCACAACCAGAAGACCAGGGAGCTGCGGCGCCAATGCCAAAAGCAAAGGAAACAGAAAAGGGAGGTGCAGGAGTGGAGTTTGGAAGCAGGACTCAAAGTAAATATAAATTATCTTTGTACCTAATGTTTCCAATGTACCACCAAACTTAAATTATAACTTTCCAACTGTTACAAGTCAGCCAACAACGTCTAATGCTCATTATTCAAATTTTCCACCATTGTTAAATTTAAATCAGGTTGTTTATCATAAACCATTGGTAAAGGCTGCGAGAATGCCTAATGTGATTTCACTAACAAAATTTACAGAAAAACAATCAGCCGAGCAATGCCTAAAGTACTGAACACCACTTGTTTAATTTAATCCATTATTGGTATAATGAAAATAATCCTAACGGAATACAAATCAAGTGTATGCCACAAACACCTGGCAATTTATCCTTCGTAGAGGAGATCAAACCCTATACCACTGTTCCAAGTGGTTAATAATCTTTCTCAAGCTTCACTGAAGAAAATCTCCAAACTTTTACTGGCGAATTTACCTCTCTTTTAAATAGTTTAAAGAAGACTTGACATGTGAAAATGCTATCAATGCTCGCCTTAAAGACTTTACAACCATACAATCCCAATATTTAAGTGAAATGCAGAAAAGAAAATGCCATAATGATGGCATCGATATATCCACCCTTCCTTACCATCTAAGGAAAAGAGGAAACGAGTAAGATGCTTTAAATGTAGGCCCCAAGATATTCGCCATGTGTAAATTGATTCGTTAGTGAAAAGGTTCTTAAAATGGTCTTATGTTTTAACCAACATGAACGACCGGAGACAAAATTGACAAATTCATGACTTCGTACAGGTATTTGAACAATCAAAATCCTTCAGGCAGTTTTAAATTTAGAATACATAGTTATCCTGAATATCATATTTTCTTAACACTCGAATGTATGAACCGTCCAGAACGATTTGGGGAACAATATAAACAAATCCATGACCTCGTACAGGTAAGTATAAAATAAAATTCCTTTAAGCATTTTTAAATTTAAAAACAAAAGAATCCTGAATGTCATATATCTATATGAAATTAATCATCACATGCGGCACAAGTTCAAGCTATAGCTAAAGATAACTGTGATTGTCGAGATATAGTTAAATAAGCAATGATTACTGATTAAAATCCAATGATTCTAAAATGGTATATTAATTATAAACTTATGTATGGTTTGTTAGTGAATTTACTGGTAGATGGTTAAGAGAAACTAGGCCGGTAAAAATAACTTTAACTAATCTGCAAATTCAAATCATTTTTTTTTTTGTCATGAGCATATTCCTAACACAATAGAGTCAGAAGAACGCTGTCTCATTGAACTAGCATTGTTCGAAGAACATCTACTTGATACTTTGTATAGAAGAATGCTAAACAAATTAACAGAAAGATGATAAAAAAAAACGTGTTTAGAATCTATGTAAGTATATTTCGATTGATTAATTCTTCGATGTAAACAAAGTAAATGAAAATTATCGCCATCCTGATGAAGTATATGGTTATCCAAAGATTTCTAACATTGTAAACTTGGTTTGTATTCATTTACCACACCTTCCATTCTATTAACTGTAAAAATGTAGTAGCCAGTACTTAACGATACTATCATGAGATACGATTACTTCCATATAGTTTCTAAACGTTTGGCATATGGTTATCCACAGATTGCTAACATTGTGAACTTGGTTTGTATTCATTTACTACACCTTCCATTCTATCAACTGCAAAAATATAGTAGCCAGTACTTAACGATACTAACATGGTCCGAGACCACAATTGTCGTCCCTTGATTTTTCGTTGTTCACGAATATAGTCCCTAGTGTTGACAGTGGGTTGACGCCGTAAACATAAAACTGTCCATATTTTGACTTAGAGCCGATGATTTTTTTTTATAATTTTGATATAATATGTCCCAAAAGTAGTACAACACACTCTAAAAATTTCATTGAGAAAGCGCAGGTGGAATTTTTTAAATTTATATTTATGTTCTAAAACAAATGCACCACGAATTTATTGTGGTCTCGGACCTCACGAGATATGATTACTTCTACATAGATGCCAACCCCCTTTTGACACAATCAGTAACAAACTATCAAATTTTCCGTATTTTTGAAAAGTTTTCAGTAATCATTCATAAACGTGCATTTACCAATAAAAATTACTGACGAGTGGTTGCAAAGTGATGTACACTAAAATTTGTCATTTAACATGTTGTCTGTAGTATGTATTCCGTTCATTGATTGTTCAGATGTTCTCGACTCAAACATTTTTGTTTTGTCAAGGAGAAGTA
Source organism: Mytilus galloprovincialis (assembly GCA_037788925.1). NCBI lineage: Eukaryota > Metazoa > Mollusca > Bivalvia > Mytilida > Mytilidae > Mytilus > Mytilus galloprovincialis. The sequence goes on along the minus strand of CM075338.1, from coordinate 55,378,405 downwards.
GAGAAAGGGGGAAAGCTACTTAATAAAATGCAAGTTTGCCTCTTCGGAAGTCAGTTAGTTACCCAACAATAGGTTGATAACTCCCGAGAAACCGGAAGCATTACATTGGCGTTTCCTAAATACTGGACCAGGACGGAAAAGTAATGATAAAAATCCGCGTTTTACAAAATTGAACGTCGATGATTGGGAATCCGTAACTATTCGACTTTGACCGTAATAGCGTAGTTTTTATCGCAAAATCGGAAAAACTACGGAAAAATCGTAATGGTTGGCATCTATGCTTCTATTTAGTTTCTAGACGTTTACTAGTAGCAGCTTCACTTATTCCAAATACTTATATGCAATTACTTCCCAAAGAAAACGCAAATATATTACTTAGAAAGTTCCCATACATTATTATTTCATGTTTTTCTTAAAAAGGACAGCGACTCTCGAGAGAACAGTCTCATTGTTTAATATATGACTCGAAAGTTATAAACACTGGTCTCATTGTTTAATTTATAACTTGAAAGTTATAAACACTGTGTTCATGATTTTGCTCATTAATGAAAAGGTTCTTAAACACTCGACCAACCAACATGTATCAACCAACATGAACGACTTGATAACAATTGTCGTACAGGTATATGAACAGCTTAATTCCTTCAGGCAGTTTTACATTTAAAAAGAAAAGTAATCTTGAAAGTCATATATTTTTTTGGCAGTTTTGAAAAAAAGAAATTCTTAATGACATATATTTCTACGAAATAAATAATCACAAATTCAAGATTCGCTTAATTTAAGCTACAAACGTCGTCAACTTGATTGTCTATCTAACGAAAAATCAACGACTAGAGAATCAATTGTCGTATAGGTAATACAGGTAACAGCTACATTTCTTCAAGCAGTTTGACATTTAAAAAGTCAAGGAATCCTGAATGTCATATATTGTATTGCAATGTCGCAATTATTAAGGTTCATCATAACCTTTTGGCTAAAATGGCCGTATTTACACCCCAAATTTTACTCTGAGTACAGACTAACCTATACACCTGCAACAGTTTTAAGGGATGGCAGGAACTAGATATATAAATTTTAAATGCATTTTATGTTTCAGAAAATTATAAAATTTTCTAGATTTTGCTATCCATTTTTTTTCGTTCCTGCAGAAGGTGCAAAAATTAACTAAGTAGTGAAAACGATTGAGAAGCTCCCTTCATATAATCAATGTTGTCAGTAGTATTGATTTAAATGGACAATAGATGGACAATAGACACCTGTAAACAATAGGTGATTTAACAGGTTTAAACTGTGTAACAGAGTGGACCGTATCAAATGAAACTCGGGTGTTTGTTTATATTGCTATCTTTTGCAGACTGGAAAAAAATGAACATCAAAATCCAGGCAAGTTTTTAATTTTCTGAAACGTAGACTTCATATAACTTTTATATATCTAGTTCCTGCCATGCCTTAAAACTTTCCTGGATGTACCAGTTTGTCTGTACTCATAGTAATTTTGGAGGTGTAAATGTAAGCCAAAAAAGTGTCCCATGAAATTGTGTCCTCTAGAACATTATTTCACAGTTCAGCTGTGAAATTTTGTTCATGGGACAAAATATCACATTTGTAAACCATAAAATAGTGTCTCCCCTAGTGAAAAATTGTCTCTAGTACTTGCACATAATTTCATGGATGATTTATAAAATTATGTCCCAAAGGACAATATTTCATAGTGTAGCTATTTTTTTCTGTCCCTATACAAGGGAAATAATTTAGAAATCATTTAAATGTTTTAATCAATTAGTTAAATCATAATTGAAAATTAAATAAAGACTACACAGATGTGAACAAAAATGGAAAGTGAGGAATATAAACAGCTGTATAATTATGTGTCTGATGGTCAATACCCTCCAGAATTTGACAAAATGATAGATCATTTAGAAGGAAGGCAAAGCTCTTTCAAATTAAAAACAATGAAATGTATTATATACATGTTGACAAAAAAACACAAGAGCAAACATTAAAACTTGTAATACATAAGGAAAAATTAAAACAAGTGTTGTATCTATGTCATAATGAAAGTGGATGTCATCTTGGGGTCAACAAGACCTGCAGTAAGATATCTGGGAAATATTACTTCCCGAGAATCACAGACATTGTAAAGAAATATATCTCAGTTTGTGATGAATGTCAGCATCAAAACAAGAAGGCCAAATCTGTTATGCCAGAACTGATGCCAGTGCCTTGTGGCAAAAGAGTTTGGGGTAAAATTGGTATAGATTTGATATATATAATATTTATTGTCAAGGGACACTTTTACTTAGAGGTGGACAATATTTTATAATAAAATTATGTCCTGGACCAAATTTCATAGATCATATCCATGAAATTTGGTCCATGGGACATGATTTCATGGGGGACACTATTTAATCCTACATAAACACGGCCATATTTTTCAATTCCTTATGATGAACCTTAAGTTGAACATTTAAGTATTTTTTTTCAAACTTTCACACTTTACAAACAGTATTGTAATGGAGGTTGTCTAACATTAAAGGTTCTTAAAACATGTAAAACGCTCGAATATACCGAACAAAAAAGAACAATTAACAAACACATGACTTGTACAGATATATGAAAAATCATACTTCTTCAGTCAGTTTTGAAATAAAAAAGAAATCCTGAATGTCATATATTTCTATGAAATTAATTATTCCATACATCTCAAATTCAAGGATTCGCTCAATTTTAACTGCAAACGGTGTCAATTCGATTGCCAATCTTTAGAAAAATACGCAATGATTACCAATTTAAAGCCAAATGAGTATATAACATCAAAGCTTCTTAATACGCTCGAATGTATCAGCATGCAAGAAGGACTGGGAAAACAATTTACAAATTCATCACTTCGAACAGGTACCAGTATATGAGAAATAATTCTCCTTCCGACAGTTTAAAATTTAAAAAAAATAAAAAAATCGCGAACGTAATATATCTACATGAAATCAATCACCACATGCAACACATATTCAAGGTTTCACTCAATTTTTACTGCAAACGGTGTCAATTCAATTGTCCCTTTTGGAAAAAAATACGCAATGATTACCAATTATATTATGCTTTTAGCTTGACAGCGTATTGAAGGCCAAGCTTCAATCCACCAACACTCCTGGAATAAATTCAATTTTTTTCCACATAATTGAAATTATTCAATTAAACGACAAATTAAAACCAAAGGTAACTATGTTACATGGGTAAACAAGAAGTAATTGTAACAGGATGCTGTTACGAAGTCTCCCAAACAAAGCTCCCATAACTCGCCATTTATATGGTCCCATGTTCATTTGATTTGATTTTTTGTCCAATACAAGAATATATATGGCTTACGGGTGAGGATCTCCACCATTTACAAGTATTCAAACAGGAGGGGGTGGTGGTAACCCCCAGAGACTTTACCTACATTTCATTTGATTTGTTTTATTGTCCCATACAAGAATATATGTGGTTTAGGGGTGGGGATGTTGACCGTTTACAAGTTTTCAATAAGAGGGGGTGGAGTGACCCCCTCGGGACTTCCCTTTTATTTCATTTCATTTGTTTTATTGTCCCCTACAAGAATAAATATGGTTTAGGGGTAGGGATCTGGACCATTTACAAGATAATAGCACATTCTCAAATTGAATGGGGTGGGGGCAACCCCCAGGAACTTCCCTTTAATTTCATTTGATTAGCTTTATTGTCCCATACAAGTATATATATGGTTTAGGGGTGGGGATGTTGACCGTTTACAAAGTTTTCAAACAAGAGGGGGTGGGGTGACTCCCTCGGGACTTAACTTTTATTTCATTTCATTTGTTTTATTGTCCCCTACAAGAATATATATGGTTTAGGGGTGGGGATCTGGACCGTTTACAAGATAATAGTACATTCTCAAATTGAACGGGGTGGGGGTGACCCCCAGGAACTGCCATTTAATTTCATTTGATTAGTTTTATTGTCCCATACAAGAATATATATGGTTTAGGGGTGGGGATGTTGACCGTTTACAAGTTTTCAAACAAGAGGAGGTGGGGTGAGCCCCTAGGGACATCACTTTTATTTCATTTCATTTGTTTTATTGTCCCCTACAAGAATATATATGGTTTAGGGGTGGGGATCTGGACTGTTTACAAGATAATAGCACATTCTCAAATTGAACAGGGTGGGGATGACCCCCGGGGACTTCCCTTTAATTTCATTTGATTTGTTTTATCGTCCCATTCAAAAATATATATGGTTTAGGGGTGGGAATCTGGACTGTTTACAAGATAATAGCACATTCTCAAATTGAACGGGGTGGGGATGACCCCCGGGGACTTCCCTTTAATTTCATTTGATTTGTTTTATCGTCCCATTCAAGAATATATATGGTTTAGGGGTGGGGATCTGGACCGTTTACAAGATAAAAGCATATTCTCAAATTGAAGGGGGTGGGGATGACCCCCCAGGGACTCCCCCTATATTTCATGTGATTTGTTTAATTGTCCTATAATCATTTCTGAAGACTGCATGTATCTATCACTTACAGTTTTTAAGTTATATTCATTTGAAAATTTTAGAAAATAAAATCCCATAGGGTTCTATAGTAAACCCCTCCCTCCTTTCTACCCCCCAAAATACCCCTTAATAGAACCAAATGCACAAACGAAACATTGATGGCTCATCTAGACATGTTAGTTTTACATATTTTAAAATCCTAAGTAAATCTGACAAGCCGTTTAGGAGAACCGCTGCGGACAAGTTCATTTTTAAAGTGGCGGAAGAAGAAGAAGAGGAAGAATAATAAAAATAATAAGAACTGACCAAAAACAATAAGTCTACAAACTTTGTTTGGGAGACTTAATTATAACGTAGGTTAACTACTAGTGCATCTTAAGGATGCTCGTTAGTTAATTGCGATGAGAACATGCTGTGAAGGCCAATATATTCATGGTCGTGTTACATGTATTGAAAATTTCAAACTCGTGTAATTTCTTTATTCCTTGAAATATCACACTGAAATAAACTGTTTAACTAAGTTTAACTTTTAGATTTTTTTTTTGTTATCAATAAAGAGATTCTATTGTTATAAAATATTTCTGTAAGATTTTTTTTTTTATTAAAAGTATGTCGCATTTTGACAACAAAATTTATTGAAAAAATCATTGAAAACATCCCGTATGCTTTTTTGATTACTCAATAAATTAGAAAGTGACATATTTTCTTAGATTTTTATCACACAATCTGAATCTATCCTTTTGAAAGTGAAATAATTGGCTCAAATGGATACTTCTAAGAAAACATTGTTAATTAAAGGTACCAGGATTAAAATTTAGAACGCCAGATGCGCGTTTCGTCTACATAATACTCATCAGTGACGCTCATATTATATTTATAAATCCAAACAAGTTAAAAATTGAAGAGCATTGAGGATCCAAAATTAAAAAAAATTCTGCTATATACGACTAAGGTAATCTATGATTGAAATATTAAGAGTTGCATCAGAAGGTGGTCTCTGTAACACCACATCACACCACATATTGCACCAAAGGACAAATAACATATGTAAACCAAAGCAGATATTGTACATCATTTGGTTATCAATATCAAGGTGTCCAAATTGCGCAATTACTGATCCAATTTACCTTTTTCAAAATGATCACTAAAAGTCATGCCAAGAAAGTAAAAAAAACCTGACAACTCGCAAAGAAATCCTGAATACTTCCAAGTTGGCAAATCCAGTGGTAAAAGCAGAGACCACACCTCAATACAGATCCCTTAAATAGATAGTGCAAGTGCAATGTACTTCCTATGTGCGGCAACACTCTTCAGTCTTCTGATTGCGAACGGAGGCGACTGGCAACATCTGTACTCTTTGTCTGCAAACTAATGATGACATGTAAAGAGAAGAAAATAAACCATTACATTCTGGTATTAGATGGACAGACAGTCAACTGACAATCAACTTGTACAACACTACTTATGATTAACACCAAGTGGACTCAACATCCTATCTTAAGTTTAATGTTGACTATCATGAATGGCCAACCCGGACCTAGCCAAGAACAACTAAATGTAGCCCTTGTATCTGGTTTGCAGGACTGCCAAATTTGAAGTACACCAGTGCAGCAACTCCTTGCAGGAATGATCTAATTACCGGCTTGTCCAAACAGAATGCAACGCACCTCAAGTAGAGTAGCAGCTGAAATGGTCAAACTGTACAAAACATTGATTGATTGATTGTTGGTTGCTTAACGTCCAGTGGCAAATAGTTCATGCATATTAAGGACGAGAACAAGTTCACAATAAATACAATAGGTAGGTTGATACAATAGAGGCCATCTGGGATGATGGTCGGGGAAATTTGGACTGCCACTGGAAAATCAAACTTGTACCACCTACTGTACAAAACAGACATGGCACAAAAACTGAAACTAGTAAAAGAAGTAACATAAAACCGAGGTGTTCCAGAAAATAAAATTTACATAACTTTGAATGCTCGATACAATAGCAACACAATTGTTAGTAATACGAAACCCGGTTAGAATACCACTTAAACATTTGCCCTTTGAATAGAAACAATGACGGATAATAAGTATATTGTATCTGCAGTTGTACAGAATAAGATGTGTTAGAAAGGAGCTCGGCTTAGAGGAAACGGCTTTCTAATAGAATGTCCTAGCATGAAGAATGTACAGCAAATTAATACAGAGCTGCTGCTGCCCTGTCAGAGTATGAGCTAGGAAGAGGGATAGGAACTCAGCTAGGACTGCCGAAATGTCTTGTTCATTGTGTGACCACATATTGATTGATTGTTGGTTGCTTGACGTCCAGTGGCAAATATTTCATGCATATTCAGGACGAGAACAAGTTCACAATAAATACAATAGGTAGGTCGTGTCATAATAGAGGCCATACGGGATGGTGGTCGGAGAAATTTGGACAGCCACTGGCAAATGAGGGTATATTGGATAGGGACAGAAATTTTGCCTTGCAACAGGCCACCTACCGGCCCTCAAAGAGTTGACCACATATTGAGATGGACGTTCAGCTAGATGTATTGAAATAGCCTTATAGTTCTAGAACCAAGGTGGAAAGTCGAAAGACTGGCAAACCATGCACATTTGGGACAGTCTCAATTCAGGGCCTCTTTGCTAGACCAAAACGGTGCCGGAATATTCTATGGAAAAACAAAAGAGGAACATAAACAACTGAGGACGGTGTAAAGCAAAGATATAAAGTGAACATGATCCTATGATATACATTGATTGATTGTTGGTTGCTTAACGTCCAGTGACAAATATTTCATGCATATTCAGGACGAGAACAATTTCACAATAAATACAATAGGAAGGTGGACTATGATATAAAAGAAACTCATGAGGAAATCTGACAAAATAATCTATGAAATAAGCAAAGACTTGCAAAAAGTGGAACTTCTTGCCGTAGCGTCGGTATAAGGTTGTCCAATACAGTCAGTATATCCACCCCGAAATGGGTTTATGGACAATACGGTAGTTATCTTAAAAATGATATTTGACAAGTTAAGTTAAATAAGCCAATTGTAACACTATTGACCAGTTCTGGTCATTGGCGCAGCCCGAAATGAAATCCAGATCCGGTTTTAGTTCTGCTGGTGAATGAAAATGTGTCTCATACTGAAAAAACACTCGTTCGGTTAAAGAAAATGAGTACTTTGTGTCAGATAATGACTCAAGAAAAAGGTTTTGGGACGATTGTGAAACATGGGATTCCAAATCAACCTGAACTTAAACGACACATTTTGTACGATTGACTGATAGCAATATGATTGCATGTTTTAAGACGAATGATCTTTATTGTAAACACATAAAAAAGGAATTTATTTCTTACGAACCACGCCCTGATGATTCTTATTTGTTCATCCTCAAACGTTATTATGCTTCTCTGAAAAGAAAAAATTCTTACCAAAAAAATAGTTTGTTGGATTGATTGATTGTTGGTTGCTTAACGTCCAGTGGCAAATATTTCATGCATATTCAGGACCAGAAGAAGTTCACAATAAATACAATGGGTAGGTTGATACAATAGAGGCCATCTGGGAGGATGGTTGGGGAAATTTGCACTGCCACTGGAAAATGAGGGTATATTGTATAGGGACAGAAATTTTGCCTTGCAACAGGCCACCTACGGACCCCTCAAAGAGTTGTTGCAAGGGTTCTTAACGTGCAAAGGGGCGTGGCACTCTCTTTACACGAGGCATCGGATTTAGTGTCCCCAATCTGACCGGACGTGACTGCAAACTTGATACATCCCGCACAGCCAAGCGGACGCCCCACTTCGGCAAGCGTTTTACTGCCGGTCGGAAGAAGACCAAGTGAACATATTTCTATTCCCCAGTCACCCTTGGGGGGTAGTCTGTTGGAAAAAATGCCTGGTCTTTCACTTGAAACTATGAATAAAGCCATAGCAGAATACATAGGAATGTATCCTACTGAAATAGTTAATAAGCATGGTAACGTTTACATGAAAAAGTCAAGAATATAGCAGAACTTCAACTGAGACTTAATCGAAATAAGATCAAATATAGAAGCTGGTAAATCAGACTTTCACTGATAAATTTGACTGAGCATCAGCCACGTAACTCAATATATGTTCAAAACGTTAAGAATCAATTAAATAACGACAAAAAACCTTTCAACAAACAAAACATTGCTGCTGATATGCAAACTGTCAATACTATGTATTCTGCCAAGCATCATCTTTTTTAAAGAAATTGTTCAGACCACATAAAACCTATCAGCAAGTGTTATCGGCTATACAGATTTCCAAATGAAACATTTTGCTAGTGCCGGTAGATCATCAATAATTGGTGTTGACAGATCATTTCTTTTTGGAGCCTACTTTGTTACGACAATTGTCTACCAGAAAAACAAACTTAAACGTACAGGGAAAACACAAACCAAAATATAATGGAAACAATTTATTCGCATTGGGATGCACACATACCAACGTTTTGTTACGGATATTGCCTCAGTGCTTGATACCACAATTATAGATACATTGCTTAGTTATAGCAATCTTGTGTGATTAGATCAGATGAGAAAAAGGCATTAGTTAAAGCTATCAAAGACAGTTTTCCAACATCTGAACTAACATTGTGCACAAGACATTTGAGTGAAAATGTTACTAGGCATTTGCGAACAAAGGTTGGCGTAAATGACAAAAATGCAAAACAAATTTTGTTTTGGGATAATCGTCTGATAGAAGCAGATACTACGGTAGATATTAACGCTAACATAACAGAGATAGAAAGAACATATAAAGACCCCGTTGGTCTATACCTTACACGAAAAGTTAGTCCTTCTTTTAGGGATTACGTGTACAATGCACGAAAAACAGTCAAGAATTCCATTGCGAAGGGAAAACAATAATTTGAGTTAATTAATCACTTGTTAAATCAAGATTGGAAGCCCGAAAAACATCCAGAGTTGATTCAAAAACACACAGAAATAAAGTTGCAAGAACGTCATGTCAATGGCGCTAGGTATGGAAATAAAAGCTCTTCAATATGCCATTTTCAATGCACAAACTCTCTGGCAGATTAAAGCGGAGAGAGAAAAAAAAAGGCATTTGCATTACAAAAAAATCTTCACTTATGGGAGAAAGTTACTCAAACCCCGGGTCCCCCACTTCATCAGATGGTGGGCTGACATTCACCAAAACAAAGTACATGTATACGTAAACCTTGTCAAAGTAAATGTACGAAAAGTGAAAATGGGCTAAAATACAGTAAACCTTAGCTGTTCAAAAAATGTACTGCTAATCAAAATTGGACCACCATGTACAAAATGTGTGACGATTATGTCAGTTATAAATGGAAATATTACGATAATAATAAAAAAAAGTATGTACCCCCAAGGTAGAACCACGTCCTTGTCGTGGGGTCTGAAAACATGCTTAAATAATAAAGATGGCAAAGCGTTACTGAGAGTTTAACAAATAAAGCATCTTCCCAAATTGGCAAACCACCATGTACCTAGAGTATAACGATTGTGTTAGATATGAACAGCAACACGCATACACTATAACAAAGCAATCTGAGCTTTCTAAAAATGAAGCATCGCATTGATATAACAAGAGTACAGTTAAAAAATATCATAAATCAATGCATCAAGAAATTATATTCGATAATGCCGACTCTATATCTATCTCTGCTGGTTTATTCATACTCTGACTTTACTAAAAAAAAGTACAATATCTTTAACATATTCGTTATACAATCCCTTCCTTCCTTTCATATATTTAATTTCTTCATCTAAAAGTACAATATAAAAAACGACACAATCCCTTTCTCCCTCTCAAATGTTTAATTTCTTCGTCTATATATACAATAAAAAAAAATATCAATTTATTTCTGCCCATATAAATAAAAAAATGCACATTTTTAAAATAATTATTTGGAATATAAGTAATCAAAATAATAAAAAAAAATCTTGTCGGTAAATTCTTCCTTTGTCGCCAATTAGCGAGACCATTCGAAGTGGTGAGGTTCACCCTGTGTCGGGAATATTCCATTGTCTGCAAAGGTGCTACTGTACTTAACTGGTGGAGTCGTTCTTCGTACTTGTCCACATTCCAGATCTCTGCCCTACAATTGGATAACCAGACAAAGTTTTACTTCAAGAAATCCTGAAAATTAAATTAACTTCAGCAGCTATTTTGAAACTATATGACAATATCAACAAAAACGAAGGAGTTCATAGAGCACTGAGTGTTAATTTGCCGAAAAATGAAGTTTACTAAAAAAAAATGGATGGACGACTTGCTTCAGGGAGTACATTGAAATGACAACATACCTGGCACCTCGACACAACTTAAACGTACGCATATAGGAGTAGAACTTTCAAAACGAGGTAAACTTCACCAAAAAAAAATGAACACTGACTTTAAATACATGTTAACCTCAGCAGTTCAGGAAAGGATATAAAAGCAGAGTGCAGAAAAGCTTGTAGAGCAGAAGGCATGGAGAGTAATGAAGAAAAAACATGATTATTACTACAAAGGTCAACTAGAACCACATCCTGCCTAACAGTATCAGGATCATGACAGCTACTGCAAACCAAAGCTTCCAAGACTTGATGGAGACTGAGATACCAGAACCACCAGCAAATACAACCATAAAAGGTCCAAATATAAAAATTTTCGAAAAAATCACAAGTCTACTCAATACTCCATGTACTTGCTTTAAATAGTAAATAATGCCTATTGAGGGAAAAAAAAAACAACTAAAGGTGATATATTCCTATCAATGCAAGCGATGATTTGGGAATGAAATATTTTATAAAATTTTAAACATTTTTTTACAATTGAGGTTCATTTTTTTCTGTTGTGTCGGCATAATAATGTGTGGTTTGTTAACAAAGTAACTCATATTATATACTGTTAACGAGCTTTCGCAACTATCCACTTTATTTGGTTGTCTTTCAATGTCTTTTTGCTTTTAAATTTAGTATGTAAAAGAATGCTGCTATCATCACAAACTGAAAACGAGATTTAAAAAATGAAATACTTTTAAAAAAGCACCATACAGTTGAAAATATGCAAAACAGCTACATTTCTTTGTTCTAAACTATAACAGTACTGTCTCTTTACATGACATGTGTGAGGCTTTCTTATTTATTACATTGTTTCTCATGTCCTCTCGTGGGTTCATTCTCTCTCCCTCTCTCTCTCTGTTGGACGATTGTATAAAAGATTATTCTAGGAGAAAACGTAGAAAAGGCAAGATCGGTTCTCGTATTGAAGACAGAAGTAAAGCGGGACATATTGGAAATCGGTAAGTAGTAGTTTTTTTCCCCAAAAGGTGTGTCGAAAGCAGGATCAGAACACTTGTTTGACTTCGATTTTTTTTCTATAATGTTTTTGTGTTTACTTGTGTGAAAGAAAGCTTTTTCCTAAATCTAAATAAAATTCAAAGGTTAATCCAGAAAGATGTTCCGTCAGTTACACGGATTTGAAGGAACGTATATCCATGAAGGTTATCCTGGATGACCTGAAACTTTATATGATAAAGGTAAGTCTTTTGTTATTTTTTTGTTGCTAGCAATGACGCGATAAATTAAAAAAAAAAACTCCATGATTTCGCGTTTGTAGTTACATGTACTGTGTAGGTGAGTTTAAATCTAATTTGAACCTAAAGTGACGTGGCCAATATATTATAAGATTGTATGCCAAAACTTGTAATTTTATTCTCAAAAGACGCCGACAAGTTTTATATTGTAAATAATAATTGAATATTTTTGTTGTAAAATTTTACCATTCAGGTTTAATATCTATTATGTACATATATATATTATTTTAGTTGATTATCGTCTTACTTAAATCTGTACAGCTTGGCTTATGGATACAAAATGTATCTTTTATAAATGTTTTGTGTAATTGTATACATATGGTGAGACGTAAATGTAAAATAAAATATTGAATTGAATCAGTTTTTAAAACCCCTCCACGATTTTGTGTTTGTGGTTGCAAACTACGCGAACGATCACTAACGCAGTCGAGATATTGTCCCGCTTGGTCAAAAATGTGTCAGTGAAAGTCAACTTAATCTGTGCATCTGTTTAAAAACTAGCCTTATTTCAAATATACTATTTCATCAGCAAATCAACACGAAATGTATGTCCTGTGATCAATCAGCCCACTAAATACATTTTATGTAGTATTTTAACTCGAAGTGAATTAAAATGCATGTCTGCCTAGCAGTTAACATGCAGACGGGTTGAATTTGTCAGTCTGTATGTCAACGTCATTCCCATATGTTCACTTTAAATTAATTCACGAAAATGAATACAATCCGCTCAATAGTGTAATAAAAGAGAGTGCCACGCTCTTTGCACGTTACGAACCCTTGCAACAACTCTTTGAGGGGTCCGTAGGTGATCTGTTACAAGGCAAAATTTCTGTCCCTATCCAATATACCCTCCTTTTCCAGTGGCAGTCCAAATTTTCCCCCAACTATAATCCCGAACGGCCTCTATTATGACAAGACCTACTTATTGTATTTATTGTTAACTTGTTCTCGTCCTGAATATGCATGCAATATTTGCCACTGGACGTTAAGCAACCAACAATCAATCAATCATTTTCAAAGAAATGTATATGAAGGAATTACTTATACACAAAACACATTAAAATTGCATTCTAAAAGTTTTTTTTTTTGGGGGGGGGGGTATATAAAAAAGGGGCAAGGAATTTTTTATGGGAAAAATGCGTATACAGAATTAAAAAGAATGACCTTGAAATCTGACCTTGAAGAACAGATGCATCCATGGTTAAAAAAGAGAAATACACAAATACAATTAAAAAGAATGACCTTGAACTGAGGTATGCGTATACACAATTAAAAAGAATGACCTTGAACTCTGACCTTGAAAAACAGATGCATCCATGATTACAAAAGAGAAATACACAAATACAATTAAAAAGAATGACCTTGAACTTAGGTATGACCTTAAACTCTGACCTTGTAAAATAGATGCATCCATTATTTAAAAATGAGAAATAAACAAATACAATTAGAAAGAATGACCTTGATCTTTGGTATGACCTTAAACTCTTATCTTGAACTCTGACCCTCAACTCTTACCTCAAAGAACAAATGAACACATAATTTAAAAAGAGAAATACACAAATATAATTAAAAAGAATGACCTTGAACTTTCGTTTTTAAGTAATACTCATACACAATTAAAAACAATGACCTTGAACTTTGGTATAACCTTGACTTCTGACCTTGAAGGACAGATGCATCCCTGATAAAAAAAAACCCCAGAAAAACACAAATACAATTAAAAAGAATTATCTTGAACTTTCGTTTTTAAGGATAAGTAGGGATCCAACAAGGACCTAAGGGAACCTCCTACAGTTCCACCAAGTAAACATACGTAGTGATCTAACAAGGACATTAAGTATCCTCCTAAATTCCACCAATTAAACATATGTAGAGATTGAATCAGGACCTAAAGTATCCCCCTACAGTCCCACTGTCAACGTATATTTTCCCCTCCTAACAGAAGTTCCATTGGAAAGTTTGTGAAAAGCGTTGTCATAATATCTGTTTCTGCTGGAACAAATATTCTATACCATTTATTTCGTTAGGAACATTTACTGTAATATTAATTCTTGTTGAGAAAGTATATTGTAGAATATTTTTTTGAACTTATATTTTAAAGGAACACGTATATTCCGTGACACCACCAATTTAACATCAATAGGGTTCGATACCTAAAGTATCCTCCTACAGTCCTACCAATTAAACATAAGTAGAGATCAAATCATGACTTAAGGTATCCTACAGTCCCGTCAGTAAAACAGGACCTGAAGTATCCTCATACAGTCTCATCAATTAAACATAAGTAGGGATTGAACCAGGACCTAAGGTATCCTCCTACAGTCCCACCAATTAAACAAAAGTAGGGATTGAACCAGGACCTAAGGTATCCTCAAACAGTCCCATTAATTAAACATAAGTAGAGATTGAACCAGGACCTAAGGTATCCTCCTACAGTCCCACCAATTAAACATAAGTAGGTATCGTAGCAAGACCTTAAGTATCCTCATACAGTCCCATCAATAAAACAGAAATAAGGATCGAACCAGGACCTAAGGTATCCTTATACAGTCCCACTTATTAAACATACGTAGGGATCGAATCAGGACCTAAGGTATCATTTTACAGTCCCACCAATAAAAGATAAGTAGGGATTGAACCAGGACCTTAAGTATCCTCATACAGTCCCACTTATTAAACATACGTAGGGATCGAATCAGTACCTGAGGTATCCTTCTACATTCCAACCAATAAAACATAAGTAGGTATTGAAGAAGGACCTAAGGTATCCTCCTACAGTCCCATCCATTTAACATAAATAGGGTTCGATACCTTAAATATCCTCCTACCGTCCCACCAATTAAACATAAGTAGGGATCGAATCAAGACCCAAGGTATCCTTCTACAGTCTCACCAATAAAACATAAGTAGGGATTGGACCAGGACCTAAAGTATCTTCATATAGTCCCACCAATAAAACATAAGTAGGGATCGAATCAGGACCTAAGGTATCATTCTACATTCCCACCAATAAAACATGAGTAGGGATTGAACATGGACCTTACGTATTTTCATACAGTCCCATCAATTAAACGTAAGAAGGGATTGAAGCAAGACCTTAAGTATCCTCATACAGTCCTATGAATAAAACATAAGTAGGGATTGAAGCAGGACCTAAGGTATCCTCCTACAGTCCCACCTATTAAACATACGTAGGGATCGAATCAGGGCTTAATGTACCCTTTTACAGTCCCACCAATAAAACATAAGTAGGTATTTAACAAGGACCTAAGGTATCCTCCTACAGTCCCACCCATTAAACATAGAGTTCGATACCTTAAGCCCTTAAATATCCATCTATAGTCCCACCAATTAAACAAAAGTGGGGATCGAATCAGGACCTAAGGTATCCTTCTACAGTCCCACCAATAAAACATAAGTAGGCATTGAACCAGGACCTAGAGTATCCTCATATAGGCCCACCAATAAAACATAAGTAGGGATCGAATCAGGACCTAAGGTTTCATTCTACATTCCCACCAATAAAACATAAGTAGGTATTGAAGAAGAACCTAAGGTATCCTCCTACAGTCTCATCCATTAAACATACATAGGGATCGAAGCAGGACCTACGATATCCTCATGCAGTCCCACCAATAAAACATAAGTAGGTATTGAACATGGATCTTAATTATCCTCATACAGTCCCATTAATTAAACATAAGTAGGGATTGAACCAGGACTTAATGTATCCTCCTGCAGTCCCACCAATAAAACATAAGTAGGGATTGAACCAGGACCTAAGGTATCCTCATACAGTCCCACTTATTAAACATAAGTAGGGATTGAACCAGGACCTAACGTATCATCATATAGTCCCATCATTTAAACATATGTAGGGATTGAAGCAGGACCTAAGATATCCTCCTACAGTCCCACCAATAAAACATAAGTAGGGATCGAAGCAGGACCTACGGTATCCTCATGCAGTCCCACCAATAAAACATAAGTAGGGATTGAACATGGACCTTAATTATCCTCATATAGTCCAATCAATTACACATAAGTAGGGATTAAAGCAGGACCTAAGGTATCATCCTACAGTCCCATCAATAAAACATAAGTAGTGATCGAACCAGGACGTTTGGTATCCTCCTACAGTTCCACCAATAAAACATACGTTTTAATCTAGTTCCTTTCATTTAAAGTATAGTCTCTGGTCTATAGTTGACTCATTGGCAATTTTACCAACACTCGCTTATTCTATACCTATTTCGATTAAACATTGACATTTCCCAATAAAGTGACGTAATTACAAACTAATACATGTATAATAACATAAGTTCCAGAGTCAACAGACCATGAATGAGGGGACAGGACCAAATAATCTCTATAGCAATCAGATGTGACAATGCTTAGACAACTGCATACCAAATATGAATAACCTGCCACTTGTGGTTCACCATAAACTAACTGAATCACAAACTAATACATTGTTGATGCCGCCGCTGTCGCCAAAGCCGGAAACAGCATACATGTTATGTCTCCGTCAAGCCAAAATATATAGGAATTAACTATAGCCAACATATTATTTCTTATTATTCAAAAAAAGGGTATAATCATTTGCTTTATTCCGTAAATGAAATTGATAAAGAAGAACATTTCAAATCACATAAATTTATTATATACGCTTCATCTAAGTCTCTTCTCTGTCGGTCTTCTTTCATTGTCATCAACTGAAGAAAAAATATCTTTATAAAAATACAGAATAATAATATTTAAAATACAATTTCCATTAACAAAGCTTTTAACTGTACTTGTATTTTTTGTTAAGCATCAACATCATACAATGAATTGATTTTTATTTATTGATAATCATTGTTGTGTAAGGAACAACTATGGTTATTTTTATCTTCCATTGGAAATGTATGAAATTCTATTGTACCGGACGGATAAACGAACGAAAGGATATGCTTATTTTGTAGATATTTTAGTTTCAGGCTAGAAATAAAAAGAAATATAAATATTTATTTGAATATAGTATTCATACTGATAAGGTAAAAATGCACCAACTTAAATAAAACTTACATACCAGCGTTTGCTTTTGTGTGTATAGAAGTGCACAGTACCATCAATATATTCATATCGGTTATTTCCAACATGATAAGCATACAATTTATAATGACGTGATTCAAAGAGTTTTAAAAGATTGTCAAAATGCCTATATGCGGCATCATTACGACCAAAGTCCTTAAAATTGACCCATTCCTTGAAGGTCCAGGGGGCTAAACCATTCACGTATGCAAAGGCTGAAATTTTAACTCTGTCCCTGTCTTCTTCTTTTTCTCCTGCATCCTCTGCAACTTCCTCCACTGTCATTGGGTCTAGATTTTCATTATTGTCATCATCGCAAACATCTGACATTCTTAATACTTTTTCGTCATCATCCATATTAAATGTATCTTTGAAGATAGGATGTTTATAGCTGTAAAACATAATATACTGAACAACCATCGAAACGCTTTAACTCTATTGTTTTAGCAATCAAATTATAAAGATATTTACAATAGATATTAATGTTTAATTTTAATTTAAACAAATGGCTTTAAAAGAAAGATGTATTAAAACCATGTCTAATTAGGTGTTATCGTATTACTCTGATTAATTCAATCTTGTCAATGAAGAACGATGAACAAATGAAATAATTAAATTATGAATGCTGTGATCTCCTTATCAGCAACTGTATAATTCTAAGTTCTACATATTGAAAAAACATTCAAAAAATTTGTTTTCTGTGAAATATGATATTTAATAAAGTAAGACAAGGAAGTGCTCACGTTAAGGCTGGCTCACAGTGCAAATTGTAAATCCTCCTAAATTGTTCAAAGAAGGCTGAGTACACATTCTGTGCTGATATGTGGTTTCGCCACACAATTTCACACAGATGACTCTCAAATGTGGATAACTTCACTCCATTGATTTTCTACATTTAAAGAAAAGCATTGATAACAAACATGTATTACATTGAATGTGATACGTATAAATTGTATAAAGTAAGAAAATTGGGGATAAAACGAAATAACAATTATATACGACATTGCTATGGAATTAAATACAAAATTTGTTTATCGTGATGTTAATTCATCATGGAATAGAAGTTCCATCATAGAATAAGTTACAAATGGAAGGAATTCAATAAGATATTACAAAATTTGTTCATAACGGAATAAAGGCTATATTATTTGTTAGCATACATAGTGAATTGTATATAATGTAACAGTTATAACTAACCTTAAAATGGTCTTTGCAATGCTTCCATGCTCCTTCAATTGTGTTTGTGTCAATATCAATCCGCTCCCCGGATTCTGGATTCTCATAAGTCTGAAACATAATAAAATGTTATTAATTCTAACGACATTTCTAAACATTTATGAATATTAAGGCAAACGGTCTTAATTTATATACAACACACAATTAATACTCACCTTAAAAAGAACTAACTCTTATTTCTATACTTTTCGTATTTATACTGAATGGCCATAATGCGGCAGCACAATTTATCATTTATGCAGTGTTGTATGATAATGTATTTTTATCTATTGTCCGTAGCGTTTTATATAATTTATAGTTCTATGCAAGAAACAAACCTTTCATTGCCAATGAGTACATCTGTCACGTTTAAGCCTCTTTATAGAAACATATACAGTTTATTTCGTTATTATGTATACTTATATTTATTAGCGAAACTATTTTACTATTATTTACTATAATGTAAGTAAAATATCTAAGAGCTCTTGAATGAAATGCATATTTTTTTAATGAAGGCGAACTGATGTTCAATATGAGCCAAGATACCACGTTGTTCTTCAACCTTTATTTTTTGTAACTTAGAGAGAGAGTTGTCACTTATACCACATCTTCTTTTTTTATGTATATCAACTTTAAGTGGGACATTGCATTAATATTCAAATATTACAAAAGAAGAATGTTAATATGACATACCTTTTTGAATGTTGAGGCATGTGAAACAGCAAAATGCCTGTATCCTTACTGGTTCAGGGTCAGGTAAGCCGCCTAACCATCCGAAAAGATGGTGCTGCCAGCTTCTACATGTCTTTTAATCAAGGGTAGCAACACCTCCCTCGACCTCTTGTCCACCGGGTATAGCACTATTCTGTTGGAAGATTTCTCTATTATCCAAAACACCCAAACTTTTGTCCCACTGTCTTTCCCCTTATGGTACTTGCATTTTCTTCCGAACAGGGACTCGTCTAATTCCACCTCCCCTGTGAACTTTAAAGAAAACATATTGTCCCACACGAACTGAACAAAAACTTCTCTTACATCCTGGGCCCAGTAGACGGCGGTACTTTTACATGCTATTCCGGAACTTATGGAGCACAGACGTAAAGTGTTCTTCTGTAAATAACTTCTTATAAATTGGAATACATCCCTTATGTCAGCATGGCATCCGGCAAAAAATGAATTTGTATATATGGAATATTCGTGATTTTTATTTGCCGTGCATCGGAAAGTTTGACCTCCTAGTTTGTCTTTACTGACCCCTATCCGACATATCTTTTCACATTTTGAACAATCATAGGAAGATAACAGAAAGTTCTCTTCTCGGAGCCACTCATTTAACTCAATATCAGTTTTCATAAACAAGGAATGAAAATTCCAAGGATTACTAAAATCGAACACCCTTATTTCCCCTTTAGTTTTACGGCAGCGATAGTTACCAGCACTTTTTTCCCCTTTTTTTCGTCCTTCTAACGACATTTCTAAACAGTTATGAATATTAAGGCAAACGATCTTAATTTATATACACCACATAATTAATACTCACCTTAAAAAGAACTAACTCTTATTTCTATACTTTCGTATTTATACTGAATGGCCATAATGCGGCAGCACAATTTATCATTTATCCCGTAGCGTTTTATATAATTTATAGTTCTATGCAAGAAACCATTGCCAATGATCAAATCCACCACGTTTAAGTACCTTTATAGAAACATATACAGTTTATTTCGTTATTATGTATACTTATATTTATTAGCGCAACCGCTTGCTGGTTTTCCCTTCTTTTTTGTATAGTAGTAGTTTATATATATATTTCTAACATTTTTTTGTACATATTTTTACACTACTTAAGTGCTAGTCTACCTAAAGACTTACCATTTCTAACTCAGGATGAGTGTTACTTCAAAATAGGATGGCTGGGTAAGTGGTTTTTTTTCAGCCATGTTTTGATTTTTCTTCAAAATTGCCTGATTCTTACAAAGACTGGCACTTAATGGGGACATATAATGTATATCTGAAATGATTATACAGCTTATGTGGTGTTAATGTGAATGGTCAGTATACTATTGCATAAATATATCATTCAATAATAGCAATCTATTTTAAGAATTTAATGAATAACCATTAATACAGTGTCAACTGCGTTGTATTCACTTTTGAATAATTTTCAGTGATCACATTTCATACGTATTGATATATATATATTATATATATACAAGGATTTTGACCACTTATTTAGCAAATCAATATGGCTATTTCACGGAATAAAAAGCAATTCGTTCAGTGGAGTAATATACAAAAAATAATTGGACCAGCGTCCCAATGGCCTATTCGGTACAGACAGCTATTCTGGACACCAAACTTAAACAGTAAAGACAGAAAGAGACATGTGCTTTTTTGTTTTGTGAACAACGTACCAATTGGTATTTTGATTAGGTGGACATTCTTCATTGGAACATGCCCTACTGTTGAAGCTGTAAATCACATAAGAGCGTTATACTGTGTACTAACACGCACCAATGGCATTTGTTTGCATTCAATGTGAAACAACAGCAATACCAAAATGTGGATGGGAATGTGCAAAATATTTAAAAAGTGAGTAAATTTTTTAACAAATTCAAGAACTGACACTATTTGCGAAGGGTAAGGGGAAAGGGAAAAAAAGGGGGGGGGGGGGCACTTTCTATAATTTTATTATAACTTTGGAAAGACTTGCTGCCTTGCACAGCACTGCGCAAAGTTTTCCTTGGACCATACGCATTCAGTATGAATTATGTTCCTTGAAAGAAAAAGAAGAAATGGATGTACGATAATTTGCCGAAAGTGTAATATTCCTTTGTCCGTCAACAAAGAAATCTTAATACATATTGTTTCATATAATAACAACCCCATGATAAATAGGTGCATGTGTGAGTTTAAACTATTGAAATGTAGTTTTACATATATATATTCACACATATTAAGTATTATAAAGTTTTCTTAAATAAGATAAAAGTAAATGACATATTTTTCCAGTGAAATGAAAGAAATTGTTCTGTTTTTTTTTAAATACTCAGTTGTATGAGTTTTCCGGTTACAAGAGAAAGAAGATCAATATTCTGCATTTTATGATGTTTATTTTTATTTCAGTTCCCGATCGAGCTTGATGGCAGAAAAAAAGAAACAGTAATAGACAGAGCCATAGAAAATAAAAGCCAATTAATGAACGTTTTTTTATGGCCCACCTACGATAGTACAGGAGCATTATGTTTTCTGGTCTGTGCGTCCGTTCGTAGTTTGGCTTTGGATGGGACGTTTTGGCTGTGAATAATAGAAAGGAAGTTTCTAATATTTTAATATGCCGCAACACCGAAGTCTTGTATTACAATTAACAATACATAATAAGTGCTAAGTTTGTCCGTCAACATGGCCGACAATCTGTCCTCCATACTGGCTATGTTGGCTACCTGTAAAGTCAGATTTTGATAGGTTTTGCCGTCGTCATCTGGACCGTTTTCTCTGCAATCGAGGCTGCAGCCAAAAACTGTTGATGGGTCTTTGGTACCGGAGGCATTACTATTGCTGCGATATCTGGCCTCAGTCTTCCAACTAGCATGCTCACCAGGATGGCTTCTGGAACGTTGCTGTCGGAAGTCTGTGCCAGAATTCTGGTTATGTAGTCATCGACCGATTCAGACTGGTTTTGCTTTATGTGCTGGAGGCTGTATTCGAGGTTTCGTCTCTGGAATCGCACCAAAAACGCATTTTTCAGACGCTGCAGGTTCCTACGAACGCCTTCCTCCAGCGAATAGAACCAGTCTTGCACAGTGCTGGATACATACAGTGGGAACACGCCAACTGTGTCGCTCTCCGTGAATTTTAACAAAGTGCAATATTGTATGACTACTCTTAAACTTGACGGGATTCTCGCCTCTTCCAACGAACCTCTGCAGGGTCACGTTTCCCATATGTTTTGGTCCCCGAGATTCAGGTTGCGACGCCTGTGGTACTTGCGGCTGTAACTGGTTAAGTTGCATTTGCAGTTGAAGCTGCCGTTCCAAGTTTTGAACATGCTACTTTAACTGCTGCTTTTCCGGGTGTTCTTGTTGCTGCCGCATAGGCACTTGGTCAGGCGTGGACTGGCTTGGTGGCTGTTCCAACGGCTGTAATAACCTTTCCGTCAATGTACGGGTTCTATCAGTCAGGGACGTGCCTTTGTCAGGTGTAGTCCCCCCTGAAGCTTCATTTTCCATGGTTGTTTTACCGGCGATAACGGACTAGGGTTGGTTGGCATCAAGTTTATCGACTCCGGTATCGTTGATTTCACCGGTGTTACTGGGATTTTTGACAAATCTTTTTCAGTTCTCTTACTCCTAAGAAGATAGTCATTCATTGTATCTTTGTTTTTGTAATTAATAGGAGTTGACATCTTTAACTGTTTTTTTTTTTAAATTTCTGGACTTTCGGGCCTCCACCAAAATTATCAGGACTATTTTAACTGTCTTGTAGTTGTTAAGACGGACCTGTAACTCTGCCGTAGTTTGGCTTTGGGTGGGACGTTTTGGCTGTGAATAATAGAAAGGAAGTTTCTAATATTTTAATATGCCGCAACACCGAAGTCTTGTATTACAATTAACAATACAAAATAATATATATATAAACATAACAAATATAGATAAAGAATAATTGAAGAAGTTTCCATAATATGTATATAAATAAGCGGTTGACCTTGAGGTTTCATCTTAAATTATCAAAATAAGTTGTCCATTTAAACTTGATAATAGAAAGAGAAATTATGTTCTAGTTTATTTAATTAAATATTGCATTAATCATTTATCTGATACTGACACAACTTTGCATAAACATTTAAACCAGGTAATTTAATAATTTGAATTAACTTTGCTTTTGAATAAATAATAATATAAAAATACTTTATCTTTATCGAGTACTCAGTTTACTGCTTAAAACTTAAATAAAATAGTTCAACTTACCTGTGAATAATAGAAAGGAAGTTTCTAATATTTTAATATGCCGCAACACCGAAGTGCCTAGCGTTGGGCGAAACAGGTTTATATAGTACTTTCGTTAGCAATAAACTGAGGCCCATTTAAGTTATTTGTTTAATACTTTTGCTAAAAGCTTATAATAATTTCTTGATAAATTTCCTTCTTTTCTCCTCACATTTTTGTTGTTGGAAACACCCAACTGACCGCTATTTAAGATACATGGACATCACATATTTTGTTTGATGTATTATTTAATTATTCGTAACTGGATAAGGTTCAATCCATATATCAATTGTTTTATCTGTGTATTCGATATGACTGAAAAAAAAGTTGCAAAACGAACTTGTAAAATGTTTAACTTAGCTTGAGGCTTGACATGTAATATTGACCTTTAACAACATTTATATATAGTGACCGTTATAACGTAACTTACTATATTAAGTATATTTACAAATGAATTTAATCAATTCTTTACAACTTTAATTTAAAGTCGCTTTAATGTAAAATATTCTCAAATTGTTGATTGTCCGTTTTACCAAAAATAAAGTAAAATTTATTTCCTCACACATCCATGTATCAAATTTGCGGTTTACTCATAGATGGCTTTATATTCACAGATCTATATTATAAGGCTCCTGACACTCACTAATGTCTGACCCCTCAAAGTTGCCATCCTTCTCATTGTACCAAGATCATCCCATACAGACACTCAGATTTAGCGAATAAGTTCTAACACAGAAACAACTTCCGTCAACTCGAAACCCGCTTTCGGAGAAGGGGTATAATGACAGAATTATAAAAAAAAGTTTTTATCAAACGATAACTATTCCGAGGAGTAAAATGTTATAATGTACAAGAATATGATTGATTGCTTGCTTAACGTCCAGTGGCAAATATTTCATGCATATTCAGGACAAGAACAAGTTCACAATAAATACAATAGGTAGGTTGTTGTAATAGAGGCCATCTAGGATGATGGTCGGGGAAATTTGGACTGCCACTGAAAAATGAGGGTATATTGGATAGGGACAGAAATTTTGCCTTACAACAGGCCACCTACGTGCTCTCAAAGTGTTGTTGCAAGGGTTCTTAACGTGCAAAGAGCGTGGCACTCTCTTTACACGAGACATCGGATTTAACGTCCCCATTTCGACCGGACGTGACTGCGAACTTGATACATCCGGCATAGCCAAACGGACGCCCCACTTCAGCAAGCGTTTTACTGCTGGTCGGGAGAAGACCAAGTGACCATATTTCTATTCCCCAGTCATCCTTGGGGTAAAAGAATATGAAGAAAAAAAAGACAAACTCTATGTGTTATAATTTACCACCAATATCTTAAAAACAGCTTTGATATCATTCCGAAGACTTGGGGAAAAAAGCGCTAACATTGATAATGTGTTTTTCGTATTTTTTTAAAACTATATTTATATACACTTTATATAATTAGACCTTGGCAGGAATAATATGAAATATTTCTACAGCAGGGAAGAATATATATAAAATTATTTAATAAGAATTTACTGTTAGGTTTAAAATAATACTTTGCAGATTACCAGAACAAGATGCATCATTAGCAATCTATCAGTCTATAAAAAGTATATTAACTCGACATTAGACAATTTGATTCCAAGACAGATTGATTGATTGACGATTGCTTAACGTCAAGTGGCAAATATTCAATGCATCTTCATGACGATCACAAGTTTGCAATAACTTCAATGTGTAGGTCTTGTTGTCTGGAATGATGATCGGGAAACTTTGGATTGTCAATGGAAAATGAGGCAATATGTCAACCAACAAGAACGACTGGAAAACAATTGACACGTTTGTGACTATGTACAGGTATATGAAAAATTATATTCCTTCAGGCAGTTCTAAATTTAAAAATATAGGAATCCTGAACGTCATAGTTTTTGCACATTACAAAGTTCATAAGGAGTATGTTATTCTGCCACATATTCCAAAGAATGGGTTGCTTCTTAAAAAACTCGTAAGGTTATTAAGCGCTCGAATGGATTAACCGACACGAACGACATTAAAATTAAAAAGACTGCGTATAGGTATGCGATTAATTACTCTCCTCGAGGCAGTTTTAAATAAAATAAAAAAATAAATCCTGAGTCATATGAAAATATGAAATAAATCACCACAAGCAACAGAGTCAATTATACATATTGGTATATGTAAGAAAGAGAGATTTTCATTAAATATTCTTATTTACCCCAAGGGTGACTGGGGTATAAAAATATGGTCACTTGGTCTTCTCCCGACCGGCAGTAAAACGCTTGCTGAAGTGGGGCGTACGTTTGGCTGTGCGGGATGTATCAAGTTCGCAGTCACGCCCGTCAGAAGGGGACGTTAAATCCGATGCCTCGTGTAAAGAGAGTGCCACGCTCTTTGCACGTTAAGAACCCTTGCAACAACTCTTTGAGGGGTCCGTAGGTGGCCTGTTGCAAGGCAAAATTTCTGTCCCTATCCAATATACCCTCATTTTCCAGTGGCAGTCCAAAATTCCCCGACCATCATCCTAGATGGCCTCTATTACAACAACCTACCTATTGTATTTATTGTGAACTTGTTCTCGTCCTGAATATGCATGAGATATTTGCCACTGGACGTTAAGCAACCAACAATCAATCAATAATTATTCTTATTATATATAATGTGGAAAAATGACCATTTATTTCCAAAGTTTTTGCGCCTCGCTCCACTCGGCAAACACATCTGTTCGTTACACCCTTCCTTTCTGAAATCCTGGATCTGTACCCCTATTCAGTGTTTCAAAAGTTAAACTGTATGATACAAGACACCCAGTCCACTGATCCAAGAGAATCAAATGGACTGAACACAATTTTACTGGACTTTTCATATTCTCATACTGTAAAATCTGGAAATTTATACTGGACATATGGTCCAGTATTGCATAACATTTTATCAGACTGAACCAACTTTTACTGTTTTTCACCTGGGGTCCAGCAAACTTCAGAATGACTGTGCATTTATCAGGTTGGGCACAGTGACCCTAATAGATCACTGTACCTCATATAGAGAATTATACCTGATCAAATCGTATATTTTTATAGTGTTAAAATGAAAAACAATTCTGATTTTGGTCTTAAGAATGAAATAAGAATAAAATTGTATGAAAATTTTATGAGTTTATAACTTTGGACCATGTGAAAATAAAATCATCATTTTTTGTTTGAAAAAGGGACTGTACATTACTCAGATATGTGCGTTTTATAACAAAAAACTTCAAATTTAGAATTTTATCACTATTAAAATATACCTCATTTAAAATCAGACTGTACATTACTCAGATATGTTCGTTTTATAACAAAAAACTTCAAATTTTCCCACAACTGGTTTATGAAAAATAAAAAAAATATTAAATTTTTGTTAGTGTAAATATTAGCATACATAAATAAACACATCATATGCATTTTCACAATATATCTGTGTATATTAAGTCTCTTTTGTTTGCATGTAGGGATTACAGATATAATTTATGTATAATACTTGAGTTATTTTCCTTTTTCAACTGTATTTTAATATACAGGTAATAGGGAAAATTAACAAGAGAATATATGTTGTGAAAGAAATTATTAATGTGGATTAAAACATCATCATTATGAAATAAATTAAAAACCTCGATTTGCCTTCTAAGTGTCTTTAGAGACCCCACCCTTAATGGCTTGCAAGGAGGGTAAGTCGCCCCCTTTATGAAAAAATTGAATACATATACACTGATAAAAAGAAGGTATTAAGAATGGAAATATTTAATCATAAGTTTACTGAATCTGATATGACTTTTAAAAATTAATTTTTAGTACCAGACAATGATTCCATACAACAACCAGATATGGCAAAGAGGAAAGAAAAGATCAAGATTAAACAAACAACAAAACTGGGAAAAACAACAGCACCTGGACAAATTACACCAAGACCCACTACCTCATCACAGACCCCTACAGTGGATGCCAAAACAACCACTATAAATCATGGTAAGGTTTCAATAAGTTTACCTATATTTTAGATGTGAATGTAGTAAGTTTTAGAAGTTGACAGGTATAAAACATAGTGTAGTGTCACTTTGTCTGAGTGTTCATCCATCAGTATTTCCAATGTTAGATGATATCTCAAGTATATCTAACAGGGGGTGACTTCAGAAAGCATTGTCAACTCGCCATGCAGGCAAGTCATCTATAAATATAAATTGTCCTTCCTAAAATTAACCTGCCTTCCAAATACTAATAATAAATTAAATTGCCCACTTAACAACATCAAGCATCACTGAAGACAGTCAGCCATTTGATTTTGAATAATTTGTTTCTGAGAAGAGAGCCCATGCACAACATTACTTATATTTCTAAGTATAATTAATACATATATGTATTTTTTAAATTTTAGTACTGGACAAAAGTGAACCACTGAACCATGTCAACTACAATGTGGCTGATACAATGAAAACTGCTATGACAGGTACAAATCTACAATTACTTAAATTATGTTTGTCAAAATACATGTAAATTGATAAAATTTGAGATAATACCATTAAAGAATAAAAATCATTGCCACATTAACTGTATTAATATTTCGGATATTACGTCGTTCAGATCTGTTCCCACTTCACATCAAAACAAATATCGTCATCGTAATGTATTAGTCCTTGGACACTACAGTACGGACTCTCTATCGTTTTGGTCGATTTTCATCGTCTATAATTTTCTGTTTGATATAACCCTATAAATGGTGACTATACAGAATGTGACCAGATTCGGGAAATGCCGTTTTATTGATTTTACTAATCCTGATTCTTCGTCCGCCAGCAACAAAAAAATAGTTGTTCTAGGTCGGCGTCGAATAATTTCACTCTCAAGATGGTTATACCATTTTGCTAAAGATGTCTTAGTCGCTGTTGTCGTGAATGTAAGTCGGACCCATAAATATCGGTGGTTCTTTTGTTTTCTCTATAACAAGGGCATCTGCTTGTAAATGTCACGTGCATATTGAAGAGGTAAAACATCTTTTCTAAAACATCTTTTCTACCCCTTTGATCGATAGTCGGGAACAACACATGTGTTTGATGTCTTCTAGCTGGGAATCTGAATCGAGATTCACGCAAGGTGCCTTACCTTTTTTCGTTTGATAGATCGGACAATAGGTAGTTTTCAATCCTGGAAATTGTCCTAAATTTTCGGTGGCAGCTAAACTTTTGTTTACGCTTTGTTCTCACCAAGAAACTCTTTTTTTCGATAATTGGTGCCTTCCATTTTTCTTGTATGAGAGAATGGACAATAGTATCTTTATCACCGGCTGTTATTTGTAAATTTCGTTTTTGTGGTCCGCGATATTTTTCAAGACTTATAGATTAGTCTATTTCTTGTATCTTGTATTTGGTATTTTAGTGAATTGAATGAATCAGGGTCTTTTTATCCAAAAACAGGAGTTGTTGTCATTGTTTGAAGATTGCGAGAAAAATTATAAGTCATACCATGGAATTATTATAATGATATAATACTTCCATGGTCCTACCAAATTAATCGCTCACAGGTCACAAAACAAATCTATTTGTACATAAAATATTCATACAGTTAATAAATTGTTTTACATCATGAATTTAAAAATGCAGTTATAATAATAATAAGTAAAAGAAGTGAAACTTTCAATTTAAAATAAAGTTTTTGTCCAGCTGTTAGTTTTTTTTTTCATTTTTGATAATACAAAATCTTTCTCCTCTACAATAACTGAGACTTTTTGATGTTTTTCGTGAAAGGTACATTTAAAGTTTGATATCCCATCTAAAATAAATTTGATTTTTTTGCAATTTTCTTGCATATCTTTTAAAAGTGTTTTAAAATAATTAGGCGGCCGTTATTAAACAATTTTGATACTTAAACATGCATGTTCACTATAAATCATATGGACACAACCGAAATAACTTTATAAATTATAAGGGTTTTTGTTAAATGGAATTATGAAAGATTTATTTGACCGTTATTGCGACAAGTTCCTGTATCAAGCTGTTTTATTTTGCTTGAGACTATTTACATCTCCAGTCTTGGCAATAAACTTCCAATTTCACTACTGTTCTACGATGTTTTTCGAGACTACCTGTATCAACTAATTTTTAACTTATGATGGATTCAGAACGCTCGTTACGACCAAAGAGAGATATAGACTGGAAAAAAACTACATTTTGGTGAAGCTTTGCCATTAGAGAAAGCTCAAATGAAAAGAGCAACTTTTGCTGACACATTTGAAGAAGAAAGACTTATTTTAAAGAAGATATCCAAGAATGAGGTGTTTTTTTTTCTTTCATATGGTAATTTATTTTAAGTTTTTTAATTATTGTAACCAGAGACATATAATACAATTTACAACACTTTTTGCTGCATGCTCTAATGATGTAGCCACTTATATAATGATGTAGCCACTTATATAGAATAGAACGCTCTGGTCTTTGTCGGAAAGTTATGATTGTTGAATGTTAGACTTCTGTGTTTCATGTAAACATTGTTGGTTCAGAAGTTGATTTATGAGCTCAAGCATGAACACTTGCATGAAGTTTTTGAAATCGGATTCAAGAAATTCATTACTACAAAACAGGGTGCTGTATGCCTCTGTCACTGATTTACTTAATCTTACTTTATGGAATTTGGAGAAGAACATGTCTCTATTATGAGACAAGCATAAATTAGCATTAAATTTGAACAAGTCACTGAATCAGCTTTGGAAAAATTGTTCAACTTCATTGTTTGTCTTACATTGCTTTGTAATTTCTGTTATAGCTGAATCACCAAATAAATTTTGAATAGGATCTGATATAATGCTGGATTATTAACCAAACTTGGCCACAATCATTATATACTTACTATGGTATCTATTTTAAAAAAGTGTCTAATGACCCTGCCTGCCAACCAAGATGGCCGACATCAGTAAATACAGTAACAGGTGAGCGACACAGGCTCTTGAGAGCCTCTAGTTTTAATTTAAATTCAATAACAAATTATGTCTCTTTTTCAATAATATAAATAATACAAATCAAAATTAAATGACATTGAAATAAATAATTATGTATGAACTCAAATTATTTAATTAATTATGTTAAATTTAACACTGAAACAGTTAATTTATGCTTACACATTCGTCCTTACTTCGAGTACTTTCAATACTTTGATAATGACTCTATTACCCAAAGAGATCTCGCGAGGTTTAAATCTGGCCGTGTGATATTACGGGATTTCGCCGAGTTGCCAATCTCTTGTATTA
Source organism: Mytilus galloprovincialis (assembly GCA_037788925.1). Taxonomy (NCBI): domain Eukaryota; kingdom Metazoa; phylum Mollusca; class Bivalvia; order Mytilida; family Mytilidae; genus Mytilus; species Mytilus galloprovincialis. Next base: position 55,347,751 of record CM075338.1, on the reverse strand, counting down.
TATGTCTCTGTTGTAACTGAATTGATATCTTATATTAGACAAAATATAGTTATCTAAAATAAATAAGAAAAGTACTTTTATTGACTACTTCCTGTGGCAAGTTTTTGAACAGTAACTGTTTTATGACTAGTAGCAGAATAATTGGAAATACGCATGTTATTACATCACTTTATATCTTTATATTTAATTGTGCAAGTGTAAATTTAAATGGCTGCAAATAAATAATTAAAATTATAAAATACTAATCAAATATAGAAATGAATTAATAAGTCGGCAAGCAATTCGAAAAGTATTTTTTTGAATACATGTTCGTATAAACGTAGACAGATCACATGCATAATGAGGATATTTTAAAAGTCATATAATTTTAAGTTGTTTTAAAAGTAAAAATTTCCACTTCATATCAGTAACTGAATAGTTCTTGCTGTGATATGACCAAGGAATATCACTTCACACCTTATATAAAAGTAGTCTGTTCACTAATTAAAGAAATATTTTCCTGGGCTTGACGTCTTATGTGACACGATGGAGAAATTACCTCTTTAAAAATTACACTTAAAACTGAGAAATATTCTTCGAATACGATAGAGGTACTTGTTATTCCCAGAGTCCGAAAAGTGAACTAATCGTCTTCGTAGTCTTCTGGAAAAAGTATTTCTGGGAATTTCACCAACTTTGCACCAAACATTTTTTTTCAAATTTCGATTGATTGAGTTCTTTTGTTTCATATATATATTGTTCGTTAGACCGGGAGATTTCGCGAAACACCCCCTTTCACTAATTTCTGCCACGAATACTGAATTAGCCCCCAACTTTGTATATTTCTAAAACGACATTATGAATATTCTGACATGTTGTCCTACAAGAACGTCCGACCGATTATCATTTGCACCTATGTTGACAAAAACTACATCGGGTCAATACGATTTTAACTCTTGTAACATTTTGTTTTGACACGTGTTCCGTTGTCATTCCATCTTGACCGAACAAATCTGCACTCCTGTTTGAATGCTTAGCTTGTTTGTGCACGCAATTCAAACTCGAACTTATAAATGTGAGACGGAACCTCTCTCTTTACCTAAAAATATGAATGTAGAACAGAAAGTCACAGGACAAAAAGTCACAGACAAAAAGTCACAATTCATTTTTTCTGATTATTTTCTTCGAATAAAAAATGCTTATTTTTACAAAAACATTTTTGTACTTTTCTTGAAGTATTGTATATTAACCAACTTTGTAAGCAAAATTTATCAAAATAATATCAAAGATGATCAAATAATTGTTAAGAAAACAAAATGTCGAAGTAGATTGGCACTTAAATGGCTTCATGGTGCCAACAAATATGACCTTTGCATGATTAAAATAAAATAAATCTTTTTTTTTCAAGTAAAATGATTAATTTCATTGACTTTAATATGAAATCATGTATTAAGAAGTAAGTATTTCAAGATACTTCTCTTATATATTTTAACAATTGTCAAAAAATTATTTGTGACTTTTTGTCCTATAAAATTTGTGACTTTCTGTCCGTTTACCAAAAATATCTATCTGATTATTTAACTGTCTACAATAAACACGAACTTTACAGTCCATAGTTTACTCAAATCTTAATTATGTTTAGTTAACATTTTTTATTCGTTTAACGTTTTTTGTATTTAATAACAATTACTTCTAATTGAAACCATAAATCTATCTATACTGTTATACGTATATGACCTAAGCCCGGGTAATATACGAACTACATATCAATTCTTTATTACTTTGAACAATACAGTTACATATAAACGAAAGTTACAATATTGACATACAATTAATTACTTTACAATCGGGTTGATTATTAGAAATACTTATCGGAATATTCGTTTTAACAAAACATCGTTTAATGGACAGATCATCAGAAATCTGCCTTCATTTCACCCAATAATTATAAAAAAGCGATATTATTTAAAACTTTAAACTTGAACATGATCTGCTTAAAATTTTGAATGAATTTGAAGATATTTCAATACTTATTGCTCATCTTCGAAATTTAGTGCAGAATTTGTCATCATTTCCCGCAAACTAGATCTGACCCGTGTGTTCAATAACACAGTATTTTCCACTCGCATTCAAATTTGGTCAGAATTTTTTATTCATATGCATTTACTTTGCAAATGAATGCCTTTCGTTGTCTAATTAAGAATTTTTCTTATTATGTTTTATGATAAATTGGGTGTTCAAACGTTTGTACTGTTACTTTTGTTGACTAGTATAATAATAAAGACACTTAGATGCGGATCCATGATTGAAAAGGGAGGGCGGACAAGAAGGCAACGTTGGTAGTGAGACCACATAAGGGAGACCAGGCCGCCCCCCCCCCCTTAATCCACTTATGTCATGTTTATGCAAACTGACCTACACCTTATTATTCTGATTAAGATTATGAAAGTTGAAAAAGTCCCCCCCCCTTAATCAGCTTATGTCATGTTTATGCAAACTGACCTACACCTTATTATTCTGATTAAGATTATGAAAGTTGAAAAAGTCATGTAAGTCCATATTTGAGGAAATTAATTCTCTGTACAAGAGGGTAACCATAGAAGTTAACGGGAAAAAGATCGTTTTGGAAATTTTGTTATGATTTTTTTTACAAATTTTGCTTGGTATAAGGGGTTCACTTTACAGTTACTCATGTTCTTGGTGTAGAATCCATAAAGTTGAAAGAGAGGACATGACAAAGCCTTGGGACTTTTATCATGGCAATAACATGAATAGAACAGCATAGAACCTGGAAGAAGATGTACTTAATCATGACGGTGTTCGTGCTCATCCTTTGATCAGGATTGAGCCTGAGCATATTATAATTGATGAGTTTCATCTTCTTCTCCAAATTTGCGACAAACTGTTGTCTAATTTGATAAAAGATACGAAAACGCTTGATGACAAAAATGTCCTTCATGGGGAGAAGACATATTTTCTACATCAGCTAGTTGTCAAGATAAGAGAGTGAGGTGTTTCTTTTTCGGTCTGGACTAAAAAGGGAGCTCGAGGTGAAGTGGAGTGGTCTTCATTGACGGTTTTAGACTATAAGAGACTATTGGAAAATCTTCCCTCCAAATTGTGTTTTCTAATCCATCACTATACACATAATCTTACAGTTGAACTTTGGATTTTTTTTTGAAATTTTACCGTTTTTTAACTGTAGAAGTTCACCAGTTTTCCCACATTGGGGATGTCTTTGAAAAATGTAAGGAGTGAGTCAGATCTTATTTGAATTTAGGTACACTAGAAAGCAGGGGTTTCGACGGCGTTGCCCCTTATATGCATTGTCTTGAATACCATGTCCCATTCCTAACACTAGGAAGACTGGTGAAATTAGTGGTCAAGTTGTTGAAAAATCAACGATGATATTAAAAAAATCCATCACTCCAAGACGAACAAATGGGATTCAACCCTTGACGCCCTTCAAGTTCGCAAACGCATAGAACATTTGACATCAGAGAATTGCGAACGCAAGAAAAGAAATTACAAAAAAAACATCAGATACATATTTGGATGACGACATTTTTCAGCAGAGATCCGCCAAAAAGAGAAAAAAATAGTCGAAGAAATGGCAATTGTGGCAACCAAATATGCTGTCTCAGTTTCTGACGTAGGCAATCTGTCTCTAGACGAGATAAGGGAAGAGATAAAAAAGAAAAGGTCGAAAACCAGGTTGAGAAATAGGGATGAAATTTTAGCCCTCTTAAAGAGTATGAGATAGACGGTTTCTTCGTAGCTGCTTTCTACTTTCTGGTGTCGGGGGCCGATTCGCTGTAGGTAGTCAAAAGTAGCACGAAGTAACTGTATTATGATTTCCTAGATTCCGGTGCTGATGGTCTTTATGTTTATATGCTTCCCGAGTGGAATCCCTTAAATGAACAAGTATTTGATTTTTGAGGAGGGGTGATTACGGGTTCAATTTTTTTAGAGACCGTTTAATTTTCATTTCCTTGACGGGATCTTGAATTTTGATTCTGTTTATTGTGGGCTTTTCCCCATTGTTTGTTAACGAAATCCGTCTAATTGTGATACCTTACTTTTATTTGATTTCTTTTTCATGTTTTTAGTGTGCTTTCTATCCACCAGTCTAATACAGTTTTGTGATTTGTTATTACATTTTTACCTTTTACCTCTGGTGTTGCGAAAGATAGTTACCTGTTCTGTTTTTAGTTCAAGATGTATTATAAAAAAATGTACGTTATTAAACAGTAATTTTAAATCCTTTTATATTTCAAATATTTCCAATTTGAAATGTCTGAATAGTAGTTAGAATTTGTATATGTTCTTAGTTCATGTAGTATAAAAATGACTTGTATGTTTTATAACAAATTGTGGAGTATACCTTATGTAATATTTATTTTTGTACCTAACTGGTATAAAGATTTGAAAATTAAAATCAATTCATAAAATCATTGTTTTGTGTTTTTTAAAGAGTTTTTTTAGGTTTAGGTGAGGTTTCCGATTCGAGCTTTCAACACTCGATATTTTCTTTAATTGTGTATACCAGTAAATATTAGAACTGTGGTATGAGTGGCAATGAGACAACTCTCCATCAAAGTCACAATTTGTAAAAATAAAAACCATTATAGGTCAAAGAACGATCTTCAACACGGAACTTTGGCTCACACCGAACAGCAAGTTATAAAGGGCCTCGAAAATGACTAGTGTAAAACTATTCAAACGGGAAGACCATGCAACGGTCTTTATAAACAATGAGAAACACTTATTTACCACATCAACAAACGACAACTACTGAACATCAGGTCCTGACTTATACACGAATACGTTTGAAGATCAATAATATTTGATTAGGATTTATAAAGTATTTTGAAATAAAAAGATTTTTCAACTCCGTGTTCATTAACAAAAATCCATTGACAAATAAACACCCCTCTCAATGGTTTACATGGTTGTTAAAATTATTATCAAGTACCGTTTGACACATGCTGACATAGATACTGATACAGATAGTCCCACAGAGAAATTTATCGCACGCAGCAGCGGGCCGTCTTCATACAAACTTGTTTCATACAATCCAAGTGCGAAGTGTACTTTCTAATGTTATCAGAACAATACATGAATGGCAAATCATTAAATTCATGCGAGATACCTCGTACTTTACTCTACTGAGGAAAATAGTTGGCCATGATTTGAACTATGTGTGTTTCGATATGACCGAAGAAAAGTTGCATAGCGAACTTGTTACGTAAATATCCCAGATAAAAGCTTCTCCCGACCGGCAGTAAAACGCTTGCCGAAGTGGGTGTCCGTTTGGTTGTGCGGGATGTATTAAGTTCGCAGTCACGTCCGGTCAGAATGGGGACGTTAAATCCGATGTCTCGTGTTAAGAGAGTGCCACGCTCTTTGAACGTTAAGAACCACTCTCTGAGGGCCCGTCGGTGGCCTGTTGTACAGCAAAATGTCTGTCCCTACCAATATACCCTCATTTTCCAGTGGCAGTCGAAATTTCCCCGATCATCATCCCTTTTGGCCTCTATTATGACTAGACCTACCTATTGTATTTATAGTGAACTTGTTCTCGTCCTGAATATGCATGAAATATTTGCCACTGGACGTTAAGCAACCAACAATGACTCAATCAATGAGATCAGTGGTTTGTGAGTATAGGTTATTTTTATTGGAATATTGCACTCCAAGCAATATGAATAAATAGCTTTTTTTCCCTACTAATTTGTAATTTTAGTCGCAATATTGGTGGATCAGAAATATAATGTAAGGAAACTTAATAAAATTGAGTATGGAAATGGGGAATGATATTATAATGAAAAGCATACTGTGTCTATAATCAACTTGATAAACAAGCATTTAACCTACCTGTTCTTTTGAGGATTACTACTTGACAAAATGGACTACTACAGAAGGCCTTTCAAATTTGATAATTATACATCTTACACGTATAGAAGTGATTAATGCCTTATTTTACTTTTGTCTTAGAAGAAGCAATTAGTTTTGACGGTACACGTTAAGTGTTATTACTAATTTCCAGATGTAGTAATACTTGAATTGCAAATAATTTTCTTTAACATGTTGTCACCTGTCTACTTATATCTTTTAATATATCACGTTGAGCTTTGTAACCTTGACAATTTTTGTTGTAGTTCTATAGATAAAAGCTTTATATTAGTATTAGCCTTTAGTGCTTTATATTTGGTTGCACGTGTAATCAAGCTTTAAATTTGTTAGTTTGCATATTTATATTTTCATTTCTGATGGCAACCAGTTCATATAGTCAGGATTATTAGTAAGTTTTACTTGTTAATGTTTATTGTCATGATTGATATGGACTATATAGAATTGCTGTTTGGTTTGAACCAGGCTTTGCGTTGAAGACCATACTACAACCTATAATGGTTAACTTTTATAAACTGTGACTTGGATAGACAGTTGTCTATGGTACTTATATGAGATCCAGTTATATTTATCGACAAGATTGAGAAAACATTTTTTTGTGATAAATTTAAAACATTTAATTCTTTAATATCTGAATCGGGTTTCTCACTAGGAATTGTTCATGGTGAGTCCAAATAGATTTTGATTGATTGATTGTTGATTGCTTAAGTCCAGTGGCAAATATTTCATGCATATTCAGGACGAGAACAAGTTCACAATAAATACAATAGGTAGGCCATCTGGGATGAACTGCCACTGGAGAATGAGGGCATATTGGATAGTTACAGAAATTTTGCCTTGCAACAGGCCACCTACGGACCCCTCAAAGAGTTGTTGCAAGGGTTCTTACCGTGCAAAGACGTGGCACTCTCTTTACACGATGCATCGGATTCTGACCGGACGTGACTGCAAACTTGATACATCCCGTACAGTCAAACGGACGCCCCACTTCGGCAAGCGGTATACTGCCGGTCGGGAGAAGACCAAGTGACCATATTTCTATTCCCTATAGTCACCCTTGGGGATAATAGATTTTGATGAGTCCAGGGTGCATGTAATTTTTTGTGTCTATATAATGAAATGTGTGACTGATAATATTTATCAGTTATTTGTGCTTTTTTCATTTTATGTGTACTCTTTGATAATGTCAGTATCAGTTGATTGGTTGTGATCAAGATCTTCTTTCCCCTTTCATTCATAAAATTGCGCATGATATTTATCACAGAAACGCACCAGTATTTTGGGTGAATGAAATTTTTTTTTTGTCAGAGGCGGAGTTGTAGGTTTTTTTAAGGGGGCCTGGGCTTCCCCTTTTGTAGGAGGAATTTGGTTTTTTATATAGGGAATCGCTGAAGCATCAGGCTGAATGACTTCTTAGGCAGTCGGTGGGCCCCCGCTTATGAAAATTTCTGGATCCACCACTGAAAGTTTCAGTAAAGTTAGATTAGCATTTTTGACAATTTATGTTGAAATTTGAACAGAAAATGAATGAAAAACCTAATATTTTTTTTTTTAAAGGCACTATTATTGAAAGCTTTCCTTGCTTATTCACAAGGACGTAACATTTCTTTCATGCTATTCCGATCTGAATTTTTATTCATACATAGTCTGGTGCTGTTCCAAGTAGTCTTCTTTGTTCTGTTTCTTAAGTAGTATTTGTTTTACCTGTTCAGTCACTATGGAGTGTTACAATTCATATTTAAACGCAACACATAAATAGTGATCAAAACGGTACCGCTATCAAACGAGAGAAGCTAAAAAAAAGTAAAAAGTAAAAAGTATACATTTTAAACATTTTTGTGGGACCATGAAAATGTGGCAAATAGATAGATATTCATAAACCATACAAACAAGCAAACAAATTCAAAGGATATGTACAGTGGAGATCACTAACCTCTTATTAGAACTGTCAGAATAATCTGTCATAGAACTGTTATAACCTGTACTAGAACAGTTTTACCCTAGAATTGTCTAAGTAGAACTGTCAGAATCAGTTCTACGTAGAACTGACTAAATCAGTTCTAGGTAGAACTGTTCAAATCAGTTCTAACCGAAGAACTGTCAGCAGAACTGACTAAATCAGTCAGGACTGTAGAACAGTTCTAAATGACGTCACTGCAGTAAGGGCACTTTAGAATTTAGGAGAACAAAATCACTTCCAATTACTTTGCCACATAATAGCAGATTTTCTATATTTTTTACTGATCAAACGTTACATGTACAAATATCGAAGTGGATAGTGGATAGAAGGTTATCCAACTCATCGGAGAAATATTTTTATAAGATTGCATATGAAACATCATTGTTTACGTTTCTTCGTTCCCCGTTTTTAACAGTATCTTCCTAAAATATAACCCTGCATTTAATTCATGGAAGTTTAATCGTAATCCTTGTTTGCCTTGGATTATGTTTTGACAAATGTTCAAACGAAAATTGTACAGTGGATGAATTATGGAATATTAAAGAAGAAAAAAGTATATAACGTAAAAAAAAATGTATATACATTTGCAATCTCGTCAATTTAGCCAGACTTACCCATAACGATTATAAATGATATCTGGGAGACTGTAACGTCAGAAAAATATACTCGATCTGAACATGAATGAAACATTTGCCCCTGGACGTTCGGCTACAAACAAAGTCGTGCATTTTTCTTTGCCTTCTTCAAATTGTATTAACAGTATATTCCAAGGAGAGAACTTCCCATACATGTACTTTTTTATTTTAAAATAAAGCATATGAATCAGTGATGTGAGTGTTCGATGATGCCGTTAAATAGTTTTGTTTAAAAAAAAAAAACATCACAAACTACTGACTTAAAAAGTCACTTTAATGACGGTTTATTATAATTATGGATACAGAGAGGAAATAACGGTGCGCTAAATTTTTAGATATGGTATAAATACACCTTATCGCTATCTGTCCACAATTACTGGATATCACACAGGTTCCCGTAAAATTTTGACGTCATAAAACAAAATATCTGACGCCACAATGGAAAAGTGATTGCTGTATGCTTCAAGATTTACAAAATAAAGTGTGATGCTGTCACATATGGTCAGTTTTGGTTGATGCTGTCAAATATGATGAGTTTTGGTTGATGCGGACGAATAATTTTGTTATATGAGTCAGTCTGAGATATCAAAACTACTGAAATTAGTGTTGGATTCAAAATTTTGATTAAAAAGAGGACATGCTGGCACTATAAACTGATGCGAGCATAATTTTGTTTTCCAATATTGCTTTCATTTATATTAAACAATCTACCCCGATATAAAAATATAAGTGATTTACTTTGCGGCTATTAAGATTTACATCATGTACATAATAAAGTGCAAATATGGTCAGTTTTTGTTGATGCGGACAAATAATTTTGTTATACCAGTCAGTCTGAGGTATGAAAACTACTGATATTTGTTCATGATGCAATATTTTTAATAAAAAGAGGACATCCTGGCACTCTTGCAAACGAAATTAGGTAGCATTGTGTTCCAATATTTCTATCATTTGTATTATCATTATTATACAATCCATCCTTACATAAAAAAATTACAGATTTACTATGCGACTATAAGAGTTACACAAACAAGATCAACTATGGTAAGTTTTGGTTGATGCGGTCAAAAGATTTTATTACACGACTCAGCCTGAAGTATGAAAACTACTGATATTTGTTTATGATTCAATATTTGGAATGAAAAGAGGACAATCATGCTCATTGGCGGATCCAGGGGGTGTGGGGGTTCCAGGGGTTGGAACCCCCTTTTTTGACGATCAATGCATTTGAATGGGAGCATATAGTTGGAACCCTCCTTTACTCTGGGTTATGACCCCCTTTTTTAAATGGATGGATCCGTCCCTGCATGCTGGCACTATAATTGATGCGAACAAAATTGTTTTCCAATGTTGCTGTAACTTGTATATTACAGTCCCTATTGACCTAAAATTATAACTGAAGCACTGTGCAGCTATATGGATTTGCAGAATATACAAATTGTATAATGTGAATAAATTGAAATCAAACATATCAAATGCAATTCTCAGAGCTGTTGATATATCAATGGACAATGACTGCTGATCGCCACCGTGTCCAAACAGGTTCACAAAACCAGTGGAGGCCCACCAAATTTTCCCAGAAAATGGAGGGGGGGGGGGTGATGGGGCCCACTCTATATCCGCCTCTGACAACTCCAAAGAAATAAATCATCATGTACGAGTACATCATCATGTACGAGTACATTGTACATCTCTTCTTCTTTACGTATTTAATTCCAATTATGGAACACCTTCTCATTGGAATTATTTCTAGATGACGAGTTATAAAATTTTGTCGCTCACATTAAAGTTTCTAGTAAATTAAAATTGTTTACACTAAAATCCAAAGTTCACGGATTAAAATATAAACGAAAAAAATAGGACAAGATCACTTAGCTTTATACAATAAAAATAAAGGGAACACCTCTGCCTCTACCTTATCACTTATGTACACACAGCTCATATTACAAATGTTCAATATATATGGTGTCTACCCCTCATGCAAAATCTTTTGGGAGCTCGCTGTGTTGCAAGTATTTTGGGTTTGAAGGAAATAATCCGATCGTATAAATTGCCGCCTTCAATAATAATATCAACTATTGTCGTGTACGTCCAGCTAGAGGAGTCATCAATGTAGAACTGTACATTGTAAAAAGCTAAAATTGCAACAGCTGACACTAAAAACCCTTGCCAATAACTATACTGTGGTGCTTGGTGTAGGTATCTTTGCACACAAGAAACCATTTGAGGGACAGAGCTGCAACTCTCCGTTTGCCATCTGATGCATCCATCTTTACTGCTGAAGCAGAAGCAATAATTTTGGCTTTGAAATTTATTGCTTCTTCAGATAAATCCAAATTTATTTTATGTTCGGATTCACTTTCATGCTTACAAGCTATACGAAATACTAAAATAAAAAACCCAACAATTCTCAAAATTTTATATGTAATGAGGAATTTAATATGTCTATGGGTTCCGAGTCATGTTGGAATCCTTGGAAACACAGCTGTAGGTAGACCTTGAGGCAAAGAATGCCCTGGGTGACCCTCTATCTAATTGTGATATACCATATACTGATTTTAAATCTAATATTAGAGAATATGTTTTTAATATAATGAAACATAAATGGAGTAAAAAAGATGATAATAAATTGCATGAAATTAAACCTAATTTAGGCAAACCTTTTAATAATATTATGTGCAGAAAAGATCAGTGTGTTATTACTAGATGTCGTATTGGTCATACTAGAATAACACACGAGTATCTTTTAAAAAATGAAGATGAACCACAATGTGTTCCTTGCAACTGCAAGTATACTATTAAACATGTTTTAATTAATGTATTGACTTTGCTGACTTTTTCAATGTCAATAATATGTACGATTTATTCAATAATGTTCCATTTACAAATATTGTTGCATTTTTAAAAGAAATTCGAATTTATTATAGAATATAAAAATGTTATTATATTTAAATCGTTTTTAATTTTTATCACGTTATTTTACTGTTGATTTTTATTTGTATATAATCAATTTGTTTTAGTCAAGAATTTTAGTATATTGAAGGACTTTTTGTCTTATTTAAAAATATGCTTTGAATTGTAAAAAAAATCGAATTAGCTCTCGCCGCGATATAGCCTTTTTGTGCTAATGCGGCGTAAAGCAACCAACAATCAATGTTTTTCAAATAGCATGCTTTCCTTTAAGATTTGTTTTTATATTATTTTGTTCAAAATATATATGTTTCAAAATTAATAAACATATTTTTTAACTTTTTTGATGATTATTCGATGTATTTTATTCAATACATGTGAAAATATAATGACAAGTACATAGCATGTGGTAAGTGTCTCATTTTAAATCAAATTGATGTGTTTTTTGTATTTCTATTTGCAGAAACAAGTTACGATGTCAGCAGCACAGTTACATGGTTCCAATTATGATGCTGTCTTTCAAGTACTACCAACACCAAAACCAACACTTCAGGCTTTACTACGAACAGTGACAACACTTACACGAAACGCTCAACATGTTACAGGATGAGGAGTTGTGCTTTACCAAACAACCAACACCCTTTACCAGAATGATATTTTGAACATTCTGTGTGACCAAGATGAATCTCGTATTTCGGACATCCCGCCGATGAATCTGTGCAAAAGAGCTTTATCTAATCAGAAATGAGCATGAAGGCGCTTGGAAATGTGACCAATACCAATTGATAAATTGGATAAAATGGATAAACACAAATCATTTTTTAAAGTATTTTTACGAGGAATATTAATCTTGATGAAATTAAAGGATTAAACTTTTTTAGATGTGTATTATCATTTTCTTTTTGTAAGCGTTATTACATGACAATTGATAGATGTTTATCACAAAGTGCAGGTTCCAGACTTGGGACACGCACACAAAGATTGTTACGGGGTTATCATAGTTTAAAGGCATCAAACGTTTTCTGAATTATTTATTTCTATGGTACATCATGTCTGTCTGACTTATAAGCTTTGACATGCGAGTTTTGATTATTCTTTGGTATCTCCCGTCTTTTTTTACTTGTATCAGTTTTGCGTATCATAAGTATCTTCCGTCAATAAGAATTAGAAAGAAGCTGTGGTGTGATCACAATGAGACAGATCTCCACAAGAGACCAAGTTACATCGAACATGAAAAGTTATCAACCATATTTTGTGTCAATGTTTATTATTTTCGTTTAAAAAACAATATTAGCGGAATTTTAGGCTCATTCAAATTTTTAGTTTTCCGTTCAGGTCCGAGCTTTGACATCCCAACGATATTTTTCATATTTTATTTTTAGTTTTATCAATATACTGAACTTTTAGTTTCACAAAATCAAAAGTTAAAAGATAGCCACTGAATATAAAAAAAGTTATTGACGTTAGAATTAGTCCAACCATAGATTTTCAGGTCCCTTCAGGTCTTTTTATTTCTACGTTCAGGTCCAACTTTTGGTATCGAAAATTTGTTTTTAATTTAAAACATTTGAATTTTAATGAAATATAGATATTAACAATTAATAAAATTCCAACTTGAAGAAAATACCGTCCAATAATAAAAGAAGTAATTTGAATAATTTTAGTCGTATATTTTCATGTCTTTTCAGGTCTTTCAAGGTCCACTTTCATGTCTGTAGTGTAACCCCTAAACAATTGATAAATGTTCCTGCTTAAAATGAACATAAGCCACAAAATTGTTTATTTTTTTTAAATTGATAACAGGCCTTGAAGACCCATCTTTCTTGGGAACCATATATTGAAAAATGAATAGAAGAAAAAAAAGATGATATTACATTACATGAAATTAAACCAAATTTAAACCTTTCAATAATGTGCAGAAAAGATCAGTGTGTTATTTCTAGATGTCGTATTGGTCATACTAGAATAACACACGAATATCTTTTAAAGAATGAAGTAGAACCACAATGTATACCTTGTAACTGCAAGTATACTATTTTAATTAATTGTATTGACTTTGCTGATATTCGTAGGAAGCATTTCAATGTCAATAATATGTATGATTTATTAAATAATGTTCCATTTACAAATGTTGTTGCATTCTTAGAAGAAATTTGAATTTATAATAAAATATAAAAATGTTATTTTATTTAAGTCAATTTTAATTCTTATCACGCTATCTTACTGTTGATTTTTATTTGTAAATCATCAATTTGCTTGAGTCTAGAATTTTATTTTATTGAAGGACCTTTTGTCCTATTTTAAAATATGCTTTAAATTGTAAAAAATATTCGAATTAGCTCTCGCCGCGGTATAGCCTTTTTGCGGCGTTAAGCAAACAACAACCAATCAATCAATTTCTTAGGAAGTAAGAAAATATTGGAAATAAACTGATTTTCCAATGATTTAACTTCTTTAATAGCTCCCGTAGCTAATAATTTTTGGACTTTTATTTCATCCTTGTGAAAATGGAGATGTATGTCATTCATAAAAGATGAACCTTGTGGCACAACATCAAATTAATTTTATAACCATTTCTAACTTTATCTAGTATCCATAGACCACTTGTAATATTTTCCCCATTCCGGATAATTAAGTTCTCTCACATTAACTATTGTCGATAATGGTTGTTCTGGTAGAACCCTCTCTGAGAGTTGTGACCTCTTTGAGACCCTCTGTTCCCTATCAGGAAACATCTCCCTCTGCCTCTTATCATGCTTATGGAGAGGAATTGCAGTCCGCCTGGTCGACCGACAGGGCCACTGGAGTTTAAAGACAGATGTAGGTGTCTACTATAGCTGCTTGTAGCGCTATTATTGTTAGACCTGGTTTCTCTACCAAGGAATCTATGATTAGCTATTGAAGTCTCAGTGTAATCTCCAAGTTCCTTCATTTGCTCCATGCAATCAGCACCAACAAGTGATGAATTCACAGGAACATCAGAATTGCAAATTGGCTTAAACTCATCATTAAGATAAGGTCTAAGAGCTGGTCGTCTCCTCTGTGTCAGAGAAAGAAAACCATTGCATAACAAACAAATAGAATCTGGTCTAAACGTTTATTAGTAAACAACACTTTAATGCACATGTGTTAACATACATCAGAATTACATGCCTTTTAAATGTACTCAATGCAGAAAATCTTTATTCTACAAACATTAGCCGAGGACACATGAAACAAAATGTCACGAAAGGAAAGAGGCAAAATGTGTTGAGTATAACCTGCAGTTTTCATGTCAAGTTGCTCTTGGCAACCACAATACTGGGAAGCACAGTGATAACCAGCATCGTTGTGAAGTATGTGGAAAGACTTATAATTGGGCTACAAGTTATTACAGACATATTATTGATTGATTGTTGGTTGCTTAACGTCCAGTGACAAATATTTCATGCATATTCAGGACGAGAACAAGTTCACAATAAATATAATAGGTAGTTTGATACAATAGAGGCCATCTGGGATGATGGTCGGGGAAATTTGGACTGCCACTGAAAAATGAGGGTATCTTGGATAAGGACAGAAATTTTGCCTTGCAACAGGCCACCTACGGACCCCTCAAAGAGTTGTTGCAAGGGTTCTTAACGTGCAAAAAGCGTGGCACTCTCTTTACACGAGGCATCGGTTTTAACGTCCACCTTCTGACCGGACGTGACTGCGAACTTGATACATCCCGCACAGCCAAACGTAGGCCCCACTTCGGCAAGCATTTTACTGCCGGTCGGAAGAAGACCAAGTGACCATATTTCTATACCACAGTCACCCTTGGGGATTACAGACATATTAAGACACATAAATAAAATGAAACTTATCACCGTAATAGAATAAATATTCTGTTTTGTTATTGTTGTTTTAATGTATTTTCTGCTTTATCAAGTCAAGTTGTCGTCTAAAAGAATACTAGCCTGAACATGAGGTAATATTTTCGATTCGTCGACTTTATGTCAGGGAGTCATTTTAGACCTGATTTTATATTTTGGTGAAAATGAAGTTCATTTCGAAGCTGCAAGGATAAGACGAGTTATGCGTAATTTTCACATGTGTAGGTTAATTTAATAAGAAATTAGTTATAGTAAACTATTCTTGTCGTTCAGTCCCATTTTATTATGAGTCATGAATTTTTGATACAAAGCAAGCATGTATATTTTAATAGCTAGTTTCCCCAATTCATATTATAATTTCATATTTATATTATTTGCATATTCGCGATTAGTTTCGTTATGCTAAGTTTTGTCTCGATTTCGAATATTTCTCAACCGATGCTCATTATCGGAATTGATATTTTTGGGTTGATAGGTTTATAGTGTTTAGCTTTTACAAGCGCCGTATATGCTCTACCATGTTTATATTTCGAAAGATACCAGATCTCTATAATATGTTCTTACATGTCCTTGTCAAAATATTATATATTCATTATTTTATGGTGTTCAGCACGTGCTTTATGCTCTGTTAGGTTCAAATAGTCGGTCTCGCATTATGCTCATATATTTAAGATTAAGTCCGCATTTCTTTTACATTTGAGTGCTAAATAAGCATTTATTTATAAGAAATATTATAAGCATACGTGTTCGTTCGTCTAAATGCATATGCTCATGCATTTACATAAAATTTGTATACTATAGATATTATTTGATCATTTATATGAACTACATATTTCAATTAGTTGTATTATATACTATTATATTGTGTTAAATATATTTGATTATCGAATGCGCTTTAGAAGATATAACATCTAAAACCAAATTCACTGTGTTTGTTTTAACTGTTTTCATGCCCTGACCCATACTCATTAGTCCGTAAGGTGTGCTGTTGGTTAAGTCCAACCATAACAGGCAAAAAACAGTCCATAAAACCCAGAATCCGACAAACCCGATAACAGTCAGAAACCTAATTCTGATAACTGGCGGAGACCCTAAAGTTCAACAATACGGTACCTCATTATTATATGTATTGGTTGAGATCACAGGAAGAAATAGAAAGAGACATGCCAGCCCCAGAAAATGCAGCAGGTCAGTAGGAGGCCACAATCATCCAAGTTGCGATCAACACACCAGCAGAAATCATGGCACCACTCAATGTGCCAGTCGTTTTCGAAGGACCGCCACTTGGTTTCCCTGTGCAAAGATACAACGTGAATATAGAATTCAGGGGTTAAGAAATCCACTAGCCCGACGCCCGGGACTACAACAGTTAGACCTCGGGCAACCAAAACCTGTAACCCAAAATGCCCGACGGACTAGTAACAAAAAATTCTTGGCGTTTCTAAAAAGGGGGAAATCCCATCATCACTTTTCTATCTTATCCAATCAGATTCAACTACGTCTTCTGGGATTCCCAGAATTTGAACTGATTTTGTACAAGTTTTAAAATAGAACAAATAACTCTGGGTGGATCTTGTACTTTCAATATCGATGTGTTAGTGCAGGGAGTAGTATTGTACATTGCTTATACAATCTGATTTTACCTCCTTCTGATTAATTTATAGCAAAATAAATGTGAATCCCTTTTGACAGCAGAAACCTGACTTTTGTCAGATATAAATTTGAAACATGTGCTGATAATTCTTTTACACAAACGTGATGATGCTATTGTATATGATAAAACCCCCTCCAATCCTTTTACATACCCACATATAGCTGTGGTCAAGACTTGTATCAACCCCGGATTTGGTCAACTCATTATATCAGAATTTTCAGTGAATATTCAATAATCGATAAATTGAATTTATATGCTAATGGAATATTTTTTGCTGATATAAGTTTTGAATATCCAATTTGCAAAAATCTACTGTACAATGCAGTGAATGGATAAAAATTGTTAAGTTTATATAATTCATTGTTATTGCAGCAAACTCTGAATTTGTAAGGCATACTAGGGCTACCAGGTCCGTTTTGTTGGGCTAGTAGTTCTTCCAACAGGGCTAGTAAAATCTTGCAACCAATTAGCCCTGGGCTAGTGAGCTATAACAAAATTTCTTAACCCCTGGAATTGTTCACGGGAAAAGGTAATGTAACCGCATTAGAATGGTGGACAATGTTTGTGACACTTGTCACACTGCAGAGGATTTCAGAAACTTTCCCTTTTCATTTAGCAGGGGTAGCTAAAGCATGGTTTAAAACCCTTGATACACCGACTAAAACCACATTTAACAATTTAAAAGTAGCGTTTTTACAACGCTTTAAACCTACACTGAATGCAGGAGTTAAAATCATCGAATTAAGACAATACGCTTATGAAACTGTCGATGAATATATCGACAGAGCTCTAAGTTTAAATTCCACTAACTGTGTTTCTGAGGAATTTCTCATTGCAGTGACCGAGAAGGATTTCAAGAAGGGTATGGGACATATCATACTCCCCAATCAAAGACCATGCATACACTCAGAGAAATTGCCAACGTTGCTGAAATGACTTTTGCTGTGTCTGGCCAGCCACAGATGGAGGACATTACATCCACCATCAACCAAGCTGTATGTTCTGCAGTCAAATCGGTTGAAGCCAACATGCTAGATAGCATCATGACAAGGATGGACACAACATTATCCGCCATGAACCGGCCAGACCGCAGACCAGATCACAGACCGGATCAGCACAGAGTCAAGTTCAACACGAAGCAAAACATCCAATACAGTACCAAATCAGAGGCAATTTTGGGCTTGGTCAGCAAGTTTTGGTATACAGTTTTATGATGGTCATTGTTGTGGTGTATCAGTTGGTGCCATGACAGCCAAAGAAACAGACGTAGTACAAAGAATTAATTATGGTGTGATTTTTAAAGAAGAAGCAAAATCGTATTTTGCTAAGGAGTCCTGGTTACACACATTCAAGGTGTCACAATTTGAACATTTCAGTTTACCAAACATAAGTTTTTGTAATGAAAACTCTACCCAATGTAATTATTTCAATTCTATTATTAATTTTGTTCGCCATTTACAGGACACTACAAAAATTCATTTGATAGAGTCAATCAGGAGTATTAAGGTTTCTGTACCCTTCTGTAGCCATTTTTGTAAGACCTTTTCAAACTTCAATTGTATCAAAACTACAGATATAATGAATAATAGAGATAGGCCATTTTGTACATATTCCCAAAATATGGGGAAACTTGATGCAAAGCATTATTAAGAAAATGTATTGTAGAACACACTAGAAGGCAAATTAGTTGCTATTTCTACAAGCCAAAAATATTACAAAAATCGTTCCTTTTAATAGTTTTTCTTAATAAGATGACCCATTTCAGTCTAAATAGGCATAAAACCGTATCCGCACATTCTCTTCTTTTGCACTATTACACCCCCAAATACAGTGATTTTAATACTTTCAGAATACTGCTCACAGTGTTCTTTAAATATTCACCAGGGGAGAGCTTTAGCCCGACATATTTTGAAGAATGTGGACAGAAGCACCACAAATGCAAATTTAACAGGCGGTAATGTTTGGGAAAATACAGCTTTAGGTTGGTTCCCCCACCCAAAAGGTAAAAGATGCATGTTTTTCAACAATTTGCTTCCAAACTTGTACAATTCAGCATGGACCTATCTGCCGAATGTGACAACATTTAGGAAGTTTTTTTCTCACGGAAGGCTCTAGGCAGTATAATTTGATACGTGAGATAGAGAAAATAGAAGAGAGATGCGCTTATATATGTGGGGACAACCCTAGCTCAATAGGTGATTTATTGAAAGGTCATTTGTACATACTGGGGATGGATCAAGGATTAATTTTAATATCACAATTATTGATAAATGCATAGAAGACTGTTCAGAACTTTTAAACAAAACTAAGTCAGACGATCTGGACCTCTATAACGAAAATGGCAGAACTCTGAAAAACAATATTATCATGAACTTCATTTATTTAACAGAAATCTTATTTCTCGATGTGATACTAAGGTATCGGATAAAAATTCGTGTTTTATGGTTCAGCAATATATTAAGTATATCATTATTTGATATGAAAGAAATAAATAAAAAAATGTATTTATGGGTGTATACTTCTTTTTCAGGTGACTGTTGCAGTTGTGGAGTACAATAACTTTTTTAACGTTTATTTGGGAACAATTAAAGAAAAGACTATGACATTTGTTGAAGCAAACTTGGGACGCTGAACAACCAGCTGTCCAAGAAAAAAATTTTCGATTCATCTCTTCAGCTGAACAAGAATGATGCTCTTGAAATAGGTAAAAACTATTTGATATCCACATCTGAAAGGACATGTAAAAAATTGAAAAATACTATTATCCAAGGAGCAGAAATTATCAACTTCTAATTCAATTGCAATTTGTTGAGATAAAGAGTATAATTTGAACTTTCTGAATAACTTTTTAATTAATAACCGAATTACACCGTTTTCAAATGATCATTTTGTAAACCTCTATGAATTGTTATAAAACTTATATAGGAGTTATTCTTCATGATCAGGATAAAAGCATCTACAGAAAAAAAAACTTTTGTTTTCATTTACTTTTTCCCGATTAATGTACAGTCAACATTACACTAGTACTGTTACATTGACAGCAGAATTATCAGGCGAGACATCTTCAAGAATCTTTAACAAATTAATTTTGATACAGCTTTCATTTGAGAACTAAGGGAAGGAATATGAATATTTGTCAAGAAATAAAATTAAGACATTCAAAAGTATTACAGATGCAGATATTGATTTTGTTAAATCTACACTTGATGAAAATCAAACTCAAAAATGCAGTGACATTATGAGTCGTTTATCAGACAAGGGCACAATTACAAGTAAATTAACCGTTCAAAGGATGATTCGTGCAGCAAATAAATTAAAGAGAGTTGAGTTTTGTAAGCACCTTATATCAGTCAATGAACTCCTCCGAAACCACACAACATAATTGAATGAAACTTTATAGATAATAAAGACATTCTATGGAGATGTGCATATTGACAGGAAATTATGATTCCATTTTTTTTATTTTACAATTTTTCTTGTCTTATGCTTATTTAATTTCTCCAATGACAATAAAGGGGATGTGGGGTATGTGAGCATGCCCACTTAGGTTCTTTAATTTGGTATGTAGTGGTGGGAAGATTCAACAATTAATTAATAGTGGTGAGTCCAACAAAAATGTGATATTAATTTAACGATACGCATGATAATATTTTTATCATAATTGATATAGATGGAATGTGTACCATGATGGTGGTGTTGTTAAAGTGAATGATGTTCTTAGATTCATAACTGGTTGCAGCTCAGTACCTCCAGGAGGATTTGATGCTCGCTTCTCAATTGGTTTTACTGAAGAAAGAAAATATCCTTCTGTTACAACATGTACATTTTGAAGTTGTTCTACCACTTCATTTAAAGAATTACAATACCTTTAAGGACATAATGGTTGAATCCATTGTTTCAGGTCCTGGCTTTGGTCAAATTTAACCTCTCAGTAAAAAAGGGTTTTCCAACTGAAATACTATAGATATTCAAATGTACCTTATATACCGTTCTGAAACTGTCTATCAGATCGTAAAAGTATCTGCAAAAAATATTGATGCTCTGCATACACATTTTCATATGATTCAGTTTGTTTTAAGTAAGGATACTTTAGGTCTGCACTGTCTGTCTGTCTGTCTGTCAGTTTCTTTTTCTTCATGCTTGAAGATATTGATTTGGTATTTGATGTATAAGTGTTTTAATATGAAAAGTTACAGGTCAAGTTGGATTTTCACGATTCTAGCTTCTTTCCGTATTCACTAAAATCCCGAGAATTAAATTTTCAATGATATACTTATTAGTTACTAGATTTCTGATGATATGCTTATTAAATACTAGAATTCTGTTTCTGTGATGAGAATTAGCCTTTTTTTACTTTCTAAAGTCAGAAAAGCATAAAGCCATTCTGGTATTATATCCATACAATTTGTGTCAAAGATATCAAAGTTCATAAGAAAGTGAATACAATTAAATGGACTTCCAGTTATTTGAAAAAGACAAAACTAGAGGCTAAGTTGGATAAAAAAGTCAGTTTTAAGAAAAACAAGTGTACAAGATAACATAAGGTGGCAGAGTACTTGATGTTTCACGAATATCCACTTTGGTGGTCTTTTATTGTCTCTTTACTTTCAAATTTAGTATGTAAATGGTTAGTGTTATATCATCACAAACTGAAAAAGATAGATTTATAACATGCAAAACAATAACAATTATATATCATTGTTTAAAACTATAACAGTAATGTCCCTTTACATGAAATGTGCCAGGCTTTCTTATTAATTGCCTTGTGTCTCATGTTTGTTCATTTTACCAGTGTAAAAATTGCGCGTTTGAAATTCGCACAGATAGACATAAAATAATTTTATCGTTCAAAGTATGACGGCATACATGAATGCAGTCACGTAAAGTAGATATAACAAAAAACAGACTTAACAGTTATAAGTAATAATAATAAATAAAATAAGTGTGTGGTTCAAAGTATGACGGGATACATAAGTACAGTTTAAAGCCAAATGTATATCTTGAAAAACAGCCTTAACAGAAAAAGTAGTATTAATGAATAAAATAGTTTTGTCATTCATATCATGTCAAGATTCATTATAAAAGTAATATTAATGAATGAAATAATTTTGTCGTTCAAAGTATGATGTTTTACATAAGCACAAAGTCACATCAAATGAATATCTTAAAAAACTGACTTAACAGTGAAAGTAATATTAATAAAGACAAATAAAAGAATACTTTTACAAGTTATTAAGATAAAAATGTAAGTGGTTTTATTACTAAATAGTTTAGAGAAAACCGGTATAAATAGTTGGGATAATCTTTAAATGCAATTGAGTTTTCGTAATGGGCATATATCTGACTAAATACAAGCGTCAATTGATCAGTATTTCATTGAAAAAGAAATGTTCGAAAACCTACTCGAAGATATTTTTGAAGCCGGTAAAAATACTTGGTATAATCCGATAGTGTAAAAAATGAAAAGCTAATTGCTGCAAATAAAATGATGTCTTATTGTTAATTGTTTTCTAATACTTTATTCTCGTTTTAGGAGGCAAAGCTTTGTGCAGAAGCACTTTGATTTAGAGTGATTCGTTTTTTAGATACTTTCCTGATTTAAAAAATACAGATACAAACGTTTGGTGGCAAAACTAGTGGACGTTTGCTATGTAAAATAAGACATGGCTATTTTAATATTTACGAATTTTGTAATGTTTTAATTCATGTTGGCACTTATGATATTTTTGCAATACTAGTAATCTATATAGCATTAATATTGATTTAATTATTCAGGAAATTAGGTGTGTAAGTGCCTCCTGTAGAATTATTTTATCTTCAATTTTACCTAGACAAGTAGATTTTAGGATGTCTGACCGCTTAGTACAGGATTTTAATTCACAACTTTTTGATTTTTTCTCAAACAGGATGTGCGAAGGTTAATTATATGCCAGTTTGTGAGTCTTTATATGACAGTTTCCATAGACCTATATTCCCTTTATGTCATGGTATGGTATCAATATTTCTGACCTGAAACTACATCAGAGGCCGACCTTTATGTATTTATTTCGTATCTAGTATAGTAAATATATGTGTGTGTCTCTTTCATCAGTTTTTTTATAAACTACACGAGCATATGGGTCTACTTTGTATCCATGTGGCCAAACTGCTAGAAGTGATTCTGAAATTGTTTAAGACACCATATATCAAAAGTCAGGAAACTAAATGACACCAGATGTTCGCTCTTGACATTGACTGAAGTATAGAATGAAATATGAAAGAGAAAGTGACAATTTTTCGTGTTTAAACATTTCATTTAGGCCAAACTTAATCATTACAATATGGATAATGAAACTGAATAGAATGAATGTCTTAAATTTTGTAATTATGAAAATAGAAGATGTGGTATGATTTCAAATGAGACAACTCTCCACAAGAGACCAAAATGACAAAGAAATTAACAACTATAGGTAACCACATGGTTTTCAAGAATGAGCAAAGCCCATACCACATGGTCAGCTATAAAAAGTCCCAACATGACAATTTAAAACAATTCAAACAAGAAAACTGATTAGCATACTATATGATAATTTTTCAATATACCAACTAACTCATTCTTATTTTGAATTCTGTTCAATATTTGATAATGATAATAATAATTCACTGAATAGTTATAATTTGAATGTATTTTTAGGTATTCATAAATAGCTGTTATTAATCACCTTGAAGACCTGAAAAAAAAAATTGATGATCTGGCTGTAAAAATTATGTACCAGGCAGAATTAATGGAACGCAATAACATTAAATTAAATAGTGACATTGTGTTTAAGAAGCAATTAAAATCCCGAAAAATGGATTTAATGTCAGAAGAACTGTATAATCAGATTTAATTTATTATGGAAGGAACAACAATGATGAAACAAGAGCCTCAATCAATGATGTTCAGACAAGGTATTTAATAATTTTTCATTACTGTTATTATAATTGTTCTTAATCAATACACTATGGATAATGAAACTGAATATACTGAATCTCTTACATTTGTAATTATAAACTAGATTTGCCATTGCAAGCAATAGCGGATGTCACCATTCCCCCATTGTCACTAAGTGGCAGGTATTTCAACAATTTTAAACAGTGATTTTACATATTAGCATGGTAATTCATCTTTCTACAAATTTTCAGAACATTTGAAGCATTTTGAAATTTTTGATGTTTCCATGGCAACGGCAGCCATTTTGGAAATTCCAACTTCAAATTCTGCTTCAACCCATGACAGTCAACATTATCGGGAAGTTTCGTTAGGTTTAAAGCATTTTGAATTTTTTGAATTTTTTGTTGCTGTACCCATGGTTACATTGTAGTACCAAATAATGTCAAAATCATTCAAAACCTGTATATTGTTGAAAACTATATTGTATGAAAATTAGATGATTCTAAATTAAGGCATACCAAAATTATTCACCAAACCCTGAAGTTTTTGGAGCATTTTGACCTGTTTTGCATGGTTTCCATGGTAACGGTAGACATTTTCGAAATTCCAACGCCAAATTCTTCATCTACCATCGTTACCTAGAAGTTTTATAAAATTTGGAGCATTTCCATATTTTTGAAATTTTTGGTGCAGTATCCATGGCAATATAGCAGTTCCAATGATTGCCAAAATCATTCCAAAGCAGTATATAGTGGGCACCTACATTGTATTAAAATTTAAAGATTTTAAGCTTAAGCATTCTCAAACTATTCATCTAACTCCAAAATTAAATTTGTTCACCATTTTTCCGTTTCCATGGTGATGGTAGCCATTTTTTAGTTCCAAAGTTGCATTGCGACTGGAAAGTCAGGGTTCCTTGTTATAGTGCACCATCATTCAGATTGGTTCCTTTGGCTCTGAAAAGGCGGGCGGACAAAAATAGGTGGAAGAAAAATAATAATAATAATACGGAAAAAGAAAGAGGAAAAGCAATGTCACCCGACATTGTCGATCGGGTGACATAAAAAGAAGATGCGGTATGATTGCCAATGAGACAACTCTCCACAAGAGACCAAAATGACACAGAAATGTCAGCTTTAAAAGGTCCCAACATGACAATGTAAAACAATTCAAACAAGAAAACTGATTAGCATACTATATGATATTTTTACAATATACCAACTAATTCATTCTTATTTTGAATTAAGTTAAAGAATTTTGATAATGATAATAATAATTCACTAAATAGTTATAATTTGAATGTATTTTTTAGGTATTCAGAAATAGTAGTTATCAGTCACCTTGAAGATATCCTGAAAAGGAAGATTGATGATCTTGCAGTAAAAATAATGTATCAGGCGGAATTAATTGAACTAAATAAAAAAATGAAACAATTAAAATCCAGGAAAAGGGATTTGATGTCAGAAGAACTGAACAGGTGACATTTTGGAAAATGGAGAAACCATATATATGGGATTTGAACAATGAATTGTCTATGTTGTTGGATTTTTTTTTAATTATCTAAAGACATTTATTGTTGTTTTCATTTTGTATAATACATTTGTGTAATAAAATGTATGAATTCCATTATTTGATGTCTTTATATTAATAAAGTTATCTTGACATGCTATATACAGAGTTTTTATAAAATGTTACACCTAAGGCCACACCAATTTAATTTCTTGTTCTACGGATTTTTGGACTCCAAAAATTGGGGCGAGCGAGCGATTTGAAAATTTTAATAAAAAAATATTTATTTTGCAAATTTTTGAGGCGTAGCTTGAAAAGTAAAGGCGAGCGATTATATTTTTTTTTTTGTAAACATAAAATAGTAGGTTTTGACAATATTAAAACTTGATTTATCACTTGTACTTTGGCATTTCTTTAATTTATGAAGTATTTTCCCCTGTTCACCAATAAATAATTGAATAATTAGATTTGGTATATGTATGTGTGCCAATTAATGAGACAATTCTCTATCCAAGTCATAATCAGGTTGGGAACAACTCTCAATTTTGTAAATATCCTTTTTATGAGGGGTCAATATAAGTTGCAATATATTTTTTGTAAATAAAACTTTTTAGTACAAAAGAGCTCATATTTTCCCAAAAAACTATATATCTATCTGGTATTAAATGGTCAAAACATGCCCTAGAATTTTGTAATATTCCTGGACTTAGGCCATGTTAACACATGTACTTTAATATTATTCAAAATAAGTGGACCCCTCTTTAAAAATAGTAATGTTGTTTAAAATATGATGTATTTCTCCTCTTTTTAAGTAAATTTTTTTAAGTTCTTCAAAGGATTTGTATAGTAACACTATGCAAATCCTTGGTATTTCTTTTTTTCTTTTTTACAACAGTAAAATGACCCCATATGCATGATATGTGCTCTGTCTGAGGGATAATAGCAAATATAGGTCATAGTACGTACGGCAGGGCTTTGACCCAGACCAAACAGCAAGCTATAAGTGACCCCAAAATTATAAGTGTACACAATTCGAACAGAAAAACCAACGATCTAATTTATATATTATATACAAACGGGAAAATACCAAATAATATTTATGAACATCAACCAACGATATCTAACTGCTGAACGGCAGGCCCCTGAATCAATCAGGACAGGTGCATAAACATGCAGGGGGTATGGATAGTTTTGTATCGCCAGCATATTGCAGTTGAAGGCATTTCTTTCCGAAATTCTTTGAAGTTTATTACTAACAACGAACATATTTTGATAGGGAATGTAAGTAAGGGGGAAGGAAACCAATGTCTTGTTCTGTACAGGTATTTTCTTCTGTTTTCTATTTATATCGGAGCACTCCCATTTGGGATAAATGGGTTTATGCTGAATCAAATATTATCACAGACATTGACACAGTGTACTTGAGTGCTTATATGTTTAAAATCGTTATAAATACAGGTTAGATTGTGATTATAAAAATAAGTGCAAATATCTGTTTATAATATTTACAAAACAACGGTGCGGGAAATGGACACGATTACATTTCCGGATGCGGGAAGCGGGAATATAAAAAAAATAAAAAAAATCTACTTTGAAAAAAATAGGTGCGGGCGGGTCCGTCGAACAAGGAATTAAATTGGTGTGGCCTAAAAATAATATCTAATTTCATTTAACATGTAAAGGGGATTATTAGCAAAAAAACTAGATATAGTTTAAAAAAAAACACAAAAAAAATAAAAATAGATGCATACCTAATTTATTTTACAAATATTCACAAATAAATTACACTGTACTATATCTAAGAGAAAATATCAATTATACATTTACAGTTTTGCTACATGTATTAAACCATATCATCCTAAATGTTTCTGATTCAAAGCTTTATTAATATACTGTTTGATGGCTGTTAAGTAGTTCCACTGTAGCAATGTTAATGAAATGCCTTTAATGGTAGGTTTATGGTTTTAAAATTGTCTAATGTCTATAACTGTTCTTCTGTTGTTGTATTCACATATAGTAAACACAAATTCACTAGGTAGACTAAAATGTTTAATAAAAGAGCACAATGACTGGTTGAACATTCGAACAATTCAAATTAAAGACAGTTTGTGAACATTCGAACATTTGAACTTTAGAATCTTTCTGGACTTTGTAATTACATAATAAAATATATGTATTCAATACTGACTTCGTTACAAGTCGTTAATTTGGTGCCGTGACCAGGACAAATTCTGATGAAGATGATATACCATTAATGGAATTATCTAAAGAAAAATAAGAGGGAAAAACATTATCTCAGAAAAAAATGATAATGTCAATAATGGTCAAAAAGAAAGTGATGATCAAGTAATAAAAGAAGAAGTAGAAAATTCGCCTTCCGATTATGAAGTGTCTGACATTGATAACATGTCTAGCACTCATTCTTCGTCTGTAACATCTGAAATGTACGACACTGAATATAACATGTCTGTGAATACAGTTAAAACTAGAGGCTCTAAAGAGCCTGTGTAGCTCACCTTGGTATATTTAAATTAAACAAAGGAAGCAGACAGTTCATGACAAAATTGTGTTTAGGTGATTGTGATGTGTTTGAACATCTTACTTTACTGAACATTCTTGCTGCTTACAATTATCTCTATCTATAATGACCTTGTCCGTGTAGTTTCAGTGGAAAATGTTAATAAAAATTTACAAATTTTATGAAAAGTGTTAAAAATTGATTATAAAGAACAATAACTTCTTAGCGGGTCAACTGACCATTTTGGTCATTTTGACTTATTTTTTAGTCTTAAATTGCTGTACATTATTGCTGCTTACAGTTTATCTCTATCTATAATAATATTCAAGATAATAACCCAAAACAGCAAAATTTCCTTAAAATTACCAATTTAGGGGCAGCAACCTAATAACGAGTTGTCCGATTCATCTAAAAATTTCAGGGCAGATAGATCTTGACCAGATAAACAATTTTACCCTGTCAGATTTGCTCTAAATGCTTTGGTTTATGAGTTATAAGCCAAAAACTGCATTTTACCCCTATTTTCTATTTTTAGCCGTAGCGGCCATCTTGGTTGGTTTGCCCGGTCACAAAACACAATTTGTAAACTAGATAGCCTAATAATGATTATGGCTATGTTTGGTAAAATTTGGTCTTATGGTTTCAGAGGAGAGGATTTTTGTAAAAGTTAACTAAGATTTACGAAAAATGGTTAAAAATTGATTATAAAGGGCAATAACTCCTAAAGGGGTCAATTGACCATTTTGATCCTGTTGACTTATTTGTAAATTTTACTTTGCTGAACATTTTTGCTGTTTACAGTTTATCTCTATCCATAATAATATTCAAGATATTATCCAAAAACAGCAAAATTTCCTTAAAATTACCAATTCAGGGGCAGCAACCCAACAACAGGTTGTCCCATTCATCTTAAAATTTCAGGGCAGAAAGATCTTGACCAGATAAACAATTTTACCCCTGGTCAGATTTGCTCTAAATGCTTTGGTTTTTGAGTAATAACCAAAAACTGCATTTAACCTCCAGGTTCTATTTTTAGACGTGGCGGCCATCTTGGTTGGTTGGCCGGGTCAAAAAACACAATTTTTAAACAAGATACATCAATGATGATTGTGGCCAAGTTTGGATTAATTTGGCCCGGTAGTTTCAAAGGAGAAGATTTTTGTAAAAGGTCATGGAGATTTACGAAAAATGGTTAAAAATTGACTATAAAGGGCAATAACTCCTAAAGGGGTCAACTGACCATTTTGGTCATGTTGACTTATTTGTAAATCTGACTTTGCTGAACATTATTGCTGTTTACAGTTTATCTCCATCTATAATAATATTCAAGATAATAACCAAAAACAGTAAAATTTCCTAAAAATTACCATTTTAGGGGCAGCAACCCAATAATGGGTTGTCTGATTCGTCTGAAAATTTCAGGGCAGATAGATCTTGACCTGATAAACAATTTTACCACATGCCAGATTTACTCTAAATGCTTTGGTTTTTTAGTTATAAGCCAAAAACTGCATTTTACCCCTATGTTCTATTTTTAGCCATGGCGGCCATCTTGGTTGGTTGGCCGGGTAAAAAAAAAATAATTTTTAAACTAGATACATCAATGATGATTGTGGCCAAGTTTGGTTTAATTTGGCCCAGTAGTTTCAGAGGAGAAGATTTTTGTAAAAGTTAACGACGGACGACAGACTACGGACGACGGACGCCAAGTGATGAGAAAAGCTCACTTGGCCCTTCGGGCCCGGTGAGTAAATAAAAAATAATCAGAAACCTACTGATATTGGGGCTAACAAAATAAAATTAGTATCTTAGGAACATGTACAAAATTTAGTGAGGGCTTTAATAGGTATTATGTAGGTATCAATTGGCTTAATAGGTAGAAGGAAGGATGCAAATCATTTAAGAATTTCTAAAACTTATAAAATATGTTATAAAACTAGTATTTATTCTCATTTTACAGAATGGCAGACAATGAAGAAAGCTTTGTCCAGCTAGAATCACTCTATTTGTGGTAACCATTACCTGATAATTTATGGTGGGACATATATGTAAAATTTAAGATCAATTTTGTCCTGAAAATACTAGATCAAAAGAGAAGGGAACCTCTAATTAAGGAATTCCACGCTATACAGAAACTTATAAACCTGTCAGATCCAATTATAATCGACAATTATTGTGGTTTACCCACAAAATTCGCAGAAATAATCGGACGCCGAAAACAATTCTCAGAAATACATAATTTATCCTATCGGGAGCATCTAAGGAAGTGGACGGTGGAGAACTTCAAAACCATTTAATGGTTAAAACGATCCAATCGCTTTGGGGTTTACCACCAAGAAGTGATTCTGAACAAAGCAAGGAAAATGCACCGGATACGCATTTTCGATCTGATAATAAAATTTGAGACTGTAAAGGAAAACAAACATTTTATTCAGGACTATCAAAATTCCAAAATTGATAAAGGCCAGATAAATAAAATATATTATGATAATTTATATATGTATCATTATTTTTTGGTGGTGATTCTCACTTGTTCTTTTCGGCTTAACCAGCCAATTCATTGTCATATTAAAGAAAATTTAGGACATATCAACCATAAGGTCCAGTTGGCTTGGATTCTTTTGAAATGTGTCTTAATAAAATAGAACAAGACTTCGGCAACGCTTATTTCGCTTAACAAAAGGTTCACACTATTTCTATGTTCTACACCCAAGAAAAAAAAAACACATTTTGGCTACTATCTTAAGTCCACTGTTAAATAACATGTATCCTTCAGAGGTAAATTGCACTGTTTGACAATTAACCTCAGACTAGTATTATTCTACATCATGACTACTACGTAACCGGCCAACCGCTATGAGCCATTGTGTCATGGACCACTGGACTATATAAGACTACTACGTAACCGGCCAACAGCTATGGGCCATTGTTTCATGAACCACTGGACTACATAAGATTCCTCAATGGACTGCAAGGAGACAATTAGATTACACCAGAAGTCGTCAGATCTCGGCCAGTGTCTCAGTGAAAAACATTTATTTGAACTTTTAAACTATCTTTGAAAACTTGTAAATTAAGTAATAAATTGTTATTGATAAGTTACTTAAATTTTTGACTTCGCCACATAAGTCAAATATGTGCCGTGACCAGGATCAACCAGGACTTCTAACCACTATACGATAGAAAGGAACCACGTAAATTGCAATTACCATAGCTTTCATTCTTTTTAAATGGATAACCAAGATGCTTCTATGTCAACACAAAAAGTAGATTAGCTTTCAACATTGTCGCCAACGAATAACATGTTTTAATGGAGGTAGTTACTATTCAAGGGGATGTAGCCGCCGAATCAAAAGGGTTAAAATCAGCCATTTGTTCGCAAAACGTAGTTCAAGGAATAACACCTTTTGAAGGTAATGCGAATTATTTTAAAGCCTGGATTAATTCAATTTAAAAATATGCTTTACTTTTAATCATAGAGTTTGAATTAAGGAAATAGCTTTTCAAAGTGTCTCAGTGAAAAACATTTATTTGAACTTTCAAACTATCTTTGAAAACTTGTAAATTATGTAATAAATTCTAATTGATAAGTTAGTTAACTTATTAACTTCGCCAAAAGTTGCATCGATGAAAAAACTCGATAATTGAAACCAAAATATCCACAACAGTGCAAATTTATCTTTTACCCAAGTAGTAAATGATGCATCTTGAGAGAAAAAAAAAGATGTAAAATAAGATGATATATTCCTATCAACTGATGATTTAAGAATGAAATATGTATTTATAAAATTTTAAATAATTCTTATAACTGATGTTCATATTCCTCTGATGTGATTGCATGTACATGTGTAAACAAAGTTACTCCTATTTTTTCGTTAAAGAGCATTCGAAACTATCCATATTATTTGGTTGTTTTTTATTGTCTGTATACTTTTTTTAACTTGATTGTAGATGGTTACTGTTAGTATCACAACAACCGAAAAAGAGATATTTAACCATTAAATACTTGAAAAAAGTGCAGTTATTGAAAGCATTAAAAAAAATCTACACTGCTATATTAAATTATTTAAAACTATAACATACCTTTTCTTTTAATATTGTTTTCCCTTGCATTTTGTCGTATGGATTCATATCCTGTATATTTTTTTTTATCAAATGAATAAGTTATTGTGTTAACTTGTGTGAAAGGAAGTTTGTTCCTAAACCTGTACAACAACTCAAAGACTAACACAGGAAGATTTTCCGTCAGTTACACGGAGTTGGAGGAATTTGGGCAGAATATTAAAACGTTTAATCCATCTATAGGTGGGAGATTACCTTATCACTCCGCTTGATTAACGAATAATTGAAGGTCCACGAACTTAATACAATATAGTCAGGAAATTAAAATCATTTTGAGGTAGTTCTAGGAGGCGGATGAGTTCGAAGATGATATGTATTAGTACGTAGACGTAGAATTCATAAACCCAACAAGACGGAAACCAGAAGATGCACAATACATTGCAAAAATACTCATTGAGCTTTGCTCAGCTCCAATCAATCCCAATGTGGCAACTAATACCTCCTCACTTTTGGTAAGACATACTTTGTCAATTTACGTTCAATCATTCTATACCCCAGTCACCCTTGGGGTGTGGAGTGATGTTTGAGAGACAACCAACGAAAGGAACAGTAGTTGCTCCGTTAAACAGTTAGGGTCCAATATTAAGTCACATTGAGTCGGGGTCAAAGTTATTAAGGTCGGGTCACGCATATTTAAATTCACGAATCTAGTCTATTTGATTTTACAAGGACCAGAGCAGATGATATTGGCATACAGTCATGTAATCTAAAACCAGGATTGAGGACACAAATCCAAGTACAAATAAAACATGACATGTTATATACTCACAAATACTCCCGTCAGTAATTTATATGACAGGGGTACTACTTTGAAAGGATACAATACATCTTATTAATTAAAGTCAGTTACTCTTTACTAGTATCATTATAGTTTTAACATTCAAGGAAAAATATACCACAATTTATTATTCATTTAGATTCATAGATTTTTTATAGGTTATGAAGTAAAGCATGATCTTGATGAATTTGACAAAGATCCCCCTTTAAAATATGTGAGAGCAGAAAAGAATTAAGTATGCTGAAACAAAGGAGAATCTCTGAACTTTTAACCAATGTCGATGAAAAAACTGCCGAAAACGTTCTCCCTGATAGCAGAAGGAAAGGTTACTTCCCTCATTTTTTCAACAAAATTGAAAACCAAAACTACATTGGTGAATATCCAGCTCCGCAGGACTACGACATGACTACTATAGGGGGTTCTATGCCCCCCATGATAAATAATTATAACCCCCACTATATACATTCTTATCGCAACACCATCTATCATTACATAATATATATCACCACTTTTTGAACTTTAATAAAATCCTATTACATAAGATATTAAAACAAACTTTTCAACATTAATTGGAGAGAGAGAGAGAGAGAGAGAGAGAGAGAGAGAGAGAGAGAGAGAGAGAGAGAGAGAGAGAGAGAGAGAGAGAGAGAGAGAGCAAGCAACCATAACTGACAAATAAGAGTAGTTGTTATTTATTTACAAGTTTATTTACATTGATGACTTGAAAGAGAAAGGTTGTCATAATATTTTAACCATGTCACATACAAGGATTAATTCTACATCTTCATCATCAAGAAAAAGCATTGCATCTAGTTTGTCAGATATGTACTATCATTATGAAATGCATATAAATATGTTGAAATGGACAGGAGTAATTGTGATATTAATATTATCAGCAACAACTTTGTGGATAACTTGTGGTGTATATGAATCTTCAAAACAAAACACAAACATGACTGACTACATTAAAATTGACCAAAACTTCAACCAGTCATTGTGCTCTTTTATTAAACATTTTAGTCTACCTAGTGAATTTGTGTTAACTATATGTGAATACAACAAGAGAACAGTTATAGACATCAGACAATTTTTAAACCATAAACCTACCATTAAAGGCATTTCATTAACATTGATACAGTGGAACTACTTAACAGCCACCACACAGTATATTAATAAAGCTTTGAATCAGAAACATTTAGGATGATATGGTTTAATACATGTAGAAAAACTGTAAAAGTATAAATGATATTTTCTCTCAGATATTGTACAGTGTAATTTATTTGTGAATATTTGTGAAATAAATTAGGTATGCATATATTATTAGTGTTGTTTTTTTTTTTTAAACTATATCTAGTTTTTTACTAATAAACCCCTTTACATGTTATAAAGTTAAATGAAATCAGATATTATATACAGGTATAACATTTGATAAAAACTCTCTACATAGCCTGTCAAGATAACTTTATTTATATAAAGACATCAAATAAAAGAATCTATAAATTTCATTACACAAATGTATAATACAAAATTAATTCAACAACAAATGTCTTTAGATATTTAAAAAACTATATATATGGTTTGTCCTTCTTCTAAGGTTAACTGTTTAATTCTTCAGACATTAAATCCCTTTTGCGGGATTTTAATTGTTTTTTAAATACAATGTCACTATTCAGTTTCATTTTATTCCGTTCCATCAATTCAGCCTGATACATAATTTTAACAGCCATATCGTCGATTTTCTTTTTTAGGAGGTCTTCCAAATGAGTAATCACAGCTATTTCTGAATACCTAAAAAAATACATTTAAATTATAAATATTCAGTGAATTATTATTATCATTATCAAATATTGAACTGAATTCAAAATAAGAATAGTTAGTTGTTATATTGTAAAAATATCATATAGTATGCTAATCAATTTTCTTGTTTGAATTGTTTTACATTGTCATGGTGGGACCTTTTATAGCTAACCATGTGATAGGGGCTTTGCTCATTCTTGAAGATCATATGGCTACCTATAATTGTTAATTTCTGTGTTATTTGGTCTTTTGTGGAGAGTTGTCTCATGGGCAATCATACTGCATCTTCTTTTTTATAATCAAAAATGTAAGAGATTCAGTCTATTCAGTTTCATTATCTATATTGTAATGATTAAGAACAATTATAATAACAGTAATGAAAAATTATTAAATACCTTGTCTGAACATCATTTGCTTGAGGCTCTTGTTTCATCATTGCTGCTCCTTCCATAATAAATTTAATCTGATTATACCTGGAAAAAAAAACCTCCAGTAATTACTATAATTAAAAATACAATAATGTCAACAGGAAAAAAAAATACACACACACACACACTATAATTTAAATTAAGAAACCAATCTCTTAAATAATAAGATAAACAGGAGCAAATGTTACAAAATTCAAATGAAACAAGTATAACATGTACAAGGATGACATAAAGCTCAAGGATGTTCAAAATGAAAATGGAGGTACACAGTACTAACACTGTTACAATCAATGCTTTTACTACAATCATTGAAGACTTTTTAGATAAAATATTTTATATTTATAAAAGTAACATTTTTGAAAAATCTAAGTGTAAAAAGAATAGTTTTAGTACTTACAATATCTTCTATCTGTTGACCTGTGCTGTTAAAAAGAAAGTAATGCATATTTTATACAAAAATGTTACATAATTAATAAGTAACTGTAAAATCTAAGATTTACAGATCTTCTAATTGACCCTTTTAAACAATAGATATGAATCTTTACATAACAAATAATTATGTAAACTACATAATAGTTTGAAACTTCCCATTAAATTATTGTTTTATCATTTTTACATCTTTTGAGGTTTATCAATTTACACATCTTTTACATAGACTGTTATGAAAAACAAAGACCATATATTAAAATAGTGTTACTATTACAAATTTTTATGTTAAATGATAAAAAAACATGTACATGTACCTGAGATTAATATCTAAGATGCTTTTCAGTCTGTAGGTTTCCATCATAGACCTTTCCTACTAGACCATGGATTCTGTTGTAACTAATGGTTATGTAATACATAATGAAGAATTGTATGAAATGAGCAATCCAAAATATGAAGTGATGGTAGGTTTTATAAAATGTATATGGGGGAAAAACACTGTATTAATACTCTAGTACATAGGACTTAGGATTCAACTAAATGTACACAGGAGAAATTATGTGGATAAAACAAATGCTTAAAATGATATATCTGGAACATTTTTTTTTTTATTATATAAAATTTACTCCTCTCAATGTGGAGTACTGCAATTGTTAACAGTATTACAATAATGGATGACATTTAAAAAAAAATATTCAATGTTATATCAGGTTATTGATATATTTTCATTTACAGATTTTAATCAAAATTGTATGAATAACCTTAGTATTTACCTATATGTATACGAATGAAAATCATGTCCTTAACCGTAACCTTTTGGTACTTAGTGGTTTTAGAGAACAGTAAGTTTTTCTATATCGAATCTTCTAACGTAAGAAGGTAGCTCGAGTGTCATGGAGTTGAATTTATTTTCTTTTATAATATATATATAATCCGAAATTGAATTAATATTTTATTTACAACAAATAAGAATAATTACAACGGTTTTTTTTCCTTCTTATTAACTGAAACAATTAGCGACATTCGATATTATCCCAACAGGTTCTTCATTCATCCCCGACCTCTTTTCCGTTCTCTTCAAAACAAAAATGGCGTGGTTTCAAATTGTATCAGTTCTATTCATCTTTATTACAACTATAAATGGTCAATGTCAGTATGACACAGCTTCGGCCGTTTGCTTTTGCAACAAGGAAGTTTATGTCAGGGAAGTGAGGATTGAAGAAGTGATGTCAGAAAGTTGTGACTGTATTATACATCTGGTAGACTTCAATGAGCCCCCTACTGTAACAAACATGTTTGACAGAGAGTGTAGCTGGACATGCACAAATGAGACATGTGGTAGGTTTTTACATTAACACAGTTTCTTATATGAAGTAAAAAAAATAATACTGTCTGTGATTAAACTTTGTCCAAGAAAATATTACACATCAACCTACCAAAAGATATGTAAATGTTCAATTTCAAAGTTTTAAAGAAAATCCACCTAAGACCATTCCTTATGGTTTAAGCACAGCATAAGTTAAATACAGATCTTAATCAAACCTATTGTAGCTCATTTACACCTCAAAAACCCCTTGATTGATTATAACATGTATTTCATAAATTTAGCAGCTGTACTTTTGGTGGGAAAATGGACATTATGTTGTGGTTAACAAAATAATGAAAACTGTGTTTATTTTCAAAAGTCTCATGGGAGAATATATTATTTATTTTTGAACCACAAGTTTAAAGACAGACAATGCATTATACGATTACGTGCAATATGTGCCACCAAAGAAAATAACAAAATATAAAGTTCACATGAAAATATCTGCTTTGACAGTACTATGTAATAACAAATTTATTGCACTGGCCAGTAGTAAGTCACTTGATCAAATAATGAATTACCTGCAAGACTGTCTCCTTACTCAAGGGATAATAACTTTTGTAATGTAACACAGAAGATGTGGTATGATTGTCAAGGAGACAACTTTCCATAAATGACCAAAATGACACAGAAACTAACAATTACAGGTCACCATACAACCTTCAACCATGAGCAAAGCTCATACAACATAGTCAGCTATAAAAGACCCTGAAATGACAATGTAAAACAAATCAAATGAGAAAATTAACCACCTTATATATTATATACATAAATTATATATTAAAAAGTTTATAAAATTTATATATATATTCCCAAAGTGTCAAATCTTTTATAATACTTTAAATGAATTAAAATCCAAAAATGGCCCCCCATACAATGATTTTAAAGGTGTTTTACTGGACAGAACTTATTTTTGACTTAATTCTATTGTAAAAAAATTTTTTTTTTTCTAACAGACAATTGGTAAGACAACCTTTTGTATATTTTTATAAAGATATATTTGTGTTAAAAATGTTTGTTTTTTTCAGTACCTGACAATATATTAGAAGTGACAAGGAAGGAAAAAACACCCACCAAGCCTAGAAGTGTAACAACAACAACAGACCACACAGAAGCATGGCCCACCACTAGGGATTCAACAACCAGTGATCTCAAAGAAGCATGGCCTACCACAACAGTTAGGGTGACCACAGACAGCAAAGAACCACATTCAGGTAATGATACAAAAAAGGTGATATGTAAAAATAGAAAATGATTGTTTATCTAAAATATAAAATTATAAGATCTTTCAAAAATAAAGCATTTTAACAGTACAAGTTTCTGTTTTATATTGTTAACAATGTAGGTTATAGGATGCACATACATTTAGTAAGACTTTTAGTGTTGTTCATGACTAATAAAAATAATTTGAGATATGACTTTTTTAAGTTATTTAAATGTGTTTTACTTTCTTTTTTTTTTAGAACAGAAGAAAGACCTGGGACATTACTTACAGAAAATGGATGTATTTATGACAGGTACATAAAAATCTTTTATTGTTTGAATAACCATTTCAATTAAAATGTCTGTATCAAGTCAAGATCATGGCAATACAAATGATCTGGTAAATTATCACAGGTTATGGCAGTTCTTTAGCTATAGATGTATAACACTGTATATGTAAGTTCTGTAGTTTTGTTTAACCCTAATAGAAAATAATATTTTTTCAAATGTTAATTAAGGGTTTAATACATAAATGTGAATGATGGTTTGGCATTATAGTTGTACTTTTGCACAAAATGAGGAGAATTGGTATTTGATCAACTAAACAGTATATGTTTAATTCTACATGAAAAAAAAAAACAATGGAAAAAAAAAAGAAATAACATTACATTCTGTCATGGCAAGTAAAAATATCAATTTATTGTGGTAAGGTTATACAATGAATATAAATGTGTTTTTTATTTTGCAGTATTTTGGACAGTGTCGGGACTATTTGTTGCATACGTTTTCCTGGTCGTAGGCAAGATGCTTTACCGAATGAGACACCAGAAACTGCCTTATTTACCAATTACCAGATCACAACAGGATTCGACACTAACCACTCAGATACCCACTTTAGATATAACTCCATCATTCGAATTACCCACCATCATTCCCGTTCCAGAAATATCCACCCCACAAAGACCAACAGTACCTAGATTGAGATCAATTGAAGACATCCCACCTATTTTTACCCTCCGTACGTACTCCTCCTCATCAGACACTGAAAGTTTCAATAGGGAATCATCGCCAGAACCATCTGCACCTCCAATGGAAGATCCAACACCCCCATAGCCAGACGAACCAGAAGTCACCGTATAAAGACCCCCTTAACAGAAGAGACTTATATGTGAATCTTATATGTGAATGAAATTAGTTTTATTTTTTGATAATATTTGGATTATTTTTTTTTTTAGATTAAATTTTTATTCAAAAATACTAAATGCAAGATTTAAATTAAAACAAAATTAAATAACTTTTGACCATAGTTTAGTGAAAAGCATTACATTTTGGGGGAAACAAATTTTAAATTTCATTCATTTTTAACTTTTTCAAACCAGTGTGAAAATATTAGACTATAAATTTGGGGATAAATAAATAATATAGGTTTAAAGTATTTGGTGACTTCAAAAGAATGTAAATAGATTTTCAATTTTTATATGCATGCACAGTGAAATACTCAGGATTGTTTTTAAGTTTTGTTGTTGATTATACAATGCCAAGTCCCATATTTTAAGTGTCTCATCAATCAATATAGTCTTTGTATAAATTATCTTTTGTATATTGATAACTGAACTATATTTGAAAAATTTCTGAGATAACACAATGAGAAATTTAAAACATGTTTTTACCTCTTTTGTATCAAGAAAAATAAAAAAAAGATATGTTGCACTTTTTTTTTTTTTTTTGTTATTGTTTGCAGTTATAAATTGGTGCTAAGTATGTTTCTAAATTGTTTTGTTTTTTTTAAATAGTGCTACAAAAGAAAGTGTTCTGTTTGAAAAATCTGTTTGGTGATTACACCAGTATTTGGTCCAATTAAATTAAAACATACTGGGTTAAACTAAATTAAAAGTATTTTTTTTTTACAAGTGTGTAAAAAAGTGTAAATAGATATATTATGTTAATTTTTTTTTTGCTCAAATACTCAGGAATGTTGTGGTGTTCCATTTTTAAAATCTAACAGTTGGTATGGTTTTCTTTTCAGGTACATAATGTCCCAATGTTATGATTGTTGTTATATATCATGTGATATTGCTCAAATTTTCTGAAAGCTGTTAAGTTTCTCATTAATATACACTGTTTTATATTGTTTGAGTTTGGTCTTGAAGAATTTTATTTTTTGTTAAAGTAAGATGTCTGAAGTAATTTTGTCTTCCTTGTGTACACATCATTTAGTGAAACAGTGTTCATAAGTTTATAACTATATCATTCCACTATGTATATAAAAGATATGAGCTGATATATATATTATTTTTTTCTGTGTTTTGTTTTTATATTAGTTTTTTATTCTTACTGTTGATATGTAATATGAAGTGTTCACTAAACTGTCTCATATCTTTTTGTAAAAGATTTTCCTTTTTGATACTTGATGTAACTTTTTGATGCTTTTATGACTTGTCTTATTTAGAAGACTATTGTTTTATGGACCAAAGACATTTTTCTAGTCCCAAAGTTTTAATTATGAAAATGGTGCTAAACTAGTGTTCAATTAATGTTGTTCACTGTATGAGAAGAAAAAAAAGGTTGTTACTTATAGGGTTTTTGTTACTTGAAATGTTTTATATGATGAATGTATATTTTATGATTACTTTTTATTAAATATGTTGTTTTTAATGTCTTGAGTTATTTATGAAATGGAGAAGAACCATCCTTTAATCTGATGTTTGTATCTAGGTTACCCACTAAAAGGAAATTAATGAACCATACAAAGAAAAGATGAACATAGTATCTTAATGGGATCTAATAAACCTTAACCTTAAATTTTACATAACACAAAGTACAATCAAACCATTAACCTACTTTTAAAATTGCATAATATGGGGGGTTTGACACTATAAGAAGTGAAAAGAACATGAAAGATTCACTGGAGGTATGGGAGATGAGACATAAGGTAGGACCCATAATTATATTAAGATATTATAGTCAAAGAAAAAAAAATAACTGTAAAAAAAAAAAAAGCGAAATAATTTATTTACATTAGCTTGTACTATCAGTCTTCATGGAAGCAATCTTTATGTTTTAATAATTGTTTTTAAAATCTGTTTTGTAGTTGAAGAAAAAAAAATAACTGTAAAAAAAAAAAGCGAAATAATTTATTCACATTAGCTTGTACTACCAGTCTTCATGGGAGCAATCTTTGTTTTAATAATTGTTTTTAAAATCTGTTTTATTTAAAAAAAAAAAAAACATTTGTCGAAATGAAATTTAAAAAAAAAATGAATTCACTAGGAACAAG
Organism: Mytilus galloprovincialis; assembly: GCA_037788925.1. NCBI lineage: Eukaryota > Metazoa > Mollusca > Bivalvia > Mytilida > Mytilidae > Mytilus > Mytilus galloprovincialis. Next base: position 55,306,506 of record CM075338.1, on the reverse strand, counting down.
TTCTACTTTTTTTTTTTTTTTTTTTTTTTTTAGTTGAAACCATGAAACACAAACCACCAACCTTGAACAATATCATCAACAACTTCACATCTTTAAATGAGTTACAAGAATGGGCCGCAGACAATGGTCTAATGAATCATATCTTGGTACAAAACAGAATAAATCATTTTCAGTCAATCAATTGGACAGATGTTCTAAACAGTTTCACTGACGCCAACAGTTTGATAAGTTGGGCCACAGATAACTGTCTCTTAAACAACTCTCAAGTATTAGACAAGCTCGTAATTTTACTTACGTGTACATGGTGTAAACAGAGATTTTATTTATCAACGGAGTTGAGAGACCATTTGGAAATCCATGAAATTTTGGGTGACATGACCACAGGTCAAAACACAACTGTAAATATAGCCAATAATACTACCGTTGACCATTCCAGCGATATATCTGACGTACCCTCCACAAGCTTTTCTAACCAATATACCCCGACGTTGGAAAGCGAACTGGTTACACCTCTACACTGTCCATCGGATGATTTGGGAGACTCCTTCCTCGCAAATTTATTACCTTTTAACTCCACCAGTTGCCCCAATACTAATGGGTCAGACATAGAAAATGTGCTTGTTGGTACTGACCAACATATCACACTGAACATGAATGACTCGGAAGAAGAGGGTTACGGCGCAGAACCCGAAGAAAACCCCTATTTATTTCGAAGATCCGGACAAAAAATATTCTCTAAAAATCTGGCAAAAGAGACCACGTATAAAGTAAAATTTAATGATACGTGGAAGGGTAAAAAACTACGTAATCTTAAAAAGGAATTGGAAAACATGTTTGATGATGTTTTAAACAAAGCCAAAGGCAATGACAACGATTTAGGACGAGTTATCATCTCTCATCCCGAACTAAATAATTCCATCGTTGTACCCTTAGATAAATGGTCAAACATAAACTCGCAAAGAGTAATGGAAGCTGTCGAGAATGTGCTGAATTCAGAGGAAAACCTACCTTTAGATACGTCAATGCATGTCACGATAGGAAATATAACAGTACCTAGAGGTAGTGGGAGATTTCCAATAATTCGCCTGAAAGGGACATCGAATTCCCTGGCTTTGAAAAAATCGATTTTACAGGTATGCAATGAAGATAAAATGTGTCTGGCAACGGCTATTGGTAGATGTTTTTTAAAACTCTGTAAAATTGTACCATTAGAAAAATGGAGGGAAACAACAAAAAACGACGAAGACATGAACACTTTTCAAAAAGTCATAAAACACGGAATGACGACTAAAAGTTATTTCAAACACGTGAGTGCATCTGCTCTAAAGAATACAAGTTACAGTAAAACAATGGCTATAACATTATGCAAAGAAGCCAATCTTTCAACAGACGAAGCTTTAAGTATAAGAGATATCGAACATTTTGAAAATGTATTAGACGTTAATATTTTGGTACTTTCTGCCAGATTGGGCAACAAGTTTTGTCGAGTCAGTACCAAAGCACAGCGTAAAAATATTTACTTGTATCTGATAGAAAATGCCGATGGAACGGGCCATTTTCAAGGTATAGGAAGTATAAATGGTTTTTTTGGCTATGGGTATTTTTGCGAATCTTGCTTAAAACCTTACAAAAATAAAGGAAAACACTCTTGCGTTGACACATGTGCCGTATGTGGTAGCAATTCGTGTCGCGTTAGTAATCATACTGTTCTTTGCTCTCAATGCAACCAAACATGTCGCAGCCAGGACTGTTATGACAGACACAATACCAAAACGTCTAGAAGGGACAATGAAAATAGCAAAACGATGTGCGAAAGATTTTACTAGTGTAAAAACTGTCGTAAGATTCTGTGTCGACAGAAACGCTCACCTGAACAACATACATGCGGTGAGTGGCGATGTAAAAACTGTTTCGAATATCACATAGGTACACATTGGTGTTATCAACGTAAGACATTAAAAGATACGACGAAGAAAGAACCGAGAAAATACTTTTTTTACGATTTCGAAACAACCCAAAACGAAAAGATGTCGTGCGAAGAAGGGTATGCACCTAACGTTCCGTGTGGGAAATCATGCACGGACAGAGATAGATGTAGGAAATGTAAAGAGTGTACCCATTGTCATCGGATTACATGCAGTTATAATAATCAATGCAAGGACGGTCATGTACCTAGCCGACCCTGTCTAAAAAAATGTTCATCAGATGAAAGATGTAAGACGTGTAAAATTTGTGAAAACTGTAACCAGTCATGGTGCGGATTAGCGGAACACAAGGTGAATTATGCGGTTTTACAGTCCACATGCGTCATTTGTGAAAATGTAGAATTAACCGCGGATTCAAAATGTAACACTTGTGGAAGTCGCTGTGATAAGTGTAGAATTTTCAAAAAGAATACTACGACCCTTCCATGCGAAAGCAGTTGCGGTTACAGACAAAGGGTGTTTAAAGGCGAAGACGTTCCATACGAATTTTGTTCCCAGATTATGACGCCGCATTACAATCAAAGCGCGAAAGCGCTGTAAAGGCAGTTAATCACAGGTTGTGTGTATTTCTAGTCCAGTTATATCATTATCTTCCATAGAACAGAGGTGGTTTGTAGAATTTAAGATTTAGAGTTCTTTTGTACCTAGTTCACCTATATCTATAGTCTACTGTTTACAGTATATTTTCTGTGCCTCGCCATGAAATGCATTTTTAGCCATGGCCTTGTCAGTTTGCTTTAAATTTATGAGTTTGACTGTCCCTTATGTGTCTTTCGTCCCTCTTCTTTAGACATATAAGAACTTTTCCTTTCCAATATAAATAGACTATTTTTAATTATTGATTGTATACGCATATTCTATGACTCCCATAAAAAGAAGTTCACAAAGATTGACTAGTCTCTGTACTGTGTGTATAGCAAGAACATCAAGTAACATAATGGTAAATGTACATAGTAACACATCAACTTTTTTGATGACCATACCTGCCAACTGTCAGTATTTGCAGAGTATTTCCCCCATCGAGCTCGAGGCTCCCAAATGGAAATTTTGTAAGAGCAATTTTGTCGACTATTTTAAAGAAAACAATTAATTCAACAATGGCAATGAGCTTGTTTATGCACGAAGAAGCCAAAAACCACATTAGAATATATTTGAAGGGAATCCATGACAAATCGCCCCATTAGCAAATAGCCCCACTTTTTCACTAACTCGCCCCACTTTTAAAAAAAACTGCCCCAACCTGGATAACCAAATCGCCCCACTTGTGAAATGTGTTATATCCCTTAATATTACTCCTGCCAACTTGCCCCAACTTATAGAAAACGATAATATCTAGATAAATATATTATTAACCAGGAAGAATTTACTAATGCCAACTCGCCCCACTCATGTAAAAAGATGTTATCCCGTTGTATATAAGTTAAATTCCGTTAATATTACTCCTGCCAACTGGTCCCACCTAATGGAAATCAGTGAAATCTAGATAAATATATTATTAACCAGGATGAATTTAGTAATGCCAAATAAAGGCAACAGTAGTATACCGCTGTTCAAAACTCATAAATCCAGGGACAAAAAACAAAATCGGGGTAACAAACTAAAACCGAGGGAAACGCATTAAATATAAGAGGAGAACAATGACATAACACCGAAACGTAACACACACAGAAACGGACCAAGCATCAGACAAAACACCACGAGAATAACAAATATAACATGAAAACCAAATACATGAATTAGGGATAGACAAGTACCGTGCCACGTCTGATCTCAATATCTCAAAAATATGAGAAAACACAAACGACTCAACGTTAAAATGCAACACACACAGAAACGAACAATAATATAACAATGGCCATCTTCCTGACTTGGTACAGGACACTTTTAAAGGGAATAAAAGTGGTGGGTTGAACCTGGTTTTGTGGCATGCCAAACCTCGCACTTTAATGGCAAAGTTAAATATAACATTGAAATGACAACATATTACAGGACTACAATACAAATAAATAGGAGAACATATTAGACAAAGAAAAACATGATTAATAGATAACAAAAAGCATCAGGTTTAAAATTCAATACGCCAAAAACGCGCCTTGTCCACACAGGACTTACAAGTGACGCCCAGATATAAAAGATCGAAAGAGAAAAAAGTACAAAGTTGTACAGCACTGGAGATAAAAAGTTGAAAAGGTTTCGCCAAATACGGCATTGTTTTTATGCCCGGGATAAGAACATTCTTATTATATAGAACAATTCATGCTATTGCAAACAGTAAATTTTATCAAATGAATATGAAAGAGATATACATAAAGAAACTGAAGTATTAACTAATTACAGAAAACTAAACCCGAATACATAACGCCCAGATATAAAAGATCGAAAGTGAAAAAGGCACAAAGCCGCACAGCACCGAAGACCAAAAGCTGAAAAGGTCTTGCCACTCTCCCCACTTATGGAAAAAGATGTTATCCCGTTGAATATAAGTTAAATTCCTTATATTGCATTATGATACAATTAACAGGTTTCTTTTCAATTGTTATGCAAATAACTAAGCTTCAAAACTTAGTTATTCTTCAACAATATATTTTTTTTTTAGAATTATAATTTCAGTATATCAATAATAGTAATTAAATAAATTTTCGGTTTGTTTGTATTCTGTGTAGATTAGTTTTCATTAAAGTGGTGCGAGTTTTTATTTTTAATTATATATATATATATTAATCTAAATATTACCGTTTTTTTGTAAGTAGGGCGGGTTGGCAGGAGTAATATTTAACATGATTTAACCAATTTCACATGTGGGGCGATTTGATAAATCAGTTTGTGGCGGTTTTTTTAAAAGTGGGCGATTAGCCAGTGGGGCGACTTGTCCTGCTTCCATTTGAAGGCCCCCTTGAAGGTTTTGTGCATTTTGAAAAGTTGGCAGATATGTTTCTAACTCCAGGCAAAATCTACCGGTATGAATGAAAAAGAAGTTTTCAATTAAGGCTCTGTGGCCATAACAGCTGTCTCATTAGCATTTTAACCACTTCCCATATTTGCAATTAAAACAATAGAAGAAAATTATTCAACGCAAAAACAAAACTTACTTGTAAATATGAAATTCTCTTTACGGTATGAGTTTTTCTCATTGTTTGAGATTGTACAGTAGTACCTGTAACTGCTTATACCTATTTCTTATTCACTTTTGCTTGATAAACTCACTAAATATCATGTATATACATTGTACCACATCTCCTTATTTTTATATGCATTCCAATAACATGAACAATTGTAATTCAATTCTGTATACCAAAGCAAAATGAACTGCACCACTTTCATTCACTAGTATGCATCTTTTGGCAAAATACAAGTTCTTAAATGACACAAGATATATTTATTGATTAAAAAAATAAAATTTAGTATACAACTCTTTAACAGGTATAAAAAAAAAAGCACAGCTGTGTCATAACTTGTGAAATCTGTGCTGAAAACATAGACATTGATGGTATTTGAGTAATTCCATATGTGAAGCTCAACATTAGCTCGTCAGTTGGTGGTGGACAGTTATAGTTCCTTTCTGCAGGCTAGGATGAATGACTTTTCAGGAAAACCAATTTCACAAATCAAAACTTTCCTCTAGATATTCATCCAGTTTAGTTCTTTTGGTTTAATTGGACACCGTCCTTATTTTTAATTTTGCAAACCATTCAGTCTCTTGCTTGCAAATGGTGCATGAAAATAGGATTGGTATGGCAGTAGACAAGTCTCTTTAAAGTGGGTTTGTGCCCTGAAAAAAAGTTTTATAACTTAAGTTTTTTTTTAAACTTGTGCAACACATATACCTAAATAACTATAACATAGAAGAGAGCATCATTCGTGTCAATGTTTTGTTCCTGTTTACATTGTCATTGATATTTTTTCAGAAAGCCTGAGGCATAGCTCATGAATTCCTGTCATTACATCCTAAATTAACATAATTACTGGTAGAATAATTATCAGTATGATATACGTACACTATCATTGTACTGCCCAAGTCTTCAGTATATATCATTGTTGCATTCATTCACTCCTGTGTTCAGTCGTTCAAAAATATTTAAACATCAACAAATGAACTTTAATATTAAAGGACAAGAAAACACTAGAAAAGATACGTACATACAACCCGTGTTTAAGTGTATTTGAAAGAGAAATATATCTGGTTAAACGATGTATAAAGGAGGGAGAAAATGCAGATATTGCATTACGATGCTTTCTACCTAATAGCACGTGGATATGTTTACATATTTAGACTTGACCCAGTAATGCAGTATGACCCGTACCTTGTAGGTCACCGCCGTCGTTTAAACACTAGACTACAGTCGTGTATAAGACAATAAAATGCTTAAGCCTGTACTATTTGTGTGAAGTAAATGTGTTTTTCTGTACATTTAAATTGTTTTACCTGATAGATAGGACGTATATCTATCCGTTTCCTTCTCAATTCACTTTGTCAATTTCTTCGAGCTCCTTCAAAACATACGTATTACTGCGCCCGGAAGTGAAAAAAAATATTAGAAATCCTCGTAAAATAATGCTATTTTCAATTTTGTGGAATCCATTTTGTTATATTTATTATATAAAGATAAAAAAAGTTACGATTAATTATGAATTTGCATATCATTATACGGAACGTTTATGGACTATTTTTCCATAGCTGTAAGTCGGTCATTTTGGCGGGAAATCATGTACACATACACACGTAGATTGGCTGGTACCTGATCGTAATGTTACACATCAGATATATCAAATAGCTAATACCCGGAACGTAGTACCGGGAACCAGGATAATACGTAGACAACATACATAACTAATACCGAAATTGAAAACGCTTTACGGTTTCTCGTTTATAAACTGAATTCCGCTTTGAATTATAGAAGATGCAATATTAATCATGTTCAGTCGACTTTTCATTGTTATATCAACGTCTGAACTAATTAAAAAATCTTTAGATCTCAGATAACACTCGAAATTGACCCGACCTCTTTCCACACGGAATACAAATAATGATAGTTTGTAGTCAGGTTGACTGCTTATAATGCAAAATACACATTAATAACAAGTTCTATAAAACGAACAATAGACACTGATCGTTTCTTTAGTCCCCAATGTAAATGAAAGAAACAAAAACCATATCATACCATAAAAAGAAGAGGAGAAATTCGAACATTTCCGGATCTTTTTCTGGCCAAAAGACCCCCTGCATAGATTGCGTATGAAAAGATTAACCTCATGACTTGAAAGTCAGGCCTTAAAGCACTGCCTTTAAAAACACGGTACTCATAGCACACAATGCGAAAGGTTTTGACAACTACCCCGTATTGAATGCCCTGATAGAACACCACAGCGTAAAACCCAATAAAATTATTTTTAACGGTTCGAAGATAGTATATATGCATGTGTCAAAGAATTTAGACCTGACCTTCCTGGATTCGATCAATTTCATAGGAATGAAATTGTCGAAAATTCCCAAGTCTTTCGGTTTACAGGAATTACAAAAAGGTTACTTTCCACATCTGTTCAACACGAAAGAAAACCAGTCTTATAAAGGGCCACAACCAGAGGCATACTATTACGGAATCGAATACATGGGCGAAGAAGAAGCCAACACATTTTGGAAATGGTACAATAGCAACAAGAGCAAAACATTTGATTTTCAGTCAGAGATGTACAAGTACTGTGTATCGGACGTAAACATTTTAAGACGTGGATGCATGCAGTTTCGAAAAATCATGATGGAAGTTACTTCGGTTAGCAACGAAAAAATTACCGAAGGCATAGATCCATACGATTACGTCACGATTGCCTCTGCCTGTCAGGCGATCTACAGACAATTGTTTCTGGAAGAAGAATATGAAACTGTTTTGACAAATTTGTCGAATAACGAGACTCTGAAGTGTCCATCGAAACAGGAAAGTGGTGAATTTCTTGTACGTTTGCCCCGTGGTGAATGGGTAACCGAAAAAGCTTTACATTCTTCGGATACATACAAAGTAGAGAAAACGACATTTGTCAAAAGTCCGATTGCTGTCGTCCCATCAGAAGGTTATGTTGCAAGGGATAATTTTAGCAAAGTTTCCATTCAGTGGTTGGAATGGATCATGGAAACCAGCAGACGTAAGGGAAAAAGACTCCACATACAACACGCCTTGAACGGTAGAGGTGAATACAAAGTACCCGGAACAAACTACAGACTAGACGGTTACGTGGAGTTCCCAAAAAAGACAGCTTACGAATTCTTAGGTGAGTGGTAAATGTATGAGACGAAACGGTGGTGGCGGCGGCGGCGGCAATATTAATATGTTTATAAAATATATTATTTATATATTATATATACACACATATATATATACATTATATATTATATATATTATATTTATATATATATATATATATATATTATATATTTTAAGGTTGTGTTTTCCATGGATGTCCTTCCTGCTACCCACACGATAGAACAAAGACAACACATCCAATGACAAAACATTCTATGAATGAATTGTACTACCTAACCAGAAAGAAAGAGTGAGAACTGATACGTCTTGGGTACAAGTATGTCTGCATTTGGGAGCACGAATTTCACCACCAGCTGGATTTAGACGACCCTATGAGAGACTACGTATCAACGTGTGAGATCGAAGATCGTTTAGACGTTAGACAAAGTTTTTTTGGCGGTAGGACCAATCCAATTACGCTCTATCACGAATGTACAGAACCAGGAGAGACCATTGAGTATTTCGACTTTACGAGGTAATCTCAATTCTTAGAATCTGGATTATGATATAATTATTCAAATGATTTCATCCCTTGTTATATCATTTTTTTTTTTTTATTTTGTAGTCTGTATCCCAGTGTCAACAAATATGGAAAATATCCAGTTGGTCATCCCGTCATCATAACATCGGATTTCGAAGATATTTCCAATTATTTCGGAGTCGCGAAGGTCAAAGTCTTGCCTAACAGGCATCTGTTTCATCCTGTTCTACCGTACGTTTCTAATGGAAAATTGAAGTTTCCACTCTAAACAATGTGCAGATAACGAAAACCAAAATGACTGTACCTGTACAGATGAAGAAAGAGCTATTGTCGGAACTTGGTGTACTCCAGAGCTGAATCTGGCACGTTCGAAAGGATATGCAATTCAAAAGATATACGAAGTATATCACTTTCCAGAACATCGAACGTACAATCCTCGAACGGGCAAAGGAGGACTTTTCGATGCATATGTCAACCTCTTTTTGAAATTAAAACAAGAAGCATCGGGGTTTCCAGAAGAGTGCAGAACGGAACAACAGAAACGGGATTACATAGCAGACTACGCTAAAAATGAAGGAATACATTTGGACTATAATCAAATTTAAAAAAATCCAGGACTTCGTAGCTTGGCAAAAATTGCTTTAAACAGTTTTTGGGGTAAATTTGGTCAACGTCTAAATATGAAACAAACTACATTTTTCCACGAGAACGAGGCAGAGAATTTTTTTCAGTTACTGTCTGATCCTAGAAAAGAGGTTATAGATTTTCACATCATTAGTAAAGATTTGGTACAAATGGAACATACGGATCATCCGTTTTTTTATTCCTATGGACGTCAAAACTAACATTTTCATAGCTTCATTTACTACTTGTTGGGCAAGGACCAAACTGTACGAATTACTGGAACGTACTGGTACCGACGCTTTGTACGTGGATACGGACTCGATTATCTTTCGGGATAAAGATAAAAACTTAACAAAAACACTACCCATAGGGAATTACTTGGGTCAATTGACAAACGAAGTTTCACCAGAAGATGGACATATTACACATTTTGTGTCTGGAGGTCCTAAGAATTACGCCTATAAGATGGCCTCTGGAAGAGAAACCTGTAAAGTTAGAGGCTTTTCCTTAAACAATAAAACCAATTCAGATCTAATTAATTTTTCTTCTATTTGCGATGTTGTAGTGAATAAAAATATCGAGTATATCAAAACGAGGAATCCACGCAAAATTTCAAGACTAGCCCTTAAAAGGAAATTGTATAACAGGGTCGAAGAGAAAGATTACAGAATGGTATACACGAAGAGACGGTTATTAAACGACTTGACAACTTTACCATTTGGCTATTGTAGTGTAAATAAGTGATCATTATATTTTTTATTTGAAAACCACTGTATTATATGATAATTAAAATGAAATCCATTTTACATTCTTTTTTAATGTCTTCCTTCGTATCTTCGGAGGGCGATCTAGTATCCCGGGCGTACCATGTTCATTAGTGTCTAGTTTTTCAACGAATTGTCCATTTCCTGTTTGCATAAAAACTTCTTTCACCGGATCACTATCTTCAGGTTTTTCATGCTCGTCGACCTGTCTTGTCATTTCTGTATCCCTATGATTCCCCGATTTTAAGAGTTCTTCGTATTTTCTTTTTGACACTAATATCAGCTCTTTTGCCATTGTTACAAGAAATCCAATAAGGGTCCTAACAAATGTGGAATCAAATTGTTGTAACGTATCAGTAATTGTTTTTTCTTTCGTACACCTAATGATTTTGATCCTAATTGGTAAAGAACTGATTTATATGGTTTCAAAGTTTTTAGATATTTTTGTTTGTTCGGAAACACTCCTTTAAAAATGTTTAAAGCCACTTCGGATAGAACATTCACCTGTTCTTTAGTCAAATGTGGAAAGATTGCCACTCTTTGATTTTTACTAGCTTGGTATAAAAATCTTAAAAATACTGTACTTGATTTCATTCGTTGACTCATATTTTACAAAATGATACGAAAAAACACATTCATCGATATTTATATAGGTCTGTAGACTACACACGTGTCACCGGGAAAAATCCCTGTTCTGAGCATGTATTGTCGATCTTCTCTGTGGGGTGAAAGGTCAGCGAGCATATACGAATACCTCTCTTTTGTCGCTTTTAAATAGCTGTCCATGAAATATTGCGTCATGCCTGGGAGAATCTGCGATGCAAAGGTTATCAGCTGACGCATATCTCTAGGGTTACGAAACAAAACGAAATTGGCACAATTCAAAGAAATGCTTTTAGCGTATTTTCCTGGAGGGTACAAAGATTGCGAAATGAGAACTACGGATGCCTTTCTATGGTGACTTGTAACAGAAAATAAATGCAAAAGCTCTTCCGATTGTACTATTTTAGATATTAGATCGTCCAAAATAATCAATGAATGTTTTCCATTTTCCGTAAATTCTTCAATTTTTTGTTTATCCGGGAGACCTTCGTGAAATATCAAGTTGGATTGTTCTTGCATGTCGTCAAACAGTGGTTGATATTCGGAATAAGCATACAATATCTTTTCTGGTGGTTCAACGAACATGACATTGGCATTTTCTATGAGTCTTTTAGTAAACATCGATTTGCCTGCCTGAGTTGGTCCTACTACACAAATTGTTGTCGGCGAAGAAAAGGGTAACATCGTCCGATCATTCTCCATCGCGTTTGTTTGGCTAATTGTTTCAGTTAATAAGAAGGAAAAAAACCCGTTGTAATTATTCTTATTTGTTGTAAATAAAATATTAATTCAATTTCGGATTATATATATATTATAAAAGAAAATAAATTCAACTCCATGACACTCGAGCTACCTTCTTACGTTAGAAGATTCGATATAGAAAAACTTACTGTTCTCTAAAAACACTAAGTACCAAAAGGTTACGGTTAAGGACATGATTTTCATTCGTATACATATAGGTAAATACTAAGGTTATTCATACAATTTTGATTAAAATCTGTAAATGAAAATATATCAATAACCTGATATAACATTGAATATTTTTTTTTTAAATGTCATCCATTATTGTAATACTGTTAACAATTGCAGTACTCCACATTGAGAGGAGTAAATTTTATATAATAAAAAAAAAATGTTCCAGATATATCATTTTAAGCATTTGTTTTATCCACATAATTTCTCCTGTGTACATTTAGTTGAATCCTAAGTCCTATGTACTAGAGTATTAATACAGTGTTTTTTCCCCCATATACATTTTATAAAACCTACCATCACTTCATATTTTGGATTGCTCATTTCATACAATTCTTCATTCTTTTTTTTTATCATTTAACATAACAATTTGTAATAGTAACACTATTTTAATATATGGTCTTTGTTTTTCATAACAGTCTATGTAAAAGATGTGTAAATTGATAAACCTCAAAAGATGTAAAAATGATAAAACAATAATTTAATGGGAAGTTTCAAACTATTATGTAGTTTACATAATTATTTGTTATGTAAAGATTCATATCTATTGTTTAAAAGGGTCAATTAGAAGATCTGTAAATCTTAGATTTTACAGTTACTTATTAATTATGTAACATTTTTGTATAAAATATACATTACTTTCTTTTTAACAGCACAGGTCAACAGATAGAAGATATTGTAAGTACTAAAACTATTCTTTTTACACTTAGATTTTTCAAAAATGTTACTTTTATAAATATAAAATATTTTATCTAAAAAGTCTTCAATGATTGTAGTAAAAGCATTGATTGTAACAGTGTTAGTACTGTGTACCTCCATTTTCATTTTGAACATCCTTGAGCTTTATGTCATCCTTGTACATGTTATACTTGTTTCATTTGAATTTTGTAACATTTGCTCCTGTTTATCTTATTATTTAAGAGATTGGTTTCTTAATTTAAATTATAGTGTGTGTGTGTGTGTATTTTTATTTCCTGTTGACATTATTGTATTTTTAATTATAGTAATTACTGGAGGTTTTTTTTCCAGGTATAATCAGATTAAATTTATTATGGAAGGAGCAGCAATGATGAAACAAGAGCCTCAAGCAAATGATGTTCAGACAAGGTATTTAATAATTTTTCATTACTGTTATTATAATTGTTCTTAATCATTACAATATAGATAATGAAACTGAATAGACTGAATCTCTTACATTTTTGATTATAAAAAAGAAGATGCAGTATGATTGCCCATGAGACAACTCTCCACAAAAGACCAAATAACACAGAAATTAACAATTATAGGTAGCCATATGATCTTCAAGAATGAGCAAAGCCCCTATCACATGGTCAGCTATAAAATGTCCCACCATGACAATGTAAAACAATTCAAACAAGAAAATTGATTAGCATACTATATGATATTTTTACAATATAACAACTAACTATTCTTATTTTGAATTCAGTTCAATATTTGATAATGATAATAATAATTCACTGAATATTTATAATTTAAATGTATTTTTTTAGGTATTCAGAAATAGCTGTGATTACTCATTTGGAAGACCTCCTAAAAAAGAAAATCGACGATATGGCTGTTAAAATTATGTATCAGGCTGAATTGATGGAACGGAATAAAATGAAACTGAATAGTGACATTGTATTTAAAAAACAATTAAAATCCCGCAAAAGGGATTTAATGTCTGAAGAATTAAACAGTTAACCTTAGAAGAAGGACAAACCATATATATAGTTTTTTAAATATCTAAAGACATTTGTTGTTGAATTAATTTTGTATTATACATTTGTGTAATGAAATTTATAGATTCTTTTATTTGATGTCTTTATATAAATAAAGTTATCTTGACAGGCTATGTAGAGAGTTTTTATCAAATGTTATACCTGTATATAATATCTGATTTCATTTAACTTTATAACATGTAAAGGGGTTTATTAGTAAAAAACTAGATATAGTTTAAAAAAACAACAACACTAATAATATATGCATACCTAATTTATTTCACAAATATTCACAAATAAATTACACTGTACAATATCTGAGAGAAAATATCATTTATACTTTTACAGTTTTTCTACATGTATTAAACCATATCATCCTAAATGTTTCTGATTCAAAGCTTTATTAATATACTGTGTGATGGCTGTTAAGTAGTTCCACTGTATCAATGTTAATGAAATGCCTTTAATGGTAGGTTTATGGTTTAAAAATTGTCTGATGTCTATAACTGTTCTCTTGTTGTATTCACATATAGTTAACACAAATTCACTAGGTAGACTAAAATGTTTAATAAAAGAGCACAATGACTGGTTGAAGTTTTGGTCAATTTTAATGTAGTCAGTCATGTTTGTGTTTTGTTTTGAAGATTCATATACACCACAAGTTATCCACAAAGTTGTTGCTGATAATATTAATATCACAATTACTCCTGTCCATTTCAACATATTTATATGCATTTCATAATGATAGTACATATCTGACAAACTAGATGCAATGCTTTTTCTTGATGATGAAGATGTAGAATTAATCCTTGTATGTGACATGGTTAAAATATTATGACAACCTTTCTTTCAAGTCATCAATGTAAATAAACTTGTAAATAAATAACAACTACTCTTATTTGTCAGTTATGGTTGCTTGCTCTCTCTCTCTCTCTCTCTCTCCAATTAATGTGGAAAAGTTTGTTTTAATATCTTATGTGATAGGATTTTATTAAAGTTCAAAAAGTGGTGATATATATTATGTAATGATAGATGGTGTTGCGATAAGAATGTATATAGTGGGGGTTATAATTATTTATCATGGGGGGCATAGAACCCCCTATAGTAGTGACATGAACAGCATGAACGTTGAAGATAGACACGACTTCTTGAAATGGTACAAGGAAAAGAAATCAAAAGGTGCCATATCCGACTTTGCAAAAGAGATCGAGGCTTGCTGTCGCGTCGACGTTACCATCCTGAGGAAGGCCTGTTTAAAGTTCCGTGAGTTAATATTGACACAGACAAACTATGAGGTGGATGCCTTCGACTCTGTGACGATTGCCAGTATGTGTATGACCATATTTAGAACCTGTTTTCTTCAAGAGGAACACCGAGTTCATTTAGTTACCAACACAGATCTCGCATTGCGGACACGATGGGTCAACGGACATGGCGAAGTATGGTACTTCGATAGATGGTTGAGTCCAAAAGATCTCCTGCATACACACAATCATGTGGTTGAATGTAAAAAACACCAAGGCAACGAGATCGTCAGAGTAAAGAAATCCCTGGGATGGCACACCTACCTGTCCGACAAATGAGTTCGATACGAAGACAGATGGTACTCGCATGCAGATCTCCAAGAGATGAGAATACCAGAACACGAACGCAAGTTCGTGAAATCGCCCATTGCTCTGATTCCGGCTGAAGGATACCGAAGACTAGACAACTACAGTAAAGAGAGCATTGAATGGTTGGAACGGGTCATAGACAAGAACAAGAAACAGAGAAAGCCCGAAAAGATCCAACACGCTTTGAATAGTGGTGAAGTCAGTCTTCCCAGCCGACGGATTCGATTTGGTGGGTATTGCAGTGAGACCAATACAGTATACGAGTTTTTAGGCTGTAAGTGGCACGGGTGTTCAGTCTGTAATATCGTTTTTTGTGTTAATGTAGCAAACATATAAGTAAGTTAAATGCTTATACTTTGAAATATTTTTATTAACTAATCCATTTGCAGACTGAACGCCGAATATCAAATATACTTTAATACGGAAATTTTCTAAAGTACTACTTTTAAGCGTTACATCCTCCTAAACATGCTTGTAATATTTCCCTCTGGACGTATTCTGTATAGACCTTTTTTAGGCTTTCACACTTTTTTTACGTTTTGAAATGTCTTCTTTTAAATGAGCTAATTGTGAATGAGAGGACTTCATAATGGTCGAGAAGATAATATTCAACAGACTCAATATGCTAAACATCATATTTTGTTCACGAAAGGAACAGTATTTGCACTGGTAAACCGGTTGATCAGTTAGGATCAAACGTTCAGTCAAGTATTAAGTCACATTAAGTCGGGGTCAAAGTTATTAAGGTCGGGTCAAGCATATTTGACTTAACAAATCTAGTATATTTAATTTTACAAGGACCAGAACAGAAGATATTGGCATGCAGTCATGTAATATAAAACCAAGATTTAGGACACTAAACTCTATCTGAAAAAGTACCAATCAAACATAACATGTTATATAATCACAAGAACTCCTGTATGTATCAGTAATTTATACGACAGGAGTACTTGTTTGAACCGACAAAAATACATCTTATTAATCGATTGATTGATTGATTGTTGGTTGCTTAACGTCCAGTGGCAAATATTTCATGCATATTCAGGACGAGAACAAGTAAACAATAAATACAATATGTAGGTTGTTGTAATAGAGGCCATCTAGGATCTTATTAGTCGAAATTAGTTGCTCTTTACTAGTATCATTATAGTTTATACATTCAAGGAAAAAAAAAAATTATTTAGATTCATAGATTGTTTACAGACTATGAAGTTGAGTATGATTTTGATGAATTTGACAAAGATCTCCCTTTAAAATATGTGAAAGCTGAAAAGAATTCTACATAACAGACCGATTTGGTTTGAACTTTATAGTATGCTGAAACAAAGGAAAATGACTGTCGTTAGAGGAATTCTATGATGCATCTGCTAGCCTTAGAGGAAAAATATTTGACGAACCTGGTTTTTTAAAAATTATTATTGTTGTCCTTATAGAAATAATTTGATTAAGTTGATTAATGAGTTTGTGTGGATCGTTTTGTGTTATTCATGTTCCAGAATAATTCTATTTCCGAGTCACTCGCGGTGTGCTAAATAAGATATTTCTTAGATAATTCCCGGTTTTATTTCCTTTTCTTTAAGGAATGACTATGATTCTCTTGGATGCAATTCCCTTTGGTTCGAGCTTTTCTAACTCGAAAGAAAAATAGTTTGATTCGAAAATTCTTCTTTGCCTAAAAGTTGACATGTAGACTGGTTGAATGTGTCAGTCAATCTTTTCTTAAGGTATTTTCAAATTCAAAAATAAAAGAATCCTGAAAATTATATATTTATATGTTATTAATCATAAACGACAAAGACAAAGTCAAGCTCACAAATTAACAGCAAACGGTGTCCTGTCGATGGTCGATCCATCATAGTAAAATACGCATTGACTACTGATAATCTGCACTTTCAGATCATTTTCATGACCTCGTACAGGTAAATATTAAATCAAACTCCTTGAGGCAGTTTTTGATATAAAAATAAAAAGAATCCTGAACGTTATATTTATCGATGTTGATCTATAGTATAAATACGCAATGATTACTGATTTAAATCCGATGATTCTACAATGGTATGTTATCAATCTTCTGCAGGGTTTTAAGTGATTTTACTGCTATATTGTTAAGAGAAACGAAATCCGTAAGTATACTTTGGATAATCTGCAAATTCAAATTTTTTTTTTTGTCATGAGCATATTTGTAACACAAACGAGTCAAAAGAACGTTGTCTCCTTGGACTAGCATTATTCGGACATCTACTTCATACATTTTTTGAAATATGCAAAACAAATTATTAACAGAAAAATGATACAAGAATTGTTTTTAGAATCTATGTTATTATATTTCTATTGATTTATTCTTAGATGTAAACAAATTAAATGAAAATTAAGGCCATCCTGATTAGGTATATGGTTATCCACAGATTGCTTACATTGTGAACTTGTTTGTATTTATTTACTAAACCTTTCATTCTATTAACAGCTAAAATTAAGTAGCCAGTACTAGTAAACTCATCATATATATCAGGACTAAATTTTCTATATACGCCAGACGCGCGTTTCGTCTAGAAAAAGACTCTACGCTAATTACATGAGATACGATTACTTTTATATAGTTTCTAAACGTTTTCTAGTATCAGATTCACTTACTCCAAATACTAGTATCTATATACTAGTTAACAGGAACGACTAGATAACAACTGTCTGACAGGTATATGAACAGTTAAATTCCTTCAGGCAGTTTTACATTTAAAAAGAATAGGAATCCTGAATGTCATATATATTTTTTTTACAATAAACAATTAAACTCCTTTTGACAGTTTTGCAAAACAAAATCCTGAATATCATATATTTCTACGAAATAAATACTAGTAATAACAAATTCAAGGTTTCGCTCAATCTAAACTGCAAACGGCGTCAATTTGATAAATCTAGCTGAAGAAAAATCAAACGACTAGAGAACACTTGTTCAGGTATATGAACAGCTAAATTTTCATCAGGCAGTTTTACATTTTAAAAGTAAAGGAATCATGAAAGTCATATATTTTATTACAATGCCACAATCTCCGAATGATAAAGTTGAACATTTAAGTATTTTTTCATACTCTCACACTTAACAAAAAGTATTATTATACCTTACATGGATTACAATCAATTCTATTGGGTAACAACTTATCACATGACATGGAATAATTCGGTTAATTTTCATTTAATTGCAAGGGAGGACGAATAACCCTTAAAATTTACACCAGCGGTGAATAACCCTATTATTCACCGGCGAATAACCTTTGTTAGTGTCTAGATTTACCTCCCGTGAAAATGACGTCACAGACGTAAATAAACAAGATGGCAACGTTCACGTTACACTGACAGCCCATCAAGAAACGAGGAAATAAGGCTTTGGAAATGAAGAGTGCCAGCAGCCGATGATTTCTCTTATAAACGGTCCTTTTCAGGGCCATCAATATTTTAAAAAAAGATTCTACATTTGTTGTACATCCGAGAAATTCTAGAACACAAATGTATTTTCCTGAGCTATTTTCCAACGTCAGCTTGTGTTTATTATGTAAAAATATGCCCCCACTGTTAGTTCGGTATAATAAAACAATTGTGGCCCCTTAAAATCGATGAATATCCAAAATTGTCAACCCTTAAAAGTTATTTCACTTCGGGCTGCGCCCTCATTGAAATAACCTACTCGTGTTGACAATTTTGGATATTCACCTCTTCAACGGGCCATAATTGTATATTGTATTGGAGGTTGTATAATACTATAGAATCTCTTGTACCAATCTGTCCAGATAGATTCCGCCAAGGTCTCCCCCTTGAGGGTAGGCTGGAACTCATGCGCCTAATGTCCGAACGTACGCCATGAAGACTGAACAGTTATGCCACTATACGATCACGTGTCCGTGTGAGATATTGAACATTCGATCAATCGAACTTCAAGACAGTTTGTGAACATACGAACATTTGAATTTTAGAATCTTTCTTGACTTTGGTATCACATAATAAAATATATTTATCCAATACTGACTTCGTTACAAATCATAAATTTGGTTCCGTGACCAGGAAAAATTCTGAAGAAGATGATATACCATTAATGGAATTATCTAAAAAAAAAAAATAAGGGGGAAGAAAATTTTCGCAGAACAAGATAATGTCAATAATAGTCAAATAGAAAGTGATGATCAAGTTGAAAATTCGCCTTCCGATTATGACGTCTCTGACATAACATGTCTAGCACTCATTCTTCGTCTGTAACATCTGAAATGTACGACATGGAAGATAACATGTCTGTGAATAGGGTTAAAATAAAAATTAATCAGAAACCTACTGATATTGGTGCTAACGAAACAAAATAAGTATCTAAGGAACATGTACAAAATTTAGCGAGGGCTTTAATAGGTATTATGTAGGTATCAATTGGCTTTATAGGTAGAAGATAGGATGCAAATCATTTAAGAATTTCTAAAACTTATAAAATATGTATTAAAACTAGCATTTATTTTCATTTTACAGAATGGCAGACAATGAAGAAAGCTTTGCTCAGATCGAATCAATCTCTTTGTGGCAACTATTACCTCCTAATTTATGGGTGGACATATATCGTAAATTTAAGATAAATCGTTTACTAGAAGTACAAGACCAACAGAGAAGGGAACCTATAAATGAGGAATTTCATGCCATACATTGGATGGTTAAAACGATGCACCGAATACGAATCTGATCTTATTTTTAAATTTGAGACTGTAAAGAAAAACCAACAAGTATTTTATTCAGGACTATCCTCCGAATTTCAAAATTAATAAATAAAATATATAATAATAATCCTCATCTATATCCTTATTTTTAGGAGGAATCGGTGATGAAGTGGTGGTGGTTCTCACTTGTTCATTTTGGCTTAACCAGCCAATTCATTGTATATTGTAGCTGCAGTTGAACAGAATAAGATGTGTTGGAAAGGAACTTGGCTTAGAAGAAAAGGCTTCCCAATAGAATGTCCTAGTCATGAAGAATGTACAGCAAATTAATACAGAGTTGCTGCCCTGTCTGAGTACGACCTAGGAATTCAGCCAGGACTGCCGAAATGCCTTGTACAGTATGTGACCACAGATCGAGATGGTCGTTCAGCTAGATGTATTGAAAACACCCTTATATTTGGATTCATGCTTTAAGAAAAATGATCTTTATTGTAAACAACTAAATAAAGGAATTTATTGCTTACGAACCACACCCTGATGATTCTTATTTGTTCATCATTAAACGTTATCATGCTTCTCTGAAAAGAATGAATTCTTACAAAAAAAATTAGTTTGTTTGATACAATGGCTGGCCAATTCACTTGAAACTACGAATAAAGCCATAGCAGAATACATAGGAATGTATCGTATTCAAAAATTAATAAAGTAGTACATTAGTAGTATTGATTGTTGATTGTTGGTTGCTTAACGTCCAGTGGTAAATATTTCATGCATATTCATGACGAGAACAAGTTTACAATAAATACAATAGATAGGTTGATATAATAGAGGCCATCTGGGATGATGGTCGGAGAAATTTGGAGTGCCACCGGAAAAGGAGGGTATATTGGATAGGGACAGAAATTTTGCCTTGCAACGGGCCACCTACGGACCCCTCAAAGAGTTGTTGCAAGGGTTCTTAACGTGCAAAAAGCGAGGCATTCTCTTTACACGAGGCATCGGATTTAACGTCCCCCATCTGACCGGACGTGACTGCGAACTTGATACATCCCGCACAGCCAAACGGACGCCCCACTTCAGCAAGCGTTTTACTGCCGGTCGGGAGAAGACCAAGTGACCATATTTCTTTACCCCAGTCACCCTTGGGGATACATTAGTAGTAACGCTTTCATGAAAAAATCAAGAATATATCAGAACTTCAACTGAAATTAAATCGCAAGTTAGATCAGAGATAGAAGCTGGTAAATCATACAGACTTTCACTTATAAATTAGACTCAGAACATCTGCCACGCAACTCAATATATGTTCAAAACGTAAAGTATCGTGTAAATAACTAAAAAGCTACCTTTCAACAAACAAAACATTGATGGTGATATGCAAACTGTAATTAATATAAATTCTGTCAAGCATCATCTTTTTTGAAGAAATTGTTCAAACCGCAGCAAACCTATCAAGTGTTATCTGCTAAACAGATTTCCAAATGAAATGACTTAATCATTTCAATTGGGAAAATCTTTTTGGTTAAAAGTTTATTTTTTCAAATTCAATTATTTTTATACATGTGTTTTTATTTACTTTAAGAAAAGTGACGACATCATTTATCTATTTACACGCTTAAAATGCAATATAATGTAAAGTAATATTATTGATTTAATTGTCAAATATATTAAAGTATTTTATGTATTTCGTGTTTATCAAATATATGTATTGTTTTTAGAATTCCAAATCAAATTTAACATATTATTTAAAGTTTATAAAATGACTTGAAATATTATACTAATTAGATTTATTTTTCAGACACATTAATACTTAATTCATTTTCAGGGAATGAACAATATACATAAACAATAATTTAACTATGATACGAGAAACATTTCAGAGACAATAAAATGTGAATTGTGAATTTTGTGAAATAAGTGAAAACTGTAATCTAAAAATAGAAACAATGTACTCGTTTAATTTTATCAATTTGATTTATTTACAACTTTATTGTATTTGTTAATTATCACTATTTTTATTTTGTTATTTAATTTGATGTTGAATTGTATCATAATAAACAAAACAGATCTGTAAAATCCAATTGAAAAGAACTTTGTGTTTTTATTTAAAGGTAACCGGACAATTTCTGAAACCCTAGCGGTATGATATAAGTCCGATAAAAAGTGGCTCAACATAAAAAAAGTGGTGGAGGAAAAGAAAACGATTTCCGGTGGATGAAGTTAAGAAGTGGCAAAACAACCAGATGAACAAGGAGCCGAAACATAAATAACCTCCAAGGATTTTACCCACTATCACCAGAACCTGGAACCAAAGTTGGAGAAGGGACGATAGCGAAGGATCTGAAAATTATACCAGAACAAGCACCGGAGGAAAAAACATTTAGATAACAGTGACAACCTGGACCAACCAGAAGACCAGGGAGTTGCAGCGCCAGTGCCGAAAGCAAAAGAAACAGAATCAGGAGGTGCAGGAGTAGAGTTTGGAAGCAAGACTCAAAGTAAATATAAATTTAACTTTGTACCAAATGTTTCTTATGTATCACCAACATTAAATTATAACTTTCCAACTGTGACAAGTGAGCCAACAACGTCTAATGCTCATTATTCAAATTTCCCACCGTTGTTAAATTCTAATCCGGTTGTTAATCACCATCCATTGGTACAGGCTGCGAGAATGCCTGATGTGATTTCATTAACAGCATTTACAGAAAAACAATCAGCCAAGCAATGGTGGACATTGTCTATGCAACGGGTTTTATACCCTTCAATAACAGAAGCAGCGACTCTCGCAGCATTTCCATTTCAGTTTCATTTATCTGGACAAGTGCAACTAAACTATGATTACATTATACTTTTAACTTTGAAGAATATTTAATGAAAATCTCTCTATAATACATACTCTGACTTTACATCCACTATCTCAAACATATTCGTTATAACACAATTCCTTTCTTGTTGAATGTTGAATTTCTTCATCTCTGAATTTAATAAAGATGTGGTTCATGGAACTTGTCCACATACATGATCACTGCCCTCCAAATGAAAAAAAAACAGACAGATTTACTTCAAGAAATCCTGAAAAAAAATTATTAGATAACTCCCGGTTATTATTTCCTTTTCTTTTAGGAATTACTATGATTCTCTTGGGTGCTATCACCTTTGGTTCAAGCTTTTCTAAATCGAAAGAAAAATAGTTTGAATCGAAAAGGCATGCTTTCCTAAAGGTTGACATGTAGCCTGGGTGAATGTGTCAGTCAATCTCATTGATTTAAATTCATAAAATCTGGTCAATAGTGTAATTAGAGTGGTTGTATACTTGATGACACGACATTTAATGGTCTGGTTCAATATTTTGATACACAAAAATAATCAGATATGTGTAAATTGATTTGTTTGTGAAAACTCAAAAGGTTCTAAATAAAAGAAACCCTTGTTTCTTGCTCTATCAACTACAATTTTAACCACTTCCTTAACCAAAGAGGGAATTAAAATTCTACCATGGTGGGAACTGGGAAAGAAGGTTTCATAAGAATCCCTAAACATTTTCCCTATCATCTGATTCTCGTAAAAAAATCTTGCCTTCGTACAGGTATGTCAACAATCAAATTCCTTCAGGCATTTTTAAATTCAGAAAACGAAGGAATACTGAATATCATATTTTGGAGGCTCGAATGGGTGAACTGACAATAACAACGGTATGAACAATATAAACAAAATCAAGACGCCGTAGAGGTATAAAAATAAATCTTCTTAAGACAGTTTTAAATTTCAAATATAAAAGAATCCTGAATGTCATAAATTTATATGAAAATAATTATCACAAACACATGTTCAAAGTCTAGCTAACAAATAGCTGCAAACGATGTCATTTCAATTGTTGATCTATAGTAAAATACGCAATGATTACTGATTTAAATCTAATAATTCTAAAATGGTATGTTATCAAACGTTTGTAGGGTTTATTCGTGATTTTACTGCTAGACGATTAAGAGAAACTATGCCTCTAAAACTAATTTGGATAATCTGCTTATTCAAATCAGATTAAGTCATGAGCATATTGCTTACACAACACAATAGAGTCAGAAGAGGCTACAAACTGCTATAATGGCAATGGGGTGTGAGTACTTCTACATGCATTTATGACAACAGGCCGATATATTTGAGGAAAACAAAATGATTCTTGGTTTCGACGTGCTAAATGAACTTTAAGGAAACAATGTAGACGATTGAAAGAAAATTCAAGACGGTAAGACGATTCTAATATGCATATTTGTCTAAAAAATGACAAGCAGCCTGGTTGAGTATGTCAGTCAATCGCTTTTGTTCACATTGATTTGAAACGAAGAAAATGTAAAAAAGTCACTCTTAAAATCTGAAAAAGCCGAATCATTCTGGTTGTTCAAAAATTTACACGAAGTTATATAGTAATGTGTAAATTTTTTGCTCATCAGTAAAAATGTCCTTAAATGTGAGACGTATCAACTATCATGAACGACTAGAGAAATAATTCACCACTTTGAACAGGTATATGAAAAATTATATTCCTTCAGGCAGTTCTAAATCTAAAAATATAGGAATCCGGAATATCATATATGTTTTTTGCACACCAAAAGTTATACAGAAGGCAAGACGTTCCTTAATTTTTATACTGCCACATTATCCAAAGACTGGATTGGACATTAGCTGACTTAGTACAGGTATGTAAATAATTAATCTCCTCGAGGCAGTTTTAAATAAAAACCTATTAGAAATCCTAAATGTCATATATTTATTTAAAATGAATCATCATAAGCAACACAAGTTCAAAGTCTCACTAAAAAAATTAACTACAAAATCGAAATGTCGATCTAAAGAAAAGTATACAAGGATAACCAATTTACAGTCAAATGATTGTAAAACGTAAATTCGCAAACAATACTGAACTCCGAAGAAAATTCAAAACAAAAAGTACCTTATTAAATGTCAAAATCAAATTATAAAACACTTCAAACGAATGGACAATGGACAACTTCTGTCATCTTTCAGACTTGGTATAGGCATTCTCAAATGTAGTCAATGGTGATTGAACCTGGTTTTATAACGCTACACCTCTCACTTGTATGACAGTCGCATTAAATTAATATCGTTTTCTGTTAATGTAGCAAACCAAACATTCAACCCACTACCTTTAAAAGTCAGAATAGGACGTCGGTGACGATGTAATGTTTTGTAATCGTTGGCAATGTCTGTTATTGAACGATGCAATTATATAAGAAGTTAAATGCTTATAATTTTGAATATTTTTAGTAACGAACATTGTTTTTAATCCATTTCCAAACTGAACGCCGAATATCAAAATCACTTTAAACGGAACTTTTCATAAGTACTACTTTTAAGCGTTACATCGTCCTGAACATGCTTGTAATAGTTCCTTCTGAATGTATTTTTTATAGACCTTTTTAAGGCTTTCTCACTTTTTTCACGTTTTAAAATGTCCTCTTTTAAATGAGCTAATTGAGAATGAGATTTTTATAAAGGACTTCATTATGGTCGAGAAGATAATATTCCACAGACTTTTTTTTATGAAAGAAACAGTAGTTGCACCGGTTAACCGATTGATCAGTTAAACAGTTAGGGTCAAACGTTCAGTCAAGTGTTAAGTCATATTAAGCCGGGGTCAAAGTTATTCAGGTCCGGTCACGCATATATCACAAATCTAGCATATTTAATTTTACAAGAACCAGAGCAGAAGATACTGGCATGCAGTCATGTAATCTAAAACCAGGATTTAGAACACTAAAATCTATCTGAAAAAGTACCAATCAAACATGACATGTTATATAATCCCAAATACTCCCGTACATATCAGTAATTTATATGACAGGGGAACATCTTTGAAAGGATAAAAATAAATCTTATTAATCGAAACTAGTTACTATCATTATAATTTCAACCTCAAGGCAAAATAGACCACAATTTACTATTCATTTAGATTCATAGATTTTTTACAGGCTATGAAGTAAAGCATGATCTTGATGAATTTGTCAAAGATCTCCCTTTGAAATATGTGAGAGCAGAAAATAATTCAGACCAATTTGGTTTGAACTTTTAAGTATGCTTAAACAAAGGAGAATGACTGTCGTTGGAGGAATACTATGATGCATCTGCTAGCCTTAGAGGAGAAATATTTGCGAACCTGTTTTTTTATAATTATTAGTGTTGTCCTTATAGAAATAATTTGATTACGTTGATTAATGAGTTTGTGTAACACTATGCAGTGATCGAAAGAATTGTAATTATTAAATATAATTTGTAAAGTTTATAAATGTATGTATAATTGTTAAACTATAAACGTGACTTTCTATATGTACATGCTTTGGCTTAAGGGATGTTCAAGTTTATGACAATTGTTTTTTTCATTCAGCAACATGTGGTCATATGGTTGTGGCCAGTTAATTACAATTTAATAGTTTGGCTTAATTAACCTAACGTTAAGTATATGAGACCAAAAGTAATGGTCACTATTTAGAACCATTTTATTTGTGGCTTTGGGCTTTCTAAAAGTAAGTACCTATCATAAACAAAATTCTTTTTAAATTAAAGTCACGTTCGTAGTTGTATAAAAGAACTGTCCCTAACAAAACAGTTGAGATTGTAACTAGGCACTGAATAAAAATTAGTTCCTCTTTAGCCATTGGTTTTATAGTGCCACATATAGGATTGTTTTGGTTGCCGTGATTCGAGGATCTTTTTACTCTTGTCAGAAAAGGTAAGACACATTTTTGCATTTTAAAAACCGTTACTTTCTCACCATGGCTGAGCAAGAGGGACAACAATTTGGGGTAGCATTTCAAAATTTTTCACATCAATTACAAGGCTTATCAATAAAGTTAGGGGCTCAAGCGGTAAATCAAATTATTCCAACATTTTCGGGCGATCGGGCTGAATTTAAAAATTGTATGAAATCAATTAAGAAATATGCTATGTTAACAAACTTGGAACAAAACGATACGCAATTAGTAGCTTATCAGTCAAGCACAAGCTCGGTAAGCGATTTCATTCATAGATGGCTAAGAGACAACCCCAGGGGAACTTGGCCTTAGGTAAAAGAAGAACTGAGCTCAAGATTTGCTGAAGTGACCGACTCTCAGCATGCTTTCGAAATTTTAAATAAATTGAAACAAAAACCGACAGAAAATGTTCAGGTTTTTGCTGAACGTTTATTAACTTTTGCAGAAGAAGCGTTCAGGGGTCATGATGGGACTCAAGCGATAATTAAGTCGCAATTGATCATTTTTTTCATAAATTGTTTATCTCAGGATACGCTTAAGATGAAAATTATGCGCAAAAACCCTGACATACTGCAACGTGCAGTAACAATTGCTATGACAGAACAAAACTTAAGAAAAAAGTTTCATTTAAGGAGGGGGAAATTAACTACTGACAAGACGGGGTATCCGGACAGACAAGAACCTATAGAAGTTGACCACTTCCGACCCGCACGTAGGTGTTATAATTGTAACAAAATTGGGCATCAATCTAAGGATTGTAGGGCTAGGAAAATGCCGCGTCAAGTCGATGCTTATGATCAAAATGACAAAGATAAGGGTAGGCCTTTTATCAAACAGACAAACCAAGAAAAGAAATAGTTTGTTGAAATTGTGGGAAGTCCGGACATATTCAAATAAATTGTTATTCTCGACCCAACCAATCACACTTTCAGGGAAACTAGAACACTCTCTTTGTTTCGGAGCCGACAAAGAGAGAATTAAGAAACCAGTAACGACAAAAATTTATACAATAAATTTGGCAGGAAATCCAAATAGTTGCATCATTAATATTAAGGTAGCACAATACAAAGATTTTATAACTCCAACTCCCAAGTTTTAAAATGCTGTAACTTTCTTAATAATGCTTGAAAATTTATAAAAGTGGTAGTTTTGGATAGCTAACAGATTACTCTTTCAAATTAATGCAATGTTAGTATTATGCAACAATTATGTAACCAATTATAATATTAACTGTGTCTAAAATATTTTTCACCAAATTTCCACTTTCAAATGAAATTAGCATGTTCATAGGTATCCCTAGAGGGTCGATTTTATTATATGTTGTTCTTATGGCCATTATCTACAAAAGGGTGTCTCAGATTTCAGATAGAATGTATAGAACAAATTTTACACCTAATTAAACATTATCTTCTTTTATGTGGTTATGATGTTTACACTAATTAGAGATTTATGAGAGAATGGAATACCATAGAGACAATCTGAGACAACCTTTTGAAGCCCATGGTGTGTTGATTAAGATTTCGTTAAAATTTTCTGTATAGTTAAAAAGATAGAGCTAAATTCATTCAAGTGAACTTACCCACATTTTGCCACTAATTACATAATAATTGATTACATAATGATTGCATAATAAAAATATTGCATTCATTTAAAAGATTTATCTTTTATCTATCTATATATACCTCTTTTGTTATTTTCTATGCATTCATAAGAAAGTTACAGCATTTCAAAGGTTAGTGATTGGAAGTAAAAAAATCTTTGTATTGTGCTACCTTAATAGAAAAAGTTTTAGATCATTAGTTGATTCTGGAGCGGAAGTGTCTTTAATGCATTTAAATGTTTATAAATCTTTGGCTGATTTACCAAAATTAAACAAAACAAATGGAAAACCAAATAAGGTATAACAGGGCAATTGTAATCTGCCCAGAGTTCATGGCCGAAATTGGGGACGATATACGGAATGATCTGTTGTGGTTGTACCGTGAGAGTTAACGATTGATTGATTGATTGTTGGTTGCTTTACGCCGCATTAGCACAAAAAGGCTATATCGCGGCGAGAGCTAATTCGAATATTTTTACAATTTAAAGCATATTTTTAAAATAAGACAAAAGGTCCTTCAATACACTAAAATTCTTGACTAAAGCAAATTGATTATATACAAATAAAAATCAACAGTAAAATAACGTGATAAAAATTAAAATCGATTTAAATATAATAACATTTTTATATTTTATAATAAATTCCAATTTCTTTTAAAAAAGCAACAATATTTGTAAATGGAACATTATTAAATAAATCATACATATTATTGACATTGAAATGCTTCTTACGAATATCAGCAAAGTCAATACAATTAATTAAAACATGTTTAATAGTATACTTGCAGTTGCAAGGAACACATTGTGGTTCATCTTCATTACTTTTGAAATAATTTCAAAAAGTTTTACAATTTTTTTTTGAGAATGTCTGTACCTTTCATATTTCATTTGGATGCATTAAAACAATGTAAACTATGTAATTCCTGTAATATTTTTAAGGAGGAAATGGAGAAATTTATAGACTGTGTTCCACTAGTCGTTCAAAGACTTTTCATAGACTCATTTATAGTTGAGACTTTTCACTGCATACTTCATTTACCGGGGCACATGTGGTTCTTCCACCTGTTTAAGAGAGGCCCCTCGTTTTTGAAAAGTCTTTTTACCATATGTAAAAGGATGAATACCAGTATTAGCCATCAGATAATGGAGGTTATAGTTAATGTAGCAAATGACAAGAGGCGAATGAGTTCGAAGATGATATGTATTAGTACGTAGACGTAGAATTCATAAACTCAACAAGACGGAAACCAGAAGATACACAAAACATTGCAAAAATACTCAGAGTACAAAAAAAAACATCCTTTAATAATCTGATAAACATTGTTATAGTTATTACTTTTCTTTCTTTTGTAATTTAAGAAGAGTTCAAATATGCATAACGAATAGAAATGTAATTAATAATGCATATTGAGGAAATAAAAAAACTAAGATGATACATTCCTATCAATGCAAGAGATGATTTTGGAATGAAATATTTTATACAATTTTAAATTTGTTTTACAACTGAAGTTTATGTTTCAGAAACCTACTGATATTGGGGCTAACGAAACAAAATAAGTTATTAAGGAACATTTACAAAATTTAGTAAGGGCTTTAATATGTATTATATAGGTATCAATTGGCTTTATAGGTAGTAGGTAGGTAGTATGTTGGTAGGAGGTAGGATGGAAATCATTTAAGAATTTCTAAAACTTATTAAATATGTATTAAAAGTAGCATTTTGTCCTCATTTTACAGAATGGCAGACAATGAAGAAAGCTTTGCTCAGCTCCAATCAATCCCAATGTGGCAACTAATACCTCCTCACTTATGGTAAGACATACTTTGTCAATTTACGTTCAATCATTCTATACCTCAGTCACCCTTGGGGTGTGGAGTGATGTTTGAGAGACAACCAACGAAAGGAACAGTAGTTTCTCAGTTAAACAGTTAGGGTCAAATATTAAGTCACATTGAGTCGGGGTCAAAGTTATTAAGGTCGGGTCACGCATATTTAAATTCACGAATCTAGTCTATTTAATTTTACAAGGACCAGAGCAGATGATATTGGCATACAGTAATCTAAAACCAGGATTGAGGACACAAATCCAAGTACAAATAAAACATGACATGTTATATACTCACAAATACTCCCGTCAGTAATTTATATGACAGGGGTACTACTTTGAAAGGATACAATAAATCTTATTAATTAAAGTTAGTTACTCTTTACTAGTATCATTATAGTTTTAACATTCAAGGAAAAATATACCACAATGTATTATTCATTTAGATTCATAGATTTTTTATAGGTTATGAAGTAAAGCATGATCTTGATGAATTTGACAAAGATCCCCCTTTAAAATATGTGAGAGCAGAAAAGAATTAAGTATGCTGAAACAAAGGAGAATCTCTGAACTTTTAACCAATGTCGATGAAAAAACTGCCGAAAACGTTCTCCCTGATAGCAGAAGGAAAGGTTACTTCCCTCATTTTTTCAACAAAATTGAAAACCAAAACTACATTGGTGAATATCCAGCTCCGCAGGACTACGACATGAACAGTATGAACGTTGAAGATAGACACGACTTCTTGAAATGGTACAAGGAAAAGAAATCAAAAGGTGCCATATCTGACTTTGCAAAAGAGATCGAGGCGTGCTGTCGTGTCGACGTTACCATCCTGAGGAAGGCCTGTTTAACGTTCCGTGAGTTAATATTGACACAGACAAAACTATGAGATGGATGCCTTCGACTCTGTGACGATTACCAGTATGTGTATGACCATATTTAGAACCTGTTTTCTTCAAGAGGAACCCCGAGTTCATTTAGTTACCAACACAGATCTCGCATTGCAGACACAATGGGTCAACGGACATGGCGAAGTATGGTACTTCGATAGATGGTTGAGTCCAAAAGATCTCCTGCACACACACAATCATGTGGTTGAATGTAAAAAAACACCAAGGCAACGAGATCGTCAGAGTAAAGAAATCCCTGGGATGGCACACCTACGTGTCCGACAAATGAGTTCGATACGAAGACAGATGGAACTCGCATGCAGATCTCCAAGAGATGAGAATACCAGAACACGAACGCGAGTTCGTGAAATCGCCCATTGCTCTGATTCCGGCTGAAGGATACCGAAGACTAGACAACTACAGTAAAGAGAGCATTGAATGGTTGGAACGGGTCATAGACAAGAACAAGAAACAGAGAAAGCCCGAAAAGATCCAACACGCTTTGAATAGTGGTGAAGTCAGTCTTCCCAGTCGACGGATTCGATTTGATGGGTATTGCAGTGAGACCAATACAGTATACGAGTTTTTAGGCTGTAGGTGGCACGGGTGTCCTGTCTGTAATATCGTTTTTTGTGTTAATGTAGCAAACATATAAGTAAGTTAAATGCTTATACTTTGAAATATTTTTATTAACGAACATTGTTTTTAATCCATTTGCAGACTGAACGCCGAATATCAAATATACTTTAATACGGAAATCTAAAGTACTACTTTTAAGCGTTACATCCTCCTAAACATGCTTGTAATATTTCCCTCTGGACGTATTCTGTATAGGCCTTTTTTAGGCTTTCACATTGTTTTTACGTTTTGAAATGTCCTCTTTTAAATGAGCTAACTGTGAATGAGAGGACTTCATAATGGTCGAGAAGATAATATTCAACAGACTCAATATGCTGAACATCATATTTTGTTCATGAAAGGAACAGTAGTTGCACCGGTAAACCGGTTGATCAGTTAGGGTCAAACGTTCAGACAAGTATTAAGTCACATTAAGTCGGGGTCAAAGTTATTAAGGTCGGGTCACGCATATTTGACTTTACAAATCTAGTATATTTAATTTTACAAGGAGCAGAACAGAAGATATTGGCATGCAATCATGTAATCTAAAACCAAGATTTAGGACACTAAACTCTTATCTGACAAAGTACCAATCAAACATAACATGTTATATAATCACAAGAACTCCTGTATGTATCAGTAATTTATACGACAGGAGTACTTCTTTGAACCGACAAAAATACATCTTATTAATCGATTGATTGATTGATTGTTGGTTGCTTAACGTCCAGTGGCAAATATTTCATGCATATTCAGGACGAGAACAAGTAACCAATAAATACAATATGTAGGTTGTTGTAATAGAGGCCATCTAGGATCTTATTATTCGAAATTAGTTGCTCTTTACTAGTATCATTATAGTTTAAACATTCAAGGAAAAAAAACACAATTGTTTATTCATTTAGATTCATAGATTTTTTACAGGCTATGAAGTTGAGTATGATCTTGATGAATTTGTCAAAGGTCTCCCTTTAAAATATGTATGAGAGCAGAAAAGAATTCAACATAATAGACCGATTTGGTTTGAACTTTATAGTATGCTGAAACAAAGGAAAATGACTGTCGTTAGAGCAATACTATGATGCATCTGCTAGCCTTAGAGAAAAAATATTTGACGAACCTGGTTTTTTTAATTATTATTGTTGTCCTTATAGAAATAATTTAATTAAGTTGATCAACGAGTTTGTGTTGATCGTTTTAGGTCGTTTTGTGTTATTTATGTTCCGGAATAATTATATTTCCAAGTCACTCGCGGTGAGCTAATCAAGATATTTCTTAGATAATTCCCGGTTTTATTTCCTTTTCTTTAAGGAATGACAATGATTCTCTCGGATGCTATTCCCTTTCGTTCGAGCTTTTCCAACTCGAAAGAAAAATAGTTTGATTCGAAAATGCATCTTTGCCTAAAAGTTGACAAGTAGCATGTTGAATGTGTCAGTCAATCTCATTTGTTCACTTTGATTTAAATTCACGCAAAATACAAAATCAGGTCATGAATGTAATAAAAGTGGTTGTATAATTTACAACACGAAATATATTAGTCTGGTTCAATATTTTGAAACAAACAAGAGGCTCATCTTATTTTTTTTTTGGTTAAATATCTCATCAATGATTATTTTGACGTTTCAATTTATTTAAATGTTCTTTGAATCGTCCTATTTTCTTCAAAAGCAAAAAAAAAATAATCATTTTCTCCTATGTTCTATTTGAGCCATAGGAGCTATGTTTCTTGACATACAAGGAAATGAAATACAAAATTTATACTAGTTACTCTGAAACTCATTTAGCCTAAGTTTGGCTGAAGTTGATACAGCAGTTTCAAAGGAGAAGATTTTTTAAAGTAAGTCAACATGATGAACAAATTGTAGAAAAAAGACTATAAAGGGAAATAACTCCTTAGGGGTCAATTGACAATTTTGGTCAAATTGACTTATTTGTAGATCTTACTTTGCTTAACATTTTTGCTATTAACAGTTTATCTGTTTCTATAATAATATTCAAGATAATAACCAAAAACTGCAAAATTTCTTTAAAATCATCAATTCAGGGGCATTATACCTGAAAAAAACAGTTACCCAATTCGGCTGAAAATTTCAGGACAGGTCGACCTTGACCTAATAAATACTTTAACTTCTTGTCTTATTTGCTCTAAATGCTGGAGTTTTTGAGATATAAGCCAAAAACTACATTTTACCCTGTGTTCTATTTTAAGCCATGACGGCCATGCTTTTTTCACGAAATAGAAAATAAAACACAAACTTTATTTTATACACCCTACTGATCATTCAGTTGAAGTTTGGTTGAATTTGGTTGAGTAGTTTTAGAGGAGAAGATTTTTTAAAGTTAGCAAATATGATGAACAAATTGTGAAAAATTGTCATTAAAGAACAATAACCCCTTAAGGGGTCAATTGACAATTTTGGTCATATTAACTTATTTGTAGATCTTACTTTGCTGATCAATTTTGCTGTTTACAGTTTATCTTTATCTATAATAATATTCAAGATAATGACCAAAAACTGCAAAATTTCCTTAAATTACCAATTAAGTGGCAGCAACCTAACAATGGGTTGTTTGATTCATCTGAAAATTTCTTGACCTTATGAAAATTTTAACCCATGTCAGATTTGCTCTAGATGCTTTTGTTTTTGAGATATAAGCCAAAAACTGCATTTGACCCCTATGTTCTATTTTAAGCCATGGCGGCCATGTTTTTTTTCACAAAATGGGAAATAAAACATAATCTTTATTCTAGATACCCTAAGGATCATTCAGCTAAAGTTTGGTTGTAATTGGTTTAGTAGTTTCAGAGGAGAAGATCTTTGAAATAGTTATCGACGACGACGGACGCCAAGTGATGTCAAAAGCTCACATTTCCTTTAGGAAAGGTGAGCTAAAATGTAATTAGATGTGTAACTTGATTTGTTAGTGAAACCTCAAAAGGCTCTTAAACTGGTCAAAGATATACACCAACATAGCCGACTAGAGAGACAATTGACAAATTTATGACTTTGTACAGGTATATGAACAATCAAATTCCTTCAGGCAGTTTTAAATTTAGTAAACTAAGGAATCCTGAATATCATATTGTAAACGCTCGAATGTATGAACCGACAAGAACGACTGGAGGAACAATATATACAATTTCATGGCCTCGTACAGGTTCTTCTAAAATCAATTTTCTTAAGGTATTTTCAAATTCAAAAATAAAAGAATCCTGAAAATTATATATTTATATGAAATTAATCCTAAACGACACAGACAAAGTCAAGCTCACATATTAACAGCAAACGGTGTCATTTCGATGGTCGATCCATCATAGTAAAATAAGCATTGACTACTGATAATCTGCACTTTCAGATCATTTTCATGACCTCGTACAGGTAAATATTAAATCAAACTCCTTGAGGCAGTTTTTGATATAAAAATAAAAAGAATCCTGAACGTTATATTTATCGATGTTGATCTATAGTATAAATACGCAATGATTACTGATTTAAATCCAATGATTCTACAATGGTATGTTATCAACCTTCTGCAGGGTTTTAAGTGATTTTACTGCTATATTGTTAAGAGAAACGAAATCCGTAAGTATACTTTGGATAATCTGCAAATTCAATTTTTGTTTGTCATGAGCATATTCGTAACACGAACGAGTCAAAAGAACGTTGTCTCCTTGGACTAGCATTGTTCGGACATCTACTTCATACATTTTTTGAAAAATGCAAAAGAAATATTAACAGAAAAATGATACAAGAATTGTTTTTAGAATCTATGTTATTATATTTTTATTGATTTATTCTTAGATGTAAGCAAATTAAATGAAACTTACGGCCATCCAGAATAGGTATATGTTTATCCACAGATTGCTTACATTGTGAACTTGTTTGTGTTTATTTATTAAACCTTTCATTCTATTAACAGCTAAAATTAAGTAGCCAGTACTAGTAAACTCATCATATATATCACGACTAAATTTTCTATATACGCCAGACGCGCGTTTCGTCTAGAAAAGACTCTACGCTACTTACATGAGATACGATTACTTCTATATAATTTCTAAACGTTTGCTAGTATCAGATTCACTTATTCCAAATACTAGTATCTATATACTAGTAACATTAACGACCAGAGAACAACTGTCTGACAGGTATACGAACAGTTAAATTCCTTCAGGCAGTTTTACATTAAAAAAAAATAGGAATCCTGAATGTCATATATTTTTTTACAATAAACAATTAAACTCCTTTTGGCAGTTTTGCAAAACAAAATCCTGAATATCATATAATCACAATTTCAAGGTTTCGCTCAATCTAAACTGCAAACGGCGTCAACTAGTGAACACTTGAACAGGTATATGAACAGCTAAATTTTCATCAGGCAGTTTTACATTTAAAAAGTAAAGGAATCATGAAAGTCATTTATTTTATTACAATGCCAAAATCTCCGAATGATAAAGTTGAACATTTAAGTATTTTTTCATACTCTAACACTTAACAAAAAGTATTGTATTGAAGGTTGTATAATATTATAGAATCTCTTGTACCAATCTGTCCAGATAGATTCCGCCAAGGTCTCTCTGGAACTCATGCGCTTAATGTCCGAAAGTACTCCACGATGACTGAACAGTTATGCCACTATACGAGCACGTGTCCGTGTGAGATATTGAACATTCGATCAATCGAACTTAAAGACAGTTTGTGAACATTCAAACATTTGAATTTTAGAATCTTTCTTGACTTTGGTATTACATAATAAAAAAAATTTATCCATCCAATACTGACTTCGTTA
This sequence comes from Mytilus galloprovincialis, assembly GCA_037788925.1. Classification (NCBI taxonomy): domain Eukaryota; kingdom Metazoa; phylum Mollusca; class Bivalvia; order Mytilida; family Mytilidae; genus Mytilus; species Mytilus galloprovincialis. The sequence continues at coordinate 55,270,268 of CM075338.1, read as the reverse complement.
CAAATCGTAAATTTGGTGCCGTGACCAGGAAAAATTCTAAAGAAGATGATATACCTTTAAAGGAATTATTTTAAAAAAAAATAAGGGGAAAGAAAATTTTCTCAGAACAAGATAATGTCAATAATAGTCAAATAGAAAGTGATGATCAAGTCATAAAAGATGAAGTATAAAATTAGCCTTCCGATTATGACGTCTCTGAAATTGATGATAACATGTCTCATCATTCTTCGTCTGTAACATCTGAAATGTACGACATGGAAGATAACATGTCTGTAAATAGGGTTAAAATAAAAAATAATCAGAAACCTACTGATATTGGTGCTAACGAAAAACAAAATAAGTATCTAAGGAACATGAACAAAATTTAGCGAGGCTTTAAAAGGTATTATGTAAAAGCTATTGAAAGTATGAAACTATATGATTGATTGATTGTTGGTTGCTTAACGTCCAGTGGCAAATAGTTCATGCATATTCAGGACGAAAACAAGTTCACAATAAATACAATAGGTAGGCTGATACAATAGAGGCCATCTGGGTCGGAGAAAGGTTGATTGATTGTTGGTTGCTTAACGTCCAGTGGCAAATATTTCATGCATATTCAGGACGAGAACAAGTTAACAATAAATACAATAGATAGGTAGTTGTAATAGAGGTCATCTAGGATGATGGTCGGGGAAATTTGGACTGCCACTGGAAAATGAGGGTATATTGGATAGGGACAGAAATTTAGCCGTGCAACAGGCCACCTACGGACCCCTCAAAGAGTTGTCGCAAGGGTTCTTAACGTGCAAAGAACGTGGCACTCTCTTTACACGAGGCATCGAATTTAACGTCCCCCTTCTGACCGGACGTGACTGCGAACTTGATACATCCCGCACAGACAAACGGACGCCCCACTTCGGCAAGCGTTTTACTGCCGGTCGGGAGAAGACCAAGTGACCATATTTCTATTCCCCAGTCACCCTTTAATAGTAGTTGTAATAGAGGTCATCTAGGATGATGGTCGGGGAAATTTGGACTGCCACCGGAAAAGGAGGGTATATTGGATAGGGACAGAAATTTTGCCTTGCAACAGGCCACATACGGACCCCTCAAAGAGTTTCTAAAACTTAAAAAAAATACGTATTAAAACTAGTACATATTTTCATTTTACAGAATGGCAGACAATGAAGAAAGCTTTGCTCAGATCGAATCAAGCTTTTTGTGGCAACTATTACCTCCTAATTTATGGGTAGACATATATCGTAAATTTGAGATAAATCGTTTTCTTGAAGTACAAGACCAACAGAGAAGGGAACCTATAAATGAGGAATTTCATGCCATACATTGGATGGTTAAAAAGATCCAATCGCTTTGGGGTTTACCATCAAGAAGTTATTTTAAAAGGAACAAGAAAAATGCACCGAATACGAATCTGATCTTATTTTTTAATTTGAGACTGTAAAGAAAAACCAACAAGTATTTTATTCAGGACTATCCTACGAATTTAAAAATTAATAAATAAAATATATTATAATAATCCTCATCTGTATCCTGATTATTAGGAAGAACCGGTGATGAAGTGGTGGTGGTTCTCACTTGTTCTTTTTGGCTTAACCAGCCAATTCATTGTATATTGTAGCTGCAGTTGTACTGAATAAGATGTGTTGGAAAGGGACCTGGCTTAGAGGAAAAAGCTTCCCAATAGAATGTCCTAGTCATGAAGAATATACAGCAAATTAACACAGAGTTGATGCCCTGTCCGAGTACGAGCTAGGAATTCAGCCAGGACTGCCGAAATGCCCCGTACAGTATGTGACCACTGATTGAGATTAGATTTCATGCTTTAAGAAGAATGATCTTTATTGTAAACAAATAAAAAAGGAATTTATTGCTTACCAACAACACCCTGATGATTCTTGTTTGTTCATCATTAAACGTTATTTTGCCTCTCTAAAAAGAAAATACTTTGTTTAATACAATGAATGTCCAATTCACTTGAAACTACGAATAAGGCCATAGCAGAATACATAGGAATGTATCGTATTCAAAAGTTAATAATGTGGTACATTTGTGGTACCGCTTTCATGAAAAAATCAAGAATATAGCAGCGCTTCAACTGAGACTAAATCGCAAGTTAGATCAGAGATAGAAGCTGGTAAATCATACAGACTTTCACTTATAAATTACACTCAGAACATCAGCCCCGCAACTCAATATATGTTCAAAACGTAAAGTATCGTGTAAATAACGCAAAAACTACCTTTCAATAAACAAAACATTGATGATGATATCCAAACTGTAATTAATATGAACTCTGTCACGCATCATCTTTTTGAAGAAATTGTTCAGACCGCAGCAAACCTACCAAGTGTTATCTTCTAAAAAGATTTCCAAATGAAACATTTTTCTAGTGCCGGTATGTCATCAATATTTGGTGTTGACAGAACATTAAATGTGGGCGCCTGCTTTGTTACGACAATTGTTATCCAGGAAAACAAACGTACATGTACAAGGAAACACAAACCAAATAATAATGGAATGATATATTCGCATTAGGATGCATGGTGCTTTCCACACCTACCATCGTGTTTTTTACGGATATTATCTCAGTGCTCGATACCACAATTACATATACATCGCTTAGTTATAGCAATCTTGTGATTGGATCCGATGAGAAAAAGACATTAGTTAAAGCTATCAAAGACGGTTTTCCAACATCAGAACCAGCATTGTGCACAAAAGACATTTGAGTGAAAATGTTACTAGGCATTTGCAAACAAATATTAGCGTAAATGACTAAAGCGCAAAACAAATTTTATTTGGCGATAATCGTCTGGTAGAAGCAGATACTACGGGAGATTTTACCGCTAATGGAACTGAAATAAAAAGAACATATGTGTACAATGCACGAAAAACCAGAGTCAGGTTTTCCATTGCAATGGGAAAACAATAATTGTGAGTCAATAAATCACATTATGACACAAAATCAAGATTTGAAGCTTAGCCTGAGCTACTTCCAGAGTTTATTAATAAAAAAAATATGGACCCCAACATGCCCAAGATAGAACCACTTTCTCGTCGTCGTCGTCGTGGGGTCTGGAAACTGGCTTTAATACCATTGTTTAATGTTCTACAAATTAAAAAAACGTCAAGCATTTTCAAACCACCATGTACCTAGAGTATAACGATTGTGATATATATATATATATATATAAACACCCTTACAATATAACAATGCATATTTGAATGTCCTACAAATGAAGCATCGCATTGATATAACAAGAGCACAGTTAGATCATATCATTAATCCAATGCATCAAAATATTATACTCGGTAATGCCCACTCTATATTTATCTCCATTCGTTTATGCATATTTTATAGAGATTTTCATTAAATATTCTTCCAAGTTTGAAGTATCATGTTATCATAGTTTAGTTGCACATGTTCAGATAAATGACCATGCATAAAATTGTATTGACCATGTAAAAATTTAGCTAGTGGGGTTTATGATGTGAATAAACACTACATTCAAATAATTGAATGACCATGTTATGTAAACACCATGACAAATGTTACTTTTAAGTGTATTGGGGGATTTAAAAGTTTTAATAAGGATAATGCATCGGTCACTTCAAAGATGAAAAAGTTGAGTACCGACATTTATGACTTTATTTTGAATAATGGGATAATTTCTCCGGGTACTATATCAACAAGTTTGTTCAGTTGGTGTACCATCTGTAAAATCAAACTGAACAGAACTTCGTGTTTTTATTTAAAGGTTAGTAAACTTTACTCATTTTTTGTAGTGACTTTTTAACCAAAGTTGGAGAAGGGACGATAGCGAAGGACCTGAAAAGTATACCAGAAGAAGCAACGGAGGAAAACATTTAGAAATAGTGACAACCTGGACCAACCAGGGAGCTGCAGCGCCAGTGCCGAAAACAAAAGAATAGCCTATCAATTACTTGGTATCTGCCCATCATACAAAGTTTCACCCAACCTCTTGCTAAACCAAGCTGAGTTAGTCCAACCCCAAAACTACACCAAAACCAAGTACAAAAAGTGGTGGAGGAAAAGAAAACGATTTCCGGTGGATGAAGCTAAGAAGTGGCAAAACCACCAGAAGAACAAATGAATAACCTCCAAGGATTTAACCCGCTGTTATCAGCACCGGGATACAAAGTTAGAGAAAGGAGAACAGATAAAGGATTGCATAGTAAGGATAACAGAGAAAGGAGTAGATACGCCATTTACTTCGTAATGGGACTAGATTGTAAACCTTACAACGTTGATGATCAGGCCCCGGCGCCATAAAACTTTTTTTTGCTGAGTAAAAAAATATTCTCAGAATGAATTATTTTACTCAGCTAAGAATGAGAACTTTTTTATCCGCCATAAAAAAATATTCTCAACGTTGAGAATATTCTCAGCTGAGAATTTTTTTTCTCAGCTGAGTATTTTTTTCTCAGTGATGTAAGTGGTAAAATAGTTGTTTTAAAACTGAAACGTATACCAAACATCTCTAAAACGCAGTTTTATCTCTTAAGAAATAATGTAAAACATAAAAAGAATCTACGATAGATAAGATGACAAGTCGCATTTAGTAAGCATCTGTAACCACAGTCCTGACAAAAAGTCACAGAATATAAAGTCGGCAAATAATTTGTGTTATTATAAGAAATATAGAACCTAATAGATATTATAAGAGAAAGATCTTGAAATACTTGAGTTATTTACCCGTAGCTTCTTATAAATATGTATATATATTTTTTTATATTTCTTTATTTAGATCTATATTTTGTATTTTTTTAAAAGATAAAATGCAATCTTCGTTGACGTTTACGTAAAGAGTGCTTTCTTTCACGTCCGCACTTCTATCGAGTATGGCGTGCCAAATAAACATTTTGAAAAGATAATTATTACGGATCAATAACATACATTATGTATTCAGACGACATAAGACACCATGTGACAATTTTAAGAGAAACAGAGCTAAATATTTTTAAATCAATATGAAAGCCAGTAAATAATTTGAATCCATTTTCAATATTCAAGATATATGTAACTTTAATTTTAATATAAATCTGATACAGAATTTAACATGTTTAATACGATTTAACAATTATGCAAGTAGTCATAAAAATTGCGCGGCATAATGAGTTTAATATCATATATTGCACAGGAAGAGAAAATAAAAGTACGACGTCGTGTGAGAAGGCATGGCATATATATTTAATGTCCATTACAGTTATTAACAACACCTTGTACAATTATTATTTTTGAAAATAAAAACAGTTTAATAAAACAAACAAAACTATCCGATTTATGAGGGTCATGAAAAGGGGAGTAGGGGAAGATGTTCTATTTTTCTCTATTCAGTAAGAAATATTTTCTGTAAAATTCTGATCGTGCATATGGAAATTTCCTTCTGTATCATGATTTTGATATGATAAATGATTTGTCTGGACCAACGACATATGTATGACAACAATACACCCCCTCCCGAATTTGTCACTGTACTTGTACTGCACAACTGATACATTCCTGAATATCAATATTTTAACTAAAATCTGTTTAAAACCAAACAGGGGGGGGGATGTTTTTTTGTTTACTTTCTTTGTAAAACTTTTGATATCTAAGATAATAAATAGTAGATAGGATGATATAACATGTGGGTATATTTGATTTATACATGTATTTGGTTTAGTAGATATAAGGTACCGGTACTGCAATCTAATTGATGTACCAGTAGTAAATTGTAAAAATAGATTTAAGAGAGAAAAGACATTGATAAGCCCAACTGTCCAACAAAATATAAAAAATTGCCTATCTATCATCTATTTTGGAGCATATATTCAAAATTTATTGGAAGTGAACAAAAAAAAATCGAAAACAATGTATTTATCCGTCCTCGAGTATCAGTCAAACAGCCCTTACCAAAAAATGTTGTATTAAATTGCAATGAATTATGGATATTACAAAACTGGAACATAAGACGAAGTAAGCATGCTGGCGAGTGTGAGCTAAGACTTTTTTTGACTCTGTAATTCTATTTAAAGTCATAATAAACAAGTGACCGGTGAAAAATAATTCTTGAATCAATGCATAAACTAAGTCTTCTGTGCACGATTTTATCATTTTTTTTTTTTCGCATAAATTTCGTATAATCGTCAATTTTTTTTTCAATCGGTCAGTGTTGTGAAAATATAGCAGGTAATTAAATGTCGTGTTTTGAAGCCAAAGTTTAACGATTGTCACCTGTTTGTCAACAATCCACCAAAAAGCATGGATATTGAGCACGTGTTTAACATGTACAATCAGGTAATAGTTTATTTTAAGGACATCCGTATTGCGATCACCGGATTTTTACGAGATGGGTCACACGGAGGTCACTTTGCATACGGCAAATATGTCAGGGAATTGCTTCCTGGAAGGAAACAATTAGAATAATGTAAACTTCTTCTTAATATGAACAAATTAAAGAATTTTCTTCAGAAAAATGTATATGTACATAAGTTTTATAATGAAAACTATCCATTGAGTTATAAATAACATATGCATTATTTTTTTTAATTTGAGGTTTCTTATGAGTTTAATTACGGTTAGTTGTTCATTTATAAATTTTGAAAAATCTAAAGAAACTGAGATTTCAACTCGGACAAAGTTGACCTTCGTCTCTTTGCCATATTTCTGATTTGTTGTTTTCAATTTGTTTTCCACTATTGCAGCGTTTTTGTCAATGATCATATTGGTATGATCTCTGACAACAGACACGAACTTTTTATTATGGTGTAATGTTTGTGTAATTTCTGAAACAATGCAGGAGAAGGATGTTAGGAACTTGACTTTATCTGTAATAGTGGACGAAATGATTCGTCAAGATTTGTTAACTCCTGATGCAAGATCATGATTTTTGAGCAAAATACTGATGGTTATGGATGTACAGAAATTGCAATGCTTACCTACATCAATTGACCAATTCCGATTACGACCATTTCAATATTTCACTCGTTTTACCTTATTCTTAATTTTTAAATATAAGAAAATTTTAGCACCCCATTTTTCAGTCTTTTTTCTTTATTTTTTTTTCCACATTTTTTCTTCTTTTTTTTGAGGGGGGGGGGGGGGTATTTTCTTTTCTGTTAATCGCCTCGTTTATTTTGGTAATTTCTAAGAAAGATCAGATATTCAAGTGTCAAGCAGGATATGTTAAATGTGAAGAAGTATCTACAATGAGAAGCTGTTTAATTGTTTTTTTTTTTGTGGTATCTTTTGAAATTTGGTAAGATTAATATGGTACAACCAACTAACAAAGATGGGGTTATCAACTTACATTTTTAATTTTCATATGCTTTTACAGAATTATGAGACATATTTCAGTCGTTTTACCTTACTCTTATTTTTATGCAAAAAATGCACATTTAAGCAACCCATTAATCAGCTTTTTTGGACAACATTGATTTTGAGTATTCATCCTAAAAAATGTAGGAAAAAAATAAATTAAGGAATAAAGATGTGTATGTTCCTTTGGATAGAATTTGATTTGAGGTGATAAGTGAAGTTCTTCATTTCAAATTTTAACAAAAACACTATCAAAATTTGTAATTTTATATCAAATTACCTTAAAAAAAAACATTTAAGATTTTTTTATATACTTAAGTATGGTTTTGGCTATACTCAAATATTTAAGAATATTCTTAACTTTGAGAAAGAAAATATCTGAGAATTTTTTTATGGCGGTGCATTTTGCTGAGAATAAAAAAATTGAGAAAATTCTCAGGCTGAGTAAAAAAACTTTACTCAAATAGTTTTATGGCGCCGGGGCCAGATTCACTTGCAGATAACGAACCGTGTAAATAATTAAAAGCTACCTTATGAACTGTGTAAATATAATTGTATTAAGAACAATTATTGATGAATGGTATACTATGATATGACGGAAAAAAATATGAATAATATAAACATTATAAACACAAATATTGAACTTTCTGAATCATATGAACCATAAAAGAATATCCAGATATTGAACTTAATGAATTTTAAGAACTCTATGTATCCAGATGTCGGACTTGCCGAATTATGGTCTATATGTATGTGTTGGTGGTTACCCTTCATCAAGGGTGGGAATTTTTTTTAAACTCAAGTATCTCAAAAAGGAGCTCATTAACCCATAAATATTTAGATTATTTAGTTCCTTAACAAAAACAAGTGTACAAGATAACATAAGGTGGAACAAATTACCTTTACTGCTTATAAAAAATAAGCAATTGGGCTGATAATTATTTTGACAAAGAATCATTAAACATCTTCTCTGAAACTCATAGAGAAATTAGAAATTAATGGCTTTCAAGACTGTGTTATTTCCCCTTGAACATTCTGAACACAGTTAATTCAGGTTAGCGATTATAGGCTCATTTGTTATATAATGGTGGTCACATGAGCTTTGTAAATTTTGTATCATTTGTTAGTATAGCATTGTTGTGTTGGAAAACAATATAGTATTTTTTTGATGTTTCAGTTTTGTTCTTAAAAATCTGTATATTCATAAATTCAAATTTTATTTTAATAAATGAAATTTGATTCACTCTTCACCAAGATATATATCACGAAAATGGGAACATTCCATGATTACACCTAGTTTTCCCCTCACTGAGCAACTTCCAGAGTTGATTAGTAAAATACAAAAACAAATAAAGTTACTAGAAAGTTTTGTAAATGGCGCAATGGATATGGAGATTTTGAGCGAAGCTCCACAGTAGGTCATTTTTGATGCACAAAATCGCAGAATAAATCGGCGAAAGAAAAAGCATTTGCCTTGCTAAAATTCTTGACTTGGGGGAGAAAGTTAAACACAAAACCCGAGTGGTTGCCTGACAATCTCCAAACAAATACGTGGAAACGTAAGCCTAGTCACAGGCAATGTACGGAAAGTGCCAAAAAATATATCTTTAAAAAGGACTAAAATACAGAGAGCCTCAGGAGTATAAACAATTCACTGCTTATGTGAATATAAGCACGCTTATAATATAACAAATCATATTTAAACGTTCTACAAATGAAGCATCGCATTGATATAACAAGAGCACAGTTATAACATATCATTAATCCAAAGCATCAAAAGTTTATGTTCGGTTATATCCACTCTATATTTATCTCCATTCGTTAATGTATACTCTGACTTTACATACACTATGTTAAACATAATCGTTTTATCACAATCCTTTTCTTCCTCACAAATGTTGCATTTCTTCATCTATCAATATAATAAAAGTAGAGTTCGTGGAACCTGTCCATATACCAGATCGCTGCCCTCCAAATGAAAAAAAAAACAGACAGATTTACTTCAAGAAATCCTGAAAAGAAATTAATTTCAGTAGCTATTGAAAGTATGAAACTATATGATTGATTGATTGACTGTTGGATGCTTAACGTCCAGTGGCAAATATTTCATGCATATTCAGGACGAGAACAAGTTCACAATAAATAGGTTGATATAATAGAGGCCATCTGGGATGATGGTCGGGGAAATGTGGACTGCCACTTGAAAATGAGGGTATATTGGATAGGGACAGAAATTTTGCCTTGCAACAGGCCACCTACGCACCTCAAAGAGTTGTTGCAAGGGTTCTTAACGTGCAAAAAGCGTGGCACTCTCTTTACACGAGGCATCGGATTTAACGTCCCCTTCTGACCGGACGTGACTGCGCACAGCCAAACAGACGCCCCACTTTAACAAGCGTTTTACTGCCGGTCGGGAGAAGACCAAGTGACCATATTTTAAATCCCCAGTCACCATGACGACTTGCTTCATATGTACATAGATATAACAACATGCCGAAAACCTCGACACAATTTAAACGTACGCATCTGGGAGTAGATCTTTCAGTACGATATCTGCTCCAAAAGAAAATGGACACTGACTTTAAATACAACCAAGATTACATACTTTTACAAGCAGTTCAAGAATAGAGATTAAAACAGAATGCAGAAAAGCTTGCAGAGTACAAGACATGGAAAGTAATGAATCATTGCAAATGTCGACTAGATCCACCGCCTGCCTTACAGTTCTAGGACTATGACAGCCACTGCAAACCAAAGCTTCCAAGACATGAGTCAGATTAAAATGCAAGAACCACCAACAACAAAAAACAACACAAAAGGTCGTGTTCAGTGCTACCCAACTATCATAAATAATTTAAATTGTCGAAAAAAGAATGAAATAACAATATAACACAATATAAAAACAACAAAATCCCTTTCTCCCTCTCAAATGTTTAATTTCTTCATCTATCAAAATAATAAAAATTTCTTGTCGCTATTTAGCGAGACCCTCGAGGCAACTCGTCGATGACGATGACTTCACCCTGTGTTTGGGAATATTCCATTGTCTGCAAGGGTGCCACTGTACTTAAGTGGTGGAGTCTTTCATCGTACTTGTCCACATTCCAGATCACTGCCCTATAAATGGATAACAAAACAAAGTTTAACTTCAAGAAATCCTGAAAATGAAATTAACTTCAGCAGCTTTTTTGAAACAATATGACAATATCAACAAAAATGAAGGAGTTCGCAGAGCACTGAGTGTTAATTTGCCAAAGAATGAAGTTTACTCCAAAAATATGAAAGACGACTTGCTTCACGGAGTACATAGAAATAACATCATACCTGGAACTTCGACACACCTTAAACGTACGCATATAGGAGTAGAACTTTCAAAACGAGGTAAACTTGACAAAATAAAATGGACACGGACTTCAAATACAACCAAGATTACACGTTAACCTTAGTAGTTCAGGAAAGGAGATTAAAGCAGAACGCAGAAAATCTTGCAGAGCATTAGACATGGAGAGAAATGAATTAGAAGCATGACTATTACTGCATAGGTCAACTAGATCCCCAGCCTGCCTTACAGTAGTACCATAATCATGACATCATGACAGCTACTGCAAACCAAAGCTTTCAAGACATGATGTTGACCCAGATACCAGAGCAACCAGCAAATAAAACCATAAATGGTCCAAATATCATAAAAAAAAAAAAAAATTGTCGAAAAAATCATAAAAGTCTCCTCAGTACTCCATCCATTTGCTTTAAATAGTAAGTAATGCCTATTGAGGAAATAAACAAACTAAGATGATACATTACTATCAATGCAAGAGATGATTTTGGAATGAAATATTTTTTATACAATTTTAAATCAGTTTTACAACTGAGGTTCGTTTTTCTCTATTGTATCGGCATAATAATGTGTGATTTGTTAACGAAGTAACTCATATTATATACTGTTTAAAAGAGCTTTCGCACCTATCCACTTTATTTGGTGGTGAATTTATTGTCTCTTTGCTTTTAAATTTGTGTGTAAATAGTTACTGTTATCAACTGAAAAGATAGATTTAAAAATGAAACTTTTAAAAAGGCACCAGTACAGTTAAAAACATGTAAAACATCTACACAACTATATTTCATTGTTTAATACTATAACAGTACTGTTCCTTTACATGACGTGTGTGAGGCTTTCTTATGCATTGCATTATTTTTCATGTCCTCTCATGGGTTATTTTCTCTCCCTCTCACTCTGTTGGATGGTTGCATAAAACATAAACAGATGTAGATTATTCTCAAAAAGGCGAGAACACGAGTAAAGTCAAGATCGGTTCTTGTATTGGAGACAGCTGTAAAGCGGGACATATTGTAAATCGGTTAGTCGTTCTTTTTCCCGAAAGGTGTGTCGATTGATTGATTGATTGATTGTTGGTTGCTTAACGTCCAGTGGCAAATATTTCATGCATATTCAGGACGAGATCAAGTTCACAATAAATACAATAGGTAGGTTGATACAATAGAGGCCATCTGGGAAGATGGTCAGGGAAATTTGGACTGCCACTGGAAAATGAGGGTATATTGGATAGGGACTGATATTTTACCTTTTTTTTTAAAGAAATTGTCCAAACTACAGGCAAACCGCCAAGTGTTATCTGCTATATTGATTTCCAAATGAAACATTATGCCAGTGCCTTTATGTCATCAATAATTGGTGTTGACAATTGTTTACCAGGAAACGTACAGGTAAAACACAAACCAAATAATAATAGAAATAATTTATTCGCATTGGGATGTATGGTGCTTGCCACACCTATCAACGTTTTTTTTTACAGATATTGCCTCAGTGCTTGATACCATAATTACAGATACATTGCTAGGTTATACCAATGGTGTGATTGGATCAGATGAGAAAAAGGCATTAGAAAAGGTTGGCGTAAATGACAAAAACGCAAAACTAAATTTGTTTGGGAATAATCATTTGGTAGAAGCAGATACTACGGTAGATTTTACTGCTAACGCAACCAAAATAGAAAGAACATATAAAGACCTCGTTGGTCTATATCTTACACGAAATGTTATTTCTACTTTTAGGGATTACGTGTACAATGCACGAAAATAAAGAGTCAAGAATTCCAGTGCAATGGGAAAACAATAATTGATTGATTGATTGTTGGTTGCTTTACACCGCATAAGCACAAAAAGGCTATATCGCGGCGAGAGCTAATTCGAATATTTTTACAATTTAAAGCATATTTTTAAAATAAGACAAAAAGTCCTTCAATATAATAAAATTCTTGACTAAAGCAAATTGAGTATATACAAATAAAAATCAACAGTAAAATAACGTGATAAAAATTAAAATCGATTTAAATATAATAACATTTTTATATTCTATAATAAATTCCAATTTCTTTTAAAAAAGCAACAATATTTGTAAATGGAACATTATTAAATAAATCATACATATTATTGACATTGAAATGCTTCTTACGAATATCAGCAAATTCAATACAGTTAATTAAAACATGTTTAATAGTATACTTGCAGTTGCAAGGAACACATTGTGGTTCATCTTCATTTTTTAAAAGATACTCGTGTGTTATTCTAGTATGACCAATACGGCATCTAGTAATAACACACTGATCTTTTCTGCACATAATATTATTAAAAGGTTTGCCTAAATTAGGTTTAATTTCATGCAATTTATTATCATCTTTTTTACTCCATTTATTTTTCAATATATTAAAAACATATTCCCTTATATTAGATTTTAAATCAGTATATGGTATATCACAGTTAGATAGAGGGTCACCCAGGGCATTCTTTGCCTCAAGGTCTACAGCTGTGTTTCCAAGGATTCCAACATGACTCGGAACCCATAGAAATATTATTTCTTTCAGAAGAATTTTTAAATTCCTCATTACATATAAAATTTTCAGGATTGTTGGGTTTTTAATTTTAGTATTTCGTATAGCTTGTAAGCATGAAAGTGAATCCGAACATATAATAAATTTGGATTTATCTGAAGAAGCAATAAATTTCAAAGCCAAAATTATTGCTTCTGCTTCAGCAGTAAAGATGGATGCATCAGATGGCAAACGGAGGGTTGCAGCTCTGTCCCTGAAGACAGCAGCAGATGCAACTCTATCACCATCTTTTGATCCATCAGTATAGACAGTTGAAAAATCTAGATAATCAGCTTTAATTTCAGCATAGTGTTGCTGAATTAAAAGAGGATTTGTTTTATTTTTATTGTGTTCACGGAGATCAAATATCATTTTTGGTTTGGGAAGTTCCCATTGAGGACATTTTCAAGTTTTAACTTGAGCAACAGATTTTAAATCAAAAGAAGCTAAATGTGGTTTTAAACGTATACCTAACGGAGGAATTTTATTTTCATGTTTTGCAAAAATATCTTCATAAATCGGATTAAAAACACAGCTGTAGGCAGGATTATCTGAATGGGCTTTTAGTTTGACAGCATATTGAAGTCCAAGCTTCAAACGTCTGTTAGAGAGTGAGTGCTCATCAGTCTCTACATACAGACTCTCAACTGGTGAGGTTTTAAATGCGCCAAGACAGAGACGCAAACCTTGGTGATGCACATCATCGAGAATCTGTATGTAGGACTTCCTTGCAGAGCCATACACTATAGAGCCATAATCTAGTTTAGATCTAACTAGAGATCTATATAAATTAAGTAAAATGTTGCGATCAGCACCCCAGTCAGTGCTGCTGACAACTTTTAAAATATCTAAAGCTTTTAAACATCTCGATTTTACCATTTTGATATGGGGTAGAAAGGTTAACTTTTTATCGAAAATTAACCCAAGAAATTTGGTTTCATCAACCATTTTAATTGGGTTGCCGTACAAAGTGAGTTCTGGATCAAGATGCAATTTCCTTTTGTTACAAAAATGCATCCCGACCGTTTTTGACGTGGAAAATTTAAAACCATTTTCCGAGGCCCATTTTTCAATTCTTCCAAGACATAATTGTAATTGTCTTTCTATGTTATTCATATTTTTGCCTCTGTAACATATTAAAAATTCATCAACGTACAATGAACCTTCAATATTACTTTTTAAAACTTCAACAAGGCTGTTGATTTTAAGACTAAATAATGTAACAGATAAAATACTGCCCTGAGGGACACCCATCTCTTGATCATACAGATCAGACATGGTCGAATTAACTCTAACATTAAATTGTCTGTTAGAGAGAAAATTAGAAATAAAATTAGGCATATTGCCTTTCAACCCCATATCAAATAGATCTTTTAAAATACCATATTTCCATGCAGTATCATAGGCCTTCTCAATGTCGAAAAAGACCGACACCACATGTTCATTTTTCGCAAAACCATTAGGGAGCTACCATTTGATTTTTATGGGGGGGCTAGGATGAAATTTGAAAAAAATAGGCAGGACAGGAGTTTCGAGTAAAAAAAAAGGAAGGATGAGACACTTGCAAAAAAAAAGAGTCAGGACGACAATTTAGGTAAAAAAAAGTCAGGATAAACTAAAAAAAAAAAGGCAGGACCGAACAGAGTGAAAAATAAAAAGGCAGGACAGAGATTACAGTTAAAAAAAATGCAGGACAAAATGTTTCATCCTAGCCCCCCCATAAAAATCAAATGGTAGCTCCCTTACGGACAAATGATTCGAATCGAACAAGATGATCAAGAGTACTGCGGCCCTGTCGGAATCCACACTGGATATTGGCTAATAGCCCATTGGATTCCAAGAACCAAACAAGGCGATCATTGACCATCCGTTCGAGTGTTTTACAGACACAACTGGTAAGAGCAATTGGTCGATAATTAATAGGATCCGTATCCAGCTGGCATAGCTCTTGGGGTCACTGAGACACGCAAGCCCTCCGACCACTCCAAGGATAGCGATCCACCGGAGGGTAAAACTTTAGTACTGGGCTATAAAAAAAAAACATGATCCTATGTATAATGATATAAATCTCTATATGTATGCACATAACGTTCCTTGTGGGAAATCATGCACGGATAGCGATAGATGTAGGAAATGTAAAACGTGTACCCATTGCCATCGGATTTCATGCAATTATAATATTCAATGCACGGACGGTCATGTACCTAGCCGACCCTGTCACAAAAAATGTTCGGCAGATGAAAGGTGTAAGACGTGTAGAATTTGTAAAAACTGTAACCAGTCATGGTGCTGATTAGTGGAACACAAGGTGAATTTTGCAGTTTTAAAGTCCACTTGCGTCATTTGTGAAAATGTAGAATTAACCGCGGATTCAAAATGTAACACTTGTAGAAGTCGCTGTGAAAAGTGTAGAATTTCAATAGGAATACTACGACACATCCATGCGAAAGCAGTTGTGGTTAGAGCCGAAGACGTTCCTTACGAATTTTGTTCCCAGATTATGACGCCGCATTACAAAAACACGCTACTCATAGCACACAATGCGAAAGGTTTTGATATCTACCCCGTACTGAATGCCCTGATAGAAGAACACCACAGCGTAAAGTCCAATATTTTTGACGGTTAGTATATATAGATATAAAAAGTGGTGTGAGTGCCAATGAGACAACTCTCCATCATCAAAGAAATTAGACTTTACCTTTCTGGATTCAATCAATTTCATCGGAATGAAAGAGGGACGAAGATACCAAAGGGACAGTCAAACTCATGAATGAAATTATCGACGGAATTGAGTACTTGGGAGTAGAAGAAGCCAACACGTTTTTGAAATGGTACAATAGCAACAAGAGCAAAACATTTGATTTTCAGTCCGAGATGTCCAATAACTGTGTATCGGACGTAGACATTTTAAGACGCGGTTGCATGCAATTTCGAAAAATCATGATGGAAGTTACTTCGGTTAGCAACGAAAAAATTGCCAAAGGCATAGATCCATACGATTACGTCATGATTGCCTTTGGCTGTCAGGCAATCTACAGACTATTGTTTCTACAGACAATTGTTTCTGCAGGAAGAGTTTGAAACTATTTTTTACAAATTTGTCGAATAACGAGACTCTGAAGTGTCCATCGAAACAGGAAAGTGGTGAATTTCTTGTACGTTTGCCAAATGGTGAATTGGTAACCGAAAAAGCTTTACATTCTTCAGATACATACAAAGTGGAGAAAACGGCATTTGTCAAAAGTCCGATTGTCGTTGTTCTATCAGAAGGTTATGTTGCAAGGGATAATTTTAGCAAAGTTTCCATTCAGCGGTTGGAATGGATCACGGAACCAGCAGACGTAGGGGAAACGGCTCCACATACAACACGCCTTGAACGGTAAAGGGGAATACAAAATACCTGGAACAAACTACAGATTAGACGGTTACGTGGAGTTCCCAAAAAAAGACAGCTTATGAATTCTTAAGTGAGTGGTAATAGTAAATGTATAAGACGAAACGGTGCGGCGGCAATATTAATATGTTTTTAAAATATATAATTTATATATATGTGTATATATATATTAAATTACTTGTTTATATTTTTCGTTTGGGCTTTATCATATTTTCCCTCCGGTTTATATGATCCGTTTATCTTTTATTGACTCTTAAAATTTAAGAGTTTATCTAAAATTGAGGGTAAATTATATGGACTTCCAATTACCGTTTCGAACATCACTGAAG
This sequence comes from Mytilus galloprovincialis, assembly GCA_037788925.1. NCBI lineage: Eukaryota > Metazoa > Mollusca > Bivalvia > Mytilida > Mytilidae > Mytilus > Mytilus galloprovincialis. Next base: position 55,253,333 of record CM075338.1, on the reverse strand, counting down.
AGACATATATTGTCGAAATCTAGATATGGTGCACAAACAAAAATATAGATGTTAGACAAAGTTTTTGGCGGTAGGACCAATACAATTACGCTCTTTCACGAATGTACAGAACCAGGAGAGACCCTGTAGTATTTCGACTTTACGAGGTAATCTTGACTCTTAGAAACTGGATTATGATAACTATAATTATTCAAATGATTTTCTTCCTTGTTTAATCATTTATTTTTATTTTGTATTTTGTATCCTAGTGTCAACAAATATGGAAAATATCTAGTTGGTCATTCTGTCATCATAACATCAGATTTTGAACATATTTCTAATTATTTCGGAGTCGCTAAGGTCAAAGTCTTGCCAAACAAACATATGTTTCATCCTGTTCTACCGTTTCCACTCTGTAATCAATGTGCAGATAACGAAAACCAGAATGTGAATTCGGCACTTTCGGGTTTCCACCAAAATAATCAGGATTTTTATTTGTTTCGTAAGTGTTCTAGACGGACCTGTTATGTTTGCTGTGGTCTGGCTCTTAGCTGTTATAGTAGAAAACAAGTTTCTTAAGTAATTTTATTTTGACGCAACAGCGAATTTATGTAATACAATTTACAATGATTTATCCATATAAGTAATTTTTGTTTCCTCATAGTTGACCCCTTCCTGCTACAATATCTCTCCTTCAGGCACTTTAAATGTAAAAAAAGAAGAAATCTTGAACTTCATAAAGATTTGTAAATGCCACATATTCCTACCATCTGCAAGAACAAAATAATTTGACATCTAGGATTCAATGATCAGTGTGAAATAAATTTTGTGGATTATGTTTCACATTCCTCTGGAAAATAACTTTGTCGTAATTAGTACGTTGTCTAGATTTAGGTCACCGCATTTAGACCGTTGTCTAACAAAGCAGCACTTGGGACAAGTAAAACAGAGAATTTATGATCAATACTTGCAAAATCAAAATGTAAACATACAGGAGTCTTCTAAGCTCAGTTTCTTTCGTCAAGTCTACAAAATGGGTCAAAGACCATCATATGTTGATTCACTAAACAATTTAAATGATAGAGCAGCAATATGCAAAATACGCATAAGTGCACATCCTTTAATGATTGAAAGGGGAAGACATCTTAATATTCCTAGAGAGAAAAGATACTATCCTGTCTGTAAAAATGGGGAAATTGAGGATGAACAACATTTCTTATTACAATGTAATAGATATACCTCACAGCGAGAAATATTAGAAAATAAAATAAATGTTATATTTCAAATACAGCGTAACATTACCGTTGATGAAAACATATCTCTATTGGTCAATAATAACTCAGCATTATTACTTGGACTGTCTTCCTCTTTCATATCAGAGTGTCTAAATATAAGAAATAGTGAACTTATATGATACATCATTTTGTAACTTTTCATAATTTAGCATATGTTATCATGGAACCTTTCATTCTACCATGTCAATTATTATAGTTGTATGTATAAGTCTCAACCATTTATTGTTAATGAGTTTGTGTTTGTATTTTTTTTTTTTTCTTAATTTTTAAAATTGCATTGTTTAAAATTCTATCTACTAGTTAAAATTTAAAATAATAGTAACAGAGTTAGAATAGGATAAAGCTAAAAATTACTTAAAAACAAGAACTTGTATGTACACTATACATTTTAAAATTGTAAAAATGGATAAAAATAATAACTTATCAGTTGTTTAAATTTCTCTTAGCAAAGGAAAGTGATAAGAACTACTAATCCGTTTAGTAATGGGTTATTTATGGACTACCGCATTTTTGCGCCTTTCCCAAGTCAGGAGCCTCTGGCCTTTGTCAGTCTTGTCTTATTTTAATTTTAGTTTCTTGTGTACAATTTGGAAATTAGTATGGCGTTCATTATCACTGAACTAGTATATATTTGTTTAGGGGCTAGCTGAAGGACGCCTCCGGGTGCGGGAATTTCTCGCTACATTGAAGACCTGTTGGTGACCTTTTGCTGTTGTTTTTTTCATTTGGTCGGGTTGTTGTCTCTTTGACACATTCCCCATTTTAGTATGGTTTCATAATTTATTTTTTATATATGTAATTAAAATCTAAAATGGTATAAAGTAAAAACACAAAAATACTGAACTCCGAGGAAAATTCAAAAAGGAAAATCAAAAAACAAAAGGCAAAATCAAAAGTCCAAAACACATCAAACGAATGGATAACAACTGTCATATTTCTGACGGTAAACGGACAGAAAGTCACAGGACAAAAAGTCACAGGACATAAAGTCACAAATTTGGTAGGACAAAAAGTCACAGGACAAAAAGTCACAAATAATTTATTGACAATTGTTTTGATATATAAGAATATATCTTGAAATATTTACTTTTAAATACATGTATTCATATTAAAGTTTAGGAAATGTGTCATTATACTTGAAAAATGAAGATTTATTTAATTTAAATCATGCAAAAGATGTTTTTCTTGGTCCCATGAAGCCATTTAAGTGCCAAGTCACTTTGACATTTTGTTTTTTTAACAATTATTTGATAATCTTTGATAATTTTTTTATATATTTTGTTTAAAAAGTTGGTTTATATACAATAGTTTAAGAATAATACAAAAATATTTTTGTAGAAATAAGCGTTTTTTATTCAAAGAAAATAATCAGAAAAAATGAATTGTGACTTTTTGTCCTGTGACTTTTTGTCCGTGACTTTTTGTCTGTGACTTTTTGTCTTGTGACTTTCTGTCCTACATTCTTTCTGACTTGGTACATGCATTTTCTAATGTAAAAAAAGGTGGATTGAACATGGTTTTATAGCTAGCTAAACCTCTCACTTGGATGACAGTCGCGTCAAATTCCATCACATTGTCAACGATGTATGAACAAAACAAACATACTCAAAGAGTAAGATGTCAAAAAAAGGGTACAGCAGTCCATATTGTGTTTATATCATCTTAATATCACTATAAAAAAACAAAACATGTAACAATGAAGCACAAAAAGGCATACATCAAATTAAACATACTCATTTTGATTTTCTTGTACGACTTTATTTATATATGTAAAGTCTACCCGTAAAGGATAGGTTTTCAGTACTGGTGTAAAATTGCGCGTTTGAAATTCGCACAGGTAGACATAAAAATAATTTTGACGTTCAAAGTATGTCGGCATACATACATGCACAGTCACGTACAGTAGATATAACAAAAAAATAGACTTAACATAAAGTAATAATAATGAATAAAATAATTGTGTGGTTCAGTATGACGGGATAATCAAGTACAGTTACACGTCAAATGTATAATTGAATGAAATAGGTTTGTCATTCATGGTATATCAAGATCATAAGTAATACAAAGGATACGAATAAATTCATCTGGAAAATAACTTTGTCGTAATTAGTACGTTCAGTCTAGATTTACATAACTGGTATGATTGAGTTATTTAAATCACACACTACAGTTAAACACGATTGGTCACGTCGCAGTTAACTGAAAATAACTTTGTCGTTAATAGTACAGTACGTTTTTAGCATCTTTGACTTGGATCGCTTAAAGTAATCATCAAGTAGCACACGATAAGCATAATTAAACCGGTAGAAAAAGCTTTGCTGTTGTTGGTATTTACACTCAACTTTGAATTATTGATCGATTGGAAATGGTGAGAGGAACAATTATTAATCAAGTGGTGGTCACTTGCAGTGTCTCTAAATCTGTCTTTCTAATATCCAGATGAATGTATAATAATGATTAAGAAATCAGAATTAGTGAACATTAAAGGTTTTCAAAATAAAATTACAAAGTCTATTCAAAACTGAGTCTAAACGTTTTAAAACATTTAATCACTGAAAAAATACCCAGTAAAATGTACTAATATCAGTAATAATCCCCTTGTCACTAATAGTAGGTATGCTTTGTACTAATTACAATGTAGTCAGTAAAATCATGTATCAGATTACTTAGATGAGACAATGCGCAGCCTCCTCAGTGACGTGTAACATTGAGGTGGGACAAAAGAAGACGTACATCGAAAGTTATTTCCAGAAAGAGGGGGTTTGTCTGGACTGGGATGCCATAGAGAAAAACCCAGGACTGTGGCCAAGCTTTGTATCAATTCGTTCTGGGGCAAATTCGGCCAAAGACTGAACTTGACATAAGTGATGTTTTTTTACGATAACCAGATGATGAATTTTTTCAGATACTTACCGATCCAACGAAACAAGTTTTAAATTTTTAAATCGTCAACGACCACATCGTCCAGGTATCTTGGATTCACGTTAACGACTTCGTTGACGAAGACGAATATCTTCTTGGCCACTTTCACGACATCCTGGGCCCGTCTGAAGTTGAACGATGTTCTCGACCAGCTGAAAGAAAATGTGTTGTACCACGACACGGATTCCGTCATCTATACCGAAAGGCGGAATGCACAGACATTATCACTGAGAGATTACCTCGGAGATTTCACCGACGAATTGGATGGACACTACATCGAGGAATTCGTTAGCGGTGGCCCCAAACATTACGCCTACAGAAGATCCGATGGTCAGGAAGTATGCAAGGTCTGTGGATTCTCGTTGAATTACGAGAATCAAAACTCGTTAATTTCGACGCCACCAAGGGACTGTTGTTCTCTCCGAACGAGGACAAAGAACAAAAGTTTACACTAAATACAATAGGTCGGTTTTGTTATAATAGATGCAATTTGTGATGATGGTGTGAGTCAGGGCATCCTTGTACTATGGACACATTCTTGTTTATGCTTCATTTTATGCTGATTTGACAGCTATTCTGGCCCTGTAACAACATGAACTTACCATCAATATAAATTTATCTTTATTTTTGTATTTTTATTTTGGAGGTTACTTTATATTGTTTTTTCTTTGGTAACAGACATTCAATCTAAGGATGTACTGAGGTGAGGTAGGGATTTGTGTGGGTATATAAACTCCCGTTTTCCCCTTATGATATAGCAGCGTGTGGCGGATCCAGAGGTTTTCATAAGGGGGGGGGGTGGTACATTTTTTTAAAACTCAAATATCACGAAAAGGAGCCCCATAACCCATAAATATTTACAGATTATTTTGTTCCTTAACAAATAAATGTAGTTTTTCTAATCATAGCCTCAATTTTAAATTCTTGACTTACTAAGTTTCACCTTAGTACATCCTTACATACGATGGATATATTTACAGATCCAGCCAGGATGCTGATAATCCAGAACATCTCATGGAAGATGAATCAGTGATGAATGTATTGGAAACTGCTGGGATTTGTACAATACTTATTGCAAAGACAAAATATACAATAGTCGGATCACTGATACTGAGTAACTCTGAAATTCTCAGAAAACAACCAAGGCTTGATGCAATTTGGAAAGGCACAGAGTGTGTAGGATTAAAAACTTTACTACAAAATAAACAAGGTTAAATGTGATTCAAACTTATTTCATCACTATTTCTCCTTAATTAATCATCGTGTTCCATACATTATAATTTCTTTCTGTAATATGTTTTCTGCCTATGAAGAAATAACATCAACAATGTGGGGAATACTAAATACGTCACATTTTTTCAGAAACTATTCTCAAATATAGCTAAATGTTACCAAGCAATGCAGAAACATAAGTTGAGATATTGATAAAATTTAGATGACTCTTTCAAATGTTCAAAATACCTGTAGTAAATTGTCATAAAAGTCTTAGATTTTTCCAGATCTTTACCAGAACTTACTAATAACTGTATTGACAGTTTCAGTGCCACCAGGAACATACAATTCATGTATTGGTCTTCTTAAATTTTTGTTACATTTATTGTAGTGTCCAGATAATCCCAAGGAGAAGGAGAGAAGATGGAAAAACTTGCAGTCGATAATAAGACTATCAACAATGGAAGCAATTAATATCATAAAACCAAGGCATTCTCCCCATGTCTATAGAGATTTGGGGATCTTACAGTAATACAGGCTAACGAAATTCATCACCACATTTTATACATACATCAGAAAGAAAAGAAAGACACTAAATTTGAAAGAAATTTCAAGAATGGCTAAAGAAAGACATATAATTCATTCAAACATTCTTTTAATCTTGAGAAGAACAAATATTGGTTTTGTTTATATATAAAATAAAGCATTGTATGTAGATGTAAACAAAAATAAAAATAAATCAATCTTCATATAATGTTTATATATATATATTACTAGTTCCACTATGCTAGAATAGTTTTCAATTGAATTTTATAGAATATGACAGCAGACATAGAAAGAATATGGTAATTTATATTATTACTATTATAACTTTATTTACAAATGAGTTAAAGTGTTAAGTGCTAAAATTCTAAACTACACAAAACAATATATATACTATTTTTTTGTAGAAAGACGGGTTTGCTACCATATTATACTAACATATACATTCGAATAAAAATTTGGGTATTTTGCAAAAATAGAATTGTTGAATGATTTTTAATAATAGGCATAGTTTTTTTCCAGAAATTATTGGAGGAAAAGGGATATTTAAAAGCAGAAGCTTGTATCCCAGTGTCAACAAATATGGGAAATATCCAGTTGGTCATCCTGTCATCATAACATCAGATTTTGAAGATCTTTCCAATTATTTCGGAGTCTCTAAGAACAAAGTCTTGCCGAACAATCATATGTTTCTACCGTTTCCACTCTGTAAATAATCTGCAGATAACGAAAACCAGAATGACTATACCTGTACAGAAAGAGCTATTGTCGGAACTTGGTGTACTCCAGAGCTGAATCTGGCACGTTCGAAAGGATATAAAATCCAAAAGATATACGAAGTATATCACTTTCAAGAACATCGCACGTACAATCCTCGAACGGGCAAAGGAGGACTTTTCGATGCAATATTACAAGAAGCATCGGGGTTTCCAGGAGAGTGCCGAATGGAACAACGGAACAGGATTACGTAACAGACTATTGTCCAAATGTATTCCTTTACGCTAAAAATGAAGGAATACATTTGGACAATAATCAAATTTAAAAAAAATCCAGGACTTCGGAGCTTGGCAAAAAATTGTTTAAACCGTTTTTTGGGGTAAATTTGGCTAACGTCTAAACATGATCATGGTATCCGTGTTCTTGTAATAAATTGGGAATGTACATTCTAATTCCTTCTGCATTTTCAGGCTTCCACCAAAATCATCAGGATTTTTATTTGTTTCGTAAGTGTTCTAGACGGACCTGTTATCTTTGCCGTGGTTTTGTTTTGAATTGGACTGTCTTGGCTGTTAAGAATAGAAAAAAAGTTTCTATGTAATTTTAATTTGCCGCAACAGTGAAGCCATGTAATACAATACATAATGATATATTTAAACATAGTAAACATAACCGGATAAAGATCAATCCAGATATCATTTAAACAATTTGTATTCGATATGACCGAAGAAAAATTGCATAGCGAACACGTAGAGTAGGTATTGTAGCTAAAGGCGTTACATGTTATATTGACCTTTACTATGATTAATCTAAAGTGACAATTTTAAGTTAACCATGTCATTAAGTTTGTTAACCAAAGAATGTTATCAATTCAATTTTAAGTCACTTTACAGAAAAATATACGTTAATTATGGATTGTCCGTTTCAACAAAATAAACGAGTAATATTTGTTTCCTCGAAGTTCACCCCTTCCTGCTACAATATCTCTCCTTCAGGCACTTTGAAATGTAACCAAAGAAAAAATCCTGAACATCATATAGATTTGTAAGTTGCCACTAGTCCGATCATCTGCAAGCACAAAATGATTTTATATCTTAGATTTAATAAACGTTTATAGACTTCGTGTGGCACACGATAAGCATAATTAAACCGATAGAAAAAAAGCTTTGCCTTTGTTGGTATTTACACTTAACTTTTAATTATTATTATTTGAATTTTTGAGTGGAAAGACATTTATTATTTTATATCATGCCATTATACATTCCAAGGAGCAGGAGGCATTCATGTTACTATGGTTGCTTGATGCTAGACTTCTCATTTCCTTAGAACAAATGGCAGAAATTATAGTAGCAGAATTTAATATTGAAAGAGGAACAAGAGCAAAGATTTTAGGGATTAAAAGTAGAAAGTAAGTTCTCTGATGTTCAAACATAAATCTGTGTACAGGTTTTCTGGTTCTAGTACTTCGTCTTAAAGGTTGAGGTTGATTGTTCTTATCAAGAATATTGCCAATTTTTTTAACATTAGTTTGCAAATAATTTAGGTTCTCTCTAAATTGTCGAAAAGATCTTAAACTCCTTCTCAATGCTTTATCCACTTGCTCTATGTAGTAATTGATGCCTCTTGAGAAATAAAACAAATGTGAACTAAGATGATATATTCCTAGCAACAGATAATTTTTACAACTGATGTTTATGTTCATCTATTGTGATGGCATGTGTTGTTTGGTTAACAAAGTCACTCATATTATAAACTGTTACAGAGCTTTCACAACTATCCACATTATTTGGTTGCCTTTTATTGTCTCTATACTTTTTAACTTGTTTGTAAGTGGCTACTGTTCTCATCACAAAAACTGAAAAGAGAGATTTAACCTTTAAATACTAAATATTAAAATATATTTTATAGTATTGCAGTGTCCGCCGCCCAGACAAGCCGCACTCAAAAAGCCGCACTTATGCCAAAAGAACAAGTTAGAGTCCAGTGTCCTCATTGTAACAAGTGGTTGAACAAGAAGTCGTTATCCAAGCACATTAAAGTTAGTTGTCATGGACAAGCTGCAGTACCAGTGGTTCCTGCTGAGCATCGAGGTAGAGGTGCACTTCCTGTTGGCCCAACAGCGACTAACAAGAGACGTAGACCAAATCAACCTACTAATGGAGATGAACCAAATCCACCCTGTCAGAGACGTGGTCAGAACTTCGCCTTATCGTTCTCTTGTCGTTTTAAATGCCAAATATGCAAGAAGCTGCTCAAGCCTGGAATGGTGTTCTCCTCTGAAGAGATTATTAGTTTGGTTGTTAGTGATGAGACTGGGGCAGGTTATCTCCCCAACACGCATACCCACGCTTACGTCAAGACGAGGGAGAAAGTCACCTTTGAAGAGTTTACGAACTTATGGGTTATCGAACTCCAGCTACCGGGATTCACGGATGTTGAGAGCCCGAAGAATGTTAAATGCTGGATTAAATATATCAGTAAAGAGGACTACAGAACTGTTGCAGTAGGGGTAGACAAAGACCTCTTGGCCACCATATGTAAGTCCTACATATGTGCACAGAAATGGACCAAAATAATGCCAACATTAGCTCCCTACTGTTATCTCTCCTGGATAGAGAAGAAGTGTTTTGACACACAGTTCGCTGAATTCCGTAGGGAATTTCAAGAAGATAAATTAGTATTTGATATGGCTAATGCTATACTCTATGATTGGCAGATTGAAGTTCTTCAATTGCTTGATGACCAAGATGAAAGGAAAGTCCTCTGGATCTGGGATGCAGTGGGTGGTGAAGGGAAGACATTCCTTGCTAAGTACATACAATTATACAGAGACTGTATATGCCTCGAAAGTGGAAAGAAAACAGACTTAGCCCACTGCTACACGAATGAGAAGTATGTGTTATTTGACTACACAAGATCAATGGAAGAGACTATTAATTACTCTATTGTTGAGAACTTTAAGAATGGTTTCCTATTCAGTGGCAAATATGACAGTAAGGTCAAGAAATTTGACCCGTGTAAAGTCTGCTGTTTTAGCAACTTCTGTCCTGACAAAAGTAAACTATCCGAAGATAGATGGCAGTTATTTGCTTTGGACAATGGTACTCTGACTCTTATGTAAACATTGTATTACATTTATAAATAGTTTCCTTGTTTATATTTTATGTTTAAAATATTAAAAAGGTACCAGTACAGTTGTTGAAAACACACAAACTATCTACACAACAATATTTCATTGTTTAATACACAAGTAAAGAAAGTTAATTATTTACAAGGATTAATCAATAGTTTAATTCAATTATGATTATTAATAATCAGAGAAAAGAAATAAATCTCAATAACAATTACAAAACATTAAATATTGTTCAGTAACTTTTCAAATATGATGTTTTATTACTTTCTTTCAGAAGAAACACAGCTCAACATACGATGCTTGCACAGACATGGGTGACAAATTTAATGGCAGAAGGATTACCTGATCAGGATCAAATGCCTGAGCTGGAACATGTGAATGATCCACTGAATCAGGATGTGTCTCCGGAATTGATGAATTATCCAACCTCCTCCATACTCTGAGACTGTTTCTCCATACTATGAGACTGTCCCCCCATATTCAGAGACTGACCAGCAGGAGTAACAGGACCAGTAACCTCGAGGGGGGTGAACAATTTGACAAATAAACTAAAGAAGAATTGTATAAAATTTGTAGACTCGTCATAATATGAATGAAAATCTAAATAAATAATAACATCTTGATTCTTCTCAGTATTTTTTTCTAGGTAACATAATATTTGTTTCAGGACATTCCAAACTGGTTTTTTTATTGTTTTTTTCTGTTACATGATAATACAAAAAAAAATCTAAAATTTATCTAATCTTTTCACAAACACATCAACAAACCCAACAAAACTGAAATAAATATATGAAAATGTACTACATGACAGATGAAAGAGATGTTTTTTGTAAATACACGATGGGCAGACAAATATGAGCAATGAGAGAAAACCAGGACATTTTAATACATGTGCAAAACTTTTCATTCTTTGATAAAGGCTTTTATTAACTTACATTTTCCTATACATAGAAAACATTGTAAAATGTTACTTTTATTCTAATATGTCTTCAATACAGAAATTCGAGTCGACATACGAGAATGGGAATCCGACCACAAGGCCACCACAAGAGGGGTAAGTTTGTCAGCTATGCGTTGGAAAGGACTACATGACTTTGCAGAGGACATTGACCAGACCATGGAAAAAATGTCCGAAAAGGAAGAAGTTGACGTCAAGATTCATTTAGGAGGGAACATATACCTTAGCGTAGACCACAGATTCAGCACTGTAGATAGTTTTGGAGACCTGAAGGAGAAACAGATGCACGAACAACAAGAAAATATATAGCGTTAACAACTGAGCAATGGCGTATTGTCCGAGAATCCATGGAGAAGGTGAATGAAAAAAACCGCAGTACTCTTGATCAAGAAAAAAGAGATTCGATATGTGTAAATTGCTTTGTTAGTTAAAAAGTTTTTAGAATGGTCAAATATATTATACAACATAACAACTGGAGAAACTATTTCCAAATTCATGACTTCGTGCAGGTATGTGATCAATCAAAGGAATTTGATTGATCACATACCTGCACGAAGTCAGTTTTAAATTCAGAAAACGAAGGAATCCTGAATATCATATTTTGAATAGTTTTAGTAAAAAACATTGTTTTTAATCCATTTGCAAACTGAACGCCGAATATCAAATTTACTTTAATGCAGAACTTTTCATAAGTACTTCTTTTAAGCGTTAAATCGTCCTGAACATGCATGTAATATTTCACTCTTGACGTATTTTTAATAGACATTTTTTAGGCTTTCACACTTTTTTACGTTTTAAATGGACCTCTTTTAAATGGGCTAATTGTGAATCAGATTTTTTATAAAGGACTTCATATTGGTCGAGAAGATAATATTCCACAAACTTTTTTTTTATGAAAGAAACAGGGTTGCACCGGTAAACCGGTTGATCAGTTAAACAGTTAGGGTCAAACTTTCAGTCAAGTATTAAGTCACATTAAGTCGGGTTCCAAGATATTTAGGTCGGGTCACGCATATTTGACTTCACAAATCTAGTGTATTTAATTTTACAAGGACCAGAGCAAAAGATATCCTCATTTTTCACTCCTTAGCTTGCCATCGTCGAGTCAACGCATACGCGTCGATTTCAAAGCAATCACAGAAGAAGATTTCGGTATGTTGTGTTTGTTTAGTTAGCATTTAAAGATAATTTCTATTTTTGACTTAAGTTCACTTTCATTTCTTTTTGTAAATTTATAAATCTTATTTTTAATCTATAGGTTTTAAACTTTATTTTTTTCTAAATAAGTTTAAATAATTAAATATTTGTGCTAAATAAGTATTAAATATTTAAATAAGCTAAATTTAATCTATTCTTGCTTTAATAAATTTAATTAAAAGTTAAGATAAATTGAAATATGAGCAATATGTCAAACAATAAAAGGAAAATTGACACAAGAAGTCCACAACAAAGGGAATCACCCGATTCCAAAATTTACAAACAAAATGAATGCAATTCGGCAATCCAATATGCAAAAAGGCAAGGATTAAGCTAAACTAAAACTAAAAGCCCTGTGTCACTCAATGATAAGGGCAAAAAAAATAGAGTCTATAAAGTTATATCTAAACCTGTTGATACTGAAATCTTAAATGTTAAAAAGCAGGAAAATATGCTAAGGCAAACAGGGGCAAATATAAAAATTGTAAAACAAATGGGTAAAGCTGGTTATCTTTTAGTAACTCTATCTGAAAGAGACTCAATTCTTAAATCTATTCCCTTAATCAGTCAGGGACAAAAACATAGAGTATGATTTACTGCCATATAAGCCTAACCCTAAATTTTGTACTAAATGCGCAAGTCTAGGGCATTATGCCAAAAAATGCAGAAAATCTATTAATACGTGCATCAAATGCAACAAAAAACTGTAAAGGAAAAATCTAGAATGTAACAACTGTGGTGGTAAACATCAGGCAATAGATAAATCATGCCCCAAATATATATTCAAAAAACAGGTGTTGGAAAATATGTATAGTTATAAAATGTCATTTGACCAAGCTAAACAAAATGCACAACAAAAATGTGAAACCATACCTAAAATTATTAACTCCCCAGTGTCAGAGGATGAAACCATACCTAAAATAATCAGTACATCAAATGTCACACCTGGTAAATCATACGCTGACAGTGTTAAATCAAAAGAAATTAACAATGACACGGATAATTAGCGATAATGAAGCCACTATGTCACCGGTAGATAATCCGGAAATAAGCGTAGATAAAAATTTAAATATTGAAACAAATAATACTCACATAAAAGATCAAACGCCCATTATTCTTAATAAAGATAGAAAAAATATATCAGAGATACGCAAAACTATAATTGAACCACCAAGTAAAGACGTAACTGATCTAGAAAACTGGGAAATCCTAATCACAGAGATATGGAATATAGCGGATAAACAAGGGGATATATCTGTTCCCATCATGAGCCTCTTTCAAAACTTTATCAGAGAGCAATTTAGAAAAGAATTAACGGTTCAGGTCATTTAAAGATATTATAAGCAACAATTAATTTAAACAATTAATTAACTGTAATGGGGTTACACATTTTACAGTGGAATGCACGAGTACTGTATGCGAACGCAAATTACCTCAAACATTACTTAGACACACAGTAACACAGAAATTACCAACACACCAATCATTCGAAATAGAAAGATACCGATTCAACCTAAAGGTAAAAATAAAAATAAACCTCAAATAGGAGGAGTAGCAATTTATGTTTCGATTCAAGTTAATTTTTCACAACTTAATTTTAATACTGATAACATAGAAGTAGTAGGCGTATCTGTAAACTGTCAAAATAATAAGATAAATATAGTTAATGCGTATAGACCTCCTAATCAAGATATTATATTTAAGGAATATCAAGTTTTGCATAACTTATCAGATAATATAGTGCTACTTGGAGATTTTAATAGAAGATCATCGATGTGGGGGTCTAGCACAACAGATATCAATGGTATCATAATTGCAAAAGAGACTATAAAAGGAAATAATTTCTCAGAAAAATAAACAACGTAGTTATATATAGAGAAAGTCAAATTCCCCAATGGCATTTTACAGTACCTATAGTAAACATGTATTTAAAAGATTACATTTCTAAAAAGGCTTTTCCACATCTAATTAAAAGTGAAGCCAATATTATAATAGCAACTCAATATAAACACCCTTTAAAAGTATTCACTTACGGGTAAAAAGATCCAAAAAGCACTGCTAGTTGTGCCTTTGTCATTGGTAGTGAGTCCAATTGTGTCACACACGTCGCACTTTGTCTATATTGTTTATACTGTATTTGATATTCGTATTTTAAGGTAGCACAATACAAAGATTTTATAACTCCAACTCCCAAGTTTTGAAATGCTGTAACTTTCTTAATAAAGCTTGAAAATTTATAAAAGTGGTAGTTTTGGATAGCTAACAGATTACTCTTTCAAAAAATGCAATGTTAGTACTATGCAACAATTATGTAACCAATTATAATGTTAACTGTGTCTAAAATATTTTTCACCAAATTTCCACTTTCAAACGAAATTAGCTTCTGCATAGGTATCCCTAGAGGGTTGATTTTATTATATGTTGTTCCTATAGCCATTATCTACAAAAGGGTGTCTCAGATTTCAGATAGAATGTATAGAACAAATTTTACACCTAATTAAACATTATCTTCTTTTATGTGGTTAGGATGTTTACACTAATTAGAGATTTGTGTGAGAATGGAATACCATAGAGACAATCTGAGACATCCTTTTGAAGCCCAAAATGTGTTGATTAAGATTTCGTTAAAATTTTCTGTATAGTTAAAGAGACGATAGAGCTAAATTCATTCAAGTGAACTTACCCAGATTTTGCCACTAATTACATAATGATTGCATAATAAAAATATTGCATTTATTTAAAAGATTAATCTTTTATCTATCTATGTATACCTCTTTTATTATTTTCTATGCATTCATAAGAAAGTTGCAGCATTTCAAAGGTTAATGATTGGAAGTAAAAAAATCTTTGTATTGTGCTACCTTAATATACATTTACTTAGGATTTACTTTTACACGAGTCTAGTACATTTAGTTTAGTTTAATTAAAGAAGTTATTTTGAAAGTCACCATTGCTTTTGCAATGGAGGACAGTCAACATTTTCAGGGACTGGATATGAGGTAGATCCCCTTGAAGAGTACATGGATAATTTACATGATACTCATATTGATTCTATTAGTGTTCGGTCAGGTACTGACAGTGAAGTCAGTTCGTCTGAATACGAAGCAGCCCATGATAGGCAAACCCAGCGTCATAAGAAAAGGAAGATTAATATCTCACCTGGTCTAAAAACCTATAGTGAAAGTGTTCAAAGCACTATTAAAAAAGCTCCTACTAGAAGGAGACTAGAATTGAAAAAATTAGACTTTTACAACATTCCCACACAATAGACCACTTAGTAATTCAGATGAAAAGACAACTACTAATATTTACATTACATAACATGGTGTTTACCTTAAATTACAGTGATTGACACAATATGCTTCAGCAGAAATTATCGAGCTATATATATCAACTCACTTTTACTTCATTACTTTTGAAATAATTTCATTTTTTTTAGAATGGATAAATTTATAGACTTTGTTCCACTAGTCATTCAAAGACTTTTCGTAGACTCATTAGAGGAAACTTTTCACTGCATACTTCATTCACCGGGGCACATGCGGTTCTTATTCTGTTTAAGAGAGGCCCCCAGTTTTTGGAAAGTCTTTTTACCATATGTAAAAGGATGAATACCAGTATTAGCCATCAGATAATGGAGGTTATAGTTAATGTAGCAAATGACAGGAGGCGAATGAGTTCGAAGATGATATGTATTAGTACGTAGACGTAGAATTCATAAACCCAACAAGACGGAAACCAGAAGATACACAAAACATTGCAAAAATACTCAGAGTACAAAAAAAAACATCCTTTAATAATCTGATAAACATTGTTATAGTTATTACTTTTCTTTCTTTTGTAATTTAAGAAGAGTTCAAATATGCATAACGAATAGAAATGTAATTAATAATGCATATTGAGGAAATAAAAAACTAAGATGAAACATTCCTATCAATGCAGGAGATGATTTTGGAATGAAATATTTTATACAATTTTAAATTTGTTTTACAACTGAGGTTTATGTTTCAGAAACCTACTGATATTGAGGCTAACGAAACAAAATAAGTTATTAAGGAACATTTACAAAATTTAGTAAGGGCTTTAATATGTATTATATAGGTATTAATTGGCTTTATAGGTAGTAGGTAGGACTACTAACGGGGGTTCTTTACCCCCTACAATACCTATTATAACCCCTATATGTCGAGCCCCTAGATACACAACCTCCATCTTATATGGGGGATAACTATTATAACCCCTATATTTTAAACCCCTAGATACACAACATCCATATTATATGGGGGATAATTAACCCCAACCTTTCCAACACCCATATAACATCCAATGATATGGGAGTTAAATAACTCCCCCGACTTTAACATTCAAATGTTAAGGAGGTTAAATGGATTTTAAATGTTATTCAAGTTTGATACATGGGGGTTATACATATTTAAATGTTATATTCTACAACATACACCATTTTAACATCCATTCAATTCAACAGGATGATTTTGTATCCTATATTTATGTAATCTGTTATATGAAAACAAAATCACTCACCATGAACTGTAATAATATAAATAAACTTTATGTTCATCATGAGGTTTATACATCTTTTCGATCATATAGGTAGCATTTAAAAGAAAACAGAATGGACAGATATCAATGTGGTTGTTTTTCTGAAACATTTCATGATACTTTTACTAATACTGATCAAATTGAACACAACAACATTTGTGGACAACACCCATCACAAGAATCAGCTAAAGAAGGCCATGACAAGAAATTTAAAATGGAACAGGTTATAGGAAAAGCTCGAGAAATGTTAATGGCACAAATGGATTCTGATAATGTGGCGCATCATTTGGCAACAAGAAACGTCATAACCGTAGAAGATAAAAACAAAGTGTTCAAGATTAAATCTAAATATATGAAAGCTGAGAGACTTTTGAAACGTGTTATTGAGTCTAACAATTCATCTCTTCACCATTTGAGGATGGCTTTAATCAAGGCAGACCAGAAAGATCTATTGAAGTATATAAGTGAAAGAAATGAGCAATACGTAGAGTTTGATGATGATGATTTAACCAAAAGCTTGGAAGGAAGGTGTATGATTCCGTTACAAGGTGATTCGTACGTTGTTGCGAAAACTTACAACGATAAGATTCTCATAAACATTCGTAATTATCGAAAAGTAGCTGAGAAGAAATATCCCACTAAACAAGGTGTGTCGCTTACACTCTCAAGATGGCTAAAGTTGAAATCTCAAAAAGACTACATTAACAGTATTTTTCAACTTGTAACAGATGGCGAATCGGTAGACGAAGAACTTATTCACTTAGGCGGAGGAGTGTACGTGACACTAAATTCAAAATATCCTAATGTAGACCTAAGACATTTCTGGAAACCTGAGGATTCGGATAAACCCGTTCCAACCAAACGTGGAATAGCATTAAATAAAATCAAATGGAACAAACTTTGTGATGTCATGACTATTATGACTGACTTTGTTCCAGAACTTAATAATGCTATCGTGTGTGAGTATACTCACTACAATGAAATGGAACTTCAGAAATGTTCTGAATGTCATCCATTTAGTGACGAAGATGAAGAGGAAGTATCTCAAAATCAGGAGGGGGATTTTCAGATAATGAAACCCATTATCATGCATGATCATGAATCTGAATAAAATGGTGGTTTGACAATTTGTGAAAAGCAATGGAATTAGATGACACACTAATGACAATAATATTATGTTTAATATATTTTGCTGTTGTATTTATAAAATAAAATATACATATATAACTATTAATGTGTTTGTGTTTTTAATTTAATTCGGTATAACTGTTGAATTATTTTGGAACAGGTAGCAATATAGTTGACGATACTCTTATTTTTAGAGAAGGGTTTTACACTTTTAGTTTTTGTTTTTGATCAATCAATGTTGATATGGTTTGTTTTTAAAGGGATTTTTATTTTCGAATTGGTACAGATTTGTAAAATTTTATAAATCATTGTTACACAGATTTAATGTTCATTTAAGTGGGTTATCATCAGAACGTTAATACACGTTTAAAACTATTGTAAATTTGAACACTATTACACCACAGAAAAACAAAATGACACAGAAGCAAAAGGAGAATTACGTTAAAAGAATATGGACAAACCCTAATCATCCTGGAGCTTTTGCTGGACCAGATAAATTATTAAAAGTTATACGTAGTGAAGGAAAATTTGACATAAGCAGAGCACATTTAAAAAAGATTTTAGCTAAAGAGGATACATATAGTGTTCAAAAACCTTCACGAAAAACATTTAGACGAAATAGAGTAGTTGTAGCAGGGTTGAATGCTCAATGGGACGGAGATTTAGCATCAATGGAAAATGTATCGAAATACAACTCAATGGAAAAATACAACTCGGATATTAAGTTTTTATTGATACTGATTGATATTTTTTCAAGATTTTTGATAGTTAAACCTCTAAAAGATAAAAAGAGTGACACAGTAACGTCTGCTTTAAAAGAGATTTTTAAAACGGGTAACAGGAGACCCAAAACTGTACGTTTTGATTTAGGCGGAGAATTTCAATCAAGTGTAAAAAAATATTTAAAGAAAGAAAAAATTAATGTATTTTACACGCACAATTCTAAAATAAAAAGCAATTATGCAGAGAGAGTAATCAGAACGTTAAAAAATCGTATTTATTCTTATTTTATGGAAAATCAAACATCTAAATACATAGATGTTCTTCAGAAATTGGTTAACAGTTACAACAACACACCTCATCAATCCTTGGGAGGGGCAACTCCTGCGTCTGTTACCAAAATAAATGAGGACGAAATAAGATATATACAATACCTAGTTAGAAAAAAAGCAAAATCTATAGAAGTAATAAAAAGGAAGAAGAAAAAACAAGTTTACAAATTCAAGATAGGAGATATTGTACGAATATCACAACTAAAAAGGGTATTTGAGAAAGGCTATCAAGAAAATTGGACATTGGAATATTTCAAAGTATCTAAAAGATTTAAAAGAGAAAACCAAGACATATATAAGTTGAAAGACACCCTTAATGACGACGTGAAAGGATCGTTCTATAGATACGAGGTACAGAAAATAGACCAATCACAGAAGAAACTGTACAAAATAGAAACTATTCTAAAAACCCGAAAGGTAGTAGGAAAAGAACAAGTATTAGTGAAATGGTTGGGTTGGCCATCAAAATTTAATTCTTGGATTTTAAAGAAGTCGATCAAAGATATAAAATAATATGCTGTAATTGTTAGATGTCATTCAAAGCCAAAATGAGTTTGATAATTGTTGTGTCTTCAGAAGATGGAAAAGGTTTATTTACCGATAACAAACCCTACGATTTCAGAGTTAAATTAAATCAAAGAATACGGTTGGATCATAATTGGGTGATCGCCATTACGGAATTTACTTCATCAGAACGTATCGATTCACATAAAAATCCTGAATTATTTATTTTTTCAGACATATGCCAGAATAGTTTCATTGGAAATAACGAACATCCATTACTTAGAAGGACATATTTTGACAACGCAAAACAAAGAAACATTATTTACAATACTCCGTATTATATTCAGGTCAGACAGGGTGAAATACAACAAATTCATTTTTATATAAAGGATGACAAGGGACAAGATGCTTCATTTTTACAAGAGAAGGTGACCATAACGCTTCATCTGAAAAAAAGATCCCCTTGTTCGTGAAATGAATAATTATCTAACAGATCCTCTCATCTGGAAAAGATTTCATAAAAACATGGAGGGGAATAAATTTAACGCATACAGTTACAGACGATTGAAAAGAAAAAATCAATTAGGACGGGGACTTCATGGTCGTTTTAGACATTCTTACATGATTCCTGTGAATGTGAATGCAAACGACACCGAGACAAATTCCATCAGTACTACCATGGTATCACCTGTTGTTGCCTCAGAAGATAGGGCAACTTCAGAAATGAAGGACGTAAAAGAAAAGAAAAAACCCCATGTTAAGGTGTCGAGTATTATAAAAAGAAAAAACAAGAAAAAAAAGCTCAAAACGAAAAAGGAACGCAAACAATCAACATCAAAAACAACCAAGAAGAGAACCAGACGAGCTTCAAAAAAGAAATTCAACAAAGACTATTACGATAACGTTTGGAGTTCAGTTTCTGTTAAAAAAAAAAAGAAAACGATAAAATAAATTATGGCTTTTTTGAGTGAAGATAATAAGGAAATTGGCCTTCCAATGGAACTTTCAATATTTGCTTCTCCCCCTAACCAAGTGGCCATAGATAAAATAACATATACAGAGGAAAGGCCAATATCTAATCTGATTAATGATTCCACACCCATTGAAATAGTAATCTCAGGAGCTGGTAATGATTACATTGACTTGAGAAAAAGTCGTCTTTTTGTTAAATTACAAATTTTAAAAGAAGACGGATCTTACCTGCAACCAAAAGAAAAAACGGGAATTATTAATTTACCGTTACAGAGTATGTTTTCACACATTGATGTATACATGAACAACAAATTAGTATCGGCTAATTCTAACAATTATCCATGGAAATCGTACTTCAAAGTTATACTGTCTTCGGGAAGCGATGAACAAAATTCTCAACTTCAAAGTCAGCTTTTTATGAAGGATGATGACCCTATGGATTCGTTGACATTAAATGCTGGATATGTTAACAGATATGAATACACAAAAGAGTCTAGGACATTCGAATTAGAAAGTAATTTGATGGAAGATGCATTACTTTTGGATAAGTACTTGATTAGTGGCGTGGACATTTACATGAAACTGTTCCGTTCCAGTGCTCCTTTTTTACTGATGTCCGGAGAAGCAAAACCAAATTACAAGGTTAAAATATTAGACGTGTTCTATAGAACTGCTAGGGTTAAAGTGGATCCGGGTGTTATTTTGAATCATAGGCGTCAAATTCAAGAATCTCCAGCTAAATATTTGATTAACAGAAGTAACGTAATACAAAATGTCATACCTCTAGGATCAACAGAATTTTACTGGGATTCTTTATTTCCGAAATCTCTACCTTCTAAAGTTGTGTTCGGACTTGTTCCTCAAAAGGCAATAAATGGTGATTATACGGCCAATCCTTTCAATTTTCAACACTTTAACATGTCATGTATTACTTTGAAAGTCAATGGTGTGGAAGTGTATGGATCACCTCTTAACATGGATTTTAGCAACAACAGAAATTACACAGCAGCATATGTAAGACTTTTTGAAATATGCGATAAATGGCAGAAGGATACAGGATTAAATATTTCTTTGAATGATTTTGGGAATGGTTATACGTTCATAGTGTTTTCCTTAGATCCTTCTGATTTCCAAGAAGATTTTCTCAATTTGGTAAAACACGGAAATGCTCGATTAGAAATACGGTTTAGCGTACCCACAACAGAGGTTGTGAATTGCATGTGCTATTACCAATCGCAAGCCATTTTGACATGTGACGAGACAAGAAATATAAACATAGTGGAACCATGAATGCAAGAGAACTGATCGTTTTTTTAAAAGACTTTAAATGTTTAAATAAAGTATCTATCTGTATAAGTGACATTAATGGTTTGCCTGCTACCGTTGTGAATCACTACCCTCAACTATTTATTATCAATCCTGGAAAACATTGGTTGTGTGTATTTTTCTATGACTCTACAAAAGCTGAATATTTTGATAGTCTGGGAAAATGTGTAGAGTTTTATGGAACTAATTTAGCAAAGTTTATAAGCAACAACGCTAAAGATTGTTTTTCAATACAGAGACAATTACAGTCTAACACTTCAGATATTTGTGGACTTTATGTTGTATGTTTTGTAGTGATGAAAGTATGTTATCAATTTTCAATTAAAAATTTTAATGATATGTTTACTGATAATGTATTTGAAAATGACCAATTCATTAAAATGTTTTTTTCTAAATAAATATTAGATGTAAAAAAAAAAAAAAGTTTTGTTCTTTTTACGAGGGGTCTTCTCTGATATGAATATAAAACTCATATGCGACGTATCGTCTTCATTTTAAACAAAGTCATGGAGAAGGAACACACTCTTCTTCCTTTTTCATCTCCAACCACAATATATATCTCTGGACCAACTCAAGCAGGTAAATCGATTTTTACTAAAAAACTTATAGAAAATGCTGACGTAATGTTTACCAAACCACCGGAAAAAATTTTATATGCATATTCCGAATATCAACCATTATTTGACGACATTCAATCGTCCAACTTAATATTTCATGAAGGTCTGCCTGATAAACAGAAAATAGAAGAATTTACTCAAGATACTCAACATTCGTTAATCGTACTGGACGATTTGATTTCTAAAGTAGTACAATCAGAGGAAGTTTTACATTTATTCGCCGTCACTAGTCACCACAAAAAGGCATCAGTGGTCCTTATTTCACAATCTTTGTATCCTCCAGGTAAATACTCAAAAAGTATTTCCCTGAATTGTGCTAATTTTGTCTTGTTTCACAATCCTAGAGACATGCGTCAAATTGTAACGTTCGCATCACAAATACTTCCAGGAATGACTCGATATTTCTTAGATGCATTTTTGAAAATTACAAAACAGAAGTATGCATACATACTTATTGACCTCTCTCCTCATAGAGAAGACAGACAATACATGCTTAGAACGGGTATTTTTCCAGGTGACACCTGTATAGTTTACAAACCTATATAAAAATGCATTCTTGTTCGTACGATCATTTGGTGATAATGAGCAGGCGAATGAGGTCAAATGCTGTGTTTCTGAAGTTTTTATACGAAGCTGGTACAAACCAACGAGTTGCAATCTTATCAAATCTGACTAAACCACAAATCAGTGTTCTATCTGAAGTAGCTTTAAATATTTATAAAGGAGTATTCCCCAACAAACAAAAATACGTCAAGTCATTAAAACCATATAAATCCATTGTGTACCAATTGGGAACAAAATCAGTAGGAGTGCGAAAAAAGAAACAATTATTGATTCGTCATAATAAACTAATTCCTAGTTTGTTAAGACCTGTTATGGATTTTTTGCAATGATGGCAAAAGAACTAGTTTTGTTATCTAAAAGAAAATATGATGAACTTTTAAAATCTGCGTCAGAGGATAAACAAGACAAACCTACAGGAGAAATAATGGAAAACGAACATGGTGAGAAACCGCAAATTTCTAAACCCATAGAGCAAGTTCCAAACTCTGACCCAGCTGAAATGGGACGGTTCGTTGAGAAGATTAACGACGATGCGAGTGGTACACCAGGAATTCTAGATCAACCTCCTAAGAAAATGAAAAGAAAAAATATGAAAAAAAACTTAAAATGGATATTATATTAACTTTTAATTATGTAACTTCTCATTTGTACAATAAAAATCTTCAATAAAGGATTAATGTTAAGTCATTTGTTGCAACAGTAACCGAAAGGTAAAGTAGTTAAGTCATTTAACAATCTTCTCTTTGTATATACCATTCTGTACTCCTTTTCCTCAATCCTGTTGTATAATTTCCTTTTACATGCAAGTCGGGAAATTTTACGCGGATTGGTAGTCTTTATTGTTTTGATAGTTTTATTCACCACTACGTCACAAATAGATGAAAAATTTATTAGATCTGAATTCATCTTATTGTCTAACGAAAAACCTCTCACTTTACACTTTTCATTGCCCGATGCCAATCTGTAGGCATAATTCTTAGGTCCTCCGGCCACAAAATGTGTGATGTGTTTATCCTCAGGTGAAATTTCATTTGTTAATTGTCCTAAGTAATTGCCAATAGGAAGTGTTTTTGAGATAATTTTATCTTTATCACAAAAGATGATCGAGTCTGTGTCTACATACAATGTGTTGTGACCCACTTGTTCCATAACGTTGTAGAGCTTGATTCTGGCCCAACAGGTAGTAAAAGATGCTATGAAGATGTTGGTTTTAACGTCTATGGGGATAAAAGGGGTCTCGTGTACATGTTCTATTTGTATGAAATCTTTACTAATGATATGGAAATCTTTTACATCCTTCCGGGGATCTGAGAGTAGCTGAAAGAACTTATCTCCCTCGTGTTCGTGGAAAAACGCTGTTTGCCTCATATTTAAACGTTGACCAAACTTGCCCCAAAAACTATTTAAACATATTTTTGCCAAACTACGGAGTCCTGGATTCTTTTTTATATTATCATAATCTAAATGTATTCCCTCGTGTTTTGCGTAATCAGCTATATATTCCATCTTTTCTTGATCTGTTTTACACTCCTGTGGGAAACCTGATGCTTCCTGTTTAAATTTCAAAAATAGATTGACGTAGGCATCAAAAAGGCCTCCCACACCCGTAAAAGGATCATGCTTTTTGAATTCTTCAAAATGATACACCTCGTATATTTTAAGGATTTCGTATCCTTTGGAAAGAGCCAGCTCCACTTCAGGAGTACACCATGTACCAACAATGGCTCTCTCGTCATTGGTGCATGTGCAGTCGTTTTGGTTTTCATCATCGGCACACTTTTTGCAAAGTGGAAACTTTAATTTTCCATTGGAAACGTATGGTAAAACGGGATGAAAAAGACGTCTGTGGGGTAAAATCTTTACTTTAACCACCCCAAAATACTTGGAAATATCTTGAAAATTCGATGTTATGATAACTGGATGTCCTATGGGGTATTTAGCATACTTGTTGACGCTAGGATACAAGCTGAAAAATAAAAGAAGGAAATTATCAACTAAGTAACCAAACAATGTAACATAAAAGAGTTCTGAATATACAAATGAATCAAAAACAGTACTTATTACATTATTTTATATTACCTTGTGAAATCATAATATTCAATTGTCTCTCCTGGTTCTGCGCATTCATGGTACAGTTTAATTCCGTTAGTCCTTCCGCCATAAAAGCTATCCCTTACATTTAATCGGTCTGTAATATCTAATGTAGAAACTAATTCTCTCATTTGGTCATCTGTCGACATTAATTGATGAAATTCGTGCTCCCAGATGCACACATACTCGTATCCTAGTCGTATCAGTTCCCTTTCTTTCTGTTTGGTCATAATATATAGTTCGGCCATCGAATGTTTTGTCTTCGGATGAGTTGTCTTTGTTCTATCATGGGGAAAGCAGGAGGGACAACCATGGAAACAACAACCTGAAATCATTAATGATAATAAGAGGGTTTACATCAATCAATGCGCCGCATTACTTTAACAATCGTTATTCAGTTGTAATAGGTGGGAATCGTTTTGATCGTCTTGAAAGAAATCGATAAATAATAAGAAAAAATATAATAAATTTATAAATATATAAACAATATAATGAATTTATAAATATATAAACAATATAATAAATTTATAAATATATAAACAATATAATAAATTTATAAATAATATTGTCGCCGCCGCCTCCTATGCCCTTAATTATTTACTCACCTAAAAATTCGTATGCCGTTTTCTTTGGAGAATGGACATAACCATCTAGTCTAAAATTCGTGCCTGGTACTTTGTGTTCTCCTCGACCATTTAGTGCGTGTTGTATGTGAATTGGTTTTCCTGACCGTCTACTACGCTCCATTGTCCATTCCAACCATTGGATTGACACTTTACTGAAATTGTCTCTTGATACGTAACCCTCTGACGGAACTACTGCAATGGGACTTTTAACGAAAACTGTTCTTCCAATTGTGTACGCATTAGACGCATCTATCGTTTCCTTTAATACCCATTCACCGTCAGGTAATTGCACTTGAAGTGAACCGTTCACAAATTTCGAGGGACACTTGAGATTTGTGTTCTGGGTTAAATCCGTCACACACGTTTCATATTCTTCCTCTAGGAACAGTTGCCTGTAGATGGCTTGACAGACAGAAGCAATCGTGATGTAATTAAACGGATCTATACCTTCGGCGTGCGTTATTATTTCGCCTTTTTCGTTAGTGTCTTTTACAGATGTCACGTCAATCATAATTTTACGAAACTCCATACATCCTCGCCTCAAAATATCTACATCTGATACGCAATAATTGTACATCTCCGACTGAAAGTCAAATATTTCATTTTCTTTTGAACGGTACCAATTCCAAAATAATTGGGCTTCTTCTTCTCCCATATAATCGACTCCATAATATGATGCAGCCGGATAAGGTCCTTTATATGATTGGTGTTCTTGGGTGTTGAAGAGGTGTGGGAAGTGACCCTTCTGAAGCTCCTGAAGACCAAAGCATTGTGGAATCTTCGATAACTTCATATTGATAAAGTTGATAGAATCGAGAAATGTAAGGTCTAAGTTTTTCGAGACATGCATATAGACAATCTTTGAGCCCTCGAAGATGATTTTATCGGGTTTTACACTGTGATGATCTATGAGTGCATTGAGTAGGGGGTAGTTGTCGAAACCTTTGGCGTTGTGTGCTATGAGAACCGTGTTTTTGTAATGGGGGGTCATGATGTGAGAGCAGAATTCGTAAGGTACGTTGTTACCTCTAAACACCCTCTGTCTGTAACCGCAACCATCTTTACAAGGTAAAATCCTTTTGTTCTTTTTTACTATTCTACAGTTTTCACAGCGACTCCCACAAACGTCACACTTAGAGTTTATCGTTAAATCATCGTTTTCACAAAGGGTACAAGTAGATTGCAAAACAGCAAAATTTACCTTGTGCTCATTTAGTCCACACCAAGACTGATGACAGTTGATGCAAATTTTACAAGAGTTACATCTCGTTTTCATAGCACATTTCGTTTTACAAGGTTGGCTGGGTACGTAACCATTAGAACATTGTTCTTCATATCTACATCTGACCTCATAACAGTTCGTACACATTTTGCATTTTTTACACCTGTCTGTTGTCGAGCATTGTTTCTCGCACGGTTCACCGAGCAAATGACCTTCACTACAGACCATTTGTTCATTTTGTGTTGTTTCAAAGTCGTAAAAAAAATATTTCCTCGGTTCCTTTTTACTAGAATTCCAAATAGATTTCCGCTGATAACACAAATGGTCTCCTAATTGATATTGGAAACAATTTTTACATTTCCATTCCCCGCATCTATGTTGTTCGGGTGCTCGTTTGTTTCTTTCTAGGACTTTTTTACAAGTTTCACACTGGTAAAACCTTTCGCACATTGATTTGTCGCAATCATGGCCTCTGATGGTTTTAAGGGAGTTGTGTCTTTTATAACACGCTTCACTACGACATGTTCGGTGGCAGTCTGAACAAGTAACTTGATCGTTACTGATCTTACATTGATGACTACCGCAAACGTCACATGTTTCGCTACAGGAGTGCCTCCCCTTGTTTTTATACGGGGTTAAACAGTGCGAACAGAAATAGCCAAAACCAAAATAACCATTTATACTCCCTATGGCATCGTAATGTCCATTTCCATCTGCATCACCCGTAAGGTACAGGTAAATGTTTTTACGTTGGGAGTTATTAGCCACACGATAAAATTTGTTGCCTAATTTTGAGGATAACACCAAAATATTGAGGTCCAATAGGTTTTCAAAGCTATGAATGTCTCTAATGCTTAGGGGTTTGTCAGTTGGAAGATTTGCTTCTTTACATAAGGTTAATGCCATGGTTTTACTGTAAGATTTATTATTCACAGCGGAATCACTCACGTGTTTGTAATAACTTTTGGTAGTCATGCCATGTTTCAAGACTTTTTGAAAAGTGTTCATGTTGGGGTCATCGTCTTTTGTGATCTCTCTCCATTTGTTCAGGGGAACGACTTCGCAGAGCTTTAAAAAACATCTACCAATCGCTGTTGCCATACACATTTCGTCGTTATTCGATACCTGTAATAATGACTTTTTTAGGGCAATTGAATTACGGGTCCCTTTGAGTCTTGTTATGGGTATCGTACCACTCCCACTAGGTACTGCAATGCTCCCTATTGTGACTTGCATAGCTGTATCCAAGGGTAAATTTTCGTCGGAATTTAGGACGTTTTCTACTGCATCCATGACCCTTTGCGAGTTAATGTTGGACCAGTTATCCAATGGTACGACTATCGAATTATTCAATTCGGGATGTGAAATGATAACTCTTCCGAGGTCATAGTCATTTCCTCTGGCCCTACCCAGTACGTCATCGAACATACCCCTAAGTTCGTTTTGAAGATTGCGCATTTTTTTATTTTTCCAGGTATCTTTGAATTTTACTTTGTATGTAGTCTCACGGGCTAAATTTTTGGAGAAGGTTTTCTGTCCCGACATTTGAAATAAATAAGGTAAATCTTCGTTGTCGTTACCACTCCCCCTTTGTTCGATGTCATCCATAGTCAATGTGATATTAGGGTCGATACTGTTTTGAAGGGACGTGTGTACACCTTGAATAACACTCCCACCCTCTTCAAAGTTGTAGGGGGTAGCCATGTAATTTGTCGTTATAGCATCCATGTCCATTACGTTCGCATCCACCCTTTGATTCAAGTCATCCATGGTATATACTATATTTTGGTTCAAACCATATTGAAAGTGTGTTTGTGATTGAGGGTCCATATATTGACTAGCAGTAGCTCTGTAAGTGATGTGGGAGTGACTTGTTGATGGCATATTTATGTCTTTGATATTTTGAATAACATTAAAGTCGTTTAAAGCATCCAAATCGAAATTAATGGCTAGGTCATCTGAATTTGAAAATGTATTGATGTCATCTATAATTTGGTGAAATTCCAAATGATCTTTCAATTCCGATGATAAGTTGAATTTCATATAACACTTTTGACATGTCAACAAAAATGATAGTCTGTCTAAAACTTGGGAGTTGTTTAAAAGGCAGTTATCTGTAGCCCAACTTATTAAACTGTCAGCATCTGTAAATGTGTTCAATGTATATGTCAAATTGAATGACAGAAAGTGTCTGATCCTATTTTGTATCAAAGGATGATTTATTAGGTCATTGTCTAATGCCCATTGCTGCAAGTCCTCTAAAGATGTAAAATCCTTGACAATACTGTTCAAACTTGGTGATTTATGCTTCATTGTTTTTGGTTTTGTCCATTTACTGAAAAATATTTGTTATTATTTGGTTTTATTTCTTTGGTATTTGTATTTGCTTGATTCTGTTAAGATAAAAAAAAAAAGTGATACCACTATTCTAAATTTTTAGTTTGATTTTACTAAAAGCAAAAATATTTGAAATGTTTACTTACCTTACATTTCATATGTTTCCATTCAAATAAAATCTTGTTGATTTTACTTGGTTTTATAACCCCTAAAATCATGTCATAATGTTAAGGTTCAAGTATTCTGTGTCATGACCTTGGATACAGTCCAATGAGTTTTACATAATAAAATATTGTTGTATAATTGTACTGTTTGTATGAGGTAATTTTAAGGTTCAATAATTCTGTGTCATGACCTTGGATACAATCCCATGAGTTTTACATAAAATATTGTTGTATAGTGGTACTGTTTGTATGAGGTAATGTTAAGGTTCAATTATTCTGTGTTGTGACTTTGGATACAGTCCAATGAGTTTTACATAACAAAATATTTGTATAGTGATACTGTATGAGATAATGTTAAGGTGCAATTAGTCTGTCATGTCATCATGACCTTGGATACAGTCCAATGAGTTTTACATCATAAAATATTGTTGTATAGTGGTACTGTTTGTATTAGGTAATGTTAAGGTTCAATTATTCTGTGTCATGACCTTGGATATAGTCCAATGAGTTTTACATAATAAAATATTGTTGTATAGTGGTACTCTTTGTCACACATTTTTTTTCTTAATTATAGATAAATGAAGACATAATGTTCATAATGGTTTTAATCAAAATATATACATTCATCATGAAACAAACATACATATTAAAATGCTTTTGGTTATGGAATTTCAGGTAAAGGAATGCAATATATTTTAACAAATATCACATTTATCTTCAAAACCTACAATATTAAAATAACTGTTCATAATTTTGTGTGTTTTTTTTAATTTCAAAATCTTATATTTAAAGAATATTTAATAAACAATAACCAAGTAACTTCTTATCAAACTAAATTAATTATTTTCCCCCTATGTTTCTTTTTATAAAACAAGTATTTGTTTAACAAAGCAATTACAGACATAGTGATATCAGAATTTCTTGGAAATTGTATGGCCATATTAGTCTTGATATATTTGGGATGAACACAAATAAATATCACATTACCTCCATGTTGTACACAACTAATTTATAAAATAAAACTTCCTCAATAATAACTAAGTATTATTATTATTTGAGATCATTTCTTTAAAAAACAACGTATGAGTAAAAATCACCTGAGTAACATTTTAGCACCAATTCTTTAACACACAAAAAAAAAAATATCACATAACCTCCATGTGGTACACAACTAATGATTGTATAAAATAAAACTTCCTCAACAATAACTACGTATTATTATTATTTTGAGATCATTTCTTTAAAAAAACAATGTATGAGTAAAAATCACCTGAGTATAACACACAAAAAAAAAAATATCACATAACCTCCATGTGGTACACAACTAATGATTGTATAAAATAAAACTTCCTCAACAATAACTAAGTATTATTATTATTTTGAGATCATTTCTTTAAAAAAACAATGTATGAGTAAAAATCACCTGAGTAACATTTTAACACCAATTCTTTAACAATAATAGCACCTTGACTAGTTTATTATTTTTTATGAAGAACAATGACATATGTCATTAAAAATATCAGTTTAAATATAAAAGTCACAACAGTTATGGCAATAATATCAAGTAAAATATATTCATATAAAAAAACAGTGATGAGGTAATACAAATCAAATACCTTTTAAAAAAAAATAACAAGTGTCAACAATAAAAAATTAACAACCACTGGTGTAATTGAGTTTTTAAATAATTTCATACATGAGCATAAAATTTTTTAAACATCAATACATAAAACATGTATACCAACAACAAAAAATACTAAACTACTCTATATACATCTTTAATATGAGCATCATATTCTGCAATGGATAAAAAAAAAAAAAAAATCTAAATGAAATTTACACATGTAAATTAACCCTTTTATGAAAGATGTAAGTATATTTCTTTAGGTTGAAAAGTTTAACATTTTAGATTTAAAACTAAAACATGTGTATTATCCAAGTGAAGTCAAATAATAATATACATTCAAAGGCAAAACCAAATACACCCTTTCACCATAAAGCACTTTTAAAATTAGGGAGACACCAAATCCATAGTTAAAAAAGTATGTACCATTGAGTGTTTTGGATCTATTGTTTTTTAATAATAAGAATCCTCCCATAGATATAAAAAACATATTATATAACTAAAGAAATTGGTGTATGTATCTTCACTTAGATACTAAAAATAAATGCATTCACCTTACTATTCCCCCCTTTATGAAAAACATCACCCACTCTCCAACATAAAAAATAAAGGCTCAAATACATTGACCTAAATAAAAAGGATTAGGCCTAAAAATCAAAACAAGCAAAAATCTACTAGCTAATGAGTGTATTTCTAATATGTACAGACTAATTGTTTTCAATTCTTTTATTTCAGGTGAGAAAATGTATTCAAATTTCATATGAGAGGGTAAATAGTTTATTTTTAAAAATTTCAAGTGTTCAAAATATACCATTAAATTTTCAATTAAAGAAGAGATTATTCTTTTAAAAAAAAAAATTGTGTTTATAAATAATTAAATAAAAAATTACCAGAGTTCAACAATTAAGGAAAATATAACATGATTAAAAATGTTTACAAGGCTGCTTCTAACTGTTTCTTCTTGTTGCGGGTTCTGATGGCCACTGGTTCATTCAGTTCTACCATTTCCATGGGTGGAGCAGACGGTTCGGGTGATGAGTCTCTGTTTTCAAAAAAAGTAGTAGGTGAATCTGATGTTGGTAAGGGTATGGTGTGTTCAATTGGTGTAGACTCAAATGAAAAAACAGGAAGTCTGTCTATGGAATAGTCGGGTGTTGATGTCGGAGGTGGAGTGAGTGATGGCGGGACAGTAGAGGAAATCATACTCAAAAAAGAGGTCTGTGTTTGAGATATCTGGTGTCTGTCAGCTGTTATGGTGGTGTTGTCTAGCGGTTGGTGTAATGGCAAATATGTAGTGTTTCGTTTCAGTTGTAGTATCCATTTCAGGACAGACAAGAATGTAAACATCCCAAAAATTCCACACCCTGCCCAGAATGCTGTAAAACAAATTTATATAAATATAAATTAAACATATCATCAGACCTTTATATATATATATATATATATATATATATATATATATATATATATATATATATATATATATATATATATATAATAAATTTTATACATGTCTGTAAAATCATATCTCATATATGTTTACTCCATTGTTTTACTAGTACTATTATAAATGAGAAAAAGTATTCAGTTATCTCCCTTTATTGATGCATGCAGGGGAGATAATTAAATCCCTTTAAGATATAGGGGGTCATAAGTTTAGATGTTTGAGAGTGACAACAAAACAGGTTCAAGATATCCATTGTGTTCCAGCAATCAAAGTTCTTCTGTATTTAAAGAGACATAACTTAAGTAACTATAGATGCATACCTATCATAGCAGTTTCCATGGTGCTTGACATCTTGTCACCATATTTCATTATTGTTTTGTCCTGTACTGAAATAATAAAAAAAAAATATTATAAATAAATCATTACTATGTTGTGTAGGGCCCTTTCAAAAAAAAAAACCTGCTCAATAATCAAAATGTTCCATTTACAGAGTTACTGGGATAAGTCCTCAATTGGCAAGAAACCTCATGTTAAAATTTCAAAGTTATATTAAAAACTGATGTGTCCACAGACACTGACAACACTAACACAGACATAGACTGTCCCACATACCATAATACAACCATTTTATTTTCAGTCATATAAAAACCTGACCCCCAACCATTGTAGAGAAACCATTTGGAGAAATGTCATGCTCTGTACAGTATAAAGTTCTATATAATTTGATAAGAGTAGGCATCTTGGTAAAATTTACTGCCCCCAACATTTTACCATCAATCCCCCTTTTAAAAAAAAAAAACATATTGTACTGTATATAGCTGAAGTATTACTCATTAATAATTGTATAATAAAATCTTACTTTGATTTGTAGTCAGTGTTGTAGACTTTTTCTGTTTGTTAGTCATTTCCAATTGAGAATTCTGTAAAACATTGTCTGGTACTACAAAATAAATGAAAAAAAAAAATTAATAAAACATGTTTAATTCCTTCCTTAAAAAAAAAAAACCACACACAAAAACAAAAACAAACTGGCAGTATCTTACTTAAGTATTGAATATTAATAATCATACTTAAATAATAAATCTTACCATGAACTGTAGTTATTTCCTGTTTCCTAGTTGTTTTTTCTTCCTCTGGTAAAATATTGTCTGGTACTGTAAAATAAATGAAAAAAAAAATCTAATACTGGAACTGATTGAAAACTTGTTACAATCTCACATGACATTGAAAGAGAAATTTGATATTTCATACCTAGTTTTAAAATAAATTTGTTGGAAATGTTCCCATGGAATTATAATTTTGATCACTCACACTTACTGCAAAAATCAACTACAAAATTGTTTAATTATGCACATACAGAATACATTCCATGGGACATGAAGATCAGATTTATTTATCCTTCAACTTTATAATAATTCCTTGTCAAGAACTGGTCGGATGCCCTTAGAGTTATTCCCCCTTTTTTTTTAATTTTCGAAATAAGGCAAACTGTTGAAATCGTTAGAATGGTTGGACTTTAAGACATAAATCTTGTGAGGGTAATCATAAAACTTACCACATTCTATCTCATTGCAAAGCCAATTGCATAATTTGTTGAACACGTGTACCACTGTTGGCGGTTGCTCTTGTGCCTTAAGAAAATTGATGGTACAATTACAACTTTCCGACTGAATTTCAATAATTCTGACGTTTTGAAGAATGTTTATTTCTGTACTACAGAAGCAGTTGGCAATTGCCGTTTCATATTTACAATCTATCTGTCCTTCTGCGTTTAAAACTAACAATAACACAAGAAAATGTACGATCCAAAATGCCATGTTTGTTTTCTAATGTACCAATGAGAACGTGATGGGTTGTAAACAACAGAATAAAAACATCGGAATCTTCATAAAAAATATAATATATAGCAAACAATATAAGTATATTTTATAAACAAATCAATTTTCATCATATTTTAACACACATAATTAACGTCGTAAGAGAGAAAACTGAAAAAATTAACTGTGGTAATTACATAACTCCTTACGGTTCACTAAATATATATGTTGGAATGGATATGTTATTGTTTCCGGAACGTTACATAAGATATTTAATTTTCCGATCATTTTCACACGTTAATAACATGATTAAAATTACACAGTGAAAACTATTCTTAGATAATGATCTTTTAGTAATGTGCTAATTGAAATGAGGTTACCAAAGATAATTAATGGTTTCACAGTTAACTGTAAGCAGTGGCATTTGGAAAGGGTAGTTTATATAATAATGTTTTACTGTTACATATTTTCTCACATTAACAAAACATTTTAAAATAATAATAATCCTTTAGCAAGATGTTATTCAAATTTAATGAAATGTGTAACATCCTATTACAAAAGATAATTAACGGTTTCCCAGAGTGTAAACAGGGTACCCGACGGATGGCATTTGGAATGGGTTATTTATATAATAAATCTTTGCTATTATGCATATAGTCTAGTTTTAAAAAGTCTCATTTATTATGTAACATTTGTATACATAATAAGTGTAAAAATCAGTTAAACTTTATTCAGAGAAAGGAATTTGAGAAAAATGTAAGTACAATTTGTTGAGTTATTTTTCATTTTAACGCATATTCTTTATAAATATGAGATAAAATATTTGTTATCTTCATCTTAACTTAAATTTATGAATTTTTGTTGTTAGAAACCTTACAAAATAAACTTGTTTCTATAATTCTAATAAATTAATTAAACTTGAATTGGTTAATTCTACTACATATGTAAGTGATTTAATGTTGGTTTTCTGGTTTTAATCAGTCCAAATGTGACACGGGTAAACCCTAAATTCTAAATTAAATAATAAAAAAATGATATTGAATTTGTGTAAAGGAATTTAGTGTAAATATGTCCGTAAGTTAGGGCTGTTCCTGATTTTGGAGATGATATTTTACTACGAATAACAAAACCAGAAAACTGTTAAATTTAATGTGTGATCCTTATTCTCCTTAATTTTGTTCAGAGATTTCTGAAAAATGTCCACATTAAGACCCTCTTTAATATTTGTGTATATTTATTAAATACATACGTAAAGTTTGTTAGTATGTTTCATATATGTTTCTCGTTTCTCGTTTTGTAAATAGATTAGACCTTTGGTTTTTCTGTTTGAATTATGTTACACTGGTTATTTTGGGGCCCTTTATAGCTTACTGTTCGGTGTAAGCTTTTGCTTCGTGTTGAAGGCCGTACTTTGACCTATAACTGTTTAACTTTTTATGCATTGTTACTTGGATGGAGAGTTGCCTCATTGGTACTCATACCGCATCTTCTTATTTATACTAATATTGTAATGGTTAAATATGTTTTTAAATATATTTTTGTTTTAATTATTAGATTAAAATGGAATCTGTCATAAAACAGGAAGTACCAGTTAGAACCCCTGAACAGACCAGGTATATATCAGTAAGGTTGTTAGCAAGACTATGTTGCCTTCATATTCACAATATAATCAATTATTTTGATAAGATATCATTTAAACATCCTTTGAGTGAGTTTACACTGTCCATGTACTTGTTTGTTGTCTTCGTGTGTATTATACGTATTTCTTGTTGCGTCCTTTGTTTGCATGTGTCCGAATTTTGCAATAGTCTATGAATTTATGATTTGTTTTTATTATCCTTTTGATTTGTTGCCGTGGTATTCGTTTTCCATTGTATTAAATTTATCTTCATTTATCTTAGCTACACTGTAAAAATTGTGCTTAGAACCTAAACATGTTTAGGAAAATGTTTAGAAGCTATACACATAAATGTCTGTTGTGTCCCCCTTCTAAACATGTTAAGAATTTCAACATGTAATGCCCCACATGCTTAGAGCCTAAACATGTAACCAATTGTATAACATGAAATGTGTATAGAAAAGTGTTTAGGCCCTAAACACAATTTTTACAGTGTATATACTGCTAAAATTTATATATTTTATAATCTTTACATAAAAGTAATACATCTAATTTATGCTTTTGTAGATCTACTAATGTGCCTTTGGAACCTGTGCAACAACAGCCACCTAATAGAAATACCCAGAACATGTGAGTATATTTTTTCTTTTAAAAGCCTATTTTGTTTTAAAATAATAGAACTCCAATCATTAGTAATTGTATATATCATAATTTATTATTTTAATTTTGTGCTGTAAAAAATAAATTTTATCTATATTTTTTAGAGCTTCAGAATTTGAGATGGTGGAACATTTAAACAACATAATGAGTACAAAAATCGAAGATTTAGCCATCAAGATAGCATACAATGCCCACATATTGACAATACAAAAGAGAAAGTTGAAAGAGGAAATTAGTTTTAAAAAACATTTAAAAATGAGAAAAAGAATGCTATTAGAAAGAAGAACAAATGGCATATAATTTGATCTTTGGAAATGGACACTAAAGAACTTTAAATACAATAAAAGAGTTGTATGTTATGATTGTTTTCTTTAATCTTTTATTACACAAAAAGTACCCTTACGGTGAGACAAACTCATAATGAGCAAATGTATGGACAGTACCGGAATGCAGTTACCCTCTTGCCTTCCCTCTCTTACGGCCATCGGATTTGAGTATATACTTTATATTAAGAAAAACACATATATTACATAATAGCTCATACATTTATTTTGATATTTTCCAAATACATAAGTAAGTCCTGTTATTAACTTCTGTGATAAATAACTCTTGTTATATACTGTATTATAGACCTCAAATAGTCCCATTGTCTTTGTGATAAGGATATTCCTTTAATAGTAGGTTTATTGTTCAAAAATTGACGAATGTCTATAATTGTTCTTTTGTTGTATTCACACACAGTTAACATAAATTCACCAGGTAGATGGAAATGTTTAATATAAGAACACAATGATTGGTTAAAAGTAAGGTTCTGTTCATTTATATCATAGTTGGAAACATTCATGTTATGCTTTGACATGTTTGATGACAAATATAAACTACCAGTTATCCATAGGGTAGATGCTGTAAATATGAATAGCACTATAACACCTGTCCATTTCAGTACATTTATGTGAATTTCATATTGATGGTACATATTCATTAAACTTGATGTGACACTATTTTGTGGTGATATTGAATTGATTCTGGTATGAGACATGGTTAATTTAAATAGTAAATCCTTTCTGTTAGAATTCAAAAATATATATAACCTTATAGAGTTTAAACACACTTTTATAAAATATTGTTGAATTGTCAGTTATATATTTGTATTCCTGATTGGTTAAACAGAAACACCTCCCCCTTAACTTTAAATTGGTAAAAAAAAAAAAAATTGGAGTAAATATACATAAGAGAAAATCTTATCATTATATATTCTGGATGTAACAAATGGGACATGCCCCTCAGTACAAAACTTAGATGTTGGATATAAGTGTGTCAAACTTGTATATCATTTAAAATCAATTTAACCTCCTTGACATTTGAATGTTAAAGTCTGGGGGTTATTGAACTCCCATATCATTGGATGTTATGTGGGTGTTTGAAAGGTTGGGGTTAATTATCCCCCATATAAGATGGAGGTTGTGTATCTAGGGGCTCAACATATAGGGGTTATAATAGATATTGTAGGGGGTAAAGAACCCCCGTTAGTAGTGGTAGGTTGTATGTTGGTAGGAGGTAGGATGGAAATCATTTAAGAATTTCTAAAACTTATAAAATATGTATTAAAACTAGCATTTTTTCCTCATTTTACAGAATGGCAGACAATGAAGAAAGCTTTGCTCAGCTCCAATCAATCCCAATGTGGCAACTAATACCTCCTCACTTTTGGTAAGACATACTTTGTCAATTTACGTTCAATCATTCTATACCCCAGTCACCCTTGGGGTGTGGAGTGATATTTGAGAGACAACCAACGAAAGGAACAGTAGTTGCTCAGTTAAACAGTTAGGGTCAAATATTAAGTCACATTGAGTCGGGGTCAAAGTTATTAAGGTCGGGTCACGCCTATTTAAATTCACGAATCTAGTCAATTTAATTTTACAAGGACCAGAGCAGATGATATTGGCATACAGTCATGTAATCTAAAACCAGGATTGAGGACACAAATCCAAGTACAAATAAAACATGACATGTTATAAACTCACAAATACTCCCGTCAGTAATTTATATGACAGGGGTACTACTTTGAAAGGATACAATAAATCTTATTAATTAAAGTTAGTTACTCTTTACTAGTATCATTATAGTTTTAACATTCAAGGAAAAATATACCACAATTTATTATTCATTTAGATTCATAGATTTTTTATAGGTTATGAAGTAAAGCATGATCTTGATGAATTTGACAAAGATCCCCCTTTAAAATATGTGAGAGCAGAAAAGAATTAAGTATGCTGAAACAAAGGAGAATCTCTGAACTTTTAACCAATGTCGATGAAAAAACTGCCGAAAACGTTCTCCCTGATAGCAGAAGGAAAGGTTACTTCCCTCATTTTTTCAACAAAATTGAAAACCAAAACTACATTGGTGAATATCCAGCTCCGCAGGACTACGACATGAACAGTATGAACGTTGAAGATAGACACGACTTCTTGAAATGGTACAAGGAAAAGAAATCAAAAGGAGCCATATCTGACTTTGCAAAAGAGATCGAGGCGTGCTGTCGTGTCGACGTTACCATCCTGAGGAAGGCCTGTTTAAAGTTCCGTGAGTTAATATTGACACAGACAAACTATGAGATGGATGCCTTCGACTCTGTGACGATTGCCAGTATGTGTATGACCATATTTAGAACCTGTTTTCTTCAAGAGGAACACCGAGTTCATTTAGTTACCAACTCAGATCTCGCATTGCAGACACAATGGGTCAACGGACATGGCTAAGTATGGTACTTCGATAGATGGTTGAGTCCAAAAGATCTCCTGCACACACACAATCATGTGGTTGAATGTAAAAAAACACCAAGGCAACGAGATCGTCAGAGTAAAGAAATCCCTGGGATGGCACACCTACGTGTCCGACAAATGAGTTCGATACGAAGACAGATGGTACTCGCATGCAGATCTCCAAGAGATGAGAATACCAGAACACGAACGCGAGTTCGTGAAATCGCCCATTGCTCTGATTCCGGCTGAAGGATACCGAAGACTAGACAACTACAGTAAAGAGAGCATTGAATGGTTGGAACGGGCCATAGACAAGAACAAGAAACAGAGAAAGCCCGAAAAGATCCAACACGCTTTGAATAGTGGTGAAGTCAGTCTTCCCAGTCGACGGATTCGATTTGATGGGTATTGCAGTGAGACCAATACAGTATACGAGTTTTTAGGCTGTAGGTGGCACGGGTGTCCAGTCTGTAATATCGTTTTTTGTGTTAATGTAGAAAACATATAAGTAAGTTAAATGCTTATACTTTGAAATATTTTTATTAACGAACATTGTTTTTAATCCATTTGCAGACTGAACGCCGAATATCAAATATACTTTAATACGGAAATTTTCTAAAGTACTACTTTTAAGCGTTACATCCTCCTAAACATGATTGTAGTATTTCCCTCTGGACGTTTCTGTATAGGCCTTTTTTAGGCTTTCACACTGTTTTTACGTTTTGAAATGTCCTCTTTTAAATGAGCTAATTGTGAATGAGAGGACTTCATAATGGTCGAGAAGATAATATTCAACAGACTCAATATGCTGAACATCATATTTTGTTCATGAAAGGAACAGTATTTGCACCGGTAAACCGGTTGATCAGTTAGGGTCAAACGTTCAGTCAAGTATTAAGTCACATTAAGTCGGGGTCAAAGTTATTAAGGTCGGGTCACGCATATTTGACTTTACAAATCTAGTATATTTAATTTTACAAGGTCCAGAACAGAAGATATTGGCATGCAGTCATGTAATATAAAACCAAGATTTAGGACACTAAACTCTATCTGAAAAAGTACCAATCAAACATAACATGTTATATAATCAGAAGAACTCCTGTATGTATCAGTAATTTATACGACAGGAGTACTTCTTTGAACCGACAAAAATACATCTTATTAATCGATTGATTGATTGATTGTTGGTTGCTTAACGTCCAGTGGCAAATATTTCATGCATATTCAGGACGAAAACAAGTAAACAATAAATACAATATGTAGGTTGTTGTAATAGAGGCCATCTAGGATCTTATTATTTGAAATTAGTTGCTCTTTACTAGTATCATTATAGTTTAAACATTCAAGGAAAAAAAAAACACAATTGTTTATTCATTTAGATTCATAGATTTTTTTACAGGCTATGAAGTTGAGTATGATCTTGATGAATTTGTCAAAGGTCTCCCTTTAAAATATGTATGAGAGCAGAAAAGAATTCAACATAATAGACCGATTTGGTTTGAACTTTATAGTATGCTGAAACAAAGGAAAATGACTGTCGTTAGATGAATACTATGATGCATCTGCTAGCCTTAGAGGAAAAATATTTGACGAACCTGGTTTTTTTAATTATTATTGTTGTCGTTATAGAAATAATTTAATTAAGTTGATCAACGAGTTTGTGTTGATCGTTTTAGGTCGTTTTGTGTTATTTATGTTCCGGAATAATTATTTTTCCAAGTCACTCGCGGTGAGCTAATCAAGATATTTCTTAGATAATTCCCGGTTTTATTTCCTTTTCTTTAAGGAATGCAGTGATTCTCTCGGATGCTATTCCCTTTCGTTCGAGCTTTTCTAACTCGAAAGAAAAATAGTTTGATTCGAAAATGCATCTTTGCCTAAAAGTTGACAAGTAGCATGTTGAATGTGTCAGTCAATCTCATTTGTTCACTTTGATTTAAATTCACACAAAATACAAAATCAGGTCATGAATGTAATAAAAGTGGTTGTATAATTTACAACACGAAATATATTAGTCTGGTTCAATATTTTGAAACAAACAAGAGGCTCTCAAGAGCCTGAATTGCTCACCTTATTTTTTTTGGTTAAATATCAATGATTATTTTGACTTTTCAATTTATTTAAATGTTCTTTGAATCGTCCTATTTTCTTCAAAAGCAAAAAAAAAATAATCATTTTCTCCTATGTTCTATTTGAGCCATAGGAGCTATGTTTCTTGACATACAAGGAAATAAAATACAAATAAAATACAAAATTTATACTAGATACTCTGAAACTCATTTAGCCTAAGTTTGGCTGAAGTTGATACAGCAGTTTCAAAGGAGAAGATTTTTTAAAGTAAGTCAACATGATGAACAAATTGTAGAAAAAAGACTATAAAGGGAAATAACTCCTTAGGGGTCAATTGACAATTTTGGTCAAATTGACTTATTCGTAGATCTTACTTTGCTTAACATTGTTGCTATTAACAGTTTATCTGTATCTATAATAATATTCAAGATAATAACCAAAAACTGCAAAATTTCTTTAAAATCATCAATTCAGGGGCATTATACCTGAAAAAAACAGTTACCCAATTCGAAATTATGAAAATTTTAACCCATGTCAGATTTGCTCTAGATGCTTTTGTTTTTGAGATATAAGCCAAAAACTGCATTTGACCCCTATGTTCTATTTTAAGCCATGGCGGCCATGTTTTTTTCACAAAATGGGAAATAAAACATAATCTTTATTCTAGATACCCTAAGGATCATTCAGCTAAAGTTTGGTTGTAATTGGTTTAGTAGTTTCAGAGGAGAAGATCTTTGAAATAGTTTACGACGACGACGGACGCCAAGTGATGTCAAAAGCTCACCTTTCCTTTAGGAAAGGTGAGCTAAAAAGTAATTAGATGTGAAACCTCAAAAGGCTCTTAAACTGGTCAAAGATATACACCAACATAGCCGACTAGAGAGACAATTGACATGACTTTGTACAGGTATATGAACAATCAAATTCCTTCAGGCAGTTTTAAATTTAGTAAACTAAGGAATCCTTAATATCATATTGTAAACGCTCGAATGTATGAACCGACAAGACCGACTGGAGGAACGATATATACAATTTCATGGCCTCGTACAGGTTCTTCTAAGATCTATTTTCTTAAGGTATTTTCAAATTCAAAAATAAAATAATCATGAAAATTATATATTTATATGAAATTAATCATAAACGACACAGACAAAGTCAAGCTCACAAATTAACAGCAAACGATGTCATTTCGATTGTCGATCCATAGTAAAATACGCATTGATTACTGATAATCTGCACATTCAGATCATTTCCATGACCTCGTACAGGTAAATTAAAAATCAAACTCCTTGAGGCAGTTTTTAATTTAAAAATAAAAGAATCCTGAACGTCATATTTATCTATGTCGATCTATAGTAAAATACGCAATGATTACTGATTTAAATCCAATGATTCTAAAATGGCATGTTATCAAAATTCTGTAGGATTTGTTAGTGATTTTACTGCGAGATGGTTAAGAGAAACTAGACCGGTAAAAATATTTTGGATAACCTGCAAATTCAAATCAGTTTATTGTCATGAACATATTCGTAACACAAAAGAGTCAGAAGAACGTTGTCTCCTTGAACTAGCATTGTTCGGACATCTACTTCATACATTTTTTGAAAAATGCAAAACAAATTATTAACAGAAAAATGATACAAGAATTGTTTTTAGAATCTATGTTATTATATTTCGATTGATGCATTCTTAGATGTGACCAAAGTAAATGAAAATTATTGCCTTTCTGATGAGGTATATGGTTATCCACAGATTCCTGACATTGTGAGTGAACTTGGTTTGTATTCATTTACTAAACCTTCAATTCTATTAACAGCTAAAACTTAGTAGCCAGTACTAATAAACTCATCATAGATATCAGGATTAAATTTTCTATATATGCCAGACGCGCGTTTCGTCTAGAAAAGACTCTACGCTACGTACATGAGATACGATTACTTCGATATAGTTTCTAAACTTGTGCTAGTAGCAGCTTCACTTATTCCAAATACTAGTATGTAATTTCTTCCCAAAGAAAACTCAAAGATATTTCTTAGAAGTTCCCTGTTATTATTTCATATTTTTCTTTAAAGGACTGTGACTCGAATGATAACTATCTTCTTTGGTTTTTCTAACCTATATTAAAAATAGTTTTATTCTAAATTGCATGTTTGCCTATAGGTTGACATATAGCCTGGTTAAATGTGTCAGTCAATCCCTTGTGATCACCTCGATTTTAAATCAGGCCTAATGTACAATCCGGTCGATTTGTAATAAAAGACAATACATTCTCACTGTATAGTTTATAACTCGAAAGTTATAAGAACTGTGTAAGTGATTTTGCTCATTAATGAAAAGGGTTTTAAAAGCTCGAATGTATCAATCATTATGAACGGCTAGAGAACAATTGTCGTACAGGTATATGAACAACTTAATTCCTTAGGCAATTTTACATTTAAAAAGTTAATTGTACGAAATAAATAATCTTAAATTCAAGGTTTTGCTTTATGTAAACTGCAAACATATATTTCTACGAAATAAATAATCACAAATTCAAAGTTTCGCTTGATGAAAACTGCAAACGGCGTCAATTTGATTGTCTATCGAAAAAAGAATTAATCAACTAGAAAATCAATTGTCGTACAGGTATATGAACAGCTAAATTTCTTCAGGCAGTTTTACATTTAAAAAGTAAAGAAATCCTGAACGTCATAGAGTTATTACAATGTCACAATTACCGAATGATTAAGTTGAACATTTACGTATTTTTTCATACTGTCACACTTTACAAAAAATATTGTATTGGAGGTTGTATAACGATCGAATATACCAAACATCAAAATCAATTAACAAACGCATGACTTGTACAGATATATGAAAAATCATACTTCTTCAGGCAGTTATGAATTAAAAAAAGAAATCCTGAATGTCATATATTTCTATGAATTAATTATCCCATACATCACAAATTCAGGGATTCGCTCCATTTTAACTGCAAACGGTGTCAATTCGATTGTCGATCGTTAGAAAAATAATGATTACCAATTTAAAGCCAAATAAGTTTATAACACCAAAGCTTATTAATACGCTTGAATGTATCTGCATGTAAGAAGGTATGCGAAATAATTCCCCTGACAATTTATTATTTAAAAAATACAAGAAATCGCGAACGTAATATAATAATTTATAAAATTAATCACCACATGCAACACATATTCAATCAATCAATTTTTCAATAAATTTTACTGCAAACGGTGTCAATTCGATTGTTGCAATGATTACCAAATATCTTATATTATGCTTTTAGCTTGACAGCGACGC
Organism: Mytilus galloprovincialis; assembly: GCA_037788925.1. NCBI lineage: Eukaryota > Metazoa > Mollusca > Bivalvia > Mytilida > Mytilidae > Mytilus > Mytilus galloprovincialis. Next base: position 55,208,910 of record CM075338.1, on the reverse strand, counting down.
AATTTTCGTTAAACAAAAACCCGGTCAGAAAGTCACTCAAACATTTGCCCTTGGAATAGAAACAATGACAGATGAAAAGTATATTGTTGTAGCTGCAGTTGTGCAGAATAAGATGTGTTGGAAATGGACTTGGCTTAGAGGAAAAGGCTTTCCAATAGAATGTCCTGGACATGAAAAATGTACAGCAAATTTATAGAGCTGCTGCCCTGTCAAAGTACGAGCTGGGAAAAGTGTTAAGAATTCAGCTATGATCCAAGGAATATCTTGCACGGTATGTGACCACAGATGGCGATGGACGTTCAGCTAAAGGTATTGAAGACGCTCTTACAGCTCTTGAACCAATGTGGAAAGACTGACAGATCATGCACATTTGGGACAGTCTCAACTCAGGGCCTCTTTACAAGCGAAATACAGTGCCGGAATGTTCCATGGAAAACCAACAGAGGAAAATAAACAACTGAGGACAGTGTCTAGCAAAGATCAAGAGTGCAGATGCTCCATGATGTTAAAGAAACTTATGGAGAAATATGACAAAGTAATCGATGAAATAGGCAAAGACTTGCCAAAAGTGGACAATTCTTGCCGCAGCGACGGTATTAAGTTGTCCAATTCACTCAGTATATCCATCCCGAAATAGGTTGATGGACAAAACAGTTGGTATCTTAAACAGGACATTTGAACAATTGCAAGATAAGTCAAATGAGCCAATTGTAATACTATGAACCAGTTCTGGTCATGGGCGCAGTCCGATATGGAATCCAAATCAGGCTTTGAATGTGCTGGAGAATGAAAATGTGTCTCATACTGAAATACCACGTTCGGTTAAAGAAAATGAGTAATGAATAAAAAAAGTTTTGGGACGATTATGGTACATGGGATTCCAAATCAACCTTAACTAAGACGACATATTTTGGACGAAAAAATGATAGCAATTTGGTTTCATGTGTTAAGAAGAATTTTCTTAATTGTAAAAAAAATTAAAAAAAAATAATTATTGCATACGAACCACAACCCGCTTCTTATTTGTTTATCCTTAAACGTCATTTTGTTTCTTTGAAAAGAATGAATTCTTATAAAAATGAATTAAGTTTGTATAATAAAATGCCTGGCCATTCACTTGAAACTATGAATAAAGCCATTGCAGAATACATAGGAACTTATCCTATTAAAAAAGTCAATAAGCATGGAAACGCGTACATGAAAAAATCAAGAATATAGCAGAACTACAACTGAGACTTAATCCCAAGTTAGATCGGAGATAGAAGCTGGTAAATCAGACAGACTTTCACTGATTAATTTTACGCTGAACATCAGTACGTAACTCAATATATTTCCAAAACGTAAAGCATCATGTAAATAATGAAAACAAAATCCTTTCAACAAACAAAACATTGATTCTTATATGCAAACTGTACTTGATATTAACTGTGCCAAGCATCATCTCTTTTAAAGAAGATGTTCAGACCACAGCAAACCTATCAAGTGTTATCTGTTATACTGATGTCCAAAGGAAACATTTTGCTAGTGCCGGTATGTCATCAATAATTTGGGCGCCTGCTGTGTTACGACAATTGTTTACCAGGAAAACAAACATAAACGTGCAGGGAAAACACAAACCAAATAATATTGGCGTAAATGACAAAAACGCAAAACAAACTTAGTTTGGGAATAATTGTGTGGTAGAAGCAGATACTACGATAGATTTTACCGCTAACGTCACTGAAATAGAAAGAATATATATGACCTCGTTGGTCTATACCTCACACGAAAAGGTATATCTACTTTTAGGTATTACGTGTGCAATGCACGAAAAACAGAGTCAAGTATTCCATTGCAATGGGAAAACAATAATTGTGAGTCAATTGATCACATCTTGACACTAAATCAAGATTTGAAGCTTAGCCTGAGCAACTTCCAGAGTTGATTACTAAAATACAAAAACAAATAAAGTTGCAAGAAAGTTTTGTCAGTGGCGCAATGGGTATGGAGACTGAGCTAAGCTCCACAGTAAGCAAGTCATTTTCAATGCACAAAATCGAAGAATAAATCGGAGGAAGAAAAGGCATTTGCATTGCAAATATTCTTGACTTATGGGAGAAAGTTAAACGCAAACCCCGAGTGGTGGCCAGAAAATCTCCAAAACAAGTACGTAAAATTTTTTCTTCTTCTAATATGGACCCTAAGGTAGATCACCCACGTCCTGGTCGTCGTGGGGTCTGAAAACACGCTCAAATAATTAAGATGGCAAAGCCTTACTGACAGTTTTACAAATAAAGCATCTTCCAAAATGTGCACACCACCATGTACCTACAGTATAACGATTGTGTTAGATATGAATATTAACACGCAGACACTATAACAAAGCATGGCTGAGCGTTCTACACATGCAGCATCGCATTGATATAAGAAGAGTACAGTTAGAGGATATAATTAATCAATGCATTAAGAAATTATATTCGATAATGCCGACTCTATATTTATTTATCTGTACTCGTTTATTCATACACTGATTTTGCTAAAAAAAAAACAGTACAATATCTTTAACATATTCGTTATATTGATTGTTGATTGCTTAACGTCCAGTGGCAAATATGTCATGCATATTCAGGACGAGAACAAGTTCACAATAAATACAATAGGTAGGTCTCGTCATAATAGAGGCCATATGGGATGATGGTCGGGGGACTGCCACTGGAAAATGATGGTATTTTGGATAAGGACAGAATTTTGCCTTGCAACAGGCCACCTACGGATCCCTCAATGAGTTGTTGCAAGGGTTCTTAACGTGCAAAGAGCATGGCACTCTCTTTACACGAGGCATCGGATTTAACGTCCACATTCTGACCGGACGTGACTGCGAACTTGATACATCCTGCACAGCCAAACGGACGCCCCTCTTTGACAAGCGTTTTACTGCCGGTCGGGAGAAGACCAGGTGACCATATTTCTATTCCCCAGTCACCCTTGGGGTCATATTCTTTATACAATCCCTTCCTTTCTTACATATATTTAATTTCTTCATGTATAAATACAATATAAAAAACAACACAATCCCTTACTCCTTCTCAAATGTTTAATTTCTTCATCTATCAATATATTAAAAAAAATATCAATTTATTTCTGCCCATATATTAAAAAAAAAATACAGTTTTTAAATATTTATTTTGAATATAAGTGATCTAAAAAAAAATAAAAACATGTCGCTAAATTATTCCTTTGTCTCTAATTAGCGAGACCATTCGAGGCAACTTTTCGATGACGGTGACCTCATCCTGTGTCAGGAATATTCAATTATCTGCAAAGGTGTTGGTAGTGGAGCCGTTCATCGTACTTGTCCCCATACCAGATCACTGCCTTACAAATGGATAAAACCTTTTTACTTCTAGAAATCCTTAGAAATTCATCAACTTCAGCAGCTATTTTAAACTATATGACAATATCAACAAACATGAAGGTGTTCATAGAGCACGGAGTGTTAATTTGCCCAAAAATGAAGTTTACTCCAAAAATATGGAAGGCCGACTTCCTTCAGGGAGTACATAGAAATAACAACATACCTGGAACCTCGACACAACTTAAACGTACGCATAAAGGAGTAGAACTTTCAAAACGAGGTAAATTTCACCAAAGAAAATGAACATTGACTATAAATACAACCTCATTGGTTGATATCTTTGGCGGAAGTACATGTGATACATCCTCATTCTTTCAATATCCAAGCTGTGGGAAGGTCGTGCTCCACGTGTTGTCGGCAAAGTAACTATATTCTTTAACTTTTACTTACATTTGCCTTGGTGGCAATATAGCCTTGGTGGCTTTAAGACCTTGGTGGTCATTTATATATGCCTTGGTGGCAAAAGACCTAGGTGGTCATTTATATATGCCTTGGTGGCAATAGACCTAGGTGGTCATTTTTATATGCCTTGGTGGCAATAGACCTAGGTGGTCATTTTTATGATTTTTTACATTTGCCTTGATGGCAACAATGAATTAAAAATACTAGCCTTGGGGGCGTCAAGACCTTGGTGGTCATTTATATTCGCCTTGGCGGCTTCTTGATAGAACTAGATGGTAATGTTTGACCTTGGTGGCAAAATGTTTTGGGATTTAGACCTTAGGTAGTTATTATCAACCCAGGTGGTCAGATATTTGTTATGCCGTGCGCCGGTTAAACGCAGGGCAAAGTGCTATCGCTATATAAAATATATGTGGAAGTGGGGGCTCTGGCCATTTTGGAAAATTGTAGTTGAAAGGAGAATAATAAATTGTTTATAGGATAAATAGTTTCTTTTGTTACTTTTGACTGTGTTGTGGACTTTTCATTTATTTTTACATCGTACATACTGATAAATATGCTATTTAAAGTGAATAATTTAGTGTGACATGTCACTTGATATTCATGTTTTTTATCGGAGTGATGTGTATTGAATTATAAGGTGTCTTCGTCGAGGTCCGCGTTCAGCGGTCTGTTTGATTGTACATATAATTGAATAGAATGTTTTTGTTTTCAGATGGTGTTACCTACAGCTTTGACAGGGGTGACGAATGAAGGAGAAGTAATACGACATTGCACGATGATTCATGTTAATGAGTTTGAACAACCTTTTTAAAAGGAAAGGATTTTTTCTAATCAGAATATGGTGAGAACAAAATGCAATTGAAGTAATGTTTTGATTTCTGAAAATAGGAAAATAATGCATGGGGAAAATATTGGTACTACACTAAATTATGTATGTCTGTGTTGAGAAAGGTAGAAGAATAGAAGATGCCAATATGGCACGGTACTAAAAAAAATAAAAAAAAAAAAAAAATGGAAGCAGCTTTATGTTCAAATGAACCTATTTAAAAGTAATGCTAGTAATTTTTCCGTAATTTCATGATGTTTTCTTTGGATGTGTAATTAATTTCATTGATGTGTTGAAATATGTCACAAAAATCTTTTTGTCATGGGAGATTAAATAATGGTTGCAATTGTTTTGTTTTATCTCAATTAATAAATAAATATAATGTTGAATGATTTTGTATACTAGTACAAATGTATACTTAAATTTTATGTATGGTTAAATTTTTTAATTTAAATTTCTTTGTCTACAGTTCGAGGGACACTGATTCCCTAGTGGTTTTCCACGTGGATTGTAGGCAAAGGGATTTTTCCTTTTTAAAGTGTGACTAATGCTGTCTTTAGTACAAATACACAATTTGTTATTGGTTAATATATTTTCAGTAGACATGTGAAGAATCGAGTGGAAATACAATTGTCAATGTTCCTGATTATGAAGTAAAGAGTGTGTTTGATTCAACAACAGTAAAGAAAGAGACAAGCCAGCATAGTTTACACTTGGAGGTTAAGTCCCTTTGCTTACAAGCTTTCCACATGCTGAAGATGTTATTAGAATAATGACAATGTTCATTTTGATATGAGTTCATTGCCTTAACTCAACTTTTAAAAGTCCGTATGTGGTCAAATTCATGAGAATTTATTGAATTATGAACGATTTATAAAGAACTGTTTACATGCATCTTTAAATGTTTAGAAGTGTTTTAAAGTAATTTTAAAAGGAATAATATTTAATAAAAGTGTTGAATTTGTTTTGAGTATTGGGAATACTATTCCTTAAGGGAAAGCCTTGCTAGTGGTATATTTTGAGATTGGCCTGCAAATATGCTGTATGGACTATAGAGTTTTCTATGCCCATAACTTAACATGAACTGGATGCAAGATTATATCAATCACTGAGGATATGTGTACAACCTCATTGGTTGATATCTTTGGCGGAAGTACATGTGATACATCCTCATTCTTTCAATATCCAAGTGGTGGTTGGTTTAAGGGCTATGTTTGGTCAGGCAATACATATTGCCTGTTTTGGTTGATGAGGTTCTTGATAAGTCCTCCCCTCTCCCACCCATAAGTACCAAAATGTGGATATGTTTTTATATTTATATTTCAATATTGGTTTTACATGTATGAATTTTGGGTTGATGAGCACGAGACAACATTAGAAAAACATTAGCATTACCATGGGATCATGTTGACAAAACAATCCTTCGCTTTATCGATTTTCAAGGGAAAGGTCAATTAGGGCAAGTGTATTGGCATGTTTGTGTTTGCTTTTTCATTACAACGGTAAAAATAATATTATATATCTCGGATGACAATAATGTTGATTATAATGCTTCATTTTATGAGCTCCAGAGCAGTTTTATAACTGAAAAACAACTGCACTATATCCAGTGAGCTCTTCTGCATTGCATTGTGCATGGTAGTCCACATTTTGGTTTCTGAAACGTTAAGATATTATCTTGTATTCGGTTCTTTCCTCTAGAGTTTTCTATGCCCATAACTTAACATGAACTGGATGCAAGATTATATCAATCACTGAGGATATGTGTACAACCAAGATTACACGCTAACCTTAGCCGTTCAGGAAAGAAGATTAAAGCAGAACGCAGAAAAGCTTGCAGAGCATAAGACATGGAAAGAAATGAACTAAAAGCATGACTATTACTGCAAAGGTCAACTAGATCCACAGCCTGCCTTACAGTTCTAGGACCAGCCAACTACTGCAAACCAAAGCTTCCAAGACCTGATGCAGACTGCGAAACCAGAGCCTCGAGATGGCGTCCGTAAAATTTACGAAGGGATGATTTCAAATTCACCATTTGGAACTCTTGGTTTAATAGCTTCCTTGTGAGCCGTAACCCTCTATCAAGAAAATCATGATAGGAAATGCAAGCACGGGAATATCGTATCAATTGGGAGATATATACCCCGTATGCAGGTGCTGCTGGAACGTTGCTACTTAGAAATGGAAAGTTCACAATTGGAAACTATGCGAATGATCACTAACGCAGTTAAGATATTGTCCCGCTTGGTAAAAAATATGTCAGTGAAAGGCAACTTAATATGTGCATCTGTTTAAAAACTAACCTTATTTCAAATATACTACTTCATCAGCAAATCAACACGAAATAAATGTCCTGTGAATAATCAGCCTACTAAAAACCTTTTTAACAGATAATCGTTCATGGTATCTGTTTTCTTGTAATTAATTGGGATTGACATACTTTCTAATATTCTTCGGCAGTTTCGGGCTTCCAACAAAATTATCAGGATTTTTATGTCTCGTAAGTGTTCTAGACGGACCTGTTATCTTTGCCGTGGTTTGGCTTTGAATGGGACTGTCTTGGCTGTTAAGAAAAGAAAATAAGTTTCTAATGTAATTTTAATTCGCCGCAACCGCTAAGTCAAGTAATACAATTTACAATACATGATGATATATTCAAACGTAGCAAATATGACCCGGATAAAGATCAATCTTGATATCATTTGAACTATTGTTGTATTCGATAGGACCGAAGAAATATTGCATAGCGAACTTGTAGAGTAGTTATCTTAGCTAAAGGCTTTACATGGTATATTAACCTTTACTATGATTAATTTAAAGTGAACGTGTTAAGTTACCATTTCATCAAGTTTGTTAACCAAAAAATGTTATCATTTATTCAATTTTAAGTCACATTACTGTAAAATATACGTAAATTATGGATTGTCCGATTGAACAAAATAATTTTTTTTTTAAAGTAAAATATATTTCCTCATAGTTGACCCCTTCCTTCTACAATACATGTATCTCTCCTTCAGGCACTTTAAAATGTTAAAAAGAAGAAATCCTAAATATCATATAGATTTGTAAATTGCCACATGTTCCGATCATCTGAAAGCACAAAATAATTTGACATCTAAGATACAATGATCAGTGTGAAATAAAACTTTATGGATTTCGTTTGACATTTATCTGGAAAATAACTTTGTCGTAATTAGTACGTTCAGTCTAGATTTACAGGACCGGTATGATTCAATTATTTAAATCACACACTATAAGTTTATTGGAGATGTATCAATTAAATAATTAAACATGATGGGACACGTCACACAGGTAACTGATAATAACTTTGTCGTTACTAGTACAGTACGTTTCATAGCCAGAAATTAGTAGTGGTTTTGCTAATTAATATTCATAATATGTAAATGAAAATTGTACCACGTGATAGTACTTTGAACTGGACTGGCTTGATAGGCTTGATATCATTAAAATCTTTAAAACACGGATATTATAAGTTGCCCGTCACAGAGTCCTTATTTACAATCACTTTGATATTTCCGTAAAGTTGTCAGGCGGTCAAAATCAAAACAATGAACGCGAATTTAGTGAATTTTTCGTGCTTTCGTGAGTTTATTCTTTTTGAAATAGTGACATTTTAATTTTACGTGGGAACCTAGAGTTCAACGACTACACATACAAGGTTTGGACTTGCTTATTCTTTGGAAATTCAAGTTTCATATTTCACCCCGGCAACCTGTTTTTGTAATGACCTTGTAAGCCAATTTTCAACACGAAGTTTGCAAATTTGACGTTTCAGCCATTTTAGCCTGTATTTTACACTGCAATGTTAAAAGCCTCTCGCTTCGATTTTTAAAATAGCTCAGGAACCTGTATTTTTGCAACAACAGTAATTATGTTTCGTTTAAATGGTGTATATTGTTGTGTATATTCATTTTCTGCCCCGGCAACCTGTCTATCACTTAAATTAAAATTAAAACAGACCTTTTTTCAAAATTTCGTATCATTTTAATGTAATTTCCGTGACCCGTATCCGATTTTTTTAGTATAATATTCAAATAAGCAAAGTGGCGTTGATTTCTGGATATGTTTAGCATCTTTGACTAAGTAATCAAGTTAATTTCTACAATAGAACCCGATAAGCAACATTATACTGTCAGGTAGAAAAAAAGCTTTGCCGTTGTTGGTATTTACACTTAACTTTTAATTATTAATCGATTGGAAATGGTGAGAGGAACAATTATTCATCAAGTGGTGGTCCCTTGCAGTACAAGTGTCTATAAATCTGTCTTTCAGATTCACAGATGAATTTATAATAATGATTAATAAATCAGAATTTGTCAACATTAAAGGTTTTCAAATCTTCTTCTTCTTCCGAATACGGGAGTAGACTCCTAGGTAGGAGTGTAAAACTTCCCGGAACTTGTGTGCTATGTACATATGGACTTAATTTAAAAATAATATGACAAAGAAAAATCATTATCAATAACATATATACATTATGTACAGTGGCTTTGTAGTTTAAATTAATAAGTTGTTGTGGATCCTTCAAGTGTTAGAGTGGATATGCCACTTTTGAAGGATTCCAGGGTGTCAGACATACCTATTGCTTCAGGTAGTGAGTTCCAGTTCGAAATAGTGCGAGGATAGAATGAAAATGTATAGAAATCTTTATTTGTAGATATTTGCCTAAATTTATGTTTCCCCCTAGTACGTCTATCAGATATTGTTAAATTGTCCTTAGGAACTTCCACTAACCCCCAATTTATTTTATACAGCATAGTTAATCTAGCTTTTTTCCTTCTTATTTCTAAATTTTCCCATTCCAAAGATTTAATTAAGTTTGAAACTGCACCAGGGGATTTGTCTTTATAATCATTGAAGACAAACCTGGCTGCCTTACGCTGTACCTGCTCAACCTGAGTGATTTGATGTTTTTTGTACGGATCCCAGACAGGGGAAGAGTATTCGACGACTGGACGGACAAGTGATGTGTACGTTTAACCTTACGTGTGCAGTTTTTCAGGTTCCTACGAAGAAAACCTAAGGTTTTATTTGCCTTACAAGTAATATTGTTTATATGTGTTCCCCAATCAAGATCATGGCTTATAGTTACGCCTAAATATTTACTGTCTTTTACTGCTTCTAAAACATGATTGTGCAATATATAATCAAAAGAGGAAGGTTTACTTTTTTTTAGAAATATGAATTACATAACACTTCTCAGGATTAAAATTTGAATTACATAACACTTCTCAGGATTAAAATTCATTTGCCAGTCTTCTTCCCATTTTACTAAACTAGATAAATCTTTTTGAAGTAATTGTGCATCAGAACTATTATTTACATTTCTATACAATAAACAGTCATCTGCAAAAAGTCTTGCATTGCAAGTTACATGTTCGGGTAGGTCATTAATAAAGAGTAAAAATAATGTCGGGCCTAAAACTGTTCCCTGAGGCACACCAGAGTCAACAGCTAATTTTGAAGATTTAACACCATTTAATATTACTTGCTGTTGCCTGTCAGCTAAAAAGTCATTTATCCAATTTAAATTTTGATTTCTAATACCATAAAATTCTAATTTCTGGGCTAATCTTTGATGGGGAACTTTATCAAAAGCTTTGGAAAAATCTAAAAGTATGACATCTATTTGGTTACCATATCCTAATGATTTTGCAAGATCTTGTATGCTGATGATAAGTTGGGTTTCACAAGACCTTTTACTTCTAAACCCATGTTGACTATCATTTAATATATTATTAATTGTAAGATGTTTCCTTATGTTGCTTGTTAAAATATGTTCTAGAATTTTGCAACATATTGCAGTTAATGAAACTGGTCTATAATTAATAGCGTTATGCTTGTCACCTTTTTTAAATATTGGTACAACATTAGCCTGCTTCCAATCATTTGGGATTTTACCAGTATCAATAGATTTTTGGAAAAAGAATGTCAAAAATGGAGACAATTCTTCTGCAAAATTATGTAAAAAATATGCTGGCAGATTATCAGGGCCAGTGGCTTTGTGTGGATTTAAGTGTTTAAGTAACTTTAATAAGCCATTATTACTAATAAATATGTCTGGCATAGTGGGGTGGGGACTAGTACCTTTATTTGGCATAGAGGATGTATCTTCGGTAGTACAAGCCTGTTTAAATTGTCCATTTAGGATGTTAGCTTGTGTATTCGGCTCACTATATAATAAACCATCCTTTCCTTTTAATGGTGACACTCCAGATGTTAATCCAAATTAAGCTTGTTTCCAAAAACGTGTAAATCTGACATGTTTTTCAAGTCATATTTCTCTTTTAACAGTTTAATAAGCGAAACAGTGTTTGAAAGCTTCTAGAATGGTTTTTGACTTGATTTATGAATAATGTGATTATAAACCGAAGATACAGTTGACGTCGTTCAGATCTGTTCCCACTTCACATCAAAACAAATATCGTCATCGTAATGTATTAGTCCTTGGACACTACAGTACGGACTCTCTATCGTTTTGGTCGATTTTCATCGTCTATAATTTTCTGTTTGATATAACCCTATAAATGGTGACTATACAGAATGTGACCAGATTCGGGGAATGCCATTTTCATTGATTTTACTAATCCTGATTCTTCGCCCGCCAGCAACAAAAATAGTTAATTTCACTCTAAGATGGTTATACCATTTTGCTAAAAATGTCTTAGTCGCTGTCGTCGTGAATGTCGTGAATGTAAGTCGGACCCATAAATATCGGTGGTTCTTTTGTCTTCTCTATAACAAGGGCATCTGCTTGTAACTGTCACGTGCATATTGAAGAGGTAAAACATCTTTTCTACCCCTTCGATCGATAGTCGGGAACAACACATGTGTTTGATGTCTTCTAGCTGGGAATCTGAATCGAGAATCACGCAAGGTAGGTGCCTTCCCTTTTTCGTTTGATAGATCGGACAATAGGTAGTTTTCAATCCTGGAAATTGTCCTAAATTTTAGGTTGCAGCTAAACTTTTGTTTACGCTTTGTTCTCACCAAGAAACTCTTTTTTTTTTTATAATTGGTGACTTCCCTTTTTCTTGTATGAGAGAATAGACAATAGTATCTTTATCACCGGCTGTTATTTGTAAATTTCGTTTTTGTGGTCCGCGATATTTTTCACGACTTATAGATTGGTCTATTTCTTGTATCTTGTATTTGGTATTTTAGTGAATTGAACGAATCAGGGCCTTTTTATCAAAAAAAAGTTGTCATTGTTTGAAGATTGCGAGAAAAATTCCAAGTCATACCATGGAATTATTATAATGATAAATTAATCGCTCACAGGTCACAAAACAAATCTATTTGTACATAAAATATTCATACAGTTAATAAATTGTTTTACATCATGACTTTAAAAATGCAGTTATAATAAGTAAAAGAAGTGAAACTTTTAATTTAAAATAAAGTTTTTGTCCAGCTGTTAGTTTTTTTCCATTTTTGATAATACAAAATCTATCTCCTCTACATTAACTTTTTTCGTGAAAGGTACATTAAAATTTTGAAATCGCATCTAAAAATAAATTTGATTTTTTTGCAATTTTCTTGCATATCTTTAAAAGCGTTTTAAAATAATTAGGCGGCCGTTATTAAACAATTTTGATACTTAAACATGCATGTTCACTATTAATCATATGGACACAACCGAAATAACTTTATAAATTATAAGGGTTTTTGTTAAATGGAATTATGAAAGATTTATATGACCGTTATTGCGACAAGTTCCTGTATCAAGCTGTTTTATTTTGCCTGAGACTATTTACATCTCCAGTCTTGGCAATTAACTTCCAATTTCACTACTGTTCTACGATGTTTTCGAGACTACCTGTATCAACTAATTTTTAACTTATGATGGATTCAGAACGCTCGTTACGACCAAAGAGAGATATAGACTGAAAAAAAACTACATTTTGATGAAGCTTTGCCATTAGAGAAAGCTCAAATGAAAAGAGCAACTTTTGCTGACACATTTGAAGAAGAAAGACTTATTTTAAAGAAGATATCCAAGAATGAGGTGTTTTTTTCCTTTCATATGGTAATTTATTGTAAGTTTTTTAATTATTGTAACCAGAGACATATAATACAATTTACAACACTTTTTGCTGCATGCTCTAATGATGTAGCCACTTATATAGAATAGAACGCTCTGGTCTTTGTCGGAAAGTTATGATTGTTGAATGTTAGACTTCTGTGTTTCATGTAAACATTGTTGGTTCAGAAGTTGATTTATGAGCTCACGCATGAACACTTGCATGAAGTTTTTGAAATCGGATTCAAGAAATTCATTACTACTAAACAGGGTGCTGTATGCCTCTGTCACTGATTTACTTAATCTTACTTTATGGAATTTGGAGAAGAACATTTCTCTATCATGAGACAAGCATAAATTAGCATTAAATTTGAACAAGTCACTGAATCAGCTTTGGAACAATTGTTCAACTTCATTGTTTGTCTTACATTGCTTTGTAATTTCTGTTATAGCTGAATCACCAAATAGATTTTGAATAGGATCTGATATAATGCTGTCTGCTGTATCTATGTAGGCAGAGTGAAATATTGTGTCATATGTAGTACTGAAATTGCATTGACCATCTGTATTTTCTTTTTTTTTACATCAATTTTGTTGGATTTCTCTTTAGACAGATTAGATGCTGAATTTGTAACCCTATGGTCATATGCTGTAAGAAATGAAAAAAAAATATTGAATATGAATGTACATTCATGACATTATAAAAAGATGTGTGATAATAAAAATATTATTTATACCTGGAATGATTTGAGTTCTCTTATATTTTGGGTTAAAGACTGAAAAAGGATGGAATCATATGCAGTAATATTTTAGATACGTTGTATAAATACAACTTCTGATAGATTCTCAGTCTGACTGGTCCTTTTCTATTTAGAATAATAGGATGTATGCTGGTGTTATGTTTACAGATGTCATTTGATTTATCCAAACGCAACACCAAATTAATTGGTTCATAGGTTTTATAGATTTGCTAACTGTGGGTGTAAACAATGACAAAAAACAAACAAGAACACAAAATTTAAGGGCTTGTGATAATGATGAAATATATTAATCATGCCTTTATTCTGTATGTGCCTTTCCCAAGTTATGAGTTTGTAATTCAATTGTCATTTGTTGCTGTACATCATACTTGGACTTTTTTGTACATATTTCAGGCCATTACATGTTTTGAGTTGTTAAACCTTTTTCATAAATGGACCTTTTATAGTTGATATTGCAGCATGGATTTTACTCATTGCCGAAAGCTGTGTGGTTACGTATAGTTTTTAATTTTTGGGCCATTTGGTTTCTTGTGGAGAGTTAAATATTATATTGCAGATACATATACTGTATGTGAGACCAGGGGAAAAAATGTCATACAATATTGGACGACATCAAAAGTATAATTTTAGATAAAAAACTTTATTCATATAGTTTTTTCACTGACCCCCCTACCCCCGTCCCCCTCTTAACTTAATTTGGGAAAAATTAATTGACCAACACGGATATACATGTATATAAAATCGATGTCAATTAAACAAAATTTGCAGCAATTTTGACCCACCTACCCCATAACTATTTGAAATAAGTTCATTGATTTGTTGATGTCGTCCCTAACACATCAATATAAAAAGTATGAAACATTTGTCACTGGACGTTAGGTAACCATCAATTAATTCAGCCTGATCAACAACAAAGGTAGACCTTTTCATGCAGTTTGTATAAAGTAAAAGAAAAGAGGTTTTAACTCACACATCATGTCAAATAGTTGTAAAACTATATATACATGTGTATGGCTGTTTTAAGGAGATTTTTAATAAGTCCAAATGAAACATGTAGGGTTCAAAAAAGCATATAAACCATGAACTGGTGAATGCTTTGAAGTCTTGCCAAGTTACTAGTCGTGCAACAGAATATTATGTTTCTAAATACAAAAATTTTACACGAAAAGGTAGCAACTATATATAAAAAGGAGATGTGGTATGATTGTCAATGCAGACATTAACAACTATAGGTCACCGTACGGCCTTCAACAATCAGCAAAGCCCATACTGCATAGTCCGCCGTAAAAGGTCCCGATAAGACCATGAAAAATCAAATCAAACGAGAGAACTCACGGCCTTATTTATATATATAAAAAAAAAATTACGAAAAACAAATATGTCACACATAAACAAACGAGAACCACTGAATTACAGGCTCCTGACTTGGGAAATAAAATCGGACTTCGACATATTGCGTGCACATGAATGTAGTTTATTACAAATGAGACATAAATTGCCATTTTCTATTAAATATAAGTCCTAAATACACAATCCGTGAAAAGGAGAAACCATAAATTTACCGACAATCATATAAAAAACAACTCAATGCAAGCTCATAATGAAATTTCGAAAATCACACTTAGAAAACAACAATTTACCGACAATCCTAAAAAAAACAACTCAATACAAGCCCAATTAATAATGAACACAAAATGTAATCAACTTTTAAGGATCTATATAAATCAATTCAATTTAATTCTTAATTACTTTAAGCACATTATGCTTATCAGTGCAATAAATACATGAAATCATGAATATCAGACAACATGGACAAAGTCAATCATGATTAACGATAAATATACAAACAAATTAAGTTTTTTTTTTAACACATTAATCATCTTTGCTTTTTGTAAATAGTAGTTTTGGAAAGAGTGTGGACACCTGTGGTGTAACAACGTCTTGTTTACAAGGTGTAAATTAAAACTCTTTTTCACAGGTTGTGATTTACCAGACCATCGAATATACATGTCACTTGTGAAATTATATCTCCGAGACAGGTGTATATTCAATAAAAACCCATTATGAAACTATCAAATAAAATGAACTCTGATACAATTTATCAAGTATTATGTATATAATATCTTTTTTTTAAAATTTAAATTCAATATCAAATTATGTCTCTTTTTCAATAATATAAATAATACAAATCAAAATTAAATGACATTGAAAAAAATAATTATGTATGAACTCAAATTATTTAATTAATTATGTTAAATTTAACACTGAAACAGTTAATTTATGCTTACACATTCGTCCTTACTTCGAGAACTTTTAATACTTTGAAAATGCCCAAAGAGATCTCGCGAGGTTTAAATCTGGCCGTGTGATATTACGGGATTTCGCCGAGTTGCCAATCTCTTGTATTATATGTCTGTTGTAACTGAATTGATATCTTATATTAGACAAAATATAGTTATCTAAAATAAATAAGAAAAGTACTTTTTATGATCTTCCTGTGGCAAGTTTTTGAACAGTAACTGTTTTATGACTAGTAGCAGAATAATTGGAAATACGCATGTTACATCACTTTATATCTTTATATTTAATTGTGGAAGTGTAAATATAAATGGCTGCAAATAAATGATTAAAATTATAAAATATCAATCAAATATAGAAATGAAATAATACGTCGACAAGCAATTCGAAAAGTATTTTATTGAATACATGATCGTATAAACGTACAGACAGATCACATGCATAATGAGGATATTTTAAAAGTGATATAATTTTAAGATGTTTTAAAAGTAAAAATTTCCACATCATATCAGTAACTGAATAGTTCTTGCTGTGATATGACCACGGAATATCTCTTCACATCTTATCTAGAAGTAGTCTGTTCACTAATTAAAGAAATATTTACCTGGGTTTGACGTCGTATGTGACACGATGGAGAAATTACCTCTTTAAAAATTACACTTAAAACTGAGAAATATTCTTCGAATACGATAGAAGTACTTGTTATTCCCAGAGTCCGAAAAGTGAACTAATTGTCTTCGTAGTCTTCTGAAAAAAGTATTTCTGGGAATTTCACCAACTTATAGGTATATTGATCCAATATCCACCCGTTTAAAGTATGGATCACATTTCCGACCTTACATTGATTACGTGCTACGTGTACAATGTTTCGAGTTCTTTCGGAATTATATTCCAGGTAACTCTCTTCAAAGGTCGTCCTTTTATGTTTTTTATTCTCTAAATGTTTATTTGTTTATTATTTTGTACATTTCATTTATTATTGTACCTTTTATTTATCATTGTTCGTTTTATCAACGTATGGATCACTGGTTTTGGTTGTTAGATTTAGTTTAAGATACGTTTCAATATGCATTTTTCATTGTCAGCGCACCTTCCTTTGGTTTTAAGGTGTAATACCACCATTGATTTTCCCCTATTAGTCTTTGTTAAATTGGCACTTTTAAAAAAAATGTACAGTATTTACCTTTATTTCAACCAAAGAAATACTTTGCATGAATAAAGTTTAATCCTGTCCAGTGCTACAGTGAAAATTTCACACTACATTTCATTGCATATAAGAAAGTAACCAGCACCGGAAGTAAACAACCCAATTTTTACACTATTATTTACTGGTTACCTGCTTTGGTAACTAGGTAACCTTAACTTTCCAAAATATTTTATAAGACCATCAAAAAAACAAAGAATGATGCTTTCAGACACCCAACATACATGTTTATGACTCAGAAAAAATTAAGTGCATTGAAATGCAAGGTTAATTTTCTACAGCTGTCAAATTCAAGGGAATATTTTTTTAGACCTACTTTCGTATGCAACCGGATGTGCCGTATCATGATTTGGTGGTGCATTGAAATGCAGGGTTAATTTTCTACAGCTGTCAAATTCAAGGGAATATTTTTTTAGACCTACTTTCGTATGCAACCGGATGTGCCGTATCATGATTTGGTGGTATTACACCTAAAGAACACCTAAATGTCAAATAAACTTAATGTATTTTTTTTTCCCTCCAATTGCAAGTTATTTCAAGCATAACTGCCAAGTTTTGTTATAGTCAGATCTATAGTTTCAGAGAAAATCACTATAATGTAAGGTCATATCCTACGGCGATTTCAGTCTTATTTCTTCGAAAAATCTTTTTTTCAGTGTATCATTATAAAATGCAGTGTTGACTAATATCTGATCATATACTCATGATCTAAGCATTCAAACAATTAAATAGGATACAAAAGACAACTTTAAGATGATATACAATTTTATTGCACCTTTTAGAGTTCATTTGAAGGTCTGTTTTGGTCTGTTTTGGTCCATTTTCCTTCTTCCTTCTTTTTTCATCAAAACTTGATATCTTTTGCCTAAAAAATAAAGCAAATGTAATTATTTTCCCAGGAAAAATGAAAGAAATGTAATGTCAAATCAACAATTAAAGTGTTTTAGCTGAAAGAACTGTTTCTATAAATGTTAACAGTCTCCACCGAAGTTTCTATAAGCCCTGATGTGTAACTTGAGTTTTTGGTCTGTTCCCCGAGTATGACAAATAACGGTTCCCTTTCAGTCAATCATAATTGTTACTGATATCAAAATCATTTCATTTATTTATTGCAGTATATTTCTAATAGATTTACACCTAAAAAGTACACTTTCTTGTATTTTACATTAAAATGAGGAGAAAGAGTAATAAAAAATACATCAAAATGGTTTTAAAAAGGGTTATGTCCCTTTGAATGCCGGTAAAAAAAATAAATTGGTACGAATTATAAAATTTAAGTATGTGAGACTGGATTCTGATGTGTATAAATCCAAGGCAAGTGTTTAGATGATGTTTTGTCGGTGCAAAATACAGATGGCACAATGGCAAATTGTAAACTTTTGCGGCCAAAACAAAAATAAAACATGACATTAGTTGATACATACCTCAATGCTAAAGTGTCATCTGCAGACCAATTCACATATAAGATTTTTCAACAGAATGCTTGTCAGATTCATGGTTAAAACTGAAATGAAAAATCACATGTTGTATAAACAAAACTGTAAAGGTGATTTAAAATTTGACACAGAGGCTCACGTAAAATTGGGATTAGCATGGCAAGCTATAAGAAAAGTCTCAATGTAATATATGTATGTTGATTCAAAAGTGTATTTCATAAATTAAATTATATCATATGAAGAAAAATAAGACTTCTCTTTAAAACCATTATTGTTTTACCATTTTAAATCAAACAGTCTTGGTAGGGTTTGTGTTTTCGACACCTTGTTGGGTGTGTACCACGACAAACTTGGCGGTCTTGGTTAATATGAGGCGGCTCGACAGACAAGTGCTCAGGGTTAATGCATCTCTTCTGATGACACAGATGAGACACATCAAATTCCTCTGATAGGTCAAATTTCTCAGTGTGCAACATGTATGCAAATCTGTGACCATACAAGGTTCTTTTTTTTCTGTCCCAAGGAAACCTAACACTATACACTGAATACAGCCTTGTCTGTCCACCCATTTGACTTAGCAAACACCCGTAAACCCCCATTTCAAGGCAAATTTTTCCTCAAACGTGCTTTCTGTGTCTCAATCCATTTCGAATAGTCCATTTTTACAACGTATGAACTAGTTTAGTAATAATTTTTAAAAATGAAAGTACAATAAGGTCACCAGTGCACGTGTAGTTTCCCTAAATAGGTGTAATACCACCATTGATTTTCCCCTATTAGTCTTTGTTAAATTGGCACTTTTAAAAAAAATGTACAGTATTTACCTTTATTTCAACCAAAGAAATACTTTGCATGAATAAAGTTTAATCCTGTCCAGTGCTACAGTGAACATTTCACACTACATTTCATTGCATATAAGAAAGTAACCAGCACCGGAAGTAAACAACCCAATTTTTACACTATTATTTACTGGTTACCTGCTTTGGTAACTAGGTAACCTTAACTTTCCAAAATATTTTATAAGACCATCAAATAAACAAAGAATGATGCTTTCAGACACCCAACATAAATGTTTATGACTCAGAAAAAATTAAGTGCATTGAAATGCAGGGTTAATTTTCTACAACTGTCAAATTCAAGGGAATATTTTTTTAGACCTACTTTCGTATGCAACCGGATGTGCCGTATCATGATTTGGTGGTATTACACCTTTTAGTGTAACTGTCTAATTAATTTCTGTTGGGAGACATTTATTTATTTCAAGTGTTTCTTAACGATTTCCCCAATGTTCCTGTTTCTTTTGAATGCTATTGTAGGTTTTTAATCAAAGAGATTTTTGAACTGTGGGTTATCTTGAATTAAATGCCAATGTTTTCTTATAATGATTTGTAAATTTTCCGCATTAGCGTGGTATTGTGTTATGAAAGATATATTATAGTTATCTGTGGTTTTGTTTATGCTTGTTTCTTTGTTTGTTTCTTTGTTTAATGTTTCTGTATGGGAAATATTTCTTATTTTTCAGTTGGTTTTGTAAAACATTTAATATCTAAGATATTTTCTTTTTGAAATCTCTGTCCTTTATACGTTTCTAAGTCTAGAAATTTTAAACTTTGTCTGTCAATTTCATAAGTAAATTGCAGTAGGTTGTGGTTTGTGTTTGCTATATCGAAAAGAAGTTTAACTTCTTCCGTAGTACCTTGAAATAAAATATATCCATCATCTTTCATACGTTTATGAAATAATATTTTGTTTTTGTGTGGAAAGATATTTATATGTTGGTATATAGCTATATCTGAGATTTGAGGACTTGCTACATGTCCTTGGCTAGCTCCTATAATTTGTCTTTAACATTTTTTGTTGAAGGTAAATATTATTAAGGAGAATCAAGTTTGTTATTTGTAGTAAATAGTCAAAACTGGGTTTTATTATGTTATATTCTAGGTTTTCATATATCCCCGTAACACTGTTTAAAGCGTCAATAATTTCACTATAAATCTGCATAAATTATAGGTATATTGATCCCATATCCACCCGTTTATAGTATGGATCACATTTCCGACCTAATTTCATAGAAATTGATCCAATATCCACCCATTTAGGTGCGAATCATATCTCTGGCTTAAACATAATTTCATAGAAATTGATCCAATATCCACCCATTTATGCGATTTCTTCGACTATTTTTTTCTCTTTTTGGCGGATCTCTGCTGAAAAATGTCGTCATCCCAATATGTATCTGATGTTTGTTTTGTAATTTCTGTTCTTGCGTTCGCAATACTCTAGATGTCAAATGTTCTATGCGTTTGCGAACTTGAAGGGCGTCAAGGGTTGAATCCAATTTGTTCGTCTTGGAGTGATGGATTTTTTAATATCATCGTTCTATCCTGATCAAAGGTTGAGCACGAACACCGTAATGATTACGTACAAAATCTTCTTCCAGGTTACCAATCGCAAATGTGGCAACCAAATATGCTGTCTCAGTTTCTGACGTAGACAATCTGTCTAGACGAGATAGGGGAAGAGCTAAAACAAAATAGGGTCGAAAACCAGGTTGAGAAATGGGGATAAAATTTTAGCCCTCTTAAAGGGTATGAGATAGACGGTTTCTTCGTAGCTGCTTTCTACTTCCTGGTGTCAGGGGCCGATTCACAGTAGGTAGTCAAAAGTAGCACGAAGTCACTGTATTATGATTTCCTAGATTCCGGTGCTGATGGTCTTTATGTTTATATGCTTTCCGATTGGAATCCCTTAAATGAACAAGTATTTGATTTTTGAGGAGGGGTGATTACGGGTTCAAATTTTTTTAGAGACCGTTTATTTTTCATTTCCTTGACTAGATTTTGAATTTTGATTCTGTTTATTGCGGGCTTTTTCCCATTGTTTAAATCCACAAGGGTGACTGGGGTATAGAAATATGGTCATTTGGTCTTCTCCCGACCGGCAGTAAAACGCTTGCTAAAGTGGGGCGTCCGTTTGGCTGTGCGGGATGTATCAAGTTCGCAGTCACGTCCGTCAGAAGGGGACGTTAAATCCGATGCCTCGTGTAAAGAGAGTGTCACGCTCTTTGCACGTTAAGAACCTTTGCAACAACTCTTTGAGGGGTCCGTAGGTGGCCTGTTGCAAGGCAAAATTACTGTCCCTATCCAATATACCCTCATTTTCCAGTGGCAGTCCAAATTTCCCCGACCATCATCCTAGATGGCCTCTATTACAACAACCTACCTATTGTATTTATTGTGAATTTGTTCTCGTCCTGAATATGCATGAAATATTTACCACTGGACGTTAAGCAACCAACAATCAATCCCATTGTTTAACGAAATCCGTCTAATTGTGATGCCTTAATTTTTATTTGATTACTTTTTCATGTTTTTTGTGTGCTTTCTATCCACCAGTCTAATACAGTTTTGTGATTTGTTATTACATTTTACCTTTTACCTCTGGTGTTGCGATAGATATTTACCTGTTCTGTTTTTAGTTCAAGATGTATTATAAAAAAATGTACGTTATTAAACAGTAATTTTAAATCCTTTTATATTTCAAATATTTCCAATTTGAAATGTCTGAATAGTAGTTAGAATTTGTATATGTTCTTAGTTCATGTAGTATAAAAATGACTTGTATGTTTTATAACAAATTGTGGAGTATACCTTATGTAATATTTATTTTTGTACCTAACTGGTATAAAGATTTGAAAATTAAAATCAATTCATAAAATCATTGTTTTGTGTTTTTTAAAGAGTTTTTTTAGGTTTAGGTGAGGTTTCCGACTCAAGCTTTCAACACTCGATATTTTCTTAAATTGTGTATACCAGTAGATATTAGAACTGTGGTATGAGTGCCAATGAGACAACTCTCCATCAAAGTCACAATTTGTAAAAATAAAAACCATTATAGGTCAAAGAACGATCTTCAACACAGAACTTTGGCTCACACCGAACAGTAAGTTATAGAGGGCCCCGAAAATGACTAGTGTAAAACTATTCAAACGGGAAGACCATGCAACGGTCTATATAGACAATGAGAAACACTTATGAACCACATCAACAAACGACAACTACTGAACATCAGGTCCTGACTTGTACACGTATACGTTTTAAGATCAATAATATTTTATTAGGATTTATAAGTATTTTGAAATAAAAAGATATTTCAACTCTGTGTTCATTGACAAAAATACACCCCTCTCAATGGTTTACATGGTTGTTAAAAATTATTATCAAGTATCGTTTGACACATGCTGACATAGATATTGATACAGATAGTCCCACAGAGAAATTTATCGCACGCAGCAGCGGGCCGTCTTCATACATACTTGTTTTATACAATCCAAGTGCGAAGTGTACTTTCTAATGTTATCAGAACAATACATGAATGGCAAATCATTAAATTCATGCGAGATACCTCGTACTTTCCTCTACTGAGGAAAATAGTTGGCCATGATTTAAACTATGTGTGTATTCGATATAACCGAAGAAAAGTTGCATAGCGAACTCGTTACGTAAATATCCTAGCTAAACGCTTGCCGAAGTGGGCTTCCGTTTGGTTGTGCGGGATGTATTAAGTTCGCAGTCACGTCCGGTCAGAATGGGGACGTTAAATCCGATGTCTCGTGTAAAGAGAGTGCCAGGCTTTTTGAACGTTAGGAACCCTTACAACAACTCTTTGAGGGCCCGTAGGTGGCCTGTTGTACAGCAAAATGTCTGTCCCTATCCAACATACCCTCATTTTCCAGTGGCAGTCGAAATTTCCTCGATCATCATCCCTTATGGCCTCTATTATGACTACACCTACCTATTGTATTTATAGTGAACTTGTTCTCGTCCTGAATATGCATGAAAAATTTGCCACTGGACGTTAAGCAACCAACAACGACTCAATCAATGAGATCAGTGGTTTGTGAGTATAGGCTATTTTTATTGGAATATTGCACTCCAAGCAAAATGAATAAATAGCTTTTTTTCCTACTAATTTGTAATTTTAGTTGCAGTATTGGTGGAAATATAATGTAAGGAGACTTAATAAAATTGAGTATGGAAATGGGGAATGATATTATAATGAAAGGCATAATGTGTCTGTAATCAACTTGATAAACAAGCATTTAACCTACCTGTTCTTTTGAGGATTACTACTCGACAAAATGGACTACTACAGAAGGCCTTTCAAATTTGAGAATTTTACATCTTACACGTATAGAAGTGATTAATACCTTATTTGACTTTTGTCTTAGAAGAAGCAATTAGTTTTGACGGTACACGTTAAGTGTTATTACTAATTTCCAGATGCAGTAATACTGAAAAAAGATGTTGTGTGGTAATGGGATTTTGAATTAAATCTGAATTGCAAATAATTTTCTTTAACATGTTGTCACCTGTCTTCTTATATCTTTTAATATATCACGTTGTGCTTTGTAACCTTGACAATTTTTGTTGTAGTTCTATAGATGAGAGCTTTAAATTAGTAGTAGCCTTTAGTGCTTTGTATTTGGTTGCACGTGTAATCAAGCTTTAAATTTGTTAGTGTGCACATTTATATTTTCATTTCTGATGGCAACCAGTTCATATAGTCAGGATTATTAGTAAGTTTTACTTGTTAATGTTTATTGTCATGATTGATATGGACTATATAGAATTGCTGTTTGGTTTGAACCAGGCATTGCGTTGAAGACCATACTACAACCTATAATGGTTAACTTTTATAAACTGTGACTTGGATGGACAGTTGTCTATGGTACTTATATGAGATCCAGTTATATTTATCGACAAGATTGACAAAACATTTTTTTTGTGATAAATTTAAAACATTTAATTCTGTAATATCTGAATCGGGTTTCTCACTAGGAATTTTTCATGGTGAGTCCTGGGACTCGTACTCGTCACTTTTAGAAATGGTGAGTCCCAATAGATTTTGATTGATTGATTATTGATTGCTTAACGTCCAGTGGCAAATATTTCATGCATATTCAGGACGAGAACAAGTTCACAATAAATACAATAGGTAGGCCATCTGGGATGATGGTCGTCGAAATTTGAACTGCCACTGGAGAATGAGAGCATATTGGATAGGGACAGAAATTTTGCCTTGCAACAGGCCACATACGAACACCTCAAAGAGTTGTTGCAAGGGTTCGGATTTAACATCCCCATTCTGACCGGACGTGACTGCGAACTTGATACATCCCGTACAACCAAACGGACTTTATATAATGAAATGTGTGACTGATAATATTTATCAGTTATTTGTGCTTTTTTCATTTTATGTGTACTCTTTGATAATGTCAGTATCAGTTGATTGGTTGTGATCAAGATCTTCCTTCCCCTTTCATTCATAAAATTGCGCATGATATTTATCACAGATACGCACCAGTATTTTGGGTGAATGCCAGAGGCGGAGTTGTAGGTTTTTTTAGGGGGGCCTGGGCTTCCCCTTTTGTGGGAGAAATTTGGTTTTTTATATAGGGAATCGCTGAAGCATCAGGCTGCATGACTTCTTAGGCAGTCAGTGGGCCCCCGCTTATGAAAATTTCTGGATCCACCACTGAAAGTTTCAGTAAAGTTAGATTAGCATTTTTGTTGAAATTTGAACAGAAAATGAATGAAAAACCTAATTTTTTTTTTTATTGCACTATTATTGAAAGTTTTCCTTGCTTATTCACAAGGACGTAACATTTCTTTCATGCTATTCCGATCTGAATTTTTATTCATACATAGTCTGGTGCTGTCCCAAGTAGTCTTCTTTGTTCTGTTTCTTAAGAAGTATTTGTTTTACCTGTTCAGTCACTGGAGTGTTACAATTCATATTTAAACGCAACACATAAATAGTGATCAAAACGGTACCGCTATCACACGAGAGAAGCTAAAAAAAAAGTAAAATGTATACATTTTAAACATTTTTGTGGGACCATGAAAATGTGGCAAATAAATAGATATTCATAAATCATAGAACAAATAAGCAAACAAATTCAAAGGAGATGTACAGTGGAGATCACTAACCTCTTATTAGAACTGTCAGAATAATCTGTCATAGAACTGTTCTAACCTGTCCTAGAACAGTTTTACCCGTGAATTGTCTAAGTAGAACTGTCAGAATCAGTTCTGCGTAGAACTGACTAAATCAGTTCTAGGTAGAACTGTCCAAATCAGTTCTAACCGAAGAACTGTCAGCAGAACTGACCAAATCAGTCAGGACTGTAGAACAGTTCTAAATGACGTCACTGCAGTAAGGGCACTTTAGAATTTAGGAGAAAAAAATAACTTCCAATTACTTTGCTACATAATAGCAGATTTTCTATATTTTTTACTGATCAAACGTTACATGTACAAATATCGAAGTGGATAGTGGATAGAAGGTTATCCAACTCATCGGAGAAATATTTTTATAAGATTGCATATGAAACATCATTGTTTACGTTTCTTCGTACCCGTTTTTAACAGTTTCTTCCTAAAATATAACTCTGCATTTAATTCATGGAAGTTTAATCGTAATCCTTGTTTGCCTTGGATTCTGTTTTGACAAATGTTGAAACGAAAATTGTACAGTGAATGAATTATGGAATATTAAAGAAGAAAAAAAGTGTACAACGTAACAAAAATGTATATACATTTGCAAACAAAATAAAATGATTCTTTATATTTTTTGTATTAGCTACAATGCCCCTTTAAGAAACAGCGACATACCATCGTGTGTAATCTTGTCTTAGGGATATTATTTCTATCCAATCAAAGCGTCAGTCTTTCGAACATTTTTTTCAGATTCATTAAATAAGAAAGCAGTTTTATTTTTTTACATAAGTCTTGATAAAAAAAAAGGTTCATGCTTTATGCTCATTTTGTTGGAGCTAATGTACATATTAGAAAGTGATATTATTGCCAAAATATACAATGTGCGTATGTTTGTCATATTTTTTTGTCGTTGGGCACCAACAATTCTTTGTGTTCTGGCTAAAATACAACCATTTAATTATAGGCTATTTACAGGTAGTTTTTTTTTTTTTTTAATCATTATCTTTATTTCAAGAAGAGTAAAACTATTGATCGAGTGACAGAGCTAAACATCAATTCAAAAAAAGCATATGAGTGTTGTTCGGTCAGGAGTTGAATTTCATTCTTTAAATATATTATAATTTGTAATTTTTGGCTTATTTTCAGATAATACTTTGATGAAAATAAGAAAAAAGACGCAGAAGGAAGTCCCAGCTGTAGGCAATAGTACCTAAACCAGGATTGTAAAATGCTACAGTGGGAATGTCGTTTTAAACATGTTAAATGGAGACGGATCTGAGCCCGTGGTACCAGTGAAATATCTGGACCAAGCGGGAAAGAATAGCATGTTGAGTAATGCTCATGCTCATATTTTATGACAAAGAACTATGAGTGATATTGCAATTTGAGGTCAAATACATAAACATGACTTATTAATGACGCCATAGTGACACAACTCGTGACAGTTCTGCAATAAAGGATCCAGAATAAAACATCTGGTTCATTTATCAATAATCTATAACATAATTTTAACAGCCTTGATATGTTTACTATTTACATTTTCAGGGGTCAGATATAAGCTTTAAAATTAAGCATATCTATTCCTTTGGTGATTTTAAATTATTTATATATTTGTGAAAAGCCTGATATAATTTTTTTTTTCGGGAAAGTATACAACCAATCATTATGACGAAAAGATAAAATTGAGAATGGAAATGGGGAATGTGTCAAAGAGACAACAACCCGACCAAATAAAAACAACAGCAGAGGGTCACCAACAGGTCTTCAATGTAGCGAGAAATTCCCGCACCCGGAGGCGTCCTTCAGCTGGCCCCTAAATAAGTATATACTAGTCCAGTGATAATGAACGCCATACTTATTTCCATATTGTACACAAGAAACTAAAATTAAAATAATACAAGACTAACAAAGGCCAGAGGCTCCTGACTTGGGACAGGCGCAAAAATGCGGCGGGGTTAAACATGTTTGTGAGATCTCAACCCTCCCCCTATACCTCTAGCCAATGTAGAAAAGTAAACGCATAACAATACGCACATTAAAATTCAGTTCAAGAGAAGTCCGAGTCTGATGTCAGAAGATGTAACCAAAGAAAATAAACAAAATGACAATAATACATAAATAACAACAGACTACTAGCAGTTAACTGACATGCCATCAACAACTGTGTTTAGAATAAATGTGTTTAGTTTCGATGCAAAGACCTTATCAGTGACTCAATATTAACGCCAAAATATGCAATCTTTAATGACTTGACAACAGTATCGTAATTATATCCCTTCTTAATAAGTCTATTCAAAGGTTTTGTAAGTTTCTGAGGTGAATACTGACACCTTTGTGCTTTATTATAAAGAATATTTCCATAAAAAATTGGATGTGAAATACCTGAACGTATTAGAAGTCTGCATGTTGAGCTATATTTACGAATGATGTCTTTATACCGATGATAAAATTTAGTAAATGTTTTGACTAGTTTGTGATATCGAAAACCCTGGTGTAATAATTTTTCAAAGGTTTTGTAAGTTTCTGAGGTGAATACTGACACCTTTGTGCTTTATTATAAAGAATATTTCCATAAAAAATTGGATGTGAAATACCTGAACGTATTAGAAGTCTGCATGTTGAGCTATATTTACGAATGATGTCTTTATACCGATGATAAAATTTAGTAAATGTTTTGACTAGTTTGTGATATCGAAAACCCTGGTGTAATTGTTACATACACGAGCAAATCGTACAAGTTGAGATATATAAACACCGTAAGATGGTGACAAGGGAACGTCACCATCTAAAAACGGATAATTAACGATAGGAAATGAAAAATCATCCCTTTTATCATAAATTTTAGTATTCAGCTTTCCATTAGTGATATAGATATCAAGATCAAGAAAAGGGCAGTGGTCATTGTTAGTATTAGCTTTATTTATTATGTTTGAGACTGTACATGATCCAATTTTAACTTTTAATACAGTTTTAACGTCCATTGCTGACAGAACTATTCCTAAGACCTCGGCAAATCCTAGACATCCCAGCAAAGCATGGTTTGATGACGCTTGTGATCAAGCCATAGGTGACCGTAAAAAATCAGAAAGACGGTTTAGTCAACAACCAACGACGGAAAACTTGAGTAATTTCCGAATTTTTCGCGCTAAGGCACGGCGGACTTGTAGGCAAGCCCGACGAACATCCTGGAAAAAATTTGTCTCGGGGATTACATCTCGCACTCCAATGACAAAAGTTTGGAATATGGTAAATAAAATAAAAGGTAAAAATTCTAAAGCCACTGTAAAACATTTGAAAGACGGCAATGATTTATTAACATCTGAAAAGGATATTGCCAATAAGCTTGGTGAAACTTTTGCAAAATCTTCTTCTTGTAACAACTACAGGGAAGACTTTAAAAAAGTTAAAAAACAAAAAGAAACAATTAAATTAAACTTTAAATCAAAAAATGGTGAAAATTATAATAAACTACTTTCTCTTGAAGAACTTAAAACATCTCTGTCAAAAGCCCATGATACAGCTTGTGGGCCTGATAATATTCACTACCAACTCTTAAAACACTTGCCAGATTCCTCACTAGAAGCTCTTTTGCAGCTCATGAATAACATCTGGGAATCTGGCGATTTACCATCAATCTGGAAGCTTGCAACTGTCGTGCCTATTCCAAAACCCAGTAAAGATCATACGGATCCTATTAATTATCGACCAATTGCTCTTACCAGTTGTGTCTGTAAAACACTCGAACGGATGGTCAATGATCGCCTTGTTTGGTTCCTGGAATCAAATGGGCTATTAGCCAATATTCAGTGTGGATTCCGACAGGGCCGCAGTACTCTTGATCATCTTGTTCGATTCGAATCATTTGTCCGTAATGGTTTTGCGAAAAATGAACATGTGGTGTCGGTCTTTTTCGACCTTGAGAAGGCCTATGATACTGCATGGAAATATGGTATTTTAAAAGATGCATAACATACATGTAAATGTAAATCTGTTTTATCATATAATGTTAACAGATAATTTAAAAAAAAAAAAAAACATCAATTTAAATTTTCTTGTGCTATTAAACCGTTTATAGTATTTTCAAATTCAGATTCTTACCTGTAATGAATGTTGTTTGAACCAAACTATTATTTTCGTCAAAATAAAGTTTTTAACATTTGTACACGCCTATTTACGGAACGTAAATATGGTATACCGTTGTCCGTCTGTCTGTTGTCAGTTCGTCAGTCAGATTTCACGTTTACTGGGGTTTTATTCATTTTCGGGCAATAACTTAAAAAATGTTTTCAGCAGTTCTCATGAAAACTTCGGTGAATTGTTAATATCTTTTGAGGTATCTGCCCTTTCGATTTTTATAATATTAAGATTTAATGTTATCGAGTTAAATGATTTTGTTATTAAAAAGGGGTAATTTTCAAGCTTTCGGACAATCTCTTTGAAGCTTTGAGCAGTTTTAATGAATCGTTGGTGACTGTTTAACATTGATTAATATAACCTTCCTTTAGTGTTATACATTTCTAATATGATATTGAGAAGTTATTGAACTTTATTCTTTGAAAATTCGACTGACGTATCATGCGTTCATGGCGCAGCTGCTTATTTAATGCTATCTTGGCTAT
This sequence comes from Mytilus galloprovincialis, assembly GCA_037788925.1. NCBI lineage: Eukaryota > Metazoa > Mollusca > Bivalvia > Mytilida > Mytilidae > Mytilus > Mytilus galloprovincialis. The sequence continues at coordinate 55,178,919 of CM075338.1, read as the reverse complement.
TGAAATATTTCAAACTACCCGAATCCCTTGGTCAGTTTTGATATTGCAATAAACCAAATAGTGTAAATACATTATCGAAATATAATTTACAAAAGTTTACATCACATAAATGATAGAAATATGGGACACAGGTGTGGTTCCTACAATCAAAAAGAGATCAGACTAATTGATTGATTGAATAAATTATTGACTGATTGGTGTTTAATGCAACTTTTTGCATTACTGACTATTGTATTATGGTTTTATTTGTGGAGAATGATTGAACGCCAAGATAATAAGACAGAACCTCCGACTATTCTTGTCAATTTAGATTGAATTGAGAGCACCTGGCACGTACGTGCTTGATTCAAACTCACAACCGTAATGATGACAGGCTAGTGATCCAGTAGTTGAACTACTTAGACTACTGGGCTACCGAGGTATATAATATCATACTGTAATATATCTCAATACATATCTTATATGAAAGGAGAAAAATATATCAGTAATGTAAAACTATATATTCAATGCATATCTTGTATGAAATGAGAAAAAATATATCAGTAAATGTAAAACAATATATTCAATGCACATCTTATATCAAATGACAAATATATATCACTAATGTAAAACAATATATTCATTGCATATCTTATATAAAATGAGAAAAATATATCAGTAATGTAAAACAATATATTCAATGCATATCTTATATCAAATGACAAATATATATCACTAATATAAAACAATATATTCAATGCATATCTTATATCAAATGAGAAAAATATATCAGTAATGTAAAACAATATATTCAATGCATATCTAATATGAAATGAGAAAAATATATCAGTAATGTAAAACAATTTCTCTACTTCTTCGTCAATTTATCCTTTTCTGCACCCATTGTAAAAAAGTTAATCAACGTGTGAGTCGTTTCATCTCAGTACTTCATTGGTAAAATCCGATTATGACGTCGATTTGTCTTGCTTTTCTCTGAATTTCCTATTGTGACGGCATGGAAAAAGGCGACCATGCCATGCCTGATGACGTCAAATAGAAAGAACACATTTTTTTGCAGCTCATTCGAAAAGAAGGAATAAGTTTACCTGCATAATTTTACAAAATCATTAGAGAAACAGATTCCACCACCAAATCTCGTGTAATACGATATTTATCCACTCTCGACAGTTAAATTTTAAATATTTAAAACGCTCGGACAAGCCTCGCGTTTTAAATTTGAAAATTTAGCTCTCTCGAGTGAATAAACATCGTATTATACTCGATGCAGTGGTAGAATCTATATATATTTAATGCATATCTTATATGAAATTAACTGATATGACACAAGTTTTGAGCAAAATTTTTATATACGAGATATTTAAAAAAAGATGTTGTTAGAAAGTTCAAGTAATTTTTAAATGCAACATGTGTATTAAATTGTAACTAATATTTTTAAGATTAATATTGGTGTACTATTTCCCATACCTATTGTGAATTTAATTAGACTTAATATTGCAATAAATTTTAAATAAAATTAAGCGTATTTCATTGAAGCCATCATTATCAAGAGGTTGTGGAGCTAGAAAAACCTAAAGTTTCGAATATGACTTGTGAGTGACCCATATACAAGATTGATTGATTGATTGTTGGTTGCTTTACGCCGCATTAGCACAAAAAGGCTATATCGCGGCGAGAGCTAATTCGAATATTTTTACAATTTAAAGCATATTTTTAAAATAAGACAAAAGGTCCTTCAATACACTAAACTTCTTGACTAAAGCAAATTGATTATATACAAATAAAAATCAACAGTAAAATAACGTGATAAAAATGGAACATTATTAAATAAATCATACATATTATTGACATTGAAATGCTTCTTACGAATATCAGCAAAGTCAATACAATTAATTAAAACATGTTTAATAGTATACTTGCAGTTGCAAGGAACACATTGTGGTTCATCTTCATTTTTTAAAAGATACTCGTGTGTTATTCTAGTATGACCAATACGACATCTAGTAATAACACACTGATCTTTTCTGCACATAATATTATCAAAAGGTTTGCCTAAATTAGGTTTAATTTCATGCAATTTATTATCGTCTTTTTTACTCCATTTATTTTTCAATATATTAAAAACATATTCTCTAATATTAGATTTAAAATCAGTATATGGTATATCACAGTTAGATAGAGGGTCACCCAGGGCATTCTTTGCCTCAAGGTCTACAGCTGTGTTTCCAAGGATTCCAACATGACTCGGAACCCATAGAAATATTATTTCTTTCAGAAGAATTTTTAAATTCCTCATTACATATAAAATTTTCAGGATTGTTGGGTTTTTAATTTTAGTATTTCGTATAGCTTGTAAGCATGAAAGTGAATCCGAACATATAATAAATTTGGATTTATCTGAAGAAGCAATAAATTTCAAAGCCAAAATTATTGCTTCTGCTTCAGCAGTAAAGATGGATGCATCAGATGGCAAACGGAGGGTTGCAGCTCTGTCCCTGAAGACAGCAGCAGATGCAACTCTATCACCATCTTTTGATCCATCAGTATAGACAGTTGAAAAATCTAGATAATCGGCTTTAATTTCAGCATAGTGTTGCTGAATTAAAAGAGGATTTGTTTTATTTTTATTGTGTTCACGGAGATCAAATATCATTTTTGGTTTGGGAAGTTCCCATGGAGGACATTTGCAAGTTTGAACTTGAGCAACAGATTTTAAATCAAAAGAAGCTAAATGTGGTTTTAAACGTAAACCTAACGGAGGAATTTTATTTTCATGTTTTGCAAAAATATCTTCATAAATCGGATTAAAAACACAGCTGTAGGCAGGATTATCTGAATGGGCTTTTAGTTTGACAGCATATTGAAGTCCAAGCTTCAAACGTCTGTCAGTGAGTGAGTGATCATCAGCCTCTACATACAGACTCTCAACTGGTGAGGTTATAAATGCGCCAAGACAGAGACGCAAACCTTGGTGATGCACAGCATCGAGAATCTGTATGTAGGACTTCCTTGCAGAGCCATACACTATAGAGCCATAATCTAGTTTAGATCTAACAAGAGATCTATATAAATTGAGTAAAATGTTGCGATCAGCACCCCAGTCAGTGCTGCCGACAACTTTTAAAATATCTAAAGCTTTTAAACATCTCGCTTTTAACATTTTGATATGGGGTAGAAAGGTTAACTTTTTATCGAAAATTAACCCAAGAAATTTGGTTTCATCAACCATTTTAATTGGGTTGCCGTACAAAGTTAGTTCTGGATCAAAATGCAATTTTCTTTTGTTACAAAAATGCATCCCGACCGTTTTTGAAGTGGAAAATTTAAAACCATTTTCCGAGGCCCATTTTTCAATTCTTCCAAGACATAATTGTAATTGTCTTTCAATGTTATTCATATTTTTGCCTCTGTAACATATTAAAAAATCATCAACGTACAATGAACCTTCAATATTACTTTTTAAAACTTCAACAAGGCTGTTGATTTTAAGACTATATAATGTAACAGATAAAATACTGCCCTGAGGGACACCCATCTCTTGATCATGAAGATCAGACATGGTCGAATTAACTCTAACATTAAATTGTCTGTTAGAGAGAAAATTAGAAATAAAATTAGGCATATTGCCTTTCAACCCCATATCAAATAGATCTTTTAAAATACCATATTTCCATGCAGTATCATAGGCCTTCTCAAGGTCGAAAAAGACCGACACCACATGCTCATTTTTCGCAAAACCATTACGGACAAATGATTCGAATCGAACAAGATGATCAAGAGTACTGCGACCCTGTCGGAATCCACACTGAATATTGGCTAATAGCCCATTGGATTCCAGGAACCAAACAAGGCGATCATTGACCATCCGTTCGAGTGTTTTACAGACACAACTGGTAAGAGCAATTGGTCGATAATTAATAGGATCCGTATGATCTTTACTTGGTTTTGGAATAGGCACGACGGTTGCAAGCTTCCAGATTGATGGTAAATCACCAGATTCCCAGATGTTATTCATGAGCTGCAAGAGAGCTTCTAGCGAGGAATCTGGCAAGTGTTTTAAGAGTTGGTAGTGAATATTATCAGGCCCACAAGCTGTATCATGGGCTTTTGACAGAGATGTTTTAAGTTCTTCAAGAGAAAATAGTTTATTATAATTTTCACCATTTTTTGATTTAAAGTTTAATTTAATTTTTTCTTTTTGTTTTTTAACTTTTTTAAAGTCTTCCCTGTAGTTGTTACAAGAAGAAGACTTTGCAAAAGTTTCACCAAGTTTGTTGGCAATATCCTTTTCAGATGTTAATAAATTATTGCCGTCTTTCAAATGTTTTACAGTGGCTTTAGAATTTTTACCTTTTATTTTATTTACCATATTCCAAACTTTTGTCATCGGAGTGCGAGATGTAATCCCCGAGACAAATTTTTTCCAGGATGTTCGTCGGGCTTGCCTACAAGTCCGCCGTGCCTTAGCGCGAAAAATACGGAAATTACTCAAGTTTTCCGTCGTTGGTTGTTGATTGAACCGTCTTTCAGATTTTTTACGGTCACCTATGGCTTGATCACATGCGTCATCAAACCATGGTTTACTGGGATGTTTTGGATTTGCCGAGGTCTTAGGAATAGTTCTGTCAGCAATTGACGTTAGAACTGTATTAAAAGTTAAAATTGGATCTTGCACAGTCTCAAACATCTTTGACTGAAGTTCCGTTCGACAGAGATTCTCAAACAAGGACCAGTCCGCCTTGTCAAGTTTCCAACGTGGTACTCTCTGTTGGGCAGAATTAAAAAAATGTTCAAGTACTATTGGAAAGTGATCACTTCCACATAGATCATCATGAACACGCCATGAATAATCCAGGAGCAGAGAGGGATCGCATATAGTGATATCAATAGAAGAATAAGACCCGTTTCCAGGATGAAGATACGTATTAGATCCATCATTAAAAATGCATAATCCTTCTTGAGAGACAAAGTCCTCAATGATCTTACCTTTGGCATTATGAGTCTTGCTACCCCATAATGGATTGTGGGCATTGAAGTCGCCCATAAGTATAAATGGTGAGGGTAATTGATCAGTGAGGTTTTTGAGTTTTGCTTTATCGATAATTGAATTAGGTGGAATATATATCGAACATAATGTAATTGTTTTGTCTAATGATAAACGAATTGCAACTGCTTGCAGATCCGTTGTGAGTTGGACTGTGCTATGAATGACGTTGTCCTTCACAAAAATGGATGATCCGCCTGCAGCACGTTCATCTACCTTAGAAAATGTGCTATACATGTTGTATCCTTTTAAAGATACGTTGTCACTTTCTTTTAGATGAGTTTCTTGAAGACAAAATGCAATAGGTAAAAAAGACTGAACTAGAAGTGTTAACTCGAGAAGATTTATTTTAAGACCTCGGCAATTCCATTGGATTATATTTGTCATTATTTAATAAAAGAAGGGCGAATGCTGTCGAGTTTGCCAGCATTCTTATTTCGCTCACCCTGAGATCGTGATCTTTCGGGTGGCGGAACACTTTCGGTTTCCATTTCAGTTTCGATGATAAGTGTTGAAAATCTGTTGTGCGAGGAGAGTCGTCGATCTCCAGGACTACGCGCAGCTGGTGTTACTCCGCCTCGACCCCTACCCCGCGACCTCGAATCAGAAGACTTCTGAGAGGATGTATTTCCTGGCTTCTTTTGGACATCCTTCTTTTCTTGAGAACGAAGAGGAGATGGGGCTCTGGTAGACTGTTTACTGGACGAAGAAGATACCTTCTTGGATGCAGATGAAGGAAGACTTTTGGAGGTGGAAGAATCATCTATATCACTGGGAAGATCCCAGACAGATTCACCGCTCCAATTGTGTATTTCTACTGTTTCTTTTTTATTTGATTTTTTTTTCTCATTTTTTTTTTTGGTGATGATAGTGAGCTCTGTAGGGAAGATTGAGTTGACTGAGTACTGGTTTTGGAAGATATTGGTTTTCTTGGAATTAATATTCTATCGGTAGGTTCTGTTTCAACAGGCAGCATTTTAAAATTGTCCGCATCAATTGGCCAAGTCATGCGAGTTTGTGTATTCTCGTGACTGAATGAGCGGACAACTTTGCTGGCGTACGATGGTCTGTTTGAAACAAGGAGATCATTCGAAACAGAAGCTATCTGTTTAGCTTCTGGGTAACTAATGTTTCTTTCTGTTTTAATTTTAATAATATTTTTTTCTTTAAGGTAAACAGGGCAGTCCCTAGACGATGAAAAATGGGATTCACCACTGTGACAGTTTACACATTTAGAAGATTCAGAGTGACAGTTTGTTCCCTCGTGTCCTTCGTCAGAACACTTGAAGCATCTCTGCTTACCACGACATTGTTTGCTTCCATGACCAAACTTTTGACAAGTAAAGCATCGAATTGGGTTTGGGATAAACATGTCAACTCTGATTCCGAAGCAACCTAAAGTAATAGATGGAGGAGGAGTTGGAGTTCTAAAGGTCAAAAGATAAGTATTTAATTTGATTATATTTCCATTCTTTTTAATTTGAAATCTAATAACATTAGTTACACCTTGGCTTGAAAGTTCCTCACCGATTTCTTCCACGGTAAGGTCACCAAGGTATTGACTTCTGTCTCGAATGATCCCCTTACAGCTGTTCAAACTGTTATGAGGAGAGGCAGAAACAGGAAAGTTTGATATTGTAGACATTGTAAGTAAATTTGTTGATTGACTTTTGTTGGAACATTCAACCAACAAATTGCCAGATCTCATTTTTGAAACTTTTTTAACAGTTCCAGCAACGCTTTGAATTTGTTTGTGAATTACAAAGGGCGATATTTTTGAAATTGGTTTTTCTTCTGTTCCTTTTATTACAATAAATCTGGGCCAACTGTCATCTTCCCGACAGGGCTCTGAATCATCACATTTTCTTTTCTTATGTATTAAAGCTGATTTCGAGGGTTTGTTTTGTTGTGCCATATGAAAGGAGAAAGATTCACCATTCTTGCCATCCACCCACCTCGGAGTGCCTACAAGGGCGATGCTGTGTTTCCGTGGCGAACCGGGATCGAGTGCTAATGCTGAAAACGAGCTCCATATGTAATGTAGCTGGTCCTCAAAATCAGCACCCAAGATCCACTGCGGAAAGCACCAGATGTTCCAAGAATAGTATACTCAAGCAGAGCGTATCCATCAAGCGAAAAAGAAAGCGTACCACTTGATTGACCCATGAGCCATCGCCTTCTTCAGTTATCCGAAATATAAATAGCTTAATTTAAAATACATGTGTATATTATGAATATTGTTACAAGAAAGCTTATTGTTGAGGATTAACTGAAGGGCTCGACATGACCAGCCGATTGATCGAACCGGGTCCATCCGACCTCCCGTTTAGATGATATCGAAGCCAAAGCAGCTTATTGAACTATAGTCTCGTCCGTCCGGGTATTTTCTGACCGTAAGGAGTCTGGCTATAGCCCTCATCCACAAGGATCTCGTCAACCACCGACACGGGTAGCAACCCACGGCAAACGGGTTGGAGAGCCTATTGTATTTAAAACATCGGGCATCTCGCGATGTTCGGATCACTTTAGTCTGGTCTCTATCCTTCGACCTGTCCAGCATGGGTAACCCTACCAGGAGACGAAGCTCCAGCTGGCATAGCTCTTGGGGTCACAGAGACACGCAAGCCCCCCGACCACGGCAAGGATAGCGATCCACCGGAGGGCCCATATACAAGAAGCACAAGACACACTCACCGTGTCGTTATGTTAAAAGCTACCTATCATTACAGCAGCGGATTATTACGGAGCAGAGTGTAAACTTTAACTATACATGCATATATAAATATATACACATAACAAAACTCGGTGTTCCGAATCTGATAGGTTCTGCTTTCAAACATATCAAGGCTGTTAAATCAGTTAATCAAACCTTATTCTATAACATGAAGCAATATATTTTTTTTAGACTGTACTATAGTTGAGTATGTAAGGTGTAAATTAAAAAAGTACCAAAAGATCTGATTTTGAAGTGTGGTTAAAAGGCCATGAGCAATACAATGTAGCTGAAAAACAACAAGCGTGACGATGACACATATACAAATAATGTATCTTTCTAGGAAGTCCTGCTGAATGGTTGTTTATATATAAAATGTACCCCCCTCTGTTTAGGTGGAGTTGTGTTCAATCAATTATACTATAAGTGACAATGTCATTTCTGGTTTGGTATAAAATGTACCTCTATTAGTTGTAAGTGACTTGTAAAATGCGACTTTACTGTAGAAACTAATTGTGCAAATTTTTATTTATCGACAAACAAAGGAGTAGGTCCAGTAAGACCCCTTTTTGGCCCCAAAATATATTAGTTTTACAAAATTGTTTAAATGTAAACTTTAAGTTATTTTTTGGAAGGTACAGAAATATAGGCTGTTCTTGGTATTATAATGCACATATATCGGGCACTTGCATCATTAAGTGGTGCTAAAATACTGAAATCTTTTAAAGCAAGACAATCATATTAATCTGAGATTTTCCTTAATGTTTAGAATTAAACGGTTGACGTGAGGGCATGACCATGACTGAGCCAATGGTATAAGTCAATACACACGAACCAGTATGAAAATTTTTATTAGTGAATAATTCATATGGCACATATCAATGACAGTTAAAGGTTTAGCTAAAACAACAAATATATTAATAATTTTAGTTTGTTTTATCTTTTTAGACAAAATGAAGATAGAAGTTTCAACGCTGAAGGAAGAACTAACACTTTTGAAGCAAACAAGTATGTATGTTTAGCAAACAAATTTTGTTAGCTGAATAGTGATAAACAGCCATACTCACTCTATCAAGACTGCTCGTTACTTTATCCCTTTTTGGTTTTGTTGATTCATATGGTCTTTTGGATGCTAATCCATTCTACTGTTAATCAAACCTTTGATCAATTTATGAGTTTTTGGATTCATTGTTTCGTTACATATATCATATATATATAAGAAGAAATAGTATGAGTGCCAATGAAACAACTCTCCATCAAAGTCACAATATGGAAAAGTAAACCATTATATCTCAAAGTAAGGTCCTCAACACGGAACCTTGTCTTACAGGGAACAGACAGCTATAAACGGCATATGTTGATATGTTGATATGTTAATGCGTATCCTTAACCATAAATTGTTCAGCTAACATTGACCATGTATGGTTATACATATCCTTGAGCGTGTATGGTTATGCATATTCTTGATTATATATTGGTATGCATAACCTTGGTTATGTATGGTTATGTTTATACTTGGTCAAGTATGATTATACTTGCCTTTGTCAATTTATAGATTATCATATCATTGATCATACATCAGCTATGCACATTCTAAATTATGAATGGTTATTTATATATCCTTGATCGTATATTGTAATGTGTATCGTTGATAATTTCTAGTTTTTCATATCCTTTATCATCCACGGTTACTTACTTCTTTTACTTTGCTATATATGTTATTATTATTTTTTTGTCATGGTTATGGTTATCTTTTAAATGTAGTTGCAATTTGTGAAAATCTTGTAAATATTTAATTTGTATTCAAAGTTGTTATAGTTTTTTTGGCTTTTTGCTTTGCGTACTATTGTTTGAAATGATTATTCTATGGTAATGGTTCTGTTTAGCTTACATCAAAACGCTTGCACTGCAATTACACATGTCGGTCTACTTACTGTTTACTAAATTCGAGATAAATTTCAAGTTTATAATTACCTATTTCGTTTCGAATCAAAAATGTGTATGATAATGTTGACATTCTTTTTTTTTATAATGATCATGATGATCATGGCATTAATGCTATATAAATTGTAAACTATTGTCATTCATTACATTGAAAAGCATGGATATTTCATTAATCTGTTATGCATATTAAAAAAAAGTTTTGTAACTATTTTGTACAAAGTAATACATTATTTGCATTTATATTATTCTATCCAAAGATTGACAATGGATTTCAATGTTGATCATCGACATCATGTTTAAAATTAGGAATATTTATTGCTTATGTTTATTTTCCTGATTTGCAGATTGTGAATGCGCTACGAAAATCGATTCAAACAACAATAAAGGTCCGAAATTCTTGGTATCCAATGGGCAGGCTCCAGTTGCGTTCCACACTCACCTCTCTGCAAATTTCAATGTCAGTTCCAATCATGCGGTCGCTTACGATGTTGTCAACGTAAATGTAGGAGATGGCTACAACAAATTTAGTGGTATATTCAAAGCACCAGCAACAGGATTGTATTGTATCACCAATACAGTTATGTCAATGCTTAATCATGGAATCCATGTTGAGATTGTTTAAAATGGAGTTGCCATTGGCAAGAACTGGGCCGATCATTACGGGTACGAAAGCGGTACCATGTCAGTTATTACCGATCTGGACGTGAATGACAGTGTTTGGGTGTGAGATTCGGACGGGGGAACAGAACGTTTAGAGCATGATTGGTTTTTCTGATTTTCTAATTTATACAGAATATATTAAGAGATGAGTTTTAAAAAAAATCTATCGTGTAATATTCATTATTTATTTATTTTATCAGGACTTATTTATAAGCATACCGGAAATATGACCATCTTTCCTCATATTAAGGCGGCGCGGGACGTTTGCGCTTTTTCATAGGACATTTGCGCTTTTATTTTTGGACACTTGCGCTTTTTAAAAATGAACATTTGCGCTATTTACATAGGACATTTGCGCTTTTGCAATATTTGCTTTTTATGACTATCCTCATTTTAATTCGGGCTTGGGACCCCTACTCAGGTTTGACTTGGCAGAGGTAAAAAATAAAAAATCATTGCAAATCACATTTCTTAGCACATTGATTTAGTAAGTAGAAATGTTCATTAAAGTGGGCATTGAAGGATTCTGCACCATGTGTCGTAATATCGACAAATATAGGTTAAATTCATCTACGTAATTACTTCTCATTTCAATTACAGGTGTTAAACTATAGGTAAAAAGCGCAAATGTCCTGTGAATTAAATACAGGTGATTCAAAATTTAAAGCGCAAATGTCCATAGTATTGAAGTGCAAATGTCCTATTGTTTTACAGGTAAAAAAGCGCAAACGTCCTGTGCCCTATTAAGGAATGTGACAAATGAGAAATAGCCATAAATATGGTATCAATGCCAATGAGACGATGTCATAAGTGCGTTTCGTCTACATAAGACTCACCAGTGATGTTCAGATAAAAATCCAACATAAAGCCAAACAAGTACAAAGTTGAAGAACATCGAGGACCCAAAATTCTTAAAAGTTATCCAAAAACGGCTAAGGTAATCTATTTCTGTGATAAGTAAATCCTTAGTTTTTCGAAAACTTCAAAGTTTGTAACAGGAAATTTATAAAAATGACCACATAATTGTTATTCATGTCAACACCGAAGTGCTGGCTACTGGGCTGGTGATACCCTCAGGGACGAAAAGTCCACCAGCATGAACGTTATATCATAAGAATAATTGTAAAAACAATTTATTAAAAGAAATCAGTATTTCCTAATCATCATTTTTGTTGATTTTAAACCGTAGTCATCGCCACGCCATGAATGCCATACAACTGACTTGTCTCCGCTTACACTGTAATCAATTCGACCAGGCAAGTATTTTCCGTTCAGATTGGAAGTATAACACCTTGCATACCACCAGGCCCCTTCATGAAGTTTTGCACAGTTGTTTGTAGACAATTTGTCATTGTCTCTGTCAAAAGTAGAAAACTTCATACCACTGTGTCCATACATTAAAGAATCTCCTGTAATAAAAATGTGCTTGACTTAATGTTAGAAAAGCTTTTAATTATTGTTATGTTTCATTCATTGAAGAGACGCTATTATTGTCATAATAAAAAAAGATTTTGGATAACCGTCAACAAGACAACTAATAAAAACACGAGTTTTTATTGATTGATTGTTGGTTGCTTTACGCCGCATTAGCACAAAAAGGCTATATCGCGGCGAGAGCTAATTCGAATATTTTTACAATTTAAAGCATATTTTTAAAATAAGACAAAAAGTCCTTCAATATACTAAAATTCTTGACTAAAGCAAATTGAGTATATACAAATAAAAATCAACAGTAAAATAACGTGATAAAAATTAAAATCGATTTAAATATAATAACATTTTTATAATCTATAATAAATTCCAATTTCTTTTAAAAAAGCAACAATATTTGTAAATGGAACATTATTAAATAAATCATACATATTATTGACATTGAAATGCTTCTTACGAATATCAGCAAAGTCAATACAATTAATTAAAACATGTTTAATAGTATACTTGCAGTTGCAAGGAACACATTGTGGTTCATCTTCATTTTTTAAAAGATACTCGTGTGTTATTCTAGTATGACCAATACGACATCTAGTAATAACACACACTGATCTTTTCTGCACATAATATTATCAAAAGGTTTGCCTAAACTAGGTTTAATTTCATGCAATTTGTTATCATCTTTTTTACTCCATTTATTTTTCAATATATTAAAAACATATTCTCTAATATTAGATTTAAAATCAGTATATGGTATATCACAGTTAGATAGAGGGTCACGCAGGGCATTCTTTGCCTCAAGGTCTACAGCTGTGTTTCCAAGGATTCCAACATGACTCGGAACCCATAGAAATATTATTTCTTTCAGAAGAATTTTTAAATTCCTCATTACATATAAAATTTTCAGGATTGTTGGGTTTTTAATTTTAGTATTTCGTATAGCTTGTAAACATGAAAGTGAATCCGAACATATAATAAATTTGGATTTATCTGAAGAAGCAATAAATTTCAAAGCCAAAATTATTGCTTCTGCTTCAGCAGTAAAGATGGTTGCATCAGATGGCAAACGGAGGGTTGCAGCTCTGTCCCTGAAGACAGCAGCAGATGCAACTCTATCACCATCTTTTGATCCATCAGTATAGACAGTTGAAACATCTAGATAATCGGCTTTAATTTTAGCATAGTGTTGCTGAATTAAAAGAGGATTTGTTTTATTTTTATTGTGTTCACGGAGATCAAATATCATTTTTGGTTTGGGAAGTTCCCATGGAGGAAATTTGCAAGTTTGAACTTGAGCAACAGATTTTAAATCAAAAGAAGCTAAATGTGGTTTTAAACGTAAACCTAACGGAGGAATTTTATTTTCATGTTTTGCAAAAATATCTTCATAAATCGGATTAAAAACACAGCTGTAGGCAGGATTATCTGAATGGGCTTTTAGTTTGACAGCATATTGAAGTCCAAGCTTCAAACGTCTGTCAGTGAGTGAGTGCTCATCAGCCTCTACATACAGACTCTCAACTGGTGAGGTTTTAAATGCGCCAAGACAGAGACGCAAACCTTGGTGATGCACAGCATCGAGAATCTGTATGTAGGACTTCCTTGCAGAGCCATACACTATAGAGCCATAATCTAGTTTAGATCTAACAAGAGATCTATATAAATTGAGTAAAATGTTGCGATCAGCACCCCAGTCAGTGCTGCCGACAACTTTTAAAATATCTAAAGCTTTTAAACATCTCGCTTTTAACATTTTGATATGGGGTAGAAAGGTTAACTTTTTATCGAAATTTGGTTTCATCAACCATTTTAATTGGGTTGCCGTACAAAGTTAGTTCTGGATCAAGATGCAATTTTCTTTTGTTACAAAAATGCTTCCCGACCGTTTTTGAAGTGGAAAATTTAAAACCATTTTCCGAGGCCCATTTTTCAATTCTTCCAAGACATAATTGTAATTGTCTTTCAATGTTATTCATATTTTTGCCTCTGTAACATATTAAAAAATCATCAACGTACAATGAACCTTCAATATTACTTTTTAAAACTTCAACAAGGCTGTTGATTTGAAGACTAAATAATGTAACAGATAAAATACTGCCCTGAGGGACACCCATCTCTTGATCATAAAGATCAGACATGGTCGAATTAACTCTAACATTAAATTGTCTGTTAGAGAGAAAATTAGAAATAAAATTAGGCATATTGCCTTTCAACCCCATATCAAATAGATCTTTTAAAATACCATATTTCCATGCAGTATCATAGGCCTTCTCAAGGTCGAAAAAGACCGACACCACATGCTCATTTTTCGCAAAACCATTACGGACAAATGATTCGAATCGAACAAGATGATCAAGAGTACTGCGACCCTGTCGGAATCCACACTGGATATTGGCTAATAGTCCATTGGATTCCAGGAACCAAACAAGGCGATCATTGACCATCCGTTCGAGTGTTTTACAGACACAACTGGTAAGAGCAATTGGTCGATAATTAATAGGATCCGTATGATCTTTACTTGGTTTTGGAATAGGCACGACGGTTGCAAGCTTCCAGATTGATGGTAAATCACCAGATTCCCAGATGTTATTCATGAGCTGCAAGAGAGCTTCTAGCGAGGAATCTGGCAAGTGTTTTAAGAGTTGGTAGTGAATATTATCAGGCCCACAAGCTGTATCATGGGCTTTTGACAGAGATGTTTCAAGTTCTTCAAGAGAAAATAGTTTATTATAATTTTCACCATTTTTTGATTTAAAGTTTAATTTAATTTTTTCTTTTTGTTTTTTAACTTTTTTAAAGTCTTCCCTGTAGTTGTTACAAGAAGAAGACTTCGCAAAAGTTTCACCAAGTTTGTTGGCAATATCCTTTTCAGATGTTAATAAATTATTGCCGTCTTTCAAATGTTTTACAGTGGCTTTAGAATTTTCACCTTTAATTTTATTTACCATATTCCAAACTTTTGTCATCGGAGTGCGAGATGTAATCCCCGAGACAAATTTTTTCCAGGATGTTCGTCGGGCTTGCCTACAAGTCCGCCGTGCCTTAGCGCGAAAAATACGGAAATTACTCAAGTTTTCCGTCGTTGGTTGTTGATTGAACCGTCTTTCAGATTTTTTACGGTCACCTATGGCTTGATCACAATTGACGTTAGAACTGTATTAAAAGTTAAAATTGGATCTTGCACAGTCTCAAACATCTTTGACTGAAGTTCCGCTCGACAGAGATTCTCAAACAAGGACCAGTCCGCCTTGTCAAGTTTCCAACGTGGTACTCTCTGTTGGGCAGAATTAAAAAGATGTTCAAGTACTATTGGAAAATGATCACTTCCACATAGATCATCATGAACACGCCATGAATAATCAAGAAGCAGAGAGGGATCGCATATAGTGATATCAATAGAAGAATAAGACCCGTTTCCAGGATGAAGATACGTATTAGATCCATCATTAAAAATGCATAATCCTTATTGAGAGACAAAGTCCTCAATGATCTTACCTTTGGCATTATGAGTCTTGCTACCCCATAATGGATTGTGGGCATTGAAGTCGCCCATAAGTATAAATGGTGAGGGTAATTGATCAGTGAGGTTTTTGAGTTTTGCTTTATCAATAATTGAATTAGGTGGAATATATATCGAACATAATGTAATTGTTTTGTCTAATGATAAACGAATTGCAACTGCTTGCAGATCCGTTGTGAGTTGGACTGTGCTATGAATGACGTTGTCCTTCACAAAAATGGATGATCCGCCTGAAGCACGTTCATCTACCTTAGTAAATGTACTATACATGTTGTATCCTTTTAAAGATACGTTGTCACTTTCTTTTAGATGAGTTTCTTGAAGACAAAATGCAATAGGTAAAAAAGACTGAACTAGAAGTGTTAACTCGAGAAGATTTATGTTAAGACCTCGGCAATTCCATTGGATTATATTTGTCATTATTTAATAAAAGAAGGGCGAATGCTGTCGAGTTTGCCAGCATTCTTATTTCGCTCACCCTGAGATCGTGATCTTTCGGGTGGCGGAACACTTTCGGTTTCCATTTCAGTTTCGATGATAAGTGTTGAAAATCTGTTGTGCGAGGAGAGTCGTCGATCTCCAGGACTACGCGCAGCTGGTGTTACTCCGCCTCGACCCCTACCCCGCGACCTCGAATCAGAAGACTTCTGAGAGGATGTATTTCCTGGCTTCTTTTGGACATCCTTCTTTTCTTGAGAACGAAGAGGAGATGGGGCTCTGGTAGACTGTGTACTGGACGAAGAAGATACCTTCTTGGATGCAGATGAAGGAAGACTTTTGGAGGTGGAAGAATCATCTATGTCACTGGGAAGATCCCAGACAGATTCACCGCTCCAATTGTATATTTCTACTGTTTCTTTTTTATTTCTTTTTTTTTCTCATTTTTTTTTGGTGATGATAGTGAGCTCTGTAGGGAAGATTGAGTTGACTGAGTACTGGTTTTGGAAGATATTGGTTTTCTTGGAATTAATATTCTATCGGTAGGTTCTGTTTCAACAGGCAGCATTTTAAAATTGTCCGCATCAATTGGCCAAGTCATGCGAGTTTGTGTATTCTCGTGACTGAATGAGCGGACAACTTTGCTGGCGTACGATGGTCTGTTTGAAACAAGGAGATCATTCGAAACAGAAGCTATCTGTTTAGCTTCTGGGTAACTTATGTTTCTTTCTGTTTTAATTTTAATAATATTTTTTTCTTTAAGGTAAACAGGGCAGTCCCTAGACGATGAAAAATGGGATTCACCACAGTTTACACATTTAGAAGATTCAGAGTGACAGTTTGTTCCCTCGTGTCCTTCGTCAGAACACTTGAAGCATCTCTGCTTACCACGACATTGTTTGCTTCCATGACCAAACTTTTGACAAGTAAAGCATCGAATTGGGTTTGGGATAAACATGTCAACTCTGATTCCGAAGCAACCTAAAGTAATAGATGGAGGAGGAGTTGGAGTTCTAAAGGTCAAAAGATAAGTATTTAATTTGATTATATTTCCATTCTTTTTAATTTGAAATCTAATAACATTAGTTACACCTTGGCTTGAAAGTTCCTCACCGATTTCTTCCACGGTAAGGTCACCAAGGTATTGACTTCTGTCTCGAATGATCCCCTTACAGCTGTTCAAACTGTTATGAGGAGAGGCAGAAACAGGAAAGTTTGATATTGTAGACATTGTAAGTAAATTTGTTGATTGACTTTTGTTGGAACATTCAACCAACAAATTGCCAGATCTCATTTTTGAAACTTTTTTAACAGTACCAGCAACGCTTTGAATTTGTTTGTGAATTACAAAGGGCGATATTTTTGAAATTGGTTTTTCTTCTGTTCCTTTTATTACAATAAATCTGGGCCAACTGTCATCTTCCCGACAGGGCTCTGAATCATCACATTTTCTTTTCTTATGTATTAAAGCTGATTTAGAGGGTTTGTTTTGTTGTGCCATATGAAAGGAGAAAGATTCACCATTCTTGCCATCCACCCACCTCGGAGTGCCTACAAGGGCGATGCTGTGTTTCCGTGGCGAACCGGGATCGAGTGCTAATGCTGAAAACGAGCTCCAAATATAATGTAGCTGGTCCTCAAAATCAGCACCCAAGATCCACTGCGGAAAGCACCAGATGTTCCAAGAATAGTATACTCAAGCAGAGCGTATCCATCAAGCGAAAAAGAAAGCGTACCACTTGATTGACCCATGAGCCATCGCCTTCTTCAGTTATCCAAAATATAAATAGCTTAATTTAAAATACATGTGTATATTATGAAAATTGTTACAAGAAAGCTTATTGTTGAGGATTACCTGAAGGGCTCGACATGACCAGCCGATTGATCGAACCGGGTCCATCCGACCTCCCGTTTAGATGATTTCGAAGCCAAAGCAGCTTTAATATTGAACTATAGTCTCGTCCGTCCGGGTATTTTCTGACCGTAAGGAGTCTGGCTATAGCCCTCATCCACAAGAATCTCGTCAACCACCGACACGGGTAGCAACCCACGGCAAACGGGTTGGAGAGCCTATTTTATTTAAAACATCGGGCATCTCACGATGTTCGGATCACTTTAGTCTGGTCTCTACCCTTCGACCTGTCCAGCATGGGTAACCCTACCAGGAGACGAAGCTCCAGCTGGCATAGCTCTTGGGGTCACTGAGACACGCAAGCCCTCCGACCACGGCAAGGATAGCGATCCACCGGAGGGCACGAGTTTTTAAAAGAGTTAACAATTCATTATGATTTATATTAAAGGATCCCGTTCATTTATCATAAAAGGACGCATTATATACATATAAAGAGATGTTATATGATTGTCACTGAGACAACTATTTAACTAAAGTATAAATGGTCGTTTAGACTATGTTAACTTTATATATAATCGATCGTATCAAAAGTATTTCCCAGAATGATGTCATCTTTGATATCTATGGTGGGCTTACATTTTACTTTTCAAACAAAGTGACTGAGCTTAACCATTGTTGTCTGAATTGGAAATAAGATGACCGTAGAATAAAGGCAGTGTCTATTCGTCCGGCTAGCCTAACAAATACTCAAAAATGTCTATTGATACGGCAAGACGGACAAACGGCATTTTTACGGTTTTTAGCTATTTGTCCGGTCAAAAATATAATGATGAAGATATGAGATCGTGTTTTTAAGAAGATAAATTAAGGCTTTATTAGATACAACAGAATAAAAATGGGGGTTATCTCAACCCTGGTGTTTTGTTCCCAGTCCAGTGATATCAGTGCATGTTCAAAGATCTTTGTTATAGTATAAATTAGAAATAATGCATCCAAGAACATTTGATTGGTATTTTTTTCCGAATGTGTGTTGCCTTAATAAGGTAAATGGGGGTAAATCATCAATTTCGGGCTTATTCCTAACAGTTGTAACATGTATACGCTATTGATTTTGAGTCACTCCTATATAAATTTGTGTAAAGCAATCACATTCTCTCTCGTTTTCTTTATGACATGTTTTTAGATATATAAATGATTGATTGATTGTTGGTTGCTTAACGTCCAGTGGCAAATATTTCATGCATATTCAGGACGAAAACAAGTTCACAAAAAATACAATAAGTAGGTGGATACGATAGAGGTCATCTGGGATGATGGTCGGGGGAATTTGGACTGCCACTGGAAAATGAGGGTATATTGGATAGGGACAGAAATTTTGCCTTGCAACAGGCCACCTACGGACCCCTCAAAGAGTTGTTGCAAGGGTTCTTAACGTGCGAAGAGCGGGGCACTCTCTTTACACGAGGCATCAGATTTAACGTCCCCCTTCTGATCGGACGTGACTGCGAACTTGATACATCCCGCACAGCCAAACGGACGCCCCACTTCGACAAGCGTTTTACTG
Source organism: Mytilus galloprovincialis (assembly GCA_037788925.1). NCBI lineage: Eukaryota > Metazoa > Mollusca > Bivalvia > Mytilida > Mytilidae > Mytilus > Mytilus galloprovincialis. The sequence goes on along the minus strand of CM075338.1, from coordinate 55,159,756 downwards.
CCGGTCGGGAGAAGACCAAGTGACCATATTTCTATACCCCAGTCACCCTTGGGGTATAGATATATATATAAAGATAAATCACGATTTCCAATACTCAAAACGTCCATTGCATACGCGCGTTTGTTATCCGACACCTCATCCGGCATACTTTCCGCGCCACATGACACTTTATTGACATGAATACCGCTTAAATGACGACGAGGACCCCCTGTCTTTCAATCACCTTAAAATATATTGGTCTTTTACATTATGTAAGTATACAGATACTTTTAAAATGATGCCCCTAAAATATGCGGAGGGCTTGAAACGTCACTTTTCAAATAAAAATCGTCAAAGATTCAGTTGAAAAGTCACATGGCGTTGACTAGATCTCTTAAGAAGAAGATGGAGAGATAAGTTTCATTTACAATTAAAGCCCTCCGTAGATATCGAAGGTGACATTTCATGAAAGAAGCATATTTACACTTGGACGATACGTATTACAAGAGACATTCGTACAAATGAGACTAAAAAGTTGAATCTTAACACCCTCAGCTGCGTTCTTTAATTTGTCTTTTTAACCATATAAAGAATATTCACATAAATCACATTACCAGCATTCCCAGAATAACCACCAACAGCAAGCTGATATCCATCCTGTTCATCACCGATTGAAAACGTTTTATACTCCGCATATTTATCTTGGTTATCGAAGTCGGACAATTCAACTCTTAGTGCATGTCTTCCATGTGACGAAATTTTGTGCATGTTTTCGTTACCTGAATGAAAATACAAAGTACAGTACATTTTAAGTCTTACTACGATGATAGTCGGACAACTGACATGTCCCAGATCTCATATCCGTCATATGTCCGAGAGTCATAAATTAAATGATTGACAGGTACTGCTACTACATGAACCCTTTCATCCTTAACCGCCACTGAAGACAGCACGCGTCAATTGGTCTGTTATGATTACACGCTTTTTATTTACCTGTGATGATTATCTTGTCGGATGTATTCGACAAAATTATAAATATGTAAACTTTTACAATAATTGTTATAATTTAGTCTTCATACTCGTGTATTTTTTTTTTTCTTTTCTGTTGTTAGGATATTATCTTTCAATCTTGAAATAACTTATTTTTACTATATAACTTATCATTTATTTATAAAAATAAGGATAAATACATTGTTTTTTACCATTTAATAATATAGATATTCATTATAACGCAAAGAAACTTGCATATAATGTTACATGTACATTGTCTTTCTTGCTTTTTATATAATAAGCTATATAATTATACTTCACCTTGAAATGCTTTATTTTAATTGGCCAATACGAGGATGTTTATTTACTCTTTTACATGGCTGAGAAGGTGACAGTTTTTGTTAATGTCACCCTCTCGTCTAGACCAATCAAAATCGATAGTTTAAAGGACAATGAATTGAAACTACATCAAGCTATTAAAGACAATGCTTGACATCTACGTTTTGGCTCAAATTCTATTATTTAACTGTTGGTTTTTCTAATACCCGTGACGTTGTTATGTACGGGAAATCATAAAAAAATATTTTAATAAAATTCTGCAAAAGACAATAATGATAGGATATTCAATATAAGGCAATAAATAACACATAGCTGAGAGGGTGATCGAGCAGATTGGTACCCCTTGAAAAAGCATTGTCAACCTTGGCTTCGCCGTGGTTGAAAATGTTTTCTCGGGGTACCAATCTGCTCTATCACCCTCTCAGCTATGTGTTATTTATATAATATAAACGTTTACTTGCTGGTCATGTTACGGAAAGTACATCACTGTACATTGTAAATTCTGTTCATAAAATATTCAAACAATTGTTGGTTCTTTATTTACCATTAACGACTTTTTTATTCGAGCATCACTTCTGAGTCTTTTTTGGGACAAAACGCACGTCTGGCGAAATATTATCGAATGATACAAATTTAGTAATGTAATACAGCTACCTAGCCAGTATTCTCCACTGCTGTTCCCAAATCCCTCCTTGTACGCTTCCCATCCGCGGTAAAAATCAGTGCATCCGTTGATTCTTCTTTGAATAACCTGATTGATAATAAAGTTTTGTTATTATTATTTCAAGAATGGAGGTTTCTTGAAAACAGGTTTTATTTACGATCACTATATTCAAATACAAGAAAATTGAACTGTACGATAGCTGATTATGATTGAGAAAGTGAATTTGCTATAATTGTATAATGAAAAAAGCCCGATATGACCCAAAAAGGCATGCTTTTATTTTTGTCCATCTGATGAGTTAAGCCTTTTTCAACTGATTTTTATAGTTCGTTCTTATTTTGTACTGTTATACCACTGTCCCAGGTTAGGGGGAGGGTTGGGATCCCGCTAACATGTTTAACCCCGCCACATTATTTATGAATGTGCCTGTGCCAAGTCAGGAGCCTCTAAATTCAGTGATTGTCGTTTATTTATGTGTTACTTATTTGTTTTTCGTTATTTTTTTTACATAAATAAGGCCGTTAGTTTTCTCGTTTGAATTGTATTACATTGTCTCATCGGGGCCTTTTATAGCTCACTATGCGGTATGGGATTTGCTCATTGTTGAAGGCCGTACGATGACCTATAGTTGTTAATATCTGTCATTTTGGTCTTTTGTGGATAGTTGTCTCATCGGTAATCATACCACATGTTCTTTTTTTTTTATATGACCCTTTTTTTCTAGCTCAAATTTTAAATTATTATTTAATGCGTGTTATCAAAATGAATCTTGTTTTAAGGAGAATATTTTCTGAAAACGACAATAAAGCAGAAGTTTAATAAAAAAAAAAAAAATAATACCGTCCATTTCTTAATTCCATTAACGACACAATATACCGGAACTGCTGGTAGGACACCGTCTGGGTATATATCATAAACACCGGTCTTAACATCTGCGATATCTGAACATTCACGTGGTAAAATTGTACCTGTATGATTACGAAAAATGTTAACTAATAAATAATGAAATGTGACGTCACTATAAATAAAGTTGCTAACATGGAAGCAATGCATTCCAAGCAAAATTTACAAGACAAGAAGACTTGAAAACAGAGAAAAAGATAAACGACAAACACCAGACCAACATCAACATAAAAAAACTAAACATCGAGCAAAACGAATTCAACAGAAATCCGGAGTTAAACTCCTATATCCTGCACATAGCACAAATCCACTGATAAGTCGAATCCGGTTATAAATATTTACAAGGACATCGTTTTAGCTTTAAGCACCATAGATGTTCCGAACAACCAATTCATGATGGCGTCAGAACAATTTCGTAAAGGAAAACAAGCAAGATCGGGTGACATGAACTCCACGGAAAAACGAAGTTACACTTTGATGACTGTTTTCGATCACAATGTAAAACAGTACCTGCGTTAATAATATTATACTTCATGTTGATTTTAGAACACGACAAGTCGCTGCTTAGTCGCATCAGATGTCACTTTAAAACAAACATGATAGCAATGACAAATGGAACATATATTGTCAATCTTTGACATATATTCCTAATCATGATGATATCCGTCATTTTGTACAAAGTAGAGATTGACTGTCAGTATGTGTTGATAGATGTCTGAATGATGGATTGTGGTAAAATGAATGCAAATGTTATTGCTCCCATATTTTCGTATCCATTTATTATGCTTTGTATTGGCTTGATGACCAAGACAACTTGTTTTATGTGAATTACAACCGATACATGTTCGCCTAACGAAGGAAATGTAGAACTGCACTTATGTTTCCTGTTCCGTATATCAAGTTTTTTTTTGGTAGTTACAGAAAATATAATTCGGTGATTGAAGCTCACTTTAATATTCAACAAATACACCGTTCACTTTCCTTATTTATTTTTCAATATTTCTGCAAATGTCCAATAAGAATTTCGGATAAATCTAGTTTTTAGCTAACATGACGTTTTGATAAAGTTATTTCAAAATCTTTGTTTTTTTTAAATGGCAACACTTTATTTCTTCTGTATTACATACAGTGACCTCTGTGGACAAGTGGTCTAAGTACAATGTAGTTCCATAACCGTAATTACTAGCAAGTCAACACTGAGGTTTTGTGCTTGACTCCAATCTGAAATAACTATGATCGTCAGTTTTCCTATCGAAGGTTGGTATTTTTCCGGGCACTCCGCCTTCCTGTACCAATTAAAGTGGCTGCTACCTAATTGCCCTACAGTGGCGCTTAACAGTGGCGTTAAAACACCATTAATCAATCTGAATTACAGAACAGTTTGAAATGGTGTTTGTCAAAAGGCAATATACATTCATACATTCTTTAATATTGTATGTCAATAATGCTGTTATTTCTAATTGATTTTTATATTAGAGAAAAAAAAACTCTGGCATTTTTTGTTATTTGTTTACCTTTTAACACGTAATATGCTAAACAAGTAAATACCGTGGGAAACCGTGTGAAAACAGGGTAAATCACGATTACATAGTCTGGTACTATTACAGCATTCGGAACAAATCTGCCTTCTTCCTTCAGATCTCCTCTTACCAAAAATCGAGCCTGTTAGATGACTGCAAGTCTATATAACCAGTAAAAAGTATTGATCAAGGAAAAGTTTTCAAAATGATTCAAAACTAAAATGCATTGTAAATTACTGCCAAGCCGGTATACAAATCCGCCTGTCGATCAGTTATATCTACGATTTAACAAAACAAAACATTTACCACGCATGGATAATAGTGTTACTTGTAATGTTCAATCTCGGATTAAAACTAAACTCTCTGTCAAAATGGATGATTTTTCTATTTTTATTGTATAATGATGTAATTTTCAGTTAATACAAATCGTGATTTCCGTTATATAAGCTAGGTTGCTGCGTACGAAACAATGCTTGGAGGCCTTAAAAATTGTTTTTATTTATCTTTCAAGATAAGACATAAAATATCCTTACCTGCTGGTATGCACATCCTAAGTCGTAGCTGACTGATCCTGAGTGTGAAATGAACTTGTGTTTGTAGCATACCTATAAGTGAAAAAGTTGATGAGCATTACACATACAATTGAGATTAGAAATGGGGAACATGTCAAAGAGACAACAACCCGACCAAAGAGATTACTACGGCCGAAGGCTACCAATGGGTCTTCAACGCAGCGAGAAAACATCGTATACTAAATCAGTAAAAATGGGCGTCACATTAAACTCAAAAACATACAAAAAACTTAAACTAAAAAACACAAGACTTACAAAGGCCAGAGGCTCCTGTAAAATACAGCGGTCCTTAATGTATAAAGAATTTAGGTTCCTTGCATAACTATGATGTTGATCATGGAAATGCATTAGATTACTTCAGTTCATAACATTTGCACAATTCAAAGCTTTGCAATCATCTGTTGTTGATAAATACAAGAAGTTTAAATGAAACAGCCGATCACAACTAGTTAATAGCCACTTGCAGATAAGGTAGTAACATTATAGAATGTAATTATCGTCGTCCGTCATCTTTCCTTATCATATAACCTTCTTGATAATAAAAAAGTGTTTTTAAAGTAGATTAGGGTTACGTTTTTCAGTGTTGTTATGTTGTTTTGGTCTTTGCAGAGCACACGGTCCGAAAATACTTTATATATTGTTTTCTTTAAACTAGAATTCATGTTTTTGATTTTGACAATTTTTCTCTATTCTTTATGTTTTGGCCTATGCATTTCATATGTTTGTTATAGTTAGGCAAACCATTGTTATCTATTCAAAATTTTAGAGATTCAATTTCTCTTTTCCCATTCTATTTCTTGATTCGTTTGTTGTTCGAAACTGCAGTTGTAACAATTTCCATTGTTTATAACAGAGTTCATTCCATGACATGATATAGAAAATGTTGACAATAGTTTTAATTCATAGTTAACAGCATTTTCCCCTATGATACGTGTTCTTTGTAGTTAAGTTTATAATCTTTGACATTGACAATAAGATTAGACACAATATTTACAACTTAGAACGTCTCTAAGTGTTCTAAGAAGTGTTCTATGTAGACTGCGTCTCAACAACAAGTAACACTACTGGACGAAATAACAACTGTCCATACCAGTAACAGTCGTTCTAAGACTGTAATTGTTTGTTAAAGTTGTAACAGTTGTAAAATTTTACTGTTTCAGTTTTTTTATGACTGTCCCAACTTTTAAAGTGTTTGTCTCCAACATAAATCGACTGCAACAACGCTAGAAATAGCTGTCACAAACATTAAAGGACTGATACAACTAATTTCAAGTTGTAACAGTTGGTTTACAACTGTCCCAACTCGAAAAATGTTGTAACAGTCATAAATACACTGTTAAAACGCCGAAAATGTTGTCACGGTTATAATACGACTGTTGCAACCTTTTGAAAGTTGTTACAGTTATTTAATAACTGTTCCAACACGCAAAACGTTGAAACAGTCGTTAATAAACTGTTTAAACGTCGAAAAAGTTGTTACAGTTAAAATATGATTGCTACAACCATTATACAGCAACAGTTTAATAATCCATAAGTGTCGCAACTTTCAAATATTGGTAGTCATTTTATAGACTTAAAAGTTACGGATACCAAATTTCTATCTGACAGTCCGGGATAGGTTGAATTATTTTAAATACAATTACATCGTGTGCAATTTTTTAAAAAGGTTGTTATAAAAAAAAAAGACACAACTGCCATACCCATTTAATACATTAGTATAAATAGAAACTGATTGTAAAAACAAAAACATATTGAAATATCTGCCGCTGAAAATTTTGGGATTCCCCGCTTATCTGGTAAATTTTGTAAATTAATAACTCAATTGACACTCCCTTGTCTCGCATCTCTTCGAAAAAATCAGTAAGAGATACCTGCAATTTCACATGGGACTGGTTTATGCGCATTTAATGCTTACATGTTACACAGTTACATGCACCTGTTAGATAAATTGAACAATGTGTCTCAATTTATTTGTAAAAAAATGTATCTTATAATATCATATAAGACACTTTTCGAAATTATCATAATGACAACGTTTTAATTTTTATAACCTTGTTGTGAAATCATTCATGCATGTAAGGTTTTACCTCCAATACCCGTAGATTTACGAATCACATAACTTCATAATAACGGTCAATATACTATAAACCCAGCGGGAATAAACACACTTGTCAAACTTATCCCCGTAGAAAACTGCCGAGGGCTTAGTTCATACGACATGGACACTTTTAGAATTAATTTGTTTGTTTTTAAGTTCTTGTGACTATTTGAAAAGTATACAAGTTACCGTACTCGGTTCTAACAATTTTGATTTATAAATACAAATAAAATCTCAGTTATGCTGAACTTTCAACGCATCTTTTGTAGCTATGGAAAACACTGAAATATTCGTTAATGTCTTGTATCTAAATTCAATTTATATTATTTACCGGGTTTTTTTAATAGTCTAGTCAGATTTACTCAACTTTGGACTGTTATTGTACCGAGTGGTGTCTTATTTGAGGTTCAAATGTCTTTATTAATAACTCTCCACATGGACGCAAAAATATTAACCATCGAGTTCATATTTCGCCGGGTTTTATCACATATATAAACCTACATGTATAAGGCCGTGTTCACACCAAACTCCATGTACACTAAACTTGTTTACAAATAGTTTAATATACTGGACATTGGTTTCACATTAAATTTGTTCACATCTATACACCTTGTTTAATTACCTGTACATAAGATTTGTTCACATTTGTAAACACGATATCATTTAAATGTTCATTACTTAGAACAGAATGCTAACTTTTCGGACAACTATTCTAGTAGCAAGGGACCGACCAGTTGACTTAAAATAGGGGGGGGGGGATATTCCAAACCCGAATTGGATTAAAAAAAAATCTGATTCTACAGATGATTAAAAAAAAATCTGAATCAAGAGTTTCCCCATACATTATAGTGTTAAATGTTGAAAAAAGTATTGATTACCAGCATCGAAAAAAAAACCCGGAATAAAACGTTTGCGCGGAAAAACTTCTGACTCAGATAAATAAACAAAATACCCCCCCCCCTTTTTTTTGAAGTTAAGTGGTTGCTTCTTTATGAAAGCCATTTGTATGATTTGTAGTAGTTTAAAGATACTAAAGATGTTAGAAAACGTAGGCTGCAGCAGCGTGCTTACAGACGAAGAAGAAGGATATATAAGTGATCACTATATTTCTATCTTTTCTGTTTGTTCAAATGGTATTTCTTCTCCAAGGAGTATTTGGCAAAGGGAGAGGATAATGTTTATTTTTAATTTTTAAGTGTAATTTAACGGATCCGAGATACTAGACAAATAATACATTTACCTCACACTTTTTAAGTAATGCATTTACATGTATAAGTGAATCGTTGTTTGAGTAAAGACCAGTGGCAAGTATTATTGTGTATGTCAAGCTGATTCGGAAAGACCTTAATTTTCAAAAGAATTATGTGTTCGGCAATGATGCTGCTTCGAGTCTTGATTAGGGCTTAATAAAGCTACGTTAATCTTTTCTAAATAAACAAATAAATATATCAAGTTTCTAAAGACTAATATTTCTACAAAGAACTTTATTAATAATTGTTATAAATATCAATTTTATTCAAACATCGTTTCTTCCTTAAATATACACGGTGAAACTAATGTTTTAAATGCCTAGTTTTGTGTACACTTAATCTACACAAGGCCTACATCGAGTATCGACTGCATGTAGACAAAACATGATTTACACTACATGTAAACATTGAGTTTTATCAATGGGAACGTAATTTTGTTTAGTTTACGTGTAAGTTACACTTACATAACACCGAGTTTAGGTCAATGTGAACACGGCCTTAGTGAGGTAAATGTACCATGTGAACAGACATGACAGAGATATATTTTTTTCTGAGACAAGTTCGTCGATGGACATGAATAAATTAGATGACAGGGAATTACGTCACCGTAATAACTATTTACATTGTAGTGATACAAATCAGTACTATATATACTCTGGTTGTTTGTTGTTATATACATATTTGTATATTTGTTTATACAGTTACATGCATGCTAAATGTATATGATTTTCATCCATTTGAATATATCATTCTATATACATGATATATATACATATGATATGTTCATGTCGATATATTCTGCTATCATACTATTCTAATATAAATTAAGGACTGCTGAACCAATGCCTCTAAAGTTTCGTGAAGGTAGAGAATCCTTAAATGGATAAGGATGTATGCAGGGTTGTCAAAAGAAATTCTAGTATAAAGTGCAGTGCAAGTGCATGGTAGACACTCTTCTGTAATAACTGATTTTTCTAATAGATTGGATTCGAGTAGGCATTTGTAAAGTCCTTCAAAACATTCTTGAGATATTCTTCTGCATGTGTTAACATATTTTAACACTGATCTATTAAATATTGATTATTATGTTGGTAGTCATATATACATCTATGGTATTTTGGTTCCATATGATATTTTTTTTTTGGATACACTGTATCATGTGTATATCAGTTTTTTTTTAATATTTTTTCTTTTATGCTAGAATTGTACATGAAAGTTGCACCACTCTGACACAGGTTTATTTTTCAATGTATGTAGTGTGTTTTGTTGCTTGCTGTTTATCATATTTGTTTGTATGTAGCTTTTGTACATAAATCAAACTATCATCACTGTAGGGCTTCTTGTCTGTTTTTTTTTACATTGACAGTGTTGCGTGCAAGGCAGAACCCTTTATATAGGGTGCTCATTATGAAGTATTAGTTTTGATCATTGTTGAAGGGTGTGGAGCAAGGGTCCGGAAACGGTCATATATGCCAGACATGACCGATTCGGAAACTCAAAAGTCCTAAATCATTTATTGGGATTTAGGTCAAATTTTATTTTTCAACAGAAATAATTTCGGTCATTTCGTTGAGATCGAGTTTCAAAATCGCCATATTGAACATGTTTTTGTTTTCTTATCGATTTTATGTAATTAAACTGCCACTCCAGTAAAGTGTTATAATCCTGAGGGCCCTCCTAATAACTATATTAATGCCTCGGGGAGCTATTGGCTAATGATCGCTAATCTCTTTACCTGTGTTTTTAATTCACACCGGACTATTAATCACAAGCTCCAAATTATAAAGAAATTAAAATTATACCAACTGTCTTCATTATTTAATTACTTTTCAGCTAAGACAATTATCAATTATGATTAAAATTTAATTAAAACTTGATTTAATTTACGTAGAAAAAAGATTTTTTTCACTATTAACACACGTGCTTTGTTTACTATGTAATACGCATGCCTGATATTCTCTTCCGCAGATTTGACACTAAATCGTAAATTTAAAATTGCTTCATGCTAAATAAAGCAAGTGTAACTATTTTCATTAATATTCTTACGTTATTAAAGGTAAAACATCAAAAAGCGGATGTTTTCCTGTGAATTTGATCAACAAAACTAATCCCGGAAATGAGTCCGGAATTGTTCGTTTTAGTATTATCGTAGTACATCCGGTTTTAATTTCGACTTCAGAATCGAAAGAAACGTAAGCGATGACTGAGAAAATTATCATTTTGAGTCATTAAAATCATTTTATTTTTAAACTGTTGCCTTCCCTTAATTGCTCTTGATCGATTTTAGGAAAATGGTAGGATAAATCATGAAGTAAATGCGATGCAACAGTGAAACAAGTTCGTTGATGCTACGAGTATGAGCACAAGCATGCAGTAATGAGATTTTGACAATGTTTTTGAGAAGGGGCACCAACTTTTAAGTTATATGAAAATGACCGAAATTAGGTGAAAAAATTTCCGGATCCACACTGTGGAGTAACCTATTATATAGCTAACAAGCACATCACTTGGTCTACATGGTCTATGGTTGATGGTTGTCTCATCAAAATTCATACCACATCTCCTTATTCAAATTAATGAAAACCATGAAAATGTGCTCATTGTTAGATAAAGCCGGCCAATCAAACATGTACACCTAACATTCATGTCATATGCCAAAAAAAATAGTGATCCTATACATGTACAATTTACATGATGTAGCTTATCACTTTTTTATAGTTCGTTCTTATGTTGTACTGTTATACCACTGTCCCAGGTTAGGGGAAGGGTTGGGATCCCGCTAACATGTTTAACCCCGCCACATTATTTATGTATGTGCCTGTCCGAAGTCAGGAACCTGTATATTCAGTGGTTGTCGTTTGTTTATGTGTTACATATTTGTTTTTCGTTCATTTTTTTTCCCCATAAATAAGGCCGTTAGTTTTCTCTTTTGAATTGTTTTACATTGTCTTATCGGGACCTTTTATAGATGACTATGCGGTATGGGCTTTGCTCATTGTTGAAGGCCGTACGGTGACCTATAGTTGTTAATGTCTGTGTCATTTTGGTCTTTTGTGGATAGTTGTCTCATTGGCAATCATACCACATCTTCTTTTTTATATCACATCTGAGAAACATTGAAAAATAGACAAAACCACAAAAATTCAACATTGACCAATGAACCCATGACATTTAGCTCAATGTCTGATGAACCCTGCCAGTCAGACATACATGTCATAGACTCAATTGTTCCATTCTGTCTATACATGTACATTAAATATACACATACATGAAGTTGATCTACTGGAGTACTGTATAATATTAAGGCCAAAATAAATTTATTGCATGTTTCTGGTTTCTCGACCATACATGTACCTCCGTTTCTAGCCTACCCGAAACAATGTATTCATCATACATGTACATTGTACATGTCATATTCATCATTTGATGTCTTTCCACATCAGATAACTTGTGTGAATGATAATTACAAATAATACTCATCAGTAAAACATGTCAGAAACCAAACTTTGAAACGACTAAGACTGCACAGTGTATTATCTGTCAAATATGGGAAATGTTATCACATTACACATGTACATTAACAGAAAAAAGTTAAGAACTTTAAAAACAAAATTTTTTAATAGAATAAAATGTTCTTAATTTTTTGGAGATTAAATAGGAGACACACAATTATTTATTTTGGCCTAAACTGAAATTATCCTTAATCACTTATCCATGAAATGTCAGGGTCAGGTCAGCTCAACCTGATAGACCAGTAGACCTTGCAAGATACTCATATTTCTCGTATGAATTGTTTTACATTGTCATTTCGGGGCCTTTTATAGCCGACTATACAGTATGGGCTTTGTTCATTGTTGAAGGCTGTACACAGTACAGTGACCTACATGTATAGTTGTTAATTTGTGTGTCATTTTGGTCTCTTGTGGAGAGTCGTCTCATCATGCTTATTGGCAATCATACCAGTGTAACCACATCTTCTTTTTTTATATCATACATGTATATACAAAAAATGTATCCAATTACAAAATGTACATGTACTTGTATAAGAGAGCATCTCACTGTTATAAAAACAGTATTTTTTTACAAGTAGTCACTAAACAATGAAATGAGGTCAGGTGCAATGGACATATAATGACAGGCTGAAACTTCATAACATATTAGCTATCTGAATACCGACAAGATAAGAAGCATCCAGCTCTTTTAGCTTTTAAAATGTAAAGCTTTATAAAAAAGTTTACGTCATCAGCCCAAGATTGTAATACCTATGTCCTGCATACAATCAACTTTAAATGACTTTTGTGGAAGGCAAGACAATAAAATGATACTTTGAAGTACATGTATTGTTTAATATTTTTGACTAGTATAAAATGCCAGTTTCAGAATGAACATTAATTTAGATGATAGATTATATTTATATACTGTATGTACATTCAGATCGCGACTCTTATATAAGTACAGCAAGCAGTCATTTGACATCAACCAACGTCCATGCAAGGGCTGTAAATGCAGTCAAGGTCATTAAAAACTTCCCGTCATCATGACACTTACCAATAGTGGCCGACCACGACAGACCCTCATGGGTAATCAAGGTTGTGTAACACCCCCTGGTGGTACATATAGCTAACAATAGGAATGCAAGCATTAACTTCTATAAATTTCACACAAACCAGATATTCTCTATATCCAAATTCATATAAATTTATTATCCAAGGTATTCATGAATTCAAATATGATGCACTATTGATATTCACTGAAACTGATTTTTTTATTAATCCAATTTGCTATTTTTGAATAACTATCCAAGGTATTTCATAGAATTCAAATATGATGCACTATGATATTAATATTCCCAGAAAACTTTGAATTCTCTTAATTCCAAATTATTATTTCAATTTCAAATAAATTAATTATCGAAGGTATTCACTGTCATCAAATCATGTAGTCTTTCTTTCAAATTGTAAGTTTGCTATTTGTACAATGCACAATTTTCTTCTTGTCCAATTTGATATGAAATCCCAACAACATCATGGCATATTGCTGTAAGCCCTATTTGTTATTTCCAACAACAAAAAGTCCATTAGTCCACTGTTTCACAATTTACAGCTACAGGTATGCGAGATACTTAGTGTCACCTATACATGCTATATGTATTTCCTTTTTTTGCCGGCTTCATAATCTGGCTGGGAATCATGCTCAAACCAATGTGAATTCTACAAACGAAAAAACATAAATTAAGAATAAAGTATTGAAACTTATCTAATATTGTATAATTATCATGATTATTATTACTTAATAATTCTTTAAATTTATATAGAAGATAATACTCATGTATAAAAATACTAGAGATCATAATTTTCTTGACAACAAAGTTCTATCATGTACACAAATGAATTTATGAGACTTATACAATTGAATTTATATGTCCTGTATGAGAAGAAGAATAAAACCCTTTTTTTGGGGTTCTATTTAAAAAAAATATGTTCTCTCTTTCTACATTAATGTTTTCTTAAGTGTGTCACTTCATTGAAGGGTTACTGTCTAATTGAGGCTAGCACTATACAAGATTGTTTTAATCAATTATTTAAAGCCAGACAAAGTTATTTCACTGTAAAACATAACAGGTGATTTCTTTGGATCATTTTAATAGAAAATAAATACTGCAAAGATGACCAAAAAAAAAAAAAAATGCACTGTTGACTGTCATTGTGTGTCATGAATGAATAAACCTTTTTTTTTTATGTAAATCATGAAATGTAGAATCTTTGTTCAAAGGTTAACCCTTTCTTTAATTTAAACATTTTTAGCAACCTAAAAAAGCTAGTATTTCCTTCTTATGATTAGCAGTAAACTTTGAGTTTAATTTGACATCTTAAATGTTACCCAGTATACTTTTTACTAATTACAGCTTGTATTATATAATGCTTTGTAGTTTATTTAACCAGACAACATATTTTCTTTATTTTATATATATTAGTTATTTACCCATTTTTATGTTGATAAATCAATACTTGGCTGCATGACTTAGACATGTTAGATAAACTTTTAAAACTTTTAATATAATATCCAAAATAAAAGATTATATCCTGTTGTTTCATATTTTTCATAATTTTAAATTACTTTCAATTATAAATTTATCCACAATTTGAAAAGGACATTTAAAACTTATTAATATCATTATATAAAAATCATCTTCAATACCTATGACATTTTAATTTTCATCCCTCAAGGCAATAAACTCATGAAACTGTTGTGTCTTAATCTGTTTATTACATATAACATGTAAATAAGAAGTCCTGATAATTAACTTTTCAGTGTTAACATCCTGATTATTACCTTTTCTAATATCACATTTACATGGTCATGAATTCAGGCTCAGTAAATATATTTTTAAAATTATTTATTTTGAAGTTAAATTAAACATGTAAAACATGTTTAGTCTGTTTTAAACCAAATTGATCTGAGCATGAAAGTAATATTTAAATATTACTTCCATGTGAGACATACCATGTAGTTAATTAAGTTAATTTTTGTAATTCAATATCTATAAAATTCATAAAATGCTTAAGTTTAGGCCATGTTTACATAACATAATATGCTTACAGATAGATTTTTTGTATCCTCCCACATACATGACGTACTGAATGTTTCAACATATGAAATTAAATATAAATAAAATATTTTAGTAATTTGGAAAAGGCAAAATACATGTATCTGAAATCAGATGTGATTATACATGATGAAAGGAGATGTGGAATATACATGTATATATCAATGATACAGCAACCAAACAATGAAGTAGTCAAAGCACAATTTAACACATGTAGAAAAATATGACTGTTGAATGGAAAGTCCTTTAACAGTGGAATAAATTAAAAGACACTTGAAATATGTTTAAAAGGAGATGATTGGTATATATATATATATATATGCAAAAGAGACAGCAGCCCCAAGACCAAAACAAGTTAAAAGGCATAATTGAATTTTGACTAACCATGCTAACCGAGCAAATGTTATATAAAAAGTTAAACTGACAGAGTTCACATGAAAATAAAAAGTTAAGGCCACACTGATTTGATTAATAGTTCTTTTGATTGATAATATAAGACATGCTTTAGAATTATAAAATATATCCATGTTTTGTTAATCATGACTCAGAAATTATTTAAAAAATATACTCAAACATGCTAGTTTCACATTTTACACATAAATATTTACTTTGTCATAATATTCAACTTGAATTTTCTCAATTTAAAAAAAATCCAGTTAGAAATATTTCAAGCAAATTTAGGATGAGTCATGCAGTTTTCAATACATTAACATACAAGTCAGGACAGGAGCCTGTAATTCAGTGGTTGTCGTTCGTTAATGTATTACATATTTGTTTTTCCTTCATTTTTTTATATAAATAAGGCTGTTAGTTTTCTCGTTTGAATTGTTTTTCATTGTCTTATCGGGGCCTTTTATAGCTGACTATGCGGTATGGACTTTGCTCATTGTTGAAGGCCATATGGTGACCTATAGTTGTTAATGGCTGTGTCATTTTGGTCTCTTGTGGACAGTTGTCTCATTGGCAATCATGCCACATCTTCTTTTTTATATACAATATAAATATAGGTTTTGTAGTATAAGGCCATCCGGCAAAATTAAAACCATTGTGAATGCCCCACATCATCATGTAGGGTTTAACACAGTAAGACGATGAACACGGGTGGATCCAGCCATTTAAAAAAAGGGGGTCCCAACCCAGGATAAAAGGGGGGGGGTGGTCAAACTAAATGTACCCTTTCAAATGCAATTGATCTTCTAGTCCAAATAATTATGACGTCTTGTGTCGAAGTAAGGCGTCAAAGAAAAAAATTATAATAGCCTTTCAAGACGTCATAATTATTTAGACTATTGATCTTCCAAAAAAGGGGGGTTACAATCCCGGGAACAATTTTTACAAGCATTCTTACTTTGCTTTTGAACATGCTACTATATATATATATAGAAAGATGTGTAATATGCACGAGTGAGGTGATATAGAGAAACCGATATAGAACGTCGATTCATACCTGAAGCATGAGGGTAGGCAAGAAATGTGCACATTTTCGCTTCAAAATCGTGGATCCATGATTATTCTGATAGACATGCTTTAAAATATTGTTCATTTCTACTCACCGATTAAAATTTCCAGGTCATCCGTTATATTGTATGTAGTTTCCCTTCTACATATCTACCATGGCATGTCTACGATTTTTTGTAAAGTTTGCAGACCCGCTATTTCTGCCGACAAGGGTACAATAACGTCAAATCATTTACGGGTGAAGAATATGATTTCCGTTTTTAATAAAACTTGACAGATTTGATTTATTATCGTCGGGAAATGTCCCTAATGGATAGCAATTAAAATCAATCAGCTTTATCATTCTGTATGATATATGTAACTTAGTCATATTCTTTTAAATTTACTTCAGGTACCCCGACGTAGCAATTTGAAATTAAGACAATTAAATCAATCTTCTGCAATAATATTTTAATTCGATTTTTAAACGGAGGCTTTTGGTATAAAACAAGTTATAAATGACTCTTGAATAGACTGAATAAAAAATAAAGATAAACCGTCAAACGCACAAGTCCGCCACAAATGAACAGACATAATTATAATGCCATAAACGGAATACGACAAAAGACATAGAACGATCGCAAAATAATTTAAAAAAAACCAACAACAACATAAGATGAGGGATCATATAAATTATGGGTAATTTCCAATACGTGACACTTAAATAAAATACATTTAATTATCCATTTATCCTGTATCAAACTTTGAGAAGGTGCACCTTAGACGTGTACACATTGTTTTAACATTCGCAACCGTCACACTAAAATATTTGTATTACATATTTACCGACTGTAACAACCCATGAAATGTTTGTTTTAAACATTTTACGACTGTGGCAACTTTTTAAAAGTTGTAATGAACATTTAATGACTGTAACAACCTTTAAAAAGTTGTAACAAACATTTTACGACTGTTACAACTCTAAAAACATTGTAACAAACATTTTTTGACTGCTTAAACGTCTGAAAAGTTGACACAAACAAATTTCAACTGTCCCAACTATAAAAAGGTTGGGACAAACATTATACAACTGCCACAACTTTTAGAAAGACTGTTATAAATAGTATTTGGCTGTGACAACGCCGTTAACCACTGCAACAGTCCTAAAATTACTGTTGATAGCATTTAATGTTTTTCACAACCCATAAAAGTGTTGGGACAGACATAATTTAACTGTAACAACGAAATAAGGTTGATTTGACAGTCTTCTTCAGTCTTCCACAGACTAAAATAGTCGTACAATGACTGTTACTGGTATGGACAGTTGTTTTTTCGTCCAGTAGTGTAATGTGTCGGTGTTGAAAACATCGTTGACTGGCGTTTTTATTCATTCTTTAGTCACTATTGGTATAAATTTAACTTTTCGACAAAATGGATAATTTCCGTTTTTCTATTTTGTATCTATTTCAACATTCCTGAAGATATGAAGCATTGTAATTCTCATACATATACAGTGGGAGACTCATGATTTTACATCTCTACTGTCTGTGGTATCAAAAAAGTAATTGCACCTCGGCCTTCAGATCCCTCCGTGGATTTCGGATCGGGATACATCTTTGCATTATAAATTTACCTCATTATCTGCGCAATTCAGCGTATAGTGGCAGCTTGACGGGCTTGCAACATTCGTGCATGATAGACAATCTTGTCCACAAACTGTAAAACAAAACAGTTTAACCAAAAAGTGTGTGAATTGTGCACCATATTCTGCATTTTAAAATCTACTTTGAGGACACAGCGTTTCGTTGATTGGCTTTGTTATTAACTATTTCGTCACATGTGGTTTAAACGTCTAACATAGATTAGTCAGGCAGATTTTAAAAGTTGGCTTGTAGTTAATCAGTTAAAATGCACTAGATATTAACTATTCAGAAGAGATAACTTCGTAGTTATCTATCATTCTAACAAAGTTATCAGGAGATTTCTTGCATAAACAAACATGCGGAAACGAAAGATATACCGGTTCTTACACAAGTAGAATGGCTATGTCTGTGGATTATTTCGACTCTGCTTAATTGCCTGATTCTCACACAGACTGGCTTAAAAGATGACCATGTATAATTAGTACTCACAAATAAAGTGTAGCTGTGTCAGTAAGACGACGATAAGATGCACATCTATGAAAAGAAATATATCGCATTTAATGATTTAAATTTAACACTATTTATTGGTCACTATAAATACAATTATACTTATCATGTGAATGCATTTTGGGTGTTTTGTTGACAATTATTGTTATCTATAAAAACGATGATTTTCGAAAAATAATTTCAACTTATTAAAACAAAATAAAAGATCTGTGTTACTCTTCCATCCTGAACATGCATGAAATGTTTTCCACTGGGGATTAAGGAACCAACAATCAATCAATCAATTACTGTGTTACTCACTGATGTTCAAAGGCAGTCTTTGGATTTAAGAGATACTGGTTTAAGCTGTTTTTGACATAAGTGCAATGGGAGTAACATTGATGTGAAATTACAATGGAAAAAAAGAGATAGAAATTCACTACACACACTGGATAAGCCCTATGGCAAATGAACGCTTGAACGACGTTTTTATTGTCAATAACTATTTTTCATGTTTGGTTATTTTTACAAGATTAAGTCTTTTTGTCCAAAATACTTGTTATCGAGCCTGCAACATGGTCGCAAAAGCCATCCATAGCGATCCTTCTTTCTGTTGTCGTCAGTGGCGTACACAAATATTTTACTCTCTGGTTAACGTTTTGAAATTTTAATAAATTTCTTACGAAACTACATATCCTCGATTTCTGCCAAACTTTAACAGAAGCTTGTTCATCATCGTAAGATAGTATCCAGACGTAAATGTTGTAAAAACAAATCCTGTTCATCCGTAATTTACTTATAAATTCTGCCAGTTAACATAACATTTTTTCTTTTGCTAAAGATTTAAAAAAATCACCTAATCTATAACTTTGGTGATTTTTTAAAACTATAACTTATAATATGCAATGTAATTCACATTGAGATTGATAAACGCACGTAGAATGTACGTATATATATATATATATATAAACAAAAAGTATCGAAAACTGCACGTTGTGCATCTTGTCTTATTAATCAGTTAATGCAATATGTATTATACTAACTTACATGATGGCATTGTCGTGTTTGTATGTATAACTTGAGCGATAACAAACCTTGACATATTAAACTTAAACAACTGATAAAGGATTTCTAACTTTGAAGGCATAATCATGCAAAAGCCTTACATGTGTATGGAATTTAAGATTGAAGTAATCGGCGAAATGCGTAAAACATGATTTATGTGTAACGTTAGGTTAATACACAACCCGAATATACAAAAAAGAACTTGATGTGATCTACATATCGCTCCCCTATTGTCTTTCTTTGTTTGTCCTTGTATTTATCATGGTATTTATTTTCGATTAAGGAAAATAAAGGCAATAGTAGTATACCGCTGTTCGAAAGTCATAAATCGATTGAAAGAAAATAAATCCGGATTACAAACTTAAATTGAGGGAAACACACAAAATGCAAGAGGGAACAACGAAACACTTAAGTGCAACAAAAAACAAAACGACAGAAATATTATTAGTTTGGAATACGTATATGTATATATATATGTAGGATCCTTTACTTTTGATAATTTAGGTGATCTGTAAAACTTACATCTTCATGTCTTATATATCATGTACTGTAGTAGGACGCTAGATTAAAACTGATGAGGAAAGGTAACTCCCGGCCATCGAAAGCTTCATTTTTTATGAACCCCAGGTGGTCGTGTGGTCTAGCGCGCCGGTTACAGTGCAGGCGAGTTTTTTGGTGTCAGGATATCTCAGTAGCATGGGTTCGAATCGAGGCGTAGCGAGGGACGAACAAAAAATTTTTGAAGGCAAATTTACCGATCTAACATTATTGGGTTGATGTTTAGACGAGTTGTATAAATATGCAATCATAGGTTTGAACGTAGTTTTCAATTTAGACTTGTTTATACTTTTTCGTTTGGGCTTGTATCATATTTTCCCTCCGGTTTATATGATCCGTTCATCCCATATTGACTCTTAAAAGAGTCTATCTAAACATGAGGGTTAATTATATGGCCTTCCATAGACCGTTTCGATCCCTAACATCACTGCAGAGACATTTATTGTCGAAATCCGGATCTGGTGTACAAAAAAAATATTGACACCTTATGTTTGTGGCATGATATCTTGGCCACAAGTTTATTGTTTTCTGTTTAGTATTAAATTTATATAAAGACCCATTTTGTTACATCTTGTGTTCAAATTTATTTGGCAATCGCCAATGGCAGTCAGCAGGGTTAAAGAACATCAGTTGTTCGATCTGTTAGTCAAACGTGTTTTGTTTAAATATACTTTTTTACTTTTTTGGTCTTTCGGAAAATGTTGTTTGTGCTGTATTTAAACCCTTTTACAACGAAATTTGTTTTACATGCACACGTATAAAAATTGCGGTTTTTATCCAACGCAATCATAGGTTTGAACGTAGTTTTCAATTTAGACTTGTATATATACAATTATAAATATAAGTACGTCTGAGTCAGTGACAACTCTACAACAGATTTATCCAGCTGATCACCAGCAATGATGGTGATACATGGCTGTGTACATTATGTATATACCACTCGTCCAAACACTGACACTGACTCATACCTACTTATAAATATACTTATTTTCTGTCACTGTATCTTGCATTAATTTGTAGGATCCTTTACTATAGATAATTGAGCTGATCTGTAACAATCACATCTCCATGCCTTATATATGAGCCGCGTCAGATAGAAATCGACCTTATGCAAAAAAAATCTCAATTTGAGTTTTGTTCATATTAATTTTGCTTATAGTCATACAATTTGAATGCAAAAAACCGTTTTACTCTAGCTTTCTTCTTTTAAAAGTTTCGCTATTTCAAAGTTGTGACGGCTACATATATTTAACTTCAGAATCTCACGACAACGTCGTGAAATTAGCATTATCGTGCATTAATTTTATTCTTTATCGGTCCTTTTCTCGTTATAGAGAGAGCCACGAAAACATGCATTTGTATACAATATTTAATTTATTTTATAAGATTGTTACAATGAGAACATAAATGATTCTCTAGTTTTCAATCCAACTGTAACCAGTACATGTGAAATGTTACTCCTCTGAAGCACGAGGACAAAATTCGTCACGGAAATTATACTGGAAAAAAGGACGGACTTCATTGTACAGATAACGCATTCTCTTCTCTGTCAGCCCTGCAGGCTGAATAACTTCTGGAAGTGTCGTGAGCAACTCCGGTACGTTTGTGCTTTCCTTAAGCAAAGCCAGTCTTTTCTCCGGTTGATCAAGAGTTTCTCTCGCAAATACGACTCTGGTAAATCGGAAGTGATGGAATTTTCCTATACCTCTGGGTGGTTTGAAATAATTAGCTATATATATATATAGTATAGAAATTACCCCATCTGTACCACTTTAAGCTGTGTTTGTCATCGTCATTTTCATTATAAACTTCTGACCTATTGCATTTGGCAGAATTGTCGACATTTTAACCAGTTGTGATACAGTGTTTACGTCCGACTTTCTTTTCCTTTTCAACATGCCAAAATTAAACATGCGTCACATAAACATTCTGTGTGCCCAGCAATCATAAAATGCAAACTAATAGTTTTGTGTTAACCCTTTGCGCACCTCCACAACAGATAATGTAAAGTAGTTTTATTTTTGTTTTGTCCCACAGAATTATCAGCATGAAAATGACACGCCTTTTCATCGTAAGTATTACCATGCAGATAATGGTGGAGCATGCTTAAAACAGCATTGGATCCATGTGTCCGACTTCAATTTTCCTGTTTGTTGCTCATCAATAGAATAATTCGTTTGCATTGGAAAGTTTTCATCGCAAACTCCAAATATTTGAACCTTTCGAGGCGTTAAAAAGTAAAGAGCTCCAACCTCTTGGGATGAATGTTGCAAGTTTATATATTGTGAAAAGTCAATAGTGTAATGAACATTTTCAAAAATTTTTGAACATGGAGTGTTGTACTTTCCTATTGGAGACTCAGCCAACTAAATTATCACGTGATCTTTGTGTATATACATAATGTATAATATTCACGCTGCGTCCGCGCAGACTGTATATGGTCAATTAATTTTTGAGTTCTCACTTATTTCGCGTCTTCTGAAATAGATCCGGAAATATCATCCCTCAACTGAAAGCACGTTTTACACAGATCCGTCTTTGGTTTCATAAATTGAATATGAGGGACACATGCATTCCAAACTTCTTTAAATACGGTTAGTTGAACATATTGTTGTTCTGAGTTAACGAATGCACTAACATATTTGGAGTGTACATATTTCTTGCTCTCGCTATAAGGTAGAAATTTACCACAACATTAAAAAGGAATGGAATTAATGACAAATTGAACCAAAAGAATTTTTCGATACGACTGGTTGTCGCGCTTTTTGCCATAATACATTTAATAGTTCAACAGTGATTTATAACATATAGATCAAAATCCCAAATACTATCTCTTTAAATTATAGTAGTTCAAATTTCAAAATAAACGTTTTTTTTTAGATGAAATTTTGGTTTATTATTTATTAATCCGACATCACAGCTTACATCTTTCAAAATTGTTACCTTAATCACTCAGACGGACGGACGGACGCAAAATTGTAAGACCCACCGATGCATAGATCGGGAATTTTATTGCCCGAATACTAATTTTAAAGTTGTCGGGATATAAAAAAGGGGGTTTAAAAGGTTTTATTTTGAAAGTTATTAGTTTTCGAAATACATGTACACATGTATTATGCAAAAGTTTCCCTCTTTCTTTCAATTTCTAAATAGAAATGTCATTGAACCTAAATTACACGCAACACGTACATTTCTAAATTTCTGAATAGATATGAACAGATAAATTGCACGCACATAGTACAAAATCCACATAGAGCACGGGTTGGTCTTTGTTTAATATTGTATAGTTGTGATGTTGTTTCTTTTTAGATTGTTCAACATGCAACGGTACAATGATATGAATAACTTTTGACCTATTTTTGTTTTTGCGTGTCTCACTGTGTGTTGTGAAGTTTTGCAATACAGCACAAATTTTGTTTTATACTACCAGAAATAGTTTTTCAGAATATTACTTAAGTTTAGTTAAGCTTAAGAATTGCATACAATTATTTTTTTAAGCATGTTAAGACTGGTGTTACTTTCACTTTGTATAAAATGTAAAAATAGATCGAGAACGTAAAAATAGTTCAATATGTAGAACGTATTAGGAAATACATACCTTAGCAAAACAATGTATTCCTGTTAGCCAAAACTGATACTAAGGTTGAGAAATATGTTATTTAGAAAAGGACAGGATTCAGGAAGAATTTT
Source organism: Mytilus galloprovincialis (assembly GCA_037788925.1). Classification (NCBI taxonomy): domain Eukaryota; kingdom Metazoa; phylum Mollusca; class Bivalvia; order Mytilida; family Mytilidae; genus Mytilus; species Mytilus galloprovincialis. The sequence goes on along the minus strand of CM075338.1, from coordinate 55,135,955 downwards.
TTTATCAGATAATTTGAAAATGTTCATGTCGGACCGGATAAAGCGGTTTCCGTGAAAGATTTATATCGGTATTTTTTACTAAACTTATCAGAAATAATATACTAGTTTTGTCCTATACGTATATTTTTTTTTTTACAAATTTCATATAAAACCCCACTAAAAAAGGGAAGGCATATATATATTATGTTGGATTTTCACCAGTACAGAGTTAAAAGACGCAGAATCGTCTAAAGCATACTAGTTTAATTTGTCATAGTTTTGTCGACCATAACTTTTGTTTCTCATGTTATGAACATGTTACAGTTTTTACAATTTAATTTCGTTGAAATACATAAGAAATTTTTGAACACAAACAATACTGGTTATATTACCAAAAATTGAAAACGTTATACAACAAAAATCTATCCAAATAAACAAATATAACTGTGGCAATTCTGCTTCTATTGGTACCTAGTACACTAAAATCCGATCAGAAATGTCCCCACAATATTTTTTTGAAAAAACGTAGTTTTGTCAGAAAGCGACATGGTTTTTTTTTTATAACGTCAGAAACTACCTGTATGAAAACTTGTGAAACTTTATCGTAACGTTACTCGTTTTACGTCGAATTGCATAAGGTCGATTTCTATCCGACGCGGCTCATATCATGTACTGTAGTACGACGCTAGATTAAAAATGACGAGGAAAGGTAACACACGGCCACCGAAAGCTTTATTATTGTGAAGCTCATGTGGTCAAGCGGGACGGCTACATTGATTGATTGTTGGTTGCTTTACGCCGCATTAGCACAAAAAGGCTATATCGCGGCGAGAGCTAATTCGAATATTTTTACAATTTAAAGCATATTTTTAAAATAAGACAAAACGTCCTTCAATATACTAAAATTCTTGACTAAAGCAAATTGATTATATACAAATAAAATTCAACAGTAAAATAACGTGATAAAAATTAAAAACGATTTAAGTATAATAACAGTTTTATATTCTATAATAAATTCCAATTTCTTTTAAAAATGCAACAATATTTGTAAATGGAACATTTTTGAATAAATCATACATATTATTGACATTGAAATGCTTCTTACGAATATCAGCAAAGTCAATACAATTAATTAAAACATGTTTAATAGTATACTTGCAGTTGCAAGGAACACATTGTGGTTCATCTTCATTTTTTAAAAGATACTCGTGTTATTCTAGTATGACCAATACGACATCTAGAAATGATACACTGATCTTTTCTGCACATAAAATTATTAAAAGGTTTACCTATATTAGGTTTAATTTCATGTAATTCATTATCATCTTTTTTACTCCATTCATTTTTTAAAATATTAAAAACATATTCTCTAATATTAGATTTAAAATCAGTATATGGTATATCACAGTTAGATAAAGGGTCACCCAGGGCATGCTTTGCCTCAAGGTCTACAGCTGTGTTTCCAAGGATTCTAACATGACTCGGAACCCATAGAAATATTATTTCTTTCAGAAGAATTTTTAAATTCCTCATTACATATAAAATTTGGAGAATTGTTGGGTTTTTAATTTTAGTATTTTGTATAGCTTGTAAGCATGAAAATGAATCAGAACATATAATAAATTTGGATTTATCTGAAGAAGCAATACATTTCAAAGCCAAAATTATTGCTGCTGCTTCAGCAGTTAAGATGGATGCATCAGATGGCAAACGGAGAGTTGCAGCTCTGTCCCTGAAGACAGCAGTAGATGCAACTCTACCGCCATCTTTTGATCCATCAGTATAGACAGTTGAAAAATCTGGATAATTGGCTTTAATTTCAGCATACTGTTGCTGAATTAAAAGAGGATTTGTTTTATTTTTATTGTGATCACGGAGATCAAATATCATTTTTGGTTTGGGAAGTTCCCATGGAGGACATTTGCAAATTTTAACTTGAGCAACAGATTTTAAATCAAAAGAAGCTAAATGTGGTTTTAAACGTATACCTAAGGGTGGAATTTTATTTTCATGTTTTGCAAAAATATCTTTATAAATCGGATTAAAAACACAGCTGTAGGCAGGATTATCTGAATAGGCTTTTAGTTTGACAGCATATTGAATTCCAAGCTTCAAACGTCTGTTAGAGAGTGAGTTCTCATCAGCCTCTACATACAGACTCTCTACTGGTGAGGTTTTAAATGCGCCAAGACAGAGACGCAAACCCTGGTGATGCACAGCATCAAGAATCTGTATGTAGGACTTCCTTGCAGAGCCATACACTATAGAGCCATAATCTAGTTTAGATCTAACTAGAGATCTATATAAATTAAGTAAAATGTTGCGATCAGCACCCCAGTCAGTGTTGCCGACAACTTTTAAAATATCTAAAGCTTTTAAACATCTCGATTTTACCATTTTGATATGGGGAAGAAAGGTTAACTTTTTATCGAAAATTAACCCAAGAAATTTGGTTTCATCAACCATTTTAATTGGGTTGCCGTACAAAGTGAGTTCTGGATCAAGATGCAATTTCCTTTTGTTACAAAAATGCATCCCGACCGTTTTTGACGTGGAAAATTTAAAACCATTTTCCGAAGCCCATTTTTCAATTCTTCCAAGACATAATTGTAATTGTCTTTCTATGTTATTCATATTTTTGCCTCTGTAACATATTAAAAAATCATCAACGTACAATGAACCTTCAATATTACTTTTTAAAACTTCAACAAGGCTGTTGATTTTAAGACTAAATAATGTAACAGATAAAATACTGCCCTGAGGGACACCCATCTCTTGATCATACAGATCAGACATGGTCGAATTAACTCTAACATTAAATTGTCTGTTAGAGAGAAAATTAGAAATAAAATTAGACATATTGTCTTTCAACCCCATATCAAATAGATCTTTTAAAATACCATATTTCCATGCAGTATCATAGGCCTTCTCAAGGTCGAAAAAGACCGATACCACATGTTCATTTTTCGCAAAACCATTACGGACAAATGATTCGAATCGAACAAGATGATCAAGAGTACTGCGGCCCTGTCGGAATCCACACTGGATATTGGCTAATAGCCCATTGGATTCCAAGAACCAAACAAGGCGATCATTGACCATCCGTTCGAGTGTTTTACAGACACAACTGGTAAGAGCAATTGGTCGATAATTAATAGGATCCGTATGATCTTTACTGGGTTTTGGAATAGGCACGACGGTTGCAAGCTTCCAGATTGATGGTAAATCACCAGATTCCCAGATGTTATTCATGAGCTGCAAGAGAGCTTCTAGCGAGGAATCTGGCAAGTGTTTTAAGAGTTGGTAGTGAATATTATCAGGCCCACAAGCTGTATCATGGGCTTTTGACAGAAATGTTCTTCAAGAGAAAATAGTTTATTATAATTTTCACCATTTTTTGATTTAAAGTTTAATTTTTTCTTTTTGTTTTTTTTTTTCACTTTTTTAAAGTCTTCCCTGTAGTTGTTACAAGAAGAAGACTTCGCAAAAGTTTCACCAAGCTTGTTGGCAATATCCTTTTCAGATGTTAATAAATCATTGCCGTCTTCAAATGTTTTACCTTTTATTTTGTTTACCATATTCCAAACTTTTGTCATCGGAGTGCGAGATGTAATCCCCGAGACAAATTTTTTCCAGGATGTTCGTCGGGCTTGCCTACAAGTCCGCCGTACCTTAGCGCGAAAAATACGGAAATTACTCAAGTTTTCCGTCGTTGGTTGTTGATTGAACCGTCTTTCAGTTTTTTTACGGTCACCTATGGCTTGATCACAAGCGTCATCAAACCATGGTTTGCTGGGATGTTTCGAATTTGCCGAGGTCTTAGGAATAGTTCTGTCAGCAATTGACATTAAAACTGTATTAAAAGTTAAAATTGGATCTTGTACAGTCTCATACATCTTTGACTGAAGTTCCGCTTGACAGAGATTCTCAAACAAGGACCAGTCCGCCTTGTCAAGTTTCCAACGTGGTACTCTCTGTTGGGCAGAAGTAAAAATATGTTCAAGTACTATTGGAAAGTGATCACTTCCACAGAGATCATCATGAACACGCCGTGAATAATCCAGAAGCAGAGAGGGATCGCAAATAGTGATGGCAATAGAAGAATAAGACCCGTTTCAAGGATGAAGATACGTATTAGATACATCATTAAAAATGCATAATCCTTCTTGAGAGACAAAGTCTTCAATGATCTTACCTTTGGCATTATGAGTCTTGCTACCCCATAATGGATTGTGAGCATTGAAGTCGCCAATAAGTATAAATGGTGAGGGTAATTGATCAGTGAGGTTTTTGAGTTTTGCTTTATCTATAATTGAATTGGGTGGAATATATATCGAACATAAAGTAATTGTTTTGTCTAATGATAAACGAATTGCAACTGCTTGCAGATCTGTGGTGAGTTGGACTGTGCTATGAATGACGTTGTCCTTCACTAAAATGGATTATCCGCCTGCAGCACGTTCATCTACTTTAGAAAATGTGCTATACATGTTGTATCCTTTTAAAGATACATTGTCACTTTCTTTTAGATGAGTTTCTTGAAGACAAAATGCAATAGGTAAAAATGACTGAACTAGAAGTGTTAACTCGAGAAGATTTATTTTAAGACCTCGGCAATTCCATTGGATGATATTTGTCATTATTTAATAATAGAAGGGCGAATGCTGTCGAGTTTGACAGCATTCTTATTTCGCTCACCCTGAGATTGTGATCTTTCGGGTGGCGGAACACTTTCGAAGTGGAAGAATCATCTATGTCAGTGGGAAGATCCCAGACAGATTCACCGCTCCAATTGTGTATTTCTACTGTTTCTTTTTTATTTGATTTATTTTTCTCATTTTTTTTTTTGGTGATGATATTGAGCTCTGTAGGGAAGATTGAGTTGACTGAGTACTGGTTTTAGAAGATTTTGGTTTTCTTGGAATTAATATTTTATCGGTAGGTTCTGTTTCAACAGGCAGCATTGTAAAATTGTCCGCATCAATTGGCCAAGTCATGCGAGTTTGTGTATTCTCGTGACTGAATGAGCGGACAACTTTGCTGGCGTACGATGGTCTGTTTGAAACAAGGAGATCATTCGAAACAGAAGCTATCTGTTGAGCTTCTGGGTAACTGATGTGTCTTTCTGTTTTAATTTTAATAATATTTTTTTCTTTAAGGTAAGCAGGGCAGTTCCTAGACGATGAAAAATGGGATTCACCACAGTTTACGCATTTAGAAGATTCACAGTTACAGTTTGTTCCCTCGTGTCCTTCGTCAGAACACTTGAAGCATCTCTGCTTACCACGACATTGTTTGCTTCCATGCCCAAACTTTTGACAAGTAAAGCATCGAATTGGGTTAGGGATAAACATGTCAACTCTGATTCCGAAGCAACCTAAAGTAATAGATGGAGGAGGAGTTGGAGTTCTAAAGGTCAAAAGATATGTATTTAATTTGATTATATTGCCATTCTTTTTAATTTGAAATTTAGTAACATCAGTTACACCTTGGCTTGAAAGTTCCTCGCCGATTTCTTCCACGGTAAGGTCACCAAGGTATTGACTTTTGTCTCGAATGATCCCCTTACAGCTGTTCAAACTGTTATGAGTAGAGGCAGAAACAGGAAAGTTTGTTATTGTAGTCATTGTAAGTAAATTTGTTGATTGACTTTTGTTGGAACATTCAACCAACAAATTGCCAGATCTCATTTTGGAAACTTTTTTTACAGTACCAGCAATGCTTTGAATTTGTTTGTGAATTACAAAGGGCGATATTTTTGAAATTGGTTTTTCATCTGTTCCTTTTATTACAATAAATCTGGGCCAACTGTCATCTTCCCGACAGGGCTCTGAATCATCACATTTTCTTTTCTTATGTATTAAAGCTGATTTAGAGGGTTTGTTTTGTTGTGCCATATGAAAGGAGAAAGATTCACCATTCTTGTCATCCACCCACCTCGGAGTGCCTACAAGGGCGATGCTGTGTTTCCGTGGCGAACCGGGATCAAGTGCTAATGCTGAAAACGAGCTCCAAATATAATGTAGCTGGTCCTCAAAATCAGCACCTAAGATCCACTGCGGAAAGCACCAGATGTTCCAAGAATAGTATACTCAAGCAGAGCGTATCAATCAAGCGAAAAAGAAAGCGTACCACTTGATCATATTACTGTATTAGTAAAAAGCTAAGTCGAATTGTGATTATCGTTTTAAAATTGTCTTCCAAACCCTTCAGTCTGAGTGCTCATGTGAGAAAAAAAAGAAGTGTATTTCTTGTGACAGAGAGGTCCGACCTCGCCATCGTGCTATATCCTGTGACAGATGGCAGCATAGACTCTGTGACACTGGTAAATTTTTGCTTCTGCTTTCTTATTACAAAGTATTATTATTATTATACTTATTATCAAATATTATTAAACAAAAAAATAATATCAAACCTATAATAACTTTACCATCTATATGTCCAGATTAGTTACTAGTATTATGATAATTATCATTATTATAAGTATCAAAATATTAATTAAGTTCTTCTGATAGAAATATATAAATTATATTTCATTTTTGCAAAGCTAATAATTTTATATCCATTTCAGGCATAACACTGACAGCATGCAACAACGCCAGACAGGGCCATGCCTTACAATTTATCTGCAGACCATGTGAGCAACATAATTGGCCAGCAGAGGCAGAACCAGAGCCAGCACCAGAGGCAGAGCCAGCACCAGAGCCAACACCAGAGGCAGTAGCAGATCCTGAACCAGAGCAGCCAATAGACCCGCTAGATGGTACTTTTGACATTAATCATCGTGATGCTGATGATCCACCAGAACCAATGGATACGTAAGTATATTGTATTTTTTTTCACAAGTTATTTATATAGAACTGAAAATAGTCAGTATATGTTAATGATATATCACACTTAGTATATGTGAATGAAACAGCACTTGTAATATTTATAACTCGAAATAAATGTTTTATACAGATTTGGCATGTTTGTATGACTAAAATTATATTGATTTTAATTTTGTTATTTCAATTGCAGGTGCTTGGCTTGGTATCAGACGTGATTTTCCTGGTGTCAGCATCAAGGAGTGGGTCTTTCACTGGACATAAGCTGTGTGGCGTCATGTGCAAGACAACGGTTTGGTCAGAGCCTACAAGCAACAGCAGTCTGTTCACGCCTACATTCGTCAACTCATGGCATTGCCATTTCTTCCAACTACTCACATCAGAGACACCTTCATCTCACTTCAAAACCGTGCCAACACACCTCAACTTCGTGACCTTGTAGCCTACATGAATAGACAGTGGTTCAACAATGCAGTCATCCACATTGCTGATTGGTGCATCTTCAAGAGATCTGTACGCACCAATAATGACGTAGAAGGTATGTATCACTACTTCATAATTTGTCATATAATTTGTATGATGTGGGATGATCGTCAATGAGAAACTAAACATCAAAAGTGTGGTAAACGTAAATGAGAAACTAAACATCTAAAGTGTGGTATTCGTCAATGAAAAACTGAACATCTAAAATGAAATTGTTTATATATATATATATGCAAAACATTAAATTCACAATTATAACTGATGTATATGTATCCATAGATTATTTACTTGTTTAGTATTTTCAAATTCTTAATATATACTTTTCTTTCAGGATGGAACAACAGGTTGAACACTGCTGCAATACATGGTGGTGTCCCATTCTACACCCTAGTCCCCAACTTCATGATAGAAGCTGAGGTTGTTGATATCAGTGTGCGTTCCGACGATTTAGAGCGAGATGTTCACCGTCGCTACACAGTACTAGAGAAGAAGATACAGACCTCGTGGGATTCTTACATGGACAGAGCTATGTCAACTACCCACTTCCTTAAGGTGATCTCCAGACTGTATGGGCCATCAGACCAACCAACTGTAGATGTTCTACAACAGTAGACTTTTGAACTTTGATTAACTTGTGTTATAGTTACTTGAACTTTGTTGTATATGTGTATATGACTGATGTATGATTTTTTTTCTAAGTTTATTTTAGTGCTTTTTGACTTTTTAGTGCTGTTTTTTTTAATAATTTTTTCATGAATGGAAATGATTGTGTTAAGTTCAAAAGAAGATGAAAATAGTTACTTGAACATTTTGGTGCTTTTTTGGTAAAGTTTATTTTCATGATTGGAAATGAGTATGTTATGTTCAAATGAACATTTTAGTGCTGTTTTTTTAAATCATTTTTTCATGATGGGTTGATTGATTGATTGTTGGTTGCTTTACGCCGCATTAGCACAAAAAGGCTATATCGCGGCGAGAGCTAATTCGAATATTTTTACAACTTAAAGCATATTTTTAAAATAAGACAAAAAGTCCTTCAAAATACTAAAATTCTTGACTAAAGCAAAGTAAGTATATACAAATAAAAATCAACAATAAAATAACGTGATAATAATTAAAATCGATTTAAATATAATAACATTTTTATATTCTATAATAAATTCCAATTTCTTTTAAAAAAGCAACAATATTTGTAAATGGAACATTTTTAAATAAATCATACGTATTATTGACATTGAAATGCTTCTTACGAATATCAGCAAAGTCAATACAATTAATTAAAACATGTTTAATAATATACTTGCAGTTGCAAGGAACACATTGTGGTTCATCTTCATTTTTTAAAAGATACTCGTGTGTTATTCTAGTATGACCAATACGACATCTAGTAATAACACACTGATCTTTTCTGCACATAATATTATTAAAAGGTTTGCCTAAATTAGGTTTAATTTCATGCCATTTATTATCATCTTTTTTACTCCACTGATTTTTCAATTGGCTTTATAGGTAGTATGAAGGATGCAAATCATTTAAGTATGTCTAAAACTTAAAATATGTAATAAAACTAGTATTTATTCTCATTTTACAGAATGGCAGACAATGAAGATGTTTTTGCCCAGCTGTAACCGTTTCTCTGTGGAAACTAGATATCATTGAGATGGAAGCCATCTCTGTGGGCCCCGCTGTCAATAACGTTGGATAAATAAATATAGTGTGAATCAAAATTGTAAGCGATGGACAGACCAACAGACAGACCTTTGACCTAGGAAGTTGTACATACATCATGACACACCCTCTGGTGTTGGTTAAAATGGATGTCAAGTATAATATTTGAAATCATAACGGTTTCCAAGATATAGAGCGGACACAATCTTCAACTCAGGACACAGGGTTGTCAACTAAAACCAAAGTTTTTTTTACCTTGACCTTTGACCAAGGAAGTTGTACATACATCATGACACACCCTCTGGTGTTGGTTAAAATGGATGTCAAGTATAAACTTTGAAATCATAAGGGTTCTCAAGATATAGAGCGGACACGATCATCACCACAGGACACAGGGTTGTCAACTGAAACCAAAGTTTTTTTACCTTGACCTTTGACCTGGAAAGTTGTACATACATCATGACACGCCCTCTGGTGGTGGTTAATAAACATGTAAAGTATAAAGTGAAATCATAATGGTTTTCTAGATATGGAGCGGACACAAAGTTAAAGTGTTACGGACGGACAGACGGACAGACTGACCACTATAGGGCGAACCGACTAAAGTCGGGGCCCTAATTATTACCTGATTTAGTAGTGTGGCACATATATAAAATGTTTAAGACAAATTTTTGGAGGGAAATACTAGATCGAAAGAGAAGGGAACCTCTATTTAAAGAATTCCACGAAGTACAAAAGCTGATAAACCTGTCGGATCCAGTTATTATCGACAATTTTTATGGTTTACCCACAAAATTCGCAGAGATATTTGGACGCCGGAAACAATTTGCCGAAATTCAAAATCTATCATATCAGGAACATCTGAAGAAATGGACGGTGGAGAAATTCAAAGCCATTGGATGGTTAAAACGATCAAATCGCTTTGGGGTTTACCACCAGGAAGTAATCATGAACAATGCAAGGAAAATGCACCGGATACGAATTTTCGACTTGATAATTAAATTCGAAACTATAATAGAAAACAAAACAAAAAACATTCTATTCAGGACTGTCGTTCGAATTTCAGAATTGATAAAGGCCAGATCAATAAAAAAAATATTATGATAATGTATATGTGTATCAATATTTTAAGGAAGAACCAGTGATGAAGTGGTGGTTGTTCTCACTTGTTCTTTTTTGGCTTAACCAGCCAATTCATTGTCAAGGAAAATGTCATGTTCCATAAAATCAAGGAAATATCAACAACAAGGTCAAATTGGCTCATTACTTTAGTCGTAGACTTGGATCCTTTTGAATTGTTTCTTAATAAAATAGAACAAGACTTGGGCAAAGCGGTTCTCGCTATACAAAAAGTTCACACAACTTCTATGTTTTACACCCCAGAAAAAAAACACATTTTGGCTACTATATTAAGTTTACAAAGGGAGGTTGAAGGATTAAATCGGACTAAAGATTATCTCCATTCACAATTCAATGAATACAAATCTTTATATTACGACGAAACGGCAAAGTTAAGAACTAAACGTAGCTTATTTCCTATTATAGTTAATGTAGCAAATGACAGGAGGCGGATGAGTTCGAAGATGATATGTATTAGTACGTAGACGTAGAATTCATAAACCCAACAAGACGGAAACTTGTCATTATTTTTCTAGAGGGTGTGAAGTGAACACTTCACTTGAATTCTTTTTAGTTATTTTATTTTTATCTTAGATTTGGGGGAAAGTTACATTCAACTTGACTACGATGTACGACAGATGCTAATGTTAATATGTTAATTAGAAATAATGATTTCTCAATTGTCTACGATGTATGACAAGTGTTGATGGAAATGAATTAAAAATTTATTGTCTACGATGTATGACAAGTGTCGATGGAAATTAATTAAACATTTTATGGTCTACGATGCATGACAAATTTTATATATTTATTTAATGAATATACATGTATATATCTGCACATGAGAAAATTATTTTTTACGCTTATATATATATATCAACTCACTATGACTTCATTACTTTTGAAATAATTCCAAAACCTTTCACAATTTTTTTTGAGAATGTCTGTACCTTTCATATTTCATTTGGATGCATTGAAACAATGCAAATTATGTAATTCCTGTAATATCTTTAAGGAGGAAATGGAGAAATTTATAGACTGTGTTCCACTAGTTCCACTAGTCATTCAAAGACTTTTCATAGACTCATTAGTTGAGACTTTTCACTGCATACTTCATTCACCGGGGCACATGTGGTTCTTCCACCTATTTAAGAGAGGCGGCCAGTTTTTGGAAAGTCTTTTACCAAATGCAAAAGAATGTATACCAGTATTAGCCATCAGATAATGGAGGTTAAATGACAGGAGGCGGATGAGTTCGAAGATGATATGTATTAGTACGTAGACGTAGAATTCATAAACCCAACAAGACGGAAACTTGTCATTATTTTTCTAGAGGGTGTGAAGTGAACACTTCACTTGAATTCTTTTTAGTTATTTTATTTTTATCTTAGATTTGGGGGAAAGTTACATTCAACTTGACTACGATGTACGACAGATGCTAATGTTAATATGTTAATTAGAAATAATGATTTCTCAATTGTCTACGATGTATGACAAGTGTTGATGGAAATGAATTAAAAATGTATTGTCTACGATGTATGACAAGTGTCGATGGAAATTAATTAAACATTTTATTGTCTACGATGCATGACAAATTTTATATATTTATTTAATGAATATACATGTATATATCTGCACATGAGAAAATTATTTTTTACGCTTATATATATATCAACTCACTATGACTTCATTACTTTTGAAATAATTCCAAAATCTTTCACAATTTTTTTTGAGAATGTCTGTACCTTTCATATTTCATTTGGATGCATTGAAACAATGCAAATTATGTAATTCCTGTAATATCTTTAAGGAGGAAATGGAGAAACCACTAGTTCCACTAGTCATTCAAAGACTTTTCATAGACTCATTAGTTGAGACTTTTCACTGCATACTTCATTCACCGGGGCACATGTGGTTCTTCCACCTATTTAAGAGAGGCGGCCAGTTTTTGGAAAGTCTTTTTACCAAATGCAAAAGAATTTATACCAGTATTAGCCATCAGATAATGGAGGTTATAGTTAATGTAGCAAATGACAGGAGGCGGATGAGTTCGAAGATGATATGTATTAGTACGTAGACGTAGAATCCATAAACCCAACAAGACGGAAACTTGTCATTATTTTTCTAGAGGGTGTGAAGTGAACACTTCACTTGAATTCTTTTTAGTTATTTTATTTTTATCTTAGATTTGGGGGAAAGTTACATTCAACTTGACTACGATGTACGACAGATGCTAATGTTAATATGTTAATTAGAAATAATGATTTCTCAATTGTCTACGATGTATGACAAGTGTTGATGGAAATGAATTAAAAATTTATTGTCTACGATGTATGACAAGTGTCGATGGAAATTAATTAAACATTTTATTGTCTACGATGCATGACAAATTTTATATATTTATTTAATGAATATACATGTATATATCTGCACATGAGAAAATTATTTTTTACGCTTATATATATATCAACTCACTATGACTTCATTACTTTTGAAATAATTCCAAAATCTTTCACAATTTTTTTTGAGAATGTCTGTACCTTTCATATTTCATTTGGATGCATTGAAACAATGCAAATTATGTAATTCCTGTAATATCTTTAAGGAGGAAATGGAGAAATTTATAGACTGTGTTCCACAGATGATCCAACCTCCTCAATACTCTGAGACTGTTCCTCCATACTATGAGAATGTCCCCCATACTATAAGACTGTCCCCCCATACTCTGAGACTGTCCCTCCATACTCTGCGAGTGTTCATCCATACTCTGAAACTGTTCCTCCATACTCTGAGACTGTCTCCCATACGAAGAGACTGATCAGCAGAAGTAACAGGACCAGTAACCTGGAGGGAGAAAAATGAACAATTTGACAAATAAATTAAAGAATAATTATGTAAAATTTGAACAACATTTTGATTCTTCTCAGTAGTTTTTTCTAGGTAAAATAATATTTGTTTCAGGGCATACCAAACTGGTTATTTTTATGGTATACCCGAAATTTGTTGATTTCTGTTACAATATACAATACACAAATCCTTAAAAGTATTTCACCGTCAAATTTGTAAAAATGGCTTCGAACTATTCATTCAGCACAAAGACCAGCTTTAAGGGAAACCTTGAAATGAGGACGGGTTTTTGGAAGTCATTGTGTTAGCTTGTGTAAAAGGTAGTTTTTTCCTGAACCTATACAATAACTCAAAGGCCAATCAAGGAAGATGTTCGATCAGTTACTCAGAATTGGAGGAGCTTATATCCATGATAGTTAAATTTTCTATTATATATTCTAATTGTATATTAAATTAATGAATGATAATTATTCTTACCAATAAAGGTTACTAATAATGTCAAGATCCAAACACCAGTTACCTTAAATAGATAAATCTAAATAGTTTAAACATTTTTAAATTTATAATATACACACTAAACGTAAACCACATAAGTGAAGAATGTTAATTATTTACAAGAACTAATCAATAGTTTAATTCAATTATGATTATTAAAAATCAGAGAAATGAAATAAATCTCAATAACAATTACAAAACATTTAATATTGTTCATTAACTTTTCAAATATGATGTTAATATTTTATTACTTTCTTTCAGAAGAAACACAGCTCAACATATGATGCTTGCACAGACATGGGTGACAAATTTAATGGAAGAAGGATTACCTGATCAGGATCAAATGCTTTAGCTGGATCATGTGAATGATCCACTGAATCAGGATGTGTCTCCGGAATTGATGAATGTGCAGATGATTTTACAGAGGGCTGAGGAACAGATGATTATAATTGTTCTTAATCATTACAATATAGATAATGAAACTGAAGAGACTGAATCTCTTACATTTGTAATTATAATCAGAAGATGCGGTATGATTGCCAATGAGACAACTCTCCACAAGAGACCAAAATGACACAGAATTAACAACTTTAGGTAGTCATATGATCTTCAAGAATGAGCAAAGCCCATACGACATGGTCGGCTGTAAAAGGTCCCAACATGACAATGTTAAACAATTCAAACAAGAAAACTGATTGCATACTATATGATATTTTTACAATATACCAACTAACTCATTCTTATTTTGAATTCAGTTCAAGACTGGATAATGATAATAATAATTCATTGAAAAGTTATAATTTGAATGTATTTTTTAGGTATTCAGAAATAGCTGTTATTAATCACCTTGAAGACCTCCTGAAAAAGAAAATTGATGATCTGGCTGTAAAAACAATGTACCAGGCAGAATTAATGGAACGCAATAAAATTAAATAAAATAGTGACATTGTGTTTAAGAAGCAATTAAAATCCTGAAAAGGGGATTTAATGTCAGAAGAACTGAACAGTTGACATTGGAAAATGGACAAACCAGATATATGGAATTTAAACAATGAATTGTCTATGTTGTTGGATGTTTTTTTAAATATCTAAAGACATTTGTCGTTGTATTCATTTTGTATAATACATTTGTGTAATAAAATGTATATATTCCATTATTTGATGTCTTTATATAAATAAAGTTATCTTGACAGGCTATATAAAGAGTTTTTATAAATTGTTAAACCTGTAAATAATATATATTTCATTTAACTTTATGACATGTAAAGGGGATTATTTGTAAAAAAATTAGACAGCTTAAAAATACACCAACACATAAAAAAAATATATGCATACCCAATTTATTTTACAAATAATCACAAATAAATTACACTGTACAATATCTGAGAGAAAATATCATTTATACTTTTACAGTTTTGCTACATGTATTAAACCATATCATCCTAAATGTTTCTGATTCAAAGCTTTATTAATATACTGTGTGATGAGTGCTAAGTAGTTCCACTATATCATAGTTAATGAAATGCCTTTAATAGTAGAATTATGGTTTAAAAATTGTCTGATGTCTATAACTGTTCTCTTGTTGTTTTATTCACGTAAAGTAAACACAAATTTACTAGGTAGACTTTAATGTTTAATAAAAGAGCACAATGACTAGTTGAAGTTTTGGTCAATTTTAATGTAGTCCGTCATATTTTTGTTATCCCCTTGTGGATAGGCTGGTACTCATGCGCTAATTGTCCGAACGTACTCCATCAGGACTGCACAGTTATGCCACTATACGATCACGTGTACGTGTGAGATATTGAACAGTCGAACAATTCAACTTAAAGACAGTTTGTGAACATTCGAACATTTGAACTTTAGAATCTTTCTTGACTTTGTAATTACATAATAAAATATATTTATTCAATACTGACTTCGTTACAAGTCGTTAATTTGGTGCCGTGACCAGGAACAATTCTGATGAAGAAGATGATATACCATTAATAGAATTATATAAAAAAAAATAATGGGGGAAGAAAATTTTCACAGAGAAAGATAATGTCATAAATAGTCAAATAGTAAATGATGATCAAGTCATAAAAGAAGAAGTAGAAAATTCGCTTTCTGATTATGACGTTTCCGACATTGATGATAACATGTCTAGCACTCATTCTTTGTCTGTAACATCTGAAATGTACGACATTGAAGATAACATGTCTGTGGATAGGGTTAAAATAAAAAAAAATGTTCAGAAACCTACTGATATTGGTGCTAACGAAACAAAATTAGTATCTAAGGAACATGTACAAAATTTAGTGAGGGCTTTAATAGGTATTATGTAGGTATCCATTGGCTTTATAGGTAGTAGGAAGGATGCAAATCATTTAAGAATTTCTAAAACTTATAAAATATGTAATAAAACTAGTATTTATTCTCATTTTACAGAATGGCAGACAATGAAGAAAGCTTTGCCCAGCTAGAATCACTCTATTTGTGGAAACCATTACCTGATAATTTATGGTGGGACATATTTGTAAAATTTAAGATCAATTTTGTCCTGAAAATACTAGATCAAAAGAGAAGGTAACCTCTAATTAAGGCATTCCACGCTATACAGAAACTTATTAACCTGTCAGAGCCAATTATAATCGACAATTATTGTGGTTTACCCACAAAATTCGCCGAAATAATTGGACGCCGAAAACAATTCGCCGAAATACATAATTTATCCTATCGATGGAGAACTTCAAAGCCATTGATCGAATCGCTTTGGGGTTTACCATCAAGAAGTGATTCTGAACAAAGCAAGGAAAATGCACCGGATACGCATTTTCGATCTGATCATTAAATTTGAGACTGTAAAGAAAAACCAACCTGTACTTTATTCAGGACTAGCATATGAATTTCAAAATAAATAAAGACAATATAAATAAAATATATTATGATAATCTATATCTGTATCCTTATTTTTAGAAAGAATCGGTGATGAAGTAGTGGTGGTTCTCACTTGTTCTTTTTGGCTTAACCAGCCAATTCATTGTCATGTTCCAGAAAATTAAGGAAATATCAACCACAAGGCCCAATTGGCTTATCACTTTTGTCGTAGACTTAGATCCTTTTGAAATGTTTCTTAATAAAATGCCCGAAACATGGAGTGTTCTGGTAACAAATGCTTAGAGTTAGGCGATTTCGGATGTTTCGGTCATACGTTGCAGTTGTGTATCAAACCCGTGTTTGAATTAGCGTCTGTGGCAAAACTGATTCAAAAATGTAGAAAAACTTGTTGGTCATTTCAAATATTCAACAACTATTACAGCAGAAATGCGCAATGGACAAACACTTCTTGGGGTTCCTGAACATGAGTTAGCTCAGGATGTTGTAACAAGGTGGAATTCAACACAGGCAATGCTTTCACGTCTGGTGGAACAACATCGTACTCTCATGGATATATTGTAAGACGAGAACGTGGAAAAAAACAGATTCCGCTGTATTTCTTCCTAAAACTATGAGTGGGAATTGATGAACGATCTGTCCACAGTTCTTATGGACTTATCTAATGTAACGACATACATGTGTTCAGAAAACAGCGTATCTTTGTATGAGGTCTATCCGATTGTATGTGGATTAATGAGAAGAAGTTTAAAGGTACAAGATTCTGATGGAGTTATAATTCTTAAGACCAAACATGTCATCAGTGAAGAGTTGAATCGACGTTATCAACCAAATGACATGAAGACTGCCTGTTCCACACCTGTAATTGCATCACTCATGGACACCCGATACAAACACTTAACTTTCTTATCTTCTGAACAAAGAAAAACGGCAGAGGAATTTTTAGAGGGTCTTATCGATGAAATGAATCTAAAACGGTTGACAGACACAAGCGGCCACGATAATCCGCCACCAAAGAGACAACGACGACCAAGTGGAATTGACTTTTTGCTTAGTAAATCGCCTGTCAAACCGGAGTCTTAAGACGAGTTAGAACTACCAAGTTATTCACTAGATAAATCTGATTTCAATAAATCTCCAATTGACTGGTGGTCAGAAAACAAGACGAAATACCCACGTTTATCTATAATTGCAAAACGTGTGTTAGCAGTACCAGCAACGTCCGTTCCTTCTGAGAGGATATTTTCATGTGCCGGACTTGTGGTTACTTAACTCAGAAACAGACTTTCAGCTGAAGTTGTCGATCAGATAATTTTTTTTAAACAAGAACAAGATTAAAGTCACCTGCATTGAACCCCAAACATCTGATTAGTGACATTTAACGGTGAAAAAAGACGGTTCAATAACTTGTAATAACAAGCCGTAAACTTACCTTTGATCCTCGAATTTTCTCACCTTTAATTGTTAATCAATAGTTATTTGTAAACATGATTGGTATTATATGTACATTCGATGTAGTACATTGATTGATTGTTGGTTGCTTTACGCCGCATTAGCACAAAAAGGCTATATCGCGGCGAGAGCTAATTCGACTATTTTTACAATTTAAAGCATATTTTTAAAATAAGACAAAAGGTCCTTCAATATACTAAAATTCTTGACTAAAGCAAATTGAGTATATACAAATGAAAATCAACAGTAAAATAACGTGATAAAAATTAAAATCGATTTAAATATAATAACAATTTTATATTCTATAATAAATTCCAATTTCTTTTAAAAAAGCAACAATATTTGTAAATGGAACATTATTAAATAAATCACACATATTATTGACATTGAAATGCTTCTTACGAATATCAGCAAAGTCAATACAATTAATTAAAACATGTTTAATAGTATACTTGCAGTTGCAAGGAACACATTGTGGTTCATCTTCATTTTTTAAAAGATACTCGTGTGTTATTCTAGTATGACCAATACGGCATCTAGTAATAACACACTGATCTTTTCTGCACATAATATTATTAAAAGGTTTGCCTAAATTAGGTTTAATTTCATGCCATTTATTATCATCTTTTTTACTCCATTTATTTTTCAATATATTAAAAACATATTCCCTAATATTAGATTTAAAATCAGTATATGGTATATCACAGGTCGATAGAGGGTCACCCAGGGCATTCTTTGCCTCAAGGTCTACAGCTGTGTTTCCAAGGATTCCAACATGACTCGGAACCCATAGAAATATTATTTCTTTCAGAAGAATTTTTAAATTCCTCATTACATATAAAATTTTCAGGATTGTTGGGTTTTTTATTTTAGTATTTCGTATAGCTTGTAAACATGAAAGTGAATCCGAACATATAATAAATTTGGATTTATCTGAAGAAGCAATAAATTTCAAAGCCAAAATTATTGCTTCTGCTTCATCATTTAAGATGGATGCATCAGATGGCAAACGGAGGGTTGCAGCTCTGTCCCTGAAGACAGCAGCAGATGCAACTCTATCACCATCTTTTGATCCATCAGTATAGACAGTTGAAAAATCTAGATAATCGGCTTTAATTTCAGCATAGTGTTGCTGAATTAAAAGAGGATTTGTTTTATTTTTATTGTGTTCACGGAGATCAAATATCATTTTTGGTTTGGGAAGTTCCCATGGAGGACATTTGCAAGTTTGAACTTGAGCAACAGATTTTAAATCAAAAGAAGCTAAATGTGGTTTTCAACGTAAACCTAACGGAGGAATTTTATTTTCATGTTTTGCAAAAATATCTTCATAAATCGGATTAAAAACACAGCTGTAGGCAGGATTATCTGAATGGGCTTTTAGTTTGACAGCATATTGAAGTCTAAGCTTCAAACGTCTGTCAGTGAGTGAGTGCTCATCAGCCTCTACATACAGACTCTCAACTGGTGAGGTTTTAAATGCGCCAAGACAGAGACTCGATGTAGTACATGTTTATTTAAAACTTGATAATCTTTAATCTATATTTAATATATTGTCTACTTTCTCGTACTTGATATGCAAATATTTATGATTTTATTGGAATTTGGTTCATGAACACGTACATAAAAAAAATTTGCTATTTTGATAGGTTACTAGTATTTGTAGAAACGACGGTCGGTAATTCATTGTTTAATTGACAAAAAAACAGAGGATCAAGCTATTTTTGTAGTACGTTTGTCTTTCGTTAATACGTCTATGGAAGGTAATGACAAAAAAAAAATACTGCATCACACCGAAAATTTATACTTTTCAGTAGACGTTTAAGATTCATCCGAGTACTCGAGTATCTTGACCGAGTATCCGAGTATTAGATTTCAGACATTTTGATATCCCTAGTAATTAGATCCGTAAATGAAAAGTTTCTTAGAACGGTCAAATATATCATCCAACATGAACGACTGGGGAAACAATTTATAAATTTATGACAGGTATGTGAACAATCAACTTCCTTCCGGCAGTTTTTATTTCAGAAAACAGAGGAATCCTGAATATCATATTTCGGATGCTCGAATGGGTAAACCGACAATAACGACGATATGAATAATATAAACAAAATCATGACGTCGAAGATTTATATATAAAATCAATCTTCTTGATAGATATAGGAAGATGTGGTGTGAGTGCCAATGAGACAACTCTCCATACAAATAACAATTTAAAAAGTAAACCATTATAGGTTAAAGTACGGCCTTCAACACGGAGCCTTAGCTCACACCGAACAACAAGCTATAAAGGGCCCCAAAATTACTAGTGTAAAACCATTCAAACGGGAAAACCAACGGTCTAATCTATATAAACAAAACGAGAAACGAGAAACACGTATATATTACATAAACAAACGACAACTACTGTACATCAGATTCCTGACTTAGGACAGGTGCAAACATTTGCAGCGGGATTAAACGTTTTAATGGATCCAAACCTTCTCCCTTTTTCTGAAACAATAGCATAACATCACAACAAAGAAAAACATACGATAAAATATCAATTGGCAGACTTAACTCAATCAAAAAACGTATGATTAAACAATGAAGCTGTTTTTAATTTCAAATAAAAAAAAAATCCTGAATGTCATATGTTTATATGAAATTAATTATCACAAACACTTGAAGGTCTATCTAACAAATAGCTGCAAATGGTGTCATTTCCATTGTCGATCTATAGTAAAATACGCAATGATTACTGATTTAAATCTAATATTTCTAAAATGGCATGTTATCAAACGTCTGTAGGGTTTATTAGTGATTTTACTGATAGATGGTTTAGAGAAACTAGGCCGGTAAATCTAATTTGGATAATCTGCAAATTCAAATCGTTTTTTGTCATGAGCATATTCCCAACAGAAAAGAGTCAGATTCATTGATTGATTGGTTGATGGTTGCTTTACGCCGCATTAGCACGAAAAGGCTATATCGCGGCGATAGCTATTTCGAATATTTTCACAATATAAAGCATATTTTAAAAATTAGACAAAAAGTCCTTCTACATGTTATATAATCAAAAATACTCCTGAATATATCAGTAACTTATATGACAGGGGTACTACATTGAAAGGATAAAAATACATCTTATTAATCGAAGTCAGTTACTCTTTACTAGTATCATTATGGAAACCCTCCTTACGAAATCAGAAGAACAGCGTAAGTCGCAAAATCATATTTCAATATTTCTACATTCGAAAAAAAAAATATCCAGCTAAAAAATCAATTCAAGATACAGCTACTTTTGAATTATATGGTACAACTATTAAACGTAAAACATTTACATTAATTGCAAAAGAGACTCTAAGAGAAAATATTTTCTCATAAAATAAACAACGTAGTTATATATAGAGAAAGTCAAATTCACCCCATGGCATTTTACAGTACCTATAGTAAACATGTATTTAAAAGATTACATTTCTAAAAAGGATTTTCCACATCTAATTAAAAGTGAAGCCAATATTATAATAGAAACTCAATATAAACACCCTTTAAAAGTATTCACTTACGGATCAAAAGATCCAAATAGCACTGCTAGTTGTGCCTTTGTCTATTAGTGTTCGGTCAGGTACTGAAAGTGAAGTCAGTTCGTCTGAATACGAAGCAGCCCATGATAGGCAAACCCAGCGTCATAAGAAAAGAAAGATTAATATATCACCTGGTCTAAAAACCTATAGTGAAAGTGTTCAAAGCACTATTAAGAAAGCTCCTACTAAAAGGAGACTAGAAGTGAAAAAAAAAATGTTAGCAAGGCGAAGAGGTTTTTGCTGTTGTTACACGTGTTGATACAGAAACCAGACTTGGTCTTAAGAATCCTATTTTAATACAAAAACTGTTTAATAAAACAGTTGGTATAATTACAAATTTAAATAAAACTAGAACAGGCAATCTATTTGTAGAGTGTTTTGATGTAAACCAATTTAATGAGTTAAAAAAGCTCAACATATTAGGTGAATGGAATTCAGAGTTAACATTCCCAAAATGATGTCCACTTCTGTGGGGTGTATTTATAGAACCTCATCAGATATAAGTATTTATCAGGCTAAAGAAGCCATAGAGGCATATAATGTTATCAAGGTAGAAGAAATGTTCTACTACGATAAAGTAAAGTAACAGAAGGTACGTTCTGCCACTTTAAAATTGTATTTTAATACTCCGTTTTTACTTGAAAGAGTTAATCTGGGCTTTAGATCGTATAAGGTCCGCATGTGTCGTCATCGGGAGTTGAATTCAACCCCTATCTACTGAACAACTTATATCATACCAGACCGGCTTAAATATTTTCTTGTTACAATTATCTTGTTTCGTAGCACATTTCTTGATCTAGTTACTAAAACTAACCTTATCTCACCAGTATATCAACATGAAATTAATCACCTGTAATCAATCAGCTGACTAAATAGTATTTTAACCCGGAAGTATAAATAATTTGAAGATAAAATGCATGTTGGCCTAGCAGTTAACATACAACATGGTTGAATTCATCAGTCTGCATGTCAACGTCAATTCCAATTGTTCACTTTGAATATAATTCACGATAAAGAATACAATCTGCTCAATAATGTAATAAAAGTCGATTCATTAGGATTGTTTCATTTGCTACACAAAATTTATAGGTAATGTATAAATAAATTTGAATATTATTGAACAGATGTACAGGGGACGGAGTATATCATGTATAAAGGGATAACTTTTAAGTACAATCCTCATTCACTTCAAAACAATTATTAATATGGAATTTACAGAGGCAATGATATAATTTGTTTTTGAAGAATTGGGAGTATTATCCTTATTCGTTAATAACTAACCAGGAAACTTTTCCTTGTAGCATTAGCAATGCATCTCATGAAATGAGGTTGGAAAGAGATATGTTAATCAAACTGCCAATGGAGGATAATTGGGTTAATGGCAGTTTGAAAGAAATGTACCATCAAATGCTA
Organism: Mytilus galloprovincialis; assembly: GCA_037788925.1. NCBI lineage: Eukaryota > Metazoa > Mollusca > Bivalvia > Mytilida > Mytilidae > Mytilus > Mytilus galloprovincialis. The sequence goes on along the minus strand of CM075338.1, from coordinate 55,113,226 downwards.
CATTTAACAATTAGTGAATTCAAAACAATGTTTTAGCATGTAGAAACTGGCATACTGTGCAGTGTTCAATATTTAGCCAAAAGGATTATTGAAAAAGATGAGTTCCAGTTTGGATTGGGAGAAAAAGTACATGATACTATTTCAGATCTATTATTTGAAAGGTAAGTTTTTACAAATTAAGTCTTGCAACCGGAAAACGTCGCGTTGTGATCTTCTTAAGTTGGGTTGTTGTACAGGTTCTATTTGCTGTTGGGGTAATTGACGAATTTCCAGATGTCGTTGAGGTAAATTGTTGTTTTGTAAATTTTTCAGATAATTAATAACTTGTAGAATAGTTTCCAATCTTCTTCTTAAATTTTTATTTTCTCTTAAAAACACTTCCGAAACAGCTATAAATGTGACAATTATATATATAATCCAATCTACAAAGAAGAAAACAAGTCATCTGAACTAACACTTTCAGAACTACCTGTATGAGATGCATTAAATATAAATGGAAACCATTTCTACAAGGGTAAAGTCTTTCAACATGAAGTAATTTCACGAGTATATAGATCTCTTAGCTACTATTCAAAGTCAATCAGTCGGGGAAAAAACTACTATCATGTTTAATCTCTCCAATGTCTGGAGTTACTGATTCTTTGACAACTATACTCAAATCACACACAAAACCTTCATCGATTTTTCCGTGAGGACATTTATGTGGTTGTAATATGTATGTCAGAAATACGTAACATTGATCATGTTCAAATGAATTAGGTTTATCAACTCGAATCTTTTAAACATTATATAATGAATATGTGGGAGGAACCTACATAGTCTAAGTCAAATATCAAAGTTTACTAAAACATAGAAATTGGAGGGTATAATGTTTGAACAGGAAAAAAAACAAATAAAAAAATAGGGACGCGACAAACAATCATAATGAATCCCTTATAATAAAAGGGAGTGTTATTAAACCGAATCAGAGAAAAGGCGTCACTCTCTTGAATCGAATCAGAGAAAAGGCGTCACCCTCTGTTATTCTTAACTATCCAATGAAAATAAGTGGTTTTTATTTTCAAACAGAAATGAGGGGGAGTAGAGTAAAATTTGAATAAAAGAAAGGGACGCGACAAACAATCATAATGAATACTTTACAATGAAAGGAGTATCATTAGGGAAAAAGCGTCACCCTCTTTTATTCTTTTCTACCCAATGAGTATTAATGGTTTTGATTGTATTTTCTACCATGCTAATATAAAAATGAGAGCCCAAACTAATCAACTTCACACTTACATCTTACCAGAAAGTTCAACTAGACAGAAGCGTATAGAAAAAAAAAAAACATGGATCAGATAAATTTGTTGAAAATTCACAAGAAGAATGGCGCTCTTGAGCTGAGAACAAATTTCGGGAGGACAAAAAACTGCTGTAATGACGAAGGGAGGCGAGTACTTCTAAATGAATCTATACGACAACAGACAGAGATATAAGGAAAACAAAATGTTTCTTGGTTTTGATGAGTTAAATGAACTTTGTCAGATTAAGAAGGCGATGGAGACTATGAGAGGAGAATTCAAGAAGGTAAGATGATGTTCAACATATATGCATCTTCATTTTCAATTTTACAAAAGTATTAAAATATGTCCTAACATTATTTCAGAGTTCAGTCATATATCTTTTTAACTTCGTTTGTTTTTGACATAGTTACAAATATTTCATAACTATTTAAGATAATAATTCATTTATATACACATAGGACCGCAATGCATATACGTCGGATTGTTTTACGTACAGTGACAAATATTTCACAATTATTCGTGATTGATATTACTCGATACCTATGTAAAATTAATATTTTTATACATTGATCATTTCAGCCAGTATATATGACGATGACAGAACCTATAAGTCCTGCAAAATATTATCAACATTCGTCAAAACCAGCAACCTACCAATTTCCAGATTGTGATAAATAGTATCCATCACAGATGCTCAATTATAGCAATATGCAGCAGATGATGGCTACAAAGAGTACCGAACAATCCGTAGGAGCATCAATTCCTGTCATAGTGGGGCAAAAAAACCCACAAATGTTGACGATTCAGAAATACCTTTTAAAAAAGTGCGTTATAGTGATGATATAGAGGGATTTTGGAAACATTCCACCGGAACTGTTGAATGAATACCTCATGTGAACAATCATTTCTCTATTCATGGATGGACATTTAATATTCTCATTTACTTTATTATAAATAAATTAGCGTATTACACATCTTATATCTTTTTCTTCTTTTATATATGTTGAATGTATGGTGTAGATCTCTCATTTTATTTTAAAACGTTGATATGGAAAGCCGTTGGTGGCAAAAAGAAAATCTAATAAAGTTTGAATCTCCTACATCGTTTTTCATTGTCGGTCCAAGTAATTCTGGAAAGAGTTATTTCACTAAACAGTTATTGATGATGGCTCCGGAAATGTTCAAAATTCCATCATCTAACATATATTTTTGTTTTAGAGTTTGGCAGGACTTGTATGATAAAATGTTAAATGAAATCCCTCAAATTCAATTTCATAAAGGTCTCCCTTCAATGGATCTGCTAATCAATTGGGGTGAACAGGAGGGTCATAAAATTATAGTTTTCGATGATATAATGATGGATGCGGCAGATAGTGTCAAGATGTCTCACATTATGTGTGTTGGGAGTCATCACTATAATATGACAGTTGTTCACATATTGCAGAATGTTTTCCAGAAAGGAAAGTCTACGAGAACAGCTTCACTTAATTGTCACTATTTCATCCTGTTTCGATCTTTTCGAGATGTTTTGCAAATCCAAACATTGGGAAAGCAATAATAAAAACTTATATATTAAAACCCTGAGTGAAAGTTAAAAATTCTAACACCATTCACAAAAAGGGTTTGTATAAAACTATAAATATCACAGGTTTTATAACATATATACATGGCACTAAAAATGTTCATACTTCGACAAAGTGTCTAAACCTGAGTATTAAATCATTCTTATTTGTAAATGCATTTATGATATACCACTTGAATGTAAATTGAAAAAAGAAACCACAGTTTAATACTATCATAACATATAAAAATAGCACTAACAGATTTTCACCTGAAAGTAAGTTAAAAAAAACCACAATTGATATTTTATCAAAATATATATTCATTACACTAAAAGATTTTAACATAAACCTTAAAAAAAAAAAACAATATGTTATATTTCACATTAAAACTGCCACGAAAACAACATTTTCCATGTATGGTTTAAACAGTACATATTACTTAATCATGACAATATACCTGCCAGCAATGTTATTTCAGAAACAATCTTACTTCCAGGTCTGTTATTTTTAGATAGATAATCACCAATTTCACACTTACACACTTCTAAAATGACAAGTTTTCTATGAGATATTGGTAGTATTAGAAAGAAAAACAAAGATTAAAATCTTTAGTTAATAAAACCAATTCAAATTGTTTATTTCATTTTTGAGACTGGAATATTTGTAGAATCCTTTCTGTTTATCTAACTCTAAGATAACAGTGATGTTAACCTTGGTGATTGTTACTTTACAAATCTTATTTAATATAGAAAAATGTTCCATGGGAAACAAGATGTCATAACTTGACAAATTTTAATTTTACTTTGAATGATTGATTGATTGATTGATTGTTGGTTGCTTAACGTCCAGTGGCAAATATTTCATGCATATTCAGGACGAGAACAAGTTCACAATAAATACAATAGGTAGGTTGTTGTAATAGAGGCCATCTAGGATGATGGTCGGGGAAATTTGGACTGCCACTGGAAATGAGGGTATATTGGATAGGGACAGAAATTTTGCCTTGCAACAGGCCACCTACGGACCCCTCAAAGAGTTGTTGCAAGGGTTCTTAACGTGCAAAGAGCGTGGCACTCTCTTTACACGAGGCATCGGGTTTAACGTCCCCTTCTGACGGACGTGACTGCGAACTTGATACATCCCGCACATTTTACTTTGAAACAAACATAAATAACCATTTTAAATCTACAACATACAAAACAAATAGCAATACAAGAGAAACAGTTTAAAAAAACTTCTTTTAAGGATAAAGAAACAAACCAGTTTAAAAACCTGCTTTCTACGCTTTTAAAACATTTTAATACATGAGTATTTTTGTTTTGTTTTTGTTTTTAGGAAGTCATCTTTTATTTTTATTTTACTGCAAATTGGAAATATTTTTTTCTGAATCCAAACTTCAAGTGGAGGTCTCAAAGTGCTGCCAAAAGCAGACATGTCACCAAAAGAAAACTATGTAATTCCTGTAATATCTTTAAGGAGGAATTGGAGAAATTTATAGACTGTGTTCCACTAGTCATTTAAAGACTTTTCATAGACTCATTAGATGAGACTTTTCACTGCATAATTCATTCACCGGGGCACATGTGGTTCTTCCACCTATTTAAGAGAGGCCCCCAGTTTTTGGAAAGTCTTTATACCATATGCAAAAGGATGGATACCAGTATTAGCCATCAAATCATGGAGATTATAGTTAATGTAGCAAATGACAGGTAAGCAATTAAAAATATACGAAAAAAACAACAATTTTCCAAATTTCCTTTTGTAATTACAATTCATAATTTTGAAATCTGTCTGGACGCCTTCTTACACGCTGCGCCCTTCTTATCTGATGTATAGGTTGTAGTACTCTCCTCTGTCTATGTTGTCGTACAGGAGGGTTCGGTTGTTGAACGGGTTGTACAGGAGGGTTTGGTTGTTGAACGGGTTGTGTAGGAGTGTTCGGTTGTTGAACAGGTTGTGCAGGAGGGTTCGGTTTTTGAACGGGTTGTGCAGGAGGGTTCGGTTGTTGGACAGGTTGTGCAGGAGGGTTCGGTTGTTGAACGGGTCGTACAGGATGGTTCGGTTGTTGAACGGATCGTACAGGATGGTTCGGTTGTTGAACGGGTCGTACAGGATGGTTCGGTTGTTGAACGGGTTGTGTAGGAGTTTTCGGTTGTTGAACGGGTTGTGGAGGAGGGTTCGGTTGTTGAACGGGTTGTGCAGGAGGGTTCGGTTGTTGAACGGGTTGTACAGGATGGTTCGGTTGTTGAACGGGTTGTGTAGGAGGGTTCGGTTGTTAAACGGGTTGTGCAGGAGGGTTCGGTTGTTAAACGGGTTGTGCAGATGGGTTCGGTTGTTTAACGGGTTGTGCCAGATGGTTTGGTTGTTGTGCAGGAGGGTTAGGTTGTTGAACAGGTTGTGCAGGAGGGTTCGGTTGTTGAACAGGTTGTGCAAGAGGGTTTTGGTTGTAGAACTGGCTGTGCAGGAGGGAGTGGCAGGGGTGGAATTATAGGGTTTCTCTAAATAATTTCTAACAGTTGTTGCCCACTGAATATAATTGTAATCAGCACTATAAGGATAAGGAAGTGGTAACTGTAGTTGCAATCCATGCTATAGTGATCTTTGCATTCTTATTCTGAAACAATATTTACTTCATTAAAATTCTTGTTTTTTAACTCATAATCTCTTAACAGACTCACATGATACAAGTTCTACATTTTTAGTGGTAATAATACATGTTCTAATTATTTTATCTTAACTTGAAACTCTTTTTTCATAACTATGCAGATATGAATATCTTAAACTCTTAACTTGAGCTACTTTTTAAACTATGCAGATATGTGAATATATATCTTAAACATTGGAGGCTAGAAAATGATGCACAATGAACAACTCAATGATCATGGTAGTGTGTACAGATTCTGGAAGTTAGCAAAGTCACTAGACATCTGTCAAATATAAAATATATTGTTACTTTTTATTTACTTACTTTATGTAAATATATCAAATCAACAATCAATGAAACAAATCAAAGAATATTGTTTTTTTAATGAGTTTGAACATCAGTTTTGTGTAAAACGTGTGCCGACCAGGAGTTTAAATCACCTTGTAAACACAGTCGAACAGAGGTGTTTGCTTGGAACATGGACCTCACCAAAAATCATGAAAGCGATGGAAAAGGCATACAGAGTGGTGAAGATGTATGAAATATATCACTCGCCGGAAACTACAATGTACGACCACGAGACCAATGACGGAGGACTGTTTGAGAAAGAGGGGGTTCGTCTGGACTAGGATGCCATAGAGAAAAAAAACCAGGACTGTGGCTAAGCTTTGTCTCAATTCGTTCTGGGGCAAATTCGGCCAAAACTGAACTTGACACAAATGATGTTTTTTTACGATAACCAGATGGATGATTTTTGTCAGATGCTTACCGATCCAACGAAACAAGTTTTAAATTTTGAAATCGTCAACGACCACATCGTCCAGGTATCTTGGATTCACGATAACGACTTCGTTGACGAAGATGAATATCTTCTTGGCCACTTTCACGACATCCTGGGCCCGTCTGAAAATGTACGATGTTCTCGACCAGCTCAAAGAAAAAGTGTTGTACCACGACATGGATTCCGTCATCTTTATCGAAAGGCGGAATGCACAGACATTATCACTGAGAGATTACCTCGGAGATTTCACCGACGAATTGGAGGGACACTACATCGAGGCATTCGTTAGCGGTGGCCCCAAACATTACGCCTACAGAAGATCCGATGGTCAGGAAGTATGCAAGGTCCGTGGATTCTCGTTGAATTACGAGAATCAAGACTCGCTTATTTCGACGCCATCAAGGGACTGTTGTTCTCTCCGAACGAGGACGAAGAACCATCCAAAAAGGAAAGGAAGATCGAGCTCGTGGACAAGACAAAGATTGTCAGTAATCGGCCAATGTACCTTATCTACAACAGAGAACAATCAAAGAAATACCAAGTGGTATATACGAAGAGAGTCGTCAAGGATGACATGACGATGTTTCCGTACGGATTATGAATAAACTCTGTGTATTTATTTATTTATTTGTGCGATGATACAAAATGAACACCTCGTTTTTCAATTCTTTAATCATGGTACATCTAAAAAAACTAAACATGTATGGTACACAATAAATACATCTCGTCTCTACTTTTTTCATATGAGAAAAAAAAGGTTCAGGCCGTACAATCACAGGGTTGAGGTATTGTTTCCCGTCGATAATGCAGGATTGATGTGAGCCATTGAACGTTTCAAATAAAACATGTTCGTGTTCATCTATTGCGGTGGCATGTGTTGTTTGGTTAACAAAGTCGCTCATATTATAAACTGTTAAAGAGCTTTCGCAACTATCAACATTATTTGGTTGCCTTTTGTTGTCTCTATACTTTAGAACTTGTTTATGAATGGCTACTGTTATCATCACAAAAACTGAAAAGAGAGATTTAACCATTAAATACTTTTACAAAGGTACCAGTACAGTTGTTGAAAACATACAAACCATCTACACAACAATACTACTCTTTTACTTGTGACTTTTTTCTTTGATTGCATTTTGTCTCATGAATTCATACTCTGTATATTATTTTCTATTAAATGAGTGAGAGTTAATTTTTCTATTATATATTCTACTTGTATATTAAATTAATGAATGATAATTATTCTTACCAATAAAGGTTACTAATGATGTCAAGATCCAAACACCAGTTACCTCAAATAGATAAATCCAAATAGTTTAAACATTTAAAAATTCATAATATACACACTAAACGTATACCACACAAGTGAAGAATGCTAATTATTAACAAGATCTAATCAATAGTTTAATTCAATTATGATTATTAATAATCAGAGAAAAGAAATAAATCTCAATAACAATTACAAAACATTTAATATTGTTCAGTAATTTTTCAAATATGATGTTAATATTTTATTACTTTCTTTCAGAAGAAACACAGCTCGACATATGATGCTTGCACAGACATGGGTGACAAATTTAATGGCAGAAGGATTACCTGATCAGGATCAAATGCCTGAGCTGGAACATGTGAATGATCCACTGAATCAGGTTGTGTTTCCGGAATTGATGAATGTGCAGATGCTTTTACATAGGACTGAGAAACAGATGATCCAACCTCCTCCATACTTCGAACTATACATTCAGAAGAAATACCAGCGTTAAGGGAAACCTTGAAATGAGGACAGGTTTTGGATATCAAAAAGTCATTGTGTTAGCTTGTGTAAAATGTATTTTTTTTCCCGAACCTATACCTCAAAGGCCAATTCAGGAATGTTTGATCAGTTACTCAGAATTGGAGGAGTTTATATCCATGATGGTCATCCTGGATGACTTAAAACTTCAAATGATGCAGATAACTGCCTCTGCTGTCGTGCTGCTAAATAAGTACTCTCTATATCTCACTTTTAGATAGCTGTAAAGAAGATCTGAAATCTGAACATTCGATCAATTATCGGCTTAAAGACTTTACAACCATACAATTTCAAAATTTGAGGAAAAGGCACATAAGGAAATGCCAATGGAAGAGCAACGATACATTCATCCTTCTTTACCATCTGAGGAAAAGAGGATACGAGTAAGACGCCTTAAATGTAGGCCATAAGAGATTCGATATGTGTAAATTGGTTTTACTGAAGAAAGAAAATGTCCCACGGTTACAACATGTACATTTGAAGTTGTTCTACCACTTCATTTAAAGAATTAAAATACTGTTAAGGACATAATGATTGAATCCATTGTTTCAGGTCCTGGTTTTTGTCAAATTTAACCTCTTAGTAAAAAAAGGGTTTTCCAACCGCAATAATCTAAATATTCAAATGTACCTTATATATCGTTCTGAAACTGTCTATCAGATATTAAAAGTATCTGCAAAAAGTATTGATGCTCTGCATACACATTTTCATATGATTCAGTTTGTTTTAAGTAAGGGTACTTTAGGTCTGCACTATCTGTCTGACAGTTTTTTTTTTCTTCATGCTTGAAGATATTGATTTGATATTTGATGTATAAGTGTTTTAATATGACAAGTTATAGGTCAAGTTGGATTTTCACGCTTATTTCCTTATTCACTCAAATCTCGAGAATTAAATGTTTGATGATAGACTTAAATACTAGATTTCTGTTCTGTTTCTGTCATTGAGATGAGAATTAACCTTTTTTTTACTTTCTAAAGTCAGAAAAGCATAAAGCCATTCTAGTATTATATCCATACAATTTGTGTCAGAGATATCAAAGTTCATAAGAAAGTGAATACAATTAAATGGGCTTCCAGCTATTTGAAGAAAAAAACAAGAAGCTAAGTTGGATAAAAAAGTCAGTTTTAAGAAAAACAAGTGTACAAGATAACATAAGGTGGCACAGATTTTTTCAAATTACCTTTACTGACTTTAAAAAATAAACAAATTGGGCTTATAATTCAGAAATAGCAGTTATCAGTCACCTGGAAGATATCCTGAAAAGGAAGATTGATGATCTGGCAGTAAAAAAAATGTATCAGGCGGAATAAATTGACCTGAATAAAATCAAATTAAATAGTGAAATCATATTTAAGAAACAATTAAAATCCAGAAACAATGATTTAACGTCAGAAGAACTGAACAGGTGAAAAAGTACATTTTAATATCTTATGTAATAGGAATTTATTACAGTTCACAAAATGAGTGATATATATGTATGTTACCATTATGTAATGATAGGTGGTGATGTGATATGATTTCATATAGTGGGGGTTATAATCGTTTGTTATGGGGGGGGGGGGGGTATGGAGCCCCCTATAGTAGTCACGTGTCCGTGTGAGATATTGAAAATTCGAAAAATTCAACTTAAAGACAGTTTGTGAACATTCAAACACTTGAACTTTAGAATCTTTCTTGACTTTGTAATTACATAATGAAATATATTTATCCAATACTGACTTTGTTACAAGTCGTAAATTTGATGCCGTAACCAGGAAAAATTCTGATGAAGAAGATGATATGCCATTAATGGAATTAACCAAAAATTAAAAGGGGGAGAAAATTTTCTCATAACAAGATAATGTCAATAATAGTCAAATAGAAAGTGATGATCAAGTCATAAAAGAAGAAGTAGAAAATTCGCCTTCTGATTATGACGTCTCTGACATTGATGATAACATGTCTAGCACTCATTCTTCGTCTGTAACATATGAAATGTACGACATAGAAGATAACATGTCTGTGAATAAGGTTAAAATAAAAAAATAATCAGAAACCTACTGAGATTGGGGCTAACGAAACAAAATTGGTATCTAAGGAACATGTACAAAATTTAGTGAGGGCTTTAATAGGTATTATGTAGGTATCAATTAGCTTGATAGGTAGTATGAAGGATGCAAATCATTTAAGAATTTCTAAACTTATAAAATATGTAATAAAACTAGTACTTATTCTCATTTTACAGAATGGCAGACAATGAAGAAATTTATGCCCAGCTAGAACCCCTTTCTATGTGGAAATTATTACCTAGTTTAGCAGTGTGGCACATATATGTATTTTTTAAGATCAATTTTTGGAGGGAAATACTAGAACGAAAGAGAATGGAGTGAAGGGAACCTCTATTTAAAGAATTCCACGCAATACAAAAGCTGATAAACATGTCGGATCCAATTATTATCGACAATTTTTGTGGTTTACCCACAAAATTCGCAGAGATAATTGGACGCCGGAAATAATTTGCCGAAATTCATAATTTATCATAACAGGAACATCTGAAGAAATGGGCGGTGGAGAATTTTAAAGCCATTGAGAATTTTAAAGCCATTGGATGGTTAAAACGATCCAATCGCTTTGGGGTTTACCACCAAGAAGTAATCTTGAACAATGCAAGGAAAATGCTCCGGATACGAATTTTCGACTTGATAATTAAATTCGAAATTATAATAGAAAACAAAAAAAACATTCTATTCAGGACTGTCGTACGAATTTCAGAATTGATAAAGGCCAGATCAATAAAAAAACATTAAAAAATATTATGATAATTTATATGTGTATAATTTTTTTTTAAGGAAAAACCAGTGATGAAGTGGTGGTGGGTTTCACTTGTTCTTTTTGGCTTAACCAGCCAATTCATTGTCAAGGAAAATGCCATGTTCCAGAAAATTAAAGAAATAGCAACTACAAGGTCAAATTGGCTCATTACTTTAGTCGTAGACTTGGATCCTTTTGAATTATTTCTTAATACAATAGAACAAGACTTGGGCAAAGCTTTTCTCGCTATACAAAAAGTTCACACAACTTCTATATTTTACCCCCCAGAAAAAAAAAAATTTGGCTACTATCTTAAGTTAATAAAGGGAGGTTGAAGGATTAAATCGGACTAAAGATTATCTCTATTCACAATTGAATGATTACAAATCTCTATATTACAACGAAACGGCAAAGTTTAGAACTAAACGTAGCTTATTTCTTATTTTAGGCAAAGAAATAAGATTACAACGAAACGGCAAAGTCTAGAACTAAACGTAGCTTATTTCCTATTATAGGCGAAAGCATTAAGTTTTCTATTTGGTACTGTATCAGACAGCGACCTGTCAAAAATTCGTAGACATATCAAAACTTTGGCACAAAATCAAGATGCAATTCGTCATATTGTTCAAGATGGGTTAACTATTTTGAACACTACACAAACACATGTTTCTTAAAATAGACACAATGTTAATGAGCTGATTGATTGAAAAACTTAGAAATTTAAGGGGAATTGAAAATGATTTCGAATTTCCAAATTGGGGAGTAGGTTTATCCATGGGTTTGGGTGCGATATTTATTGGGATAGCCATATTTTTGTACTGTAAGTTTTTTTAGAAACAAATCTTGGTTAGCCAAAAAGAAAGGTGTGAGTTCGGGTTCTAATGCCACGATGGGTACCAAATGGTGACAACGCAAATGGTTGGGACAGAAGTACCTGATTCCAGAGAGAAGATTCCCTCTGCACCATTACTCAAAGACGATGCAAGACCAAAGACCGATGCGACCAGTCTCTTGAGAAAGATGTACTCAGAGCTAGATACATCGACTACTTTGTAAAAGGACTGGATTGTAAACCATACAACGTAGACGACCGAATCAACTAGCGGAAGACAAACCGTGTAAATAATTTCAAAATGACTCTATGAAGTGTGTAAATAGAATTGTATAAACATTTGCGTTCCTAACCAGTATTGAGGAACAACTTACTATGATGGTAATAGAAATAAAACATGAACTATGTATACCGAAATATTGAACTTATGATTCGAATGAACTATGTGTAAATATATCCAGATATTGGACTAGAAGAATGTGATGAACTTATTATATTATGATATTGGACTCCAAGGATACGACGGCACCTTCATCCTGAGGTATCTGGTCGACAACTGCATGACACCGACTCCAAGATAATGAGCATGTACGTCGGCAAGGGGCTATATATTAGACTGGTCGACTCTCTGAACTTCAATGTCGTTGAAAAACTGCCGAAAACGTTCTCCCTGACAGCATAAGACGAGGAAATCAGGATAGGTTACTTCCCTCATTTTTTCAACAACTATATTGGTGAATATCCAGCTCCGCATGAACGTTGAAGATAGACACGACTTGAAAGGGTGCCATATTGAACTTTGCAAAAGTGATCGTTAAAGAGCATGCATTCGAAACTGTCCATATTATTTGGTTGTCTTTTATTGTCTCTCTACTTTTTAGTAGTTATTTATAGAGAGTACTAATGTATGTATTTACATTGTTTGCAAAAAGAAATTATTTTCATATAAAAGCATAAATTTAACATAATGAAGTCACTTTAAGAACACATAATGACATTTTGTTTATCCGATTTTTGTACAGCAATGTAGCAGGTGGATATTCTTTCAGAAGAAACACAGCTCAACATATGATGCTTGCACAGACATGGGTGACAATTTAATTGCAGAAGGATAACTTGATCAGGATTAAATGCTTGAGCTTGAACATGTAAATGGTCCTCTGAATCAGGATGTGTCTCCGGAATTGATGAATGTGCAGATGCTTTTACAGAGGACTGAGGAACAGATGATCCAACCTCCTCCATACTCTGAGACTGATCCAACCTCCTCCATACTCTGAGACTGTCCCCCATACTCTGAGACTGTCCCCATACTCTGAGACTGTCCCCCATACTCTGAGACTGCCCCCATACTTTGAGACTATTCCTCCATACTCTGAGACTGATCAGCAGGAGTAACAGGACCAGTAAGTAACCTGTAGGGAGAAAAATGAACCATTTCACAAATAAATTAAAAAATAATTCTATAAAATTTGCGAACTCGTCATAATATTAATGAAAATCTAAATTAATAATTTTTTGTCATGTCTACATCCTATCACTTTGTTTAATCATGTGTTTGTACATCACATACCACCATCTAAACAGCTTGTAAGGGGGGATTATGTCATGTTACCGCTACAATTAGTATTCTTTGGTATAGAAAAGACCAACCTCTAAGGGTAAATTGTTTTATCGCATAATGATATCATCTCTCCGGATGTCCAGTTTGTAATGTTTTAATGTATAAAAAAAAACCCATCAAATAGATGTCTATATAACATCAAGTATGATATAAGCACTGATAAGTCATAAACCATGAAAACACATTGAGAGGGGCGGAAACATCAAAATTAATGCTATTGGTTTTTTGTTTCAATTTTGTATAAATATAAAAATCCATAAAAGTATGTCACCGTCAAATTTGTGAAAATGGCTTCGAACTATACATTCAGCAAAAGGACCAGCGTTCAGGGAACCCTTGAAATGAGGACGGGTTTTGGATATCAAAAAGTCATTGTGTTAGCTTGTGTAAAAGGTAGGTTTTTCCTGAACCTATACAACAACTCAAAGGCCAATCCAGGAAGATGTTCAATCAGTTACTCAGAATTGGAGGAGCTTATATCCATGAGGGTCATCCTGGAAGACTTAAAACTTCAAACTGTTCAAATATGATGTTAGTATTTTATTACTTTCTTTCAAATGAAACACAGCTCAACATATGATGCTTGCACAGACGTGGGTGACAAATTTAATTGCAGAACGATTACCTGATCAGGATCAAATGCTTGAGCTGGATCATGTGAATGATCCACTGAATCAGGATGTGTCTCCGGAATTGAAGAATGTGCAGATGCTTTTACAGAGTGCTATGGGACAGATGATCCAACCTCCTCCATACTCTGAGACTGTTCCTCCATACTCAGAGACTGTTCCTCCATACTCTGATTGATTGTTGGTTGCTTAACGTCCAGTGGCAAATATTTCATGCATATTCAGGACGAGAACAAGTTAACAATAAATACAATAGGTAGGTAGTTGTAATAGAGGCCATTTAGGATGATGGTCGGGGAAATTTGGACTGCCACTGGAAAATGAGGGTATATTGGATAGGGACAGAAATTTTGCCTTGCAACAGGCCACCTACGGACCCCTCAAAGAGTTGTCGCAAGGGTTCTTTACGTGCAAAGAGCGTGGCACTCTCTTTACACGAGGCATCGGATTTAACGTCCCCCTTCTGACCGGACGTGACTGCGAACTTATACATCCCGCTCAGCCCAACGGACGCCCCACTTCGGCAAGCGTTTTACTGCCGGTCGGGAGAAGACCAAGTGACCATATTTCTATTCCCCAGTCACCCTTGGGGGACCTCCATACTCTGAGGCTGTCCCCCAATACCCAGAGACTGTTCCCCATACTCTGAGACTGTCCCTGTCTCCATACTCTGAGACTGTCTCTCCATACTCTGAGATTGTCCCCCCATACTCTGAGACTATCCCCCCATACTCAGATTGTCCCGCCATACTCTGAGACTATCCCCCATACTCTGAGATTGTTCCCCCATACTCAAGAGACTGTTCCCCCATACTCAGAGACTGTTCCTCCATACTCTGAGACTGTCCCTGTCTCCATACTCTTGAGATTGTCCCCCCATACTCTGAGATTGTCCCCCCTTCCCCCATACTCAGAGACTAATCAGCCGGAGTAACAGGACCAGTAACCTGGAGGGAGAAAAATTAACAATTTGACAAATAAATTAAAGAATAATTATATAAAATTTGTGGACTCGTCATAATATGAATGAAAATCTAAATAAATAATAACATCTTGATTTTTCTCAGTATTTTTTTTAAGGTAAAATAATATTTGTTTCAGGGCATTCCAAACTGGTTTTTTTTTTATGGTTTAACCGAAATTTGTTGATTTCTGTTACATTATAATACACATATCCTTAAAAGTATTTCACCGTCAAATTTGTGAAAATGGCTTCGAACTATACATTCAGCAAAAAGACCAGCGTTAAGGGAAACCTTGAAATGAGGACGGGTTTTGGATATCCAAAAGTCATTGTGTTAGCTTGTGTAAAAGGTAGTTTTTTCCTGAACCTATACAATAACTCAAACGCCAATCCAGGAAGATGTTCGATCAGTTACTCAGAATTGGAGGAGCTTATATCCATGATAGTTATATTTTCTATTATATATTCTAATTGCATATTAAATTAATGAATGATAATTATTCTTACCAATAAAGGTTACTAATAATTTCAAGATCCAAACACCAGTTACCTAAAATAGATAAATCTAAATAGTTTAAACATTTTCAAATTCATAATATACACACTAAACGTAAACCACACAAGTGGAGAATGTTAATTATTTACAATGACTAATCAATAGTTTAATTCAATTATGATTATTAATAATCAGAGAAATGAAATGAATCTTAATAATAATTACAAAACATTTAATATTGTTCAGTAACTTTTCAAATATGATGTTAATATTTTATTACTTTCTTTCAGAAGAAACACAGCTCAACATATGATGCTTGTACAGACATTGGTGACAAATTTAATGGCAGAAGGATTACCTGATCAGGATCAAATGCCTGAGCTGGAACATGTGAATGATCCACTGAATCAGGATGTGTCTTCGGAATTGATGAATGTGCAGATGCTTTTACAGAGCGCTGAGGAACAGATGAGTATAATTGTTCTTACTCATATAGATAATGAAACTGAATAGACTGAATCTCTTACATTTGTAATTATAAAAAAGAAGATGCTGTATGATTGCCAAAGAGACGACTCTCCACAAGAGATCAAACTGACACGGAAATTAACAACTATAGGTAGCCATATGATCTTCAAGAATGAGCAAAGCCCATACCACATTGTCGGCTGTAAAAGGTCCCAACATGACAATGTAAAACAATGCAAACAAGAAAACTGATTGCATACTATATGATATTTTTACAATATACCAACTAACTCATTCTTATTTTGAATTCAGTTCGAGACTGGATAATGATAATAATAATTCATTAAATAGTTATAATTTGTATGTATTTTTTAGGTATTTAGAAATAGCTGTTATTAATCACCTTGAAGACCTCCTGAAAAAGAAAATTGATGATCTGGCTGTAAAAATAATGTACCAGGCAGAATTAATGAAACGCAATAAAATAAAATTAAATAGTGACATTGTGTTTAAGAAGCAATTAAAATCCCGAAAAAGGGATTTAATGTCAGAAGAACTCTATAATCAGATTTAATTTATTATGGAAGGAACAACAATGATGAAACAAGAGCCACAATCAAATGATGTTCAGACAAGGTATTTAATAATTTTTCATTACTCTTATGTTATTATAAGTGTTTTTAATCAATACAATATGGGTAATGAAACTGAATATACTGAATCTCTTACATTTGTAATTATAAACTAGATTTGCCATTGCAAGCAATAGCGGATGTCACCCCAGGGTATATTGGATAGGGACCCCTCAAAAGAGTTGTTGCAAGGGTTTTTAACGTGCAAAGAGGGCGGCACTCTCTTTACACGAGGCATCGGATGTCACGTCCCCCTTCTGACCGGACGTGACTGCGAATTTGATACATCCCGCACAGCCAAAAGGACGCCCCACTTCGACATGCGTTATACTGCCGGTCGGGAGAAGACCAAGTGACCATATTTCTATACTCCAGTCACCCTTGGGGGTCAGGAGAGTTTGGTTGTAGAACTGGCTGTGCAGGGGGGAGTGACAGTGGCAGGGGTGGCATTAAAGGGTTTCTCTGAATAATTTCTAACAGTTGTCGCCCACTGTATATGATTGTAACCAGCACTATAAGGACGATTTCTAAATAGTCGGAAATTTGAATTATCAAAATTCAGTTATTTCAATGGAGTTTTTTTAATTTTTGCCAAGTCTGAATATATACCACATCAGAATCTGTATCAATAGTTGTAAAATTCCTTTTTTTTCTCCAAATCTATATAGATATCAACAATACGATTGTTACAACTGTAAGAAAGAAAAAGGAAGACCTAAATCAGTTGAAAAAAAAAAATGACTGGCGACTTCCTGCATAGGAAGAAAGATGGCACTTTCCACATTATGACCCCTACCACACCTCTTGCAAAAACATCGAAACACAAACACACCCAACAAAACTGAAATAAATATATGAAAATGTACAACATGAAAGAGGAAGGAGATTTTTTTTTAAATGCATGTAGGGGCAGACAAATATGAGCAATGAGAGAAAACCAGGAGATTTTCATACATGTGTAACACTTTTCATTCTTTGATGAAGGCTTTTATTAACTTACTTTTTCCTATAAATAGAAAACATTGTAAAATGTTACTTTGATTATAATATGTAGTTGCAATCCATGCTATAGGGAACTTTGTATTCTCACTCTGAAACAATATTTACTTCTTTAAAATTCTTTTTTTTTTTAACTCATAAAGCTCTTAACAGACTCACATGATACAAGTTCTACATTTTTGGTTGTAATATATATCTTAAACATTGTAGGCTAGAAAATGATGCACAATAAACAACTCAATGATCATGGTAGTGTGTACAGATTCTGGAAGTTAGCAAAGTCACTAGACATCTGTCAAATATAAAATGTATTGTTTACTTACTTTATGTAAATATATCAAATCAATTATGATTAGTCATACTTTTGATTTTTTTTCATATTCAACAGCAAACCAATGTTCAAGAAGTAAGAAAGCAAACGCGACCACCAACACCACCGGCTGGCTTCAGCTATTTATTTTTTTAACACAAATCTTAAGACTAAAAGAAAGTGTAATTTCCGGTATTAATACCAAGATGGGTCAACGGATAAGGCATAAGCAACTAATTTCAGAACGAATGTTCTCTCTGCACCATTATTCAAAGACGATGCAAAATCAAAAACCGATGCTAACAATCTCTCGAGAAAAATGTACCCAGAGCTAGATAGGCCAACTTCGTAAAGGGACTAGGTGGTAAACCTTACAACGTTGACGACCAGATTTACTAGCAGATTACGAACCGTGTAAAGAATTTAAAGCGACCTTATGAACTGTGTAAATATACTTGTATAAAGAATTGCGCTCATAACAAGTATTGATGAATGGTATACTATGATGGTGACGGAAAATAGTATGAACAACCCAAATATGGATCTGTATTAATTATATGAACTATAAATTAATATATCTAGATATTGAACTTAATGAATTTTATGAACTCTATGTATCCAGATGTCGGACTTGCCGAATTATGAACTATATATATGTGTTGATGGTTACCGATTACTTAACAAGTAATTGAAGAAATTATAAAAAATGAAGAAAGACTATCGTATTTTATCGAATTTTCGTGTTTATTGCCATTGGAGTCATTATGTACCACAATGTCGAACTATCTTTAGAAACTTTGTAATTACGTGATACATTCTAATTATTTAGAATTGTTCTAAATTCTTTACTTAAGTCTAATTTTGTGCCGTGACCAAGATAAACCTCGAATTCCAACCGCTACAACGATACAAGGGAACTGAACATCAATGATTGTTTTAAGCAACTAAAAGCTATTAAACAAAAACAAAAAAGAACTGAACTACACTTATCTAATTAAGGCCGTGTTCACACCAAACGCCGTGTAGAGTAAACATGTTTACATTTAGTTTAGTGTAGTGTGCACTGGTTTCACATTACATTTGTTCACATCTATACACATTGTTTAGCTACCTGTACATAAGATTTGTTCCCACTTGTAAACTATATGTCATTTAAATGTTCATTACGTATAACTGAATTTGGAATTTGGAAAATGCTTCTAGCGGTAAGGGAACAACCATTTGACTTCAAAGGGGGGATGGGGGATGGGAATGGAAATATTCCGATCCCCAATTTGATAAAATAGAAAATGGTCATACAGATGATAAAATTTTTTATTCTGAATCAAGAGTTTCCCCATACATTATAGTTTCAAATATTGAAAAAAAAAAGTATTTGATCAGCAGCATCGAAAAAAAAGGAATAAAAACGTACGCGCGAAAAAATCTGACTCAGGTTAAAAAAAAACCTCCCCCTTTTTTTAAGTTAAGTGGTTGCTACTTTATGAAAGCCATTTTTATAATTTGCAGTAGTTAGAATATACTAGATATGTCTCGATAACTCATTAGAAACGTTAGCTGCAACAGCGTGCTTACAGCCGAAAAAAAAGGATTGAGATATTAGGGTTCACTACATTTTTATCTTTTCTGTTCGTTTCAAATGGTATTTCTTCGCCAAGGAGTATTTGGTAAAGGAACAGGGTAACGGTTTTTTTAATTTATTTTACGTGTAATTAAACGGATCTGAGATACTAGACAAACATATCATTTACCTCAAACTTTTTTTAGTCATGCATTTATGCGTGAATGGTTTTTTTAGTAAAGACCAGTGGCGAATATTTCTGTGTACGTCAAGTCGATTCGGGAAGACCTTTTCAAATGAATTAGGCAGCAACTATTTACTTCATTTTTTTGTGGAGGGGGAGGTGGGCGTGAGCTATTGATTTTTTTCAGGACAAAGTTTTGTGACAAGTCGAAATCAATTTTAGCATTATATATAGTGGCAGCTGAGGGTGAAACAAACAAATTTTTTTTTCAGGGCCAAAAACTGGAAACATTTTTCCAAAACAAAATCCATAGCTCACCACCCCTTTACCTTTATGTTTTATACTCAACTATAATAGCCCCCCCCCCCCCCCCCCCCCCCGAAAATCAATTGTTTGCTGCCTCATGGGTTCGGCAATGATGCTGCTTTGAGTCTTGATTAGGGGTTAATAAAATACGTTATTTTTTTTCAACAAAAAAAAATCTGTAAAATTTAGACAACTAATAATTATCAAAAATATAAATTTTACTCAAAAATAGTTTCCTCCTTAAATATATACACTAAATGCCTAGTTTTGTGTACGCCTAACCTACACAAGGCCTACATTGACTATCGACCGTGTGTAGGTAAAACATGATTTAAACTACATGTAAACATTGAGTTTTATCAATGGGAACGCAATTGTGTTTAGTTTACGTGTGAGTTACACTAACACAACACCGAATTTAGGTCAATGTGAACACGGCCTAAGACCTTTATTCGTATAATGAAAGTATTCCAAACGGACAACAAAACAAGCATATGCCATAAAACCTGGCAATTAGTCCAACACTTTACTTTGCATATGTTATCAAGCCCTCTACCATTGCTCAAATGAAGTTTCTTAGAATGGTCAAATATATCATTCAACATGAACGACTGGAGAGACAATTGACAATTCATGACTTCGTACAGGTATTTCAACAATCCAATTCCTTCAGTCAGTTTTAAATTCAGAAAACGAAGGAATCCTGAATATCATATTTTGGAGGCTCGAATGGACGAACCGACGAAAACGACGGTATAAACAATAAAAACAAATTCATGACGTCGTTGAGGTATATATACAATCAATCTTCTTGAGGCAGTTTTAAATTTCAAATATAAAAGAATCCTGAATGTCATAAAGTCATTTCAATTGTCGATCTATAGTAAAATTTGCAATGATTAATGATTTAAATCTAAAAGTTCTAACATGGTATGATGTCGAACTTTTGTACGGTTTATTCGTGATTTTACAGCTAGATGGTTAAGAGAAACTAGGCCGGTAAAAATAATTTAAATAATCTGAAAATTCAAATCAGTTTTTTGTCATGAGCTTATTCTTAACACAATAGAGTCAGAAGAACGCCGTCTCCTTGAACTACCATTGTTTGGACAACTCCTTAATACATTTTTTGAAGAATACAAAACAAATTATTTACAGAAAAATGATACAAGACAATTTAAAATATTTTGTGGTATTATATTTCAATTACTAGTAATCTACTCTTAGATTGTGATAATTCAATTAGGGAGGCTACAAAATGCAACGATGGCAATGGGATGCGAGTACTTCTACATGAATGTATGACAATAGGCCGATATATTTGAGAAAAAAACAAAATGATTCTTGGTTTCGACGTGATAAATGAACTTTAAGAAACAATGTAGACGATTAAAAGAGAAATCAAGACGGTAAGACGATTCTAATATGCATATTTGTCTAAAAGTTGACAGGCAGCCTGGTTAAATATATCAGTCAATCGCTTTTGTTCACGTATGACGAAAAATGTAAAATAGTCACTCTTTAAATCTGATAAAGTTGATTCATTCTGTTTGTTCAAAAAGTTTCACGAAGTTATATAGTAATGTGTATATTGTTTTGCTCATCAGTGAAAATGTCATTAAACGTAAGACGTATCAACTATCTTATTCAGGACGAGAACAAGTTCACAATAAATACAATAGGTAGGTTGATACAATAGAGGCCATCTGGGATGATGGTCGGAGAAATTTGGACTGCCACCGGAAAAAGAGGGTATATTGGATAGGGACAGAAATTTAGCCTGTCAACATGCCACCTACGAACCGCTCAGAGAGTTGTTGCAAGGGTTATTAACGTGCAAAGAGCGTGGCACTCTCTATACACGAGGCATCGGATTTAACGTCCCCCTTCTGATCGGACGTGACTGCGAACTTGATACACCCGCACAGCCAAACGACAAGCGTTTTACTGCCGGTCGGGAGAAGACCAAGTGACCATATTTCTATACCCCAGTCACCCTTGGGGGTCAGGAGAGTTTGGTTGTAGAACTGGCTTTGCAGGAGGGAGTGGCCGTGGCAGGGGTGGTATTAAAGGGTTTCTCTGAATAATTTCTAACCAAAAGTTATAAGGAAGGTGAGACGTTTCTTAATATTTATACTGCCACATTTTCCAAAGACTGGATTGGACATCATAGAAAACCTAAGGTTATTAATTAAAACGATCGAATAAATTAACATACAAGAACGACTTGAGAAATAATAAAGAATTTGATGACTTTTTACAAGTATGTGAATAATTGATCAATCAATTTATTTACAGAAATTCAAACTAGAAAGCCTACCCTTTCAAATAAATCTACATTCAGTTTCAGAACTTGTGTAATAATAATTGATTGATTGATTGTTGGTTACTTTACGCCGTATTAGCACAAAAAGGCTATATCGCGGCGAGAGCTAATTCGAATATTTTTACAATTTAAAGCATATTTTTAAAAAAAGACGAACAGTCCTTCAATATACTAAAATTTTTGACTAAAGCAAATTGATTATATACAAATAAAAATCAACAGTAAAATAACGTGATAAAAATTAAAACCGATTTAAATATAATAATATTTGTAAATGGAACATTATTGAATAAATCATACATATTATTGACATTGAAATGCTTCTTACGAATATAATATAATGTAATAATAACATTACACCATTGAAGAGAAAAGTTATAGGATTTTTTAAAGAACTAGATTCGTGGGTACCGGTCTGGTTACCGTAATTTTAACATGTTTTAACAGTATGCATATAGTAAGCATACAAAAACCAGGACAAAATGCTTCCCAGGCAATATTATTGGCATGTGAGCAAGTGACTGACCATAAGTTCATTGTTGCATCAGTTTTTCAGAATAAACTTTGCTGGACAGGTTCTTGGCTTAAAGGGATGGGACTTAATGTAACCTGCCAGATGGACATGCTGGTACATGTACAGCCAATGGTAAGCCAACCAACCCCTTAAGTGAATACATCATGGGTAAAGAAATTGGACTTCAGATTGATAGGCAAAATGTGCTGGTAAAGTATGCAGTTACAGATGGAGACGGTCGTGGAGCAGAAGGTAAACATGATGCACTCAAAGTTGTACACACGTTGTGGAAAGTTGAACGCCAAGCTGAACCAATTCATCTTGGAAGATCTCAGTTTCGACAAAGTAATTCTGCAAGTTTTACTTTGAACATGTTTTCTGGTTCGACACGTGAAAAGAAAAAAAACAAGGACAGAAAGTTTTAAGTCAAGATTTGAGAGCCAGCAGTAGCTTAGTTTTCAATGAAATGTGGAAAGAAAATTGTGGACATGCTTACCTGGAGTGCTTGATGCTACTGTGCGTTGTTATACTGGCGACTATTCTAAATGTCCAACTAGCTCATACGTGTGTGGTGGTGGTCACACAAACTGTTGGTGGCTTAGATCCATGTACTTGGGTGCAAACAAGTTAACCAACCGGAATATGGATGACAATGACAAATTAATAATGCAGGAACTTTTAAAAATGAAACTAAGCGAGGAGGCATGAATGAAAATGAAATTTAATTTCAACACTCAAAAATGTGAAGCCGTTAACAAAGCACTAAGTGTTTCCTTATCAAAACATGTGAACATTTCTAGAAATTTTGTAGGGAGGGCATCAGCAATAATTCACACTTTGAATAATGGTATTGGTAATTCCTGGAAATAAAAAGCAGAATGTATTGGTTTTAAAATATCACAAGGTTCATTTAAACACTTAGAGCAGATGCAAAGGGAGTGTGAACGGAACAAAGTATACCAAAATACTCCAGAAAGGAAAAAGAAAAATTTACAAGAAACCGGACAGAAAATAAAGGATCATGTGGAAGAAAAGGAACAAAGTAAATATAAAGACCGATATTAAAAAGGACAACTTGATCCCAAATATCACTTCATACGGCATTTGTTCAAAGCATAAAGGACGATCATTCATATGGGAGAGTAATGCCTGCTAGGGAGAATATACCTACCAGAAGCTGTACTTCAAAAATTCCGAAGTCAAAAAAAAATATAGCTGCATTTATCTACATCTGAAAAAGATAAATACAAAATTAACGGTCCTTTTAAGGACCACCAAATCTTTGAAAAGGAGTCTAAAATTGTTGTACATTTAGTCACACATAAATAAGCTATAGCCCTACCCCTTAAATATCTTCTAAGACTTGCGGTGTTTAAAATGAATCCTGTTGTTATTTATGTGATGCGGCTCTAAATTAATGTGAGCAGCACTCACACACAAACTATTATGACACAAATGACTGGCATCAAATGTTTTATTTAACTCTAAATAATTGTTATAAACCATGTAACTGAATCTATGGGCTTTTTTCCCCCAGGTACCAGAAAACAGAGTAATAAAACGCAAAGAAATCATAATTTTATTAGTAAGGATTAGTTACAACTGATTAAGTAGGTAATTAGCTTCAGTAGAAATATATTAGTAGAGACAGGTTCTTAAAACACGACCGTTTGAATTAGCATTCATAGCGCAGATTGTCAGTCTCTGAACACGTTGCTCATCTTAAGTATACAATTTAGTCTCTTACAACGCATGATGGTACGTACAAGTCATATAACCAAGCTGGACATAGTTCGTTTATACCGGAATAGCTATACCACCAGAGATATCAGAGAAGCTCTTAATTCCATAGGCTTCAAAGTTACTCCTCCAGTAATTGACTACTGGGTTCAACAGTATCGTCTTTGGAAGTAAACCTGTCCTTCTCCAAAAAAAGTAAAGACTGAAGACGCTAACAAGATCCGATATACAGTTTGTAAAAAGAACATTATCTACAGAACCGTGCACGTCCAGTAGAACTCCTCACAAAAGGCTTGTATTTGAAGGGTCTAAGGTCAGTTTGTCTACGAAAAAGAGAGCCATAGTCCACACAGGCTTGACGTGTACCAAACCAAGGTATTGCCAGATGGTACGACACATCAACAAAGAGAAGAGGGTAGCATTTTGCAAGATGTTAGTAGAGAACAATGACTAGTTTAACGATATGATCTTCAGTGATGAGTGTACTGTTCAGCTCCATCAGAATAAAGTTTACATCTACAGACGATTTGATCAAGTCAGACCATCACTTTCGATACCAAAACATCCTCTTAAGGTTCATGTGTGGGCTGGTATCAGCAACAGAGGCGCTACACCCATTCTAATATTCGACGGTACTAGTATTATAAATGGACAGTTCTTTTACAGACCACCTCCTGAGGGACACCTTCCTGCCGTACTTCAGACGGAAGTTGCCGGACCAACATCGCTTTCAAATGGATAACGACGCAAAACACAGGTCCAATGTTTTCAAAGACTTCATGTAAGCCAACGGCATTAACTGGTGGAATGTGTGGCCATCGGGTATGTATATTTAAAAATGCTAGAATTACTATATATATAATCGTTTGGTTTTTAATGCTTAGTAGACAAATTTAAAGTCGAAAAAACGGAAATAGAGTAAAACTACTTTTACAAAAAATGTAACAAAATTAATTGAGTATATAATGATGACTAAAGTTTATTTGTAAAGACAATATAATGAGGAAGTTTTCGGACAGATCCCTCATTTAAAAAAAAAGTATCAATACTGTTATAAATCTATTTAAGGTTTTGAAGCGTCTCGAGGAAAGTTTAAAATAAACCCGTAAAATCTTTTAAAGCAGTCCTTAGTGTAACGTATTGTGATACTCTGCTTAATATTTTCAAACAATATATGAAAAGTTTAATTGTGATAATCTTTTTTAGAAAGCGCGGACTTGAATTCGATTGAAATGGTATGGAGCCAGCTTTTCAGGGCCACCAAATTTGTTCAAAAAGAATCAGAATTGTTGTACTTAAGTTCAAACATTTCTTTCTATTCTCTTCTAATTACTCTTTTGCTCACATTCTGAACAGCTACATCAATAAAAAAGTCAAGCAGGATAGTTTAGAACGCTTATTATTAAAAACACAGAGGCAGGCAACACCAGGACTTCTAGCTGTTGCTAGTGACGATGACACTGATGAAGAAAAACACCATCCCGGCAGACATGAATATACCAGTTAATAGACTCATCATTCTGAAAGACAAAGCCCATTCCGCCGGTAACTTTGCATCGATTTTATTAAAAGAACTTATGCCACAGCTTTTCGGGCAAGAAAATCTCAGAAATATGTATAATTGGAACGGGGGCGGGATAAATGCAAAAAGGAAAGTGTGCCCACGGGCTAAGTAAGCCATGAGGCAATATTTAAACCACTATTACCCAGAGTGCCGAAAAGAAGAGACATTCCAAAATGTTGTAGTTCACAAGGTGAACAAGGCCCTGAGGCGCCCTAGTGTGAAGGCTTGTCGCCGTCGTATTTTGGAAACTCCAAATGCCAATTAGTAAATGTTGCGATAAAAATAGTGTTAACAAGTTGCGATAAAAATAGTGTTAACAAGTTGCGATAAAAATAGTGTTAACAATTCATTATCTGTCAGTCTAATCCAATATTATGTGTGTATATATATTCTTTTGTCATTTGTTTTGTTTGTTTATATATCTGTAATTATTTTGTTTTGTATATATGTAGTCGTCAATTTGGTAATGTTTTAATTTGTATATACATTGACATATGCATTGAAAAATCCTCCTTTGCCCGTTCGAGTATTGTACGTTCGATGTTCTGGAAAGTGATACACTTCGTATATCTTTTGAATTGCATATCCTTTCGAACGTGCCAGATTCAGCTCTGGAGTACACCAAGTTCCGACAATAGCTCTTTCTTCATCTGTACAGGTACAGTCATTTTGGTTTTCGTTATCTGCACATTGTTTACAGAGTGGAAACTTCAATTTTCCATTAGAAACGTACGGTAGAACAGGATGAAACAGATGCCTGTTAGGCAAGACTTTGACCTTCGCGACTCCGAAATAATTGGAAATATCTTCGAAATCCGATGTTATGATGACGGGATGACCAACTGGATATTTTCCATATTTGTTGACACTGGGATACAGACTACAAAATAAAAAAAAAAAAAATGATACAACAAGGGACGAAATCATTTGAATAATTATATCATAAACCTTTTGTTTCTCCAACCTATAAGGCAGAACTTTATATTCCATCTTCGAGAGGATCAGCAGAAATGCCTCCCCCACCTCCATATACGGCACCAAAAAAAAAAAGAAAAGTAGAAGATTCTTATCCTGGTGATCTCATCAGCCTATTGAATGATATGAAATGAGTGTAATCTCTGTAAGAGGAGTTTTTTTTTTAATTTCTACATTTACACTCATCATGTCTTTACAAAATGGATCCAGATTTGTCTTCTTGGAAAAGTCCAGAAATGGCAAAAAAGAGTATTCTCACCGATTTGGAAACCAGAAAAATGTGGTTTTGCAACAATCCGCTATGGGGAATTTCTTTGTTAACATATACGACAATCGACTAAATTTTAATGGTAGATTGTCCCTCGCATTTGAGGAAGCAGTCCAAATTAGTGAACTGATAAGCCAGCTGGAAAGGCTGAAGGACAATTTTAAAGTAAGTCTATTTACATTATTAAATATATGGTGTGATTGACCAGTGAGATTTTTTTTTTTTTTTAAATACAGTTAAGAAATTTTGGATTTGTATTCAATAATTAATATAAAATATTCTTCTAATATGTAAATTCTGTCCTACAGCTAAAGGTGGAGGTTTTTTTTTTAAAATGTTGATCTTATTATAGAACTTAGAAGACTTGAAAGTTGTTCTACCAAGCACATTCATTTTCGAGGAACTAACTTTCAATAAAGGAACGAAAAATATATATATAAAACTTATAAAAAATATTAAAAAAAATAAAAAATAAAAGAAATATTTTAGGAGGAGAATAAAACAATCAGTAACCCAACTGAAGCTAGTGGATCTACAACATTAAATCCAGGACCTTTTGTTTCTCCAACCTATAAGGCAGAACTTTATATTCCATCTTCAAGGGGATCAGCAGAAATGCCCCCCCCCCCCCACCTCCATATACGGCACCAAAAAGAAAAGAAAAGTAGAAGACTCATATCCTAGTGATCTCATCAGCCTATTGAATGCTATGAAATGAGTGTACTCTCTGTAAGAGGAGTTTGTTTCAGGCGTTCCATTAAAGTTTTTAAGAAAAGTTAATAAAATAGTATTTGCAATAAAATAACATACTAAATTATTAAATAAAACATAGTTTAATCCTATTTTGAAATGTCCATAGGCATAACTGCATTTTGAAATAAGCATTCTTTATAATTGGCATGTTTTAACTGTTTTTTTAAGGCACATTTTTTTATTCCTTTGGCAGTTTTCTTTTCTTGTTCTGTGTCGTCGTCATCATATATCAAACTATACATTTGTGGTCGCAATCCAAAAAACTCTTTAATTGGAACATCTCAAACAAAACGAAATGTATAAATTATTTAGTTGAAATTAGGTTTAAGATAAAATAGATTTTTTTGTGTGAAGTAAAAAGAAAAATCGCTATGATATTAATTTCTACATTTACACTTATCATGTCTTCACAAAATGGATCAAGATTAGTCTTCTTGGAAAAGTCCAGATATGGCAAAAAGAGTATTCTCACCGATTTGGAAACCAGAAAAATGTAGTTTTGCAACAATCCGCTATGGGGAATTTCTTTGTTAACATACACGACAATCGACTAAATTTTAATGGTAGATTGTCCCTCGCATTCGAGGAAGCAGTCCACTTTAGTAAACTGATAAGCCAGCTGGAAATGCTGAAGGAATATTTTAAAGTAAGTCTATGTTTCTTAACTTTCACTTAAGGAGCAAAAAAAAATAAAAAAAATAAAATAAATGGTTTAGGAGGAGAATAAAACAATCAGTAACCCAACTGAAGCAAGTGGATCTACAACATTTAATCCAGAACCTTTTGTTTCTCCAACCTATAAGCCTGAACTTTATATTCCATCTTCAAGGGGATCAGCAGAAATGTCTCCCCACCTCCATATACGGCACCAAAAAGAAAAGAAAAGTAGAAGACTCATATCCTGGTGATCTCATCAGCCTATTGAATGATATGAAATGAGTGTACTCTCTGTAAGAGGAGTTTGTTTCAGGCGTTCCATTAAAGTTTTTAAGAAAAGTTAATAAAATTTTATTTACAATAAAATAACATAATAAATTATTAAGTAAAACATACAAAGTTTAATCCTATTTTGAAATGTCCATAGGCATAACTCTTGATATGATTAATCAAAATCTCTTCTCATTAAAATTCGATAATCCTTTTTTAACAATATGGTTGACAAAGAGTTCATGATTTTGACTTTTTATCAATTTCATTGAATTCATTGTTGATGCATTTTGAAATAAGCATTCTTTATAATTGGCATGTTTTAACTGTTTTTTGACGGCACATTTTTTTATTCCTTTGGCAATTTTCTTTTCCTGTTCTGTGTTGTCGTCATCATATATCAAACTGTAAATTTTTGGTCGCAATCCAATAAACTCTTTAATTGGAACACCCGAAACAAAACGAAATGAATCAATTATTTAGTTGAAATTAGGTTTAAGATAAAATAGATTTTTTTTGTGTGAAGTAAAAAGAAAAATTGCAATGATATTATATTATTTTTCTTTGGATTTTTGTTCTTTATCATTTAATATTTTTTAATTTCAAATTTTGTTAAGGTGGCTCGGCCCTTTACCAATGCGCATATTTTAACGCATGTTTCTTACGACGAGTGCCTTGGAAACGGTCGCTTTAAGGGGTCTTCTCAAAAATAGCTTTGACGACCTTGGAACGCGGGCGTGTATGAAAGCACCCTTGACGATGTAAACAAGTGACGCTAAACGTTCTTCAAAACAGGAAATACGAACGGTCAGAAATTCACAGTGCTTTCTTCATTTTTCGCATAAAAGTTTAAAAGGAGAAAAATATACATGATTTAAGCATAACATTAAAAAAAAGAATATATAAACACTGACAAAGTCACATGTATGACGTCGACGGTATTTGGTGCCGCTTCGCTCCCAAAACGCATTCTCATCTTACACGGTCGCCTCTTGGGTCCGTTCGTACCATATTTTGAATTCACTTAAATACCAGTTGAATTAAATGATGTCGTGGATATTTATTTTTGAAAATGTTTTGCCAATGACGCAATGATTAACTGTAAACAAATGATAGCGATGTAAACAACTTCATGTCATCGTACAGCTTTCAAAAACAGGTAAACTTGTGACCCGTATCAGAGACATGTATGTGTATATATGTCTCTGCCCGTATAGTATGGTTTAAAACATCGGGGCGGGTTTGTTATCATGATATAATCCGTTTGGCGTTTTATAACAGTTTGTTTCTGTCATAAATATATTTAAAACTTGAAATATCTTTATTTCCAAGTATTTTTAGGAGATTATTCCCGAGTATGCGATATATTTTTCCACTGCAAAATTTTGATAATTATAGTTATACCAAAACAAATTTGAACATGTCAATTTTCTAACAGACTTAATACTTAACATTTTCATTTAAAGATATGTTTACCTGCACGAAAATCATCTGATAATTTTTCTCGTATCACAATTCCATGATTTCCGGAACACTAGACTTAGTCCTATAATCTAAGACATCGGGACCAATGTTTTCTATTTTTATGATACTTTTCTATTACTTATTTTGTGAATTGTTATTTTGTTGATTTGCAATTTTCTGTTGTATCTATCAATATGTCAACCGAGTTCATATTAAAAAAAAAAGAAATATCAGCATTTAAACTAAAATAATTGAATCAGAGCACTGAATGTTATTAAAATAGACTAATGGATCGAGCAACGATCAATCGGGCGGATCCAGCCATTTTAAAAGGGGGTTCCAAACCCAGGACAAAAAGGGGGTGTTCCAACTATATTTCCCCATTCAAAGGCATTGATCGTCCAAAAAGGGGGAACCCGGAACCCTCCCCCTGGATCCATCACTGTCAAAAGTAACCGGGACTGGCCTAGTATTCCGACCTTATATATCGGTCTATGATATAATTCCTAAATACTGCATGCTTTGCGGAGAACCGCAAAATGTTTGGTTTCACCATGTCGGGATTTTGCTAGGACATTCACCCGCATCGTGCCGGGCAGTCTCAAACACTACTTAAGACTTTATATATAAAAAAAATCTATACTACTACTAGG
Source organism: Mytilus galloprovincialis (assembly GCA_037788925.1). NCBI lineage: Eukaryota > Metazoa > Mollusca > Bivalvia > Mytilida > Mytilidae > Mytilus > Mytilus galloprovincialis. Next base: position 55,082,182 of record CM075338.1, on the reverse strand, counting down.
TTCAAGAAAAGGTTGGATTGTAATTTAAAAGCTACTCCCTGAAGAACGCTTTATTAGCCGGTGATGTTGGCAAACTTTAACTTTAATCTTAATTTTTGAAATGCTTTTTTAAAAGGTAAGCTAATAAGGAAAGTTCTTGATTAAAACAAATGATCACAAATATAGTTGAGTGATGTCAATGCGGCAAAAAATGTGAATGACAATTTTGTTTGTGAACACTGATTTGATCTTACCGTGGCAAAGAAATGCATAACTAATCATCGATCTATGCGTGATGATAAAAGGAGATAATGTGTTTTTTATTTATAATATTGAATTTTAAATATGAACTTTGGTGGATAGTTGTTTCATTGGCAATCATACCACATCTGCTTATTTTCATATCGTATGGTTAACATAGAAATATGACAAATCTGACAGATGACCCCTTGATTATACAGGGTGTTCAAACAGCTGGATGTATACATATGAAGCCTCGTAGGGTAAAAAGGGGGAATTTTGCCTACACATGCACCAAGCGTAATTGTCCATTCGTTTTTTTTTTATGGCAGTCCATAAATCTAGCTCCCGTCTTACTTTGCATAACTTTCATAATTGATACTTATCTGCATGTTCTCATCCGTATTATGCTTGAAATACTTGCCAGTGATCATTCAGTATGCACAACTTTAATTTTCATTATGTGCAGTCATATAAAAAAAAAACGTAATTTCTGGGACTTTTATTTGTTTGACTATGTGGTATATCAGTTTATAGTAATTGTTGAAGTCCGTATGGGGACATAATTGTTATCTTCTATGTAAATTGGTCTCTGGTGAAGAGTTGCCTCATAAACAATGACACCCCATCTTCCTATTTTTATAACCTACACAAGGAAGTGGCGCAGGGTATAACATTTTTGACCCGTCCGTCCGTCCATCAGCCAGTCTATCAGTCCTGTTTCTTGTCATCACAACTCCTCTCAAACCGCCCAACAAAATTTCAGGAAACCTTTTTAGATAATAAGGACATACTATGCAGATGTGCATATCGACAGGAAATTATGATTCAAACTTTTTCTAGGAGTTATGCCCCTTTGAACTTATTTGCTTCAATATACTACTGCAAGTTTGTCATCGCATCTCCTCTCAAACCGCACAATAGAATTTTATGAAACCTTTTTAGATAAGGACATACTATTTAGATATACATATTTTTTTTCTAGGAGTAAGGCCCCTTTGAACCTATTTGCTTCAATATACTACTGCAACAGTTTGTCACTGCATCTCCTCTCAAACCGCACAACAGAATTTCATAAAACCTTTTTAGATAATAAGGACATACCATGTAGATGTGCATATCGACAGGAAATTACGAATTATTTTTCTAGGAGTTATGCCCCTTTGAACTTATTTGCTGCAGTATACAACTGCAAACAGCTTGTCATTGAAACTCCTCTGAAACCACACAACAGAATTTCATGAAACTTTGTAGATAATAAGGACATACTATGTAGATGTGCATATCGACAGGAAATTATCGTGATTTAATTTTTTTTCCTTAGTTATTTTATTTCTCTAGTGGCAATGTGGGGACTGACTGCCAAAGCGGGGCTGGCTTCAGTTATTTGCAATATAATCCACCAATGAGCCCCCACCCTATGTCGGACTCTGTAACAATCATCCCATCAACCAAATATTTTGAAACATATTTAGAATTCAAGAAACAGACAAGTCCATGAAAATGAGGTTAACTTCAGATAAACCCTGCAAGACAGACATATTTGTTATTCATTTATTATTTTGTACATAAATCACCCATTAGTTTTCTCATTTTAAATGTTTTAAATTGTTCATTTGTCATTTCGAGACCTTTAAAATCAACTATGCAGAATATGTTTTACTCATTATTGAAGTTCATATGGTGACCTACAGGTATAGTTATTTCTGTGTTATTTGGTCTGTTGTGTCTCATTTACAATCATATCACATCCTCTCATTTGATATTTTAATTTGTGATAAGACATTTAATAATCATTTCATACACCAAATATACATGAAGATGACCTATTGATTACACAATATTGACTACTACATGTACCTATTAGTATTTATTATTTTTGAGTATATGTCCGACATGCTGACGACGGACAGTCAATGGTATACCATAATATGTCCTGAAAACTGGTGTTAAAAAAAAGGCTCAACTAAATCAAATTTTTTCAAATTTGATTTTATTCCTCTAATATCTATGAGATCAAATTTATAAAACATCTATTAATATAATTAATTTCAATGTACTAGTATACATGTACGAATTGTTGCCATTTATACATCATGTACATGTACAATCATTACATGTAGCTGATCAGCTCTATATTTTCTTTATTTTTATTCTCCTTCACTGTTTTATTTATAAGAGTAGACTCATATATATGATCTGTATTCATCATTTTGACAGGTAGCTATATATATAGGTGAAGTAGGTCCTTTTGATTTGATTTTTTTAAAGGATTTTGACAGCAATAAAGCATATACATGTAGTTCCAATTTATAGTTGATCTTAGCTCCTTAAGTGGATTGTGGCAACATATATTGCATATATACATGTAGAATGTTGTTCTTAAGTTTCAGCACTTTACGCATAGTTTCCGGTTGCAAGACTAGAATATGATACTGGCTTCTCATGAAATTCTGTCAGTACTTTGCCAATAGTTTCCAAGTAAAGTTGAACATTCCAAGCTCACTCCTTCCATTTGCAATGTACATGTACAAATGTACTTGCAGCCTGAAATTAAATATAAGAGTAATTCTGTCAGAAAATCAACAATTATTGACATTCAAAAGCATATAGATGTAGACTAGTTCATAATGGTAATGTGTCCATGGGACACAGATGAGCAGCCGCTTGCATATAAAGGATGAAAAGGGTGACACCACCCAAATTTGTACTTGATCTGAGTGTTGTTGTAGTAAGCATTGCATATAAGTTTCAGAACATTTGGATGAAGCAAACCTGTGTTAAAGAAAGGAACAAAATTTCAGCATTTTTTTAATTTGTAAAGGGGCATAACTCTAGAAAAGTAAAAGCGACCCCACCAAAAATTCAAACTTCATGTGTGTTTGTTGGTATAATGTAGTAAGCATATATATATGCATTAATTGTGTATTAGTTTCATAACGTTGGTAGAGGCAAACTGAAGTTGGAGAACAGAAACCAAATTTGGGAGGTACATGCAAGTTTGATAAGACTGACAATGCAAGGGTAACCTTAAAAGAACTAAAATGGTCTAAATTAATATGTGTTTATTTGATAATAGGTTCGTTTTCATTTATTTTTGTTTTCCCTTGAGAAAACATAAAATATTTTTTTATAATTTAATTTGGTTGAATATACATGTATATCGAATTTCTGAACAGAAAATAATGAAAATGAGACACAAAAAAAAAAATATAACCAAAAAATAAACCTGTGATAATACTGCTTCTATTGGTACCAGGATGCTTAAAATCAATCCAAAATATTTTTTTTTTTTTTAAATGTATACACCTATAGTTGTTTTAATGTCTGTGTCATTTTGGTCTTTTGTGGATAGTTGTCTCATTGGCAATCGTACCACATCTTCTTTTTTATATTATATACAATATATAAAAACAGCTAAAAATCTCAAGTGACAAATACTTATGGCCGCATTCTGTACATGTTTAACCCTGATACTTCTATTACTAGACCTTAAGACATTTTTGTATACCTAACAGAATTAGGGGGGGGGGGGGGGGGTTAATGGTAAACAAATTGTGATTGATAAAGATGAATCCTTCGTTTGCCTCCTACTGTAGGGTTTATCATTTACAAATTAGGCCAATTATATCATATTCTCAAGAAAATAAAGAAGTCAATCAAACCCCAGACCTTAATAGAGGGGTGGACAGGGGTAAGGAGACAGGGGAATGAGGGATCAGGGAAAAGGGGGTATCTTTGAAATATATTTTGTCTTGGGGCAAGGAGATGGAAGAATTGAAGTAAAAAGGAGGGGGGGGGGGGGGTTAGAGTAAAATGGGAAGAGAAATATAGTTGGGGTCAAGGAGTAGAAACTGTCCCGATGGAAGTTATGGGGTACCCCACATACATATGACCCTAGTCCGAGATTTCTCTGACGTCCAACGGCTGTTTTGCCAGACAAGCTGGGGCTAATCTCGGACTAATATGAACCTAACTTGGCTACGAAATAAGTTATTAAAAATGATGATTAAAAAAGACTAATTCATTGACACTAACCATTGCTAACGGTAGCGTAAAAATGACAGTAGATGTCATCCCTTCCTCTTCGGCCGTTTGCACACGGATATTTTGCAAAACTGGCCAGACATGTTTACAACTTGTCTGTAAAAGGTAAAATAAACACATAAATAAGATACCAGCTATAACGATCTATAATATTAAACATGGAACAGAAATTGAGCCCGTGCAAGGTTTCAGCCGCAGTGATTTTCAACAGTAGCGAGTATTTTGAGACAACCCCCAAGTTTGTATTTTTCGTTATACTGATAACATTTGGCTGCCTAATATATCAAAATCTATGTTTTCTTATGTAATAACTCTACCTTCATCGTTGTATATTCGCCACAATGTCTGTTATGCATGTACATGGTCGTATTCATCAATATAGTATGCTGCTCGGCAATGGCGACCTTGAAATTCCTCTGGTCCGATAATGGCGCCAAATTAGAGGGAAGCAACTCGCGCCAGACAAAATTACCGTATTTCACCAAAATAATCAAAATTTCACTTTTTGATAAGAAACACTAATACGATAACCACATTTATATTCAGCAATCGTTTATTGATATAATTACAAACATTATTTTATTAAAGCCATCAATAAAGAATTCACAATTAAGTAATTAATGGAGTGCAATGAAATCAGACCTTATGGGGTAGAGGGGTTAAACAAAAGCTCGTAACTTTTTTAAAAGCCTGGTGACCCCCATTTTATTTTACCTTAAAATGTTCGAAAAGTTCATAGCTTTGACATATCTGTTTTTAAAAAAAATCTACCGGAGAAATTTTACGAAAAATCGATTAAACCAATATTTTTTGCCTTAAACTAAAATTAGAAAATGCAAAATTTAGACATTAATCTGATAATAAAAGGATTTTTAAGTCAAAAACAACCAAGGGAAAGGTTTACATTTCAAATTCTAATGTTTTTTCACATAAAAATCATACTGACTTGGTTTTAAAAGTCTTTGAATTTGATGTAACGGTTATTGTTGGAAGGGTGGGCATGTTTGGAAATAGGGTCAAAATTGCACATTTCGCTTCAATTTGAGGAGAAAACGAGCCTGGTGACCCCCTTTTTTCTTTGCATTTTTGGATTCAGCATAAAAAAATCTACAGAATATGTGAAAATAAAAAAATTCTACCGGGGGTCACTATTGGGGTGAGCCACCTTAATCGATTGATAATAAAGTTACCAGCTAGTTAATCTTTGAATTTTCCAGGCATTTTTTTGTATTTGTTTGAAAATAGATAGCGAGTTTGAGGATATCCAGAGAAGTCGAAATGGTCTTTGATGATATCCATATCCTTGTATACATCATCTGTCATGATTTCGTAGCACAAGCTGTCTGTGAGGGAAAAAAAATATATCATTATTGTTTAGCTTTGACTTGTCGAATAATTCAGTTGCCTACTGAATTTATTTAACTGAAACATATAAAAAAGATGGGGAATGATTGCCAATGAAACAACTGTCCACAAGAGACCAATATGTCATCAAAGTATAGATTTAAATGATCTTCGTCTGTCCACATAATGCAAGTATGGTGTCTTTGACTAGGGTGATCGACTTCACATCCATAGCAATGATTTTTTGCTAATTTCCTAGTATGTTTTATAATATTTTCAGCAAATTTAGACTAGACGATTCTTTTCTTGTTGGTCCATCTTGGTTTTTTTCTTATGAACTACATAAGCTTCGAATTTCATTGAATATAAATTTGATGGTTGAATAGTTAACATAATTCACATACTCGGTATTTTTCTATAAATCATTCACATACTTGAAATTCATGGAATATATAGTTTTCTAGCTGAAAAATTCATCCGCGAAGAATTTGTTTAATTTCTCCTTTTTGCATTTTTCAATATTGTTGGTAGAATTCGTTTAATGTAGCGTAGTTGATCAATGTTCAGTTGAACGGCATTATGTGTTGGCTTCCCTCTGATAAATTCTCTAATATCTACCTCGTCATATCGTTTGCAAATACTTAGAATATAATTGTGAGTAAGATTGATCTGTTTTACAAATTTACAAATATTTGGTCCACAAGTCTTTATTTGGATGCAGTCAGAGGAATTATGACTTGGAAGGTGAACAGATGAATAAATATTAGTTGTAAACACAAGTGTTGCTAACCTCATGGATAGTAATATCACAACTCCTGACCATTTTAACATGTGTATGTCAACATTGAAGTTTTTCTATAAAGATTCCAGGCTAACTGCTATACTCGATCGGTTCATTGATTGATTGATTGTTGGTTGCTTTACGCCGCATTAGCACAAAAAGGCTATATCACGGCGAGAGCTAATTCGAATATTTTACAATTTAAAGCATATTTTCTTTAAATTTTTGCTTGTGTGACAATAAAGCTGTCTGTCTGATCATTAGAATTCTTTCTGGACATCTTTACCAAACGATATCCTGTACGAAACTAAACTAAAAAGTCAGGTTATAAAGGTTATATCATTATCCTAGAACCCTAACTAATAGGTGTAATAAATGAACAAAGAATATCATATTTCCGTTTTTCTATTAATCTTTCCTTTAGATAGTAACTGTTTCTAAGTTTCAATAGCAAACCACGATTAAGGTATCTGTTAAGGAAAAATGTATATATATATATATCTGTTAGTCGATCTGTGAATGTTAAAAAGTCATGAATCTGCTTTTCATTCGTTTTCTTTTAAAATTAGTTTCTTTATTGAAAGAGGTATACCAATGATATAATCAACAATACATCAGTACACACATTCCACACATTCTACACATTCCTATGGTTAAGGTTGCAACGTTCTTGATGACATCATTCTTACAATTGCTGGAATGTTACTTATTTGAACTTTGTTTGACCTCCTGTGTCCTTAGATCATTACTCCATCCGGAAGAGCCGGAAGTTGTTCTAGAACGTGCATAACACTACTACTTACATATATCAACATTAGCCACAGTTAAATAGAGGTTTCAACAGAGTGTTCAAACTGCTTTGTGTAAGTGTTCCCCTCTTCTTGCCTTTTCTTTTTTCCACTGGTATGCATTTTTATGTGATATGAATTCAATGATATTCTCTTTTGGTTGTGATATTCGTTGTATTATGTGCACGTGTACTTTTTTGTATCAATAAATTGTTGGTCTTTAGCGGGAAATTTTCCCAAAATGAGTATTCAAATTGTCATGCTTCAAAACGGACTAATGGTAGGATATGAAACTTTTTGGCGTGGGTGGTCATGGATTTGAAAAGGGGTTGGTTTCATCGCATCTTATAGAGAGTACATATATCTATAAAGATCGTCATTCATGGCTACATTCGACATTCATTATGGCTATGGCTATTGTTTGCTGAATTGTGATTTTGAAAAAATCCAAAAAATAGGTAAAAAGGATATTCCCGTAGATTTAGAAATCATAAAAATGTTGTGTTACAACAATCGAATAAAAAGATTTTTTTTTGGTTATAAGATCATTTTGGTGAACCGTGACCGTGAAAAATTCTAAAGTATTTTAGGGTACATGTGATATTTTATATGATAATCTTAATTATTATGTCCTCAAAAATTACTGAAAAAGATTTAATGTAGGGTTAGTTTTCCAAATTTAGCAACAAATATAAGTTTAAATTCTTACTCAAAAATTAACTTCAAACGGTGTCAATTCGATAGTTGAAGGCTTTGACGGTTCAAATTCAGAAACAAATATTCTCAATTGATTCGATCCATAGAAAAATATGCAATGATTAGAAATTTTATCCGAATGATTGTAGAATGATATGTTACCAAACATCTGAAGAGCCCGTAAGTGAATTTATTGCTAGGTGGTTAAGAGAAACTAACCAGGGGAATAATAATTGGGAGAATCTAAAAACGCAATTGAATTTTCGTTATGAGCATATTCTTGATGCATCATATGCATTAGAACTTTTGAATAAAGTTAATCAGAAAATTGGCGAAAATGTTCCCTTATTTGGGGAACGAATTTTAACTTTAGCAACAGATGCTTCTAGAGGGCAAGATATCAATCAACCATTTGATCAGGGTTTTTTTATAAACGGGTTGTATGAAAAATATTTGAGAATGAAAATGATACGTGAAAATCCACAAACTTCTATACAGCGGTATACTAATGTTGTCTTTATTTGGCTCAAGCAGTAAACTCGGCAGTGGCTGAAACGCAATAAAGAAAAAAAATTGACTTGAAAAAAGTAACGGTAATGCGCGTTTTTAGCACCAATGGACATATTTGGTTAAAGAGTAGTTGAAATTGTATTTGATAGAGCAAGATACATGGGTTTCGTTTATTTGCATACGCTGAGGTTGCAAATGGAAAACCGAATGAGGTACAACATGACGGTTGTTTTCTAACCTGAGTTCATGTTTTTTTTCAGGTTATGTATTTTGTGTATGTATCTTTCGATCGTATTGGTGTCATAATGGAGAACCGATCTAAATATGTCTTTTCAACTTTTAAAATATCTATTAAATCTTTTTTATTTGTCTTTGACTTCTATATTTCCCTTAGATGCATAGAAACACTGCAAACTTTTCAATTCTTGCAACGTCTTTCGGGAGGAAATGGAGACATGTATTTACTGTACACCGAAAGTCCTGTAGAGACTACTAATGGAATCATAAAGGGAAATATTTCATTGTTAAATGCATTCGCCTGGACACATGTGGTTCTTCCACTGATTTAAAAGATGTGCAGAGTTTCTGGAGAATGTATTCGATATATGGAAGAGGATGGTTACATGTATTACCATAAGCCACAGGTAAATAGAGGTTTCAACAGAGTGTTCCAACTGCTTTGTGTAAGTGTTCCCTTCTTCTTGCCTTGTCTTGTTTCCACTGGTATGCATTTTTATGTGATATGAATTCAGTGATATTCTCATTTGGTTGTGATATTCGTTGTGTTATGTGCACGTGTATTTTTTTTTTTGTATCAATAAATTGTTGGACTTTATCGGGAAATTTTCCCAAAGTGATTATTCAAATTGTCATGCTTCAAAACGGACTAATGGTATGCTATGGAGCTTTTTGGCATGGGTGGCCATGGAGTTGAAAAGGAATTGGCTTCATCGCATCTTATAGTGAGAACATATATCTATAAAGATCGTAATTCATGGCTACATTGGACATTCATTATGGCTATTGCTATTGTTTGCTGAAATGTGATTTTGAAAAAATCCAAAAATAGGTAAAAAGGATATTTCCGCAGATTTGGAAATAAAAAAAATGTTGTGTTACAACAATCGAGTAAGGAGATTTTTTTTTGGTTATAAGATCATTTTGATGTACCGTCACCGTGAAAAATTTCTAAAGTATTTTAGGGTACATGTGATATTTTATATGATAATCTTAATTATTATTTTCTCAAAAATGGCTGAAAAAGAATTTAATGTAGGGTTAGTTTTTCAAAATGTAGGAACACAAGTTCAAAGTCTTACTCAAAAATTAACTTCAAACGGTGTCAATTCGATAGTTGAAGGCTTTGACGGTTCAAATTCAGAAAACACATTCTCAATTAATTCGATCTTTTAAAAAATATGCAATGATTACAAATTTTATCCAAATGATTGTAGAATGATATGTTACCAAACATATGAAGGGCCCGTAAGTGATTTTATTGCTAGGTGGTTAAGAGAAACTAATCAGGGGAATAATAATTGGGAGAATCTAAAAACGCAATTGAAATTTCGTTATGAGCATATTCTTGATGCATCATAATATTCATTAGAACTTTTGAATAAGGTTAATCAGAAAATTGGCGAAAATGTTTCCTTATTTGGGGAACGAATTTTAACTTTAGCAACAGATGCTTTTAGAGGGCAAGATATCACTCAACCATTTGTTCAACTTTTTTATAAACGGGTTGTACCAAAATTATTTGAGAATGAAAATGATGCGTGAAAATCCACAAACTTTTATACATCGGTATACTACTGTTGACTTTATTTGGCTCAAGCAGTAAACTCGGCAATGACTGAAACGCAATAAAGAAGAAAATTTTACTTGAAAAACGTAACGGTAATGAGCGTAATATAACACCAATGACATCTTTGGTTAATGAGTAGTTGAAATTGTATACCATAGAGCAAGACACAAGGGTTTCATTTATTTGCAGACGCTGAGGTCGCAAATGGAAAACCGAATGAGGTACAACATGACTGTTGTTTTCTATCCTGAGTTCATGTGTCTTTTCAGGTTATGTATTATGTGTATGTATCTTTCGATCGTATTTGTGTCATAATGGAGAACATATCTAGACTTGTCTTTCTAACTTAAAATGTCTATTAAATCTTTTTTTGTCTTTGCCTTCTATATTTCACTTAGATGCATAGAAACAATGCCCACTTTGCAATTCTTGCAACGTCTTTAAGGAGGAAATGTATTTACTGTGCACCAGTAGTCCGGCAGAGACTACTAATGGAATCATAACGGGAAACATTTCATTGTATAATGCATTTGCCTGGACACATGTGGTTCACCCACTTATTTAAAAGATGTGCGTGTTTTCGATATATGTAAGAGGATGGATATCACCCTCAGCCACAGCTAAATAGAGGTTTCAGCATAGTGCTCCCAACTGCTTTGTGAAAGTGTTCCCCGTTTCTTGCGTTGTCTTTTTCCCTCTGGTATGCATTTTTATGTGATATGAATTCAATGATATTATCTTTTGGTTGTGATATTTGTTGTTTTATGTGCACGTGTATTTTTATTTTGTATGAATAAATTGTTGGACTTTAGCGGGAAATTTTTCCCAAAATGATTATTCAAATTGTCATGCTTAAAAACGGACTAATGGTATGATAAGAAGCTTTTGGCTAGAGTGAAGTTGAAAAGGAGTTTGTTTTTATCGCATCTTATTGATAGTACATATATCCATAAAGATCATACTTCATTGCTACATCAAAACATTCGTTATCACTATGGAAATTTGTTGCCGAATTGTAATTTTGAAAAATAAGATGATTTTGATAATTTGTTAATCTTTTACTCCTCTGTTGCAAGGAAATGATTCTTAGTCTGAAAGTTCACGAGATAAGCAAGGTCTGACGTTGTCTTATGCTTTGTCGTTGAAAGCTATTGTGATTGTGTTTTTCTCTTAGGAAATTATAAACTACATCTTAATAAGAACTTAAGTGAAGCTAATCTGAAATATAACAGTTATTGTAGTGTAAATAAAACTCGTATATGTACAAACCAGACCTATGTTGCTCTCGAAAGTCGATTGATATTGCAAGTTGTAGTCATTAAATGCCATGCACATGATTATAATGTTGCATAGTTGATACACGTGAAATAACGTTGTATTGTGCTTAACAACACATTAGCAATCGCCGAGTAGCGAAGACTACATTAACACTAACCAGAGAAAAACACACCACATCTTTCCTACGAACAAAGGTAAATATCCGCCTTTTCGTACAGGTAAGTGATATATTCCATTTTTCCCTCAAGCACTTCAGGTGTTAAAAAATCGGACTCTTGAACATCATATCATATTTTCATAACAGTTATGCATATAATATTTTTTAACAAAAATATATAAATGATTATCGCGTTGTTTTGTCTAAAGAATCGCCGAGAAGCGAAGATTCAACTAACACTAACCAATCAATCAAAGTGCTTGTGAGCACTGAATGGTGAATATTGCATCAATTTATCAGTGCGAAGTTAAATTAAATATTGCATTGATTATGATTGTTTAAACTGTAATACAAAGGAAGATAACTCCAATATTTAAAAGATGATTTTAAACAATGACATCATTTATATATTTAGAACAGACATTTCATTCCTCCAACTTGCAAAAGTAATGTAATTTTCGTGATAGGTGTAACATCATTTAGTGTTTTGTATATCTGAGCATATATTATACATTCTTAAATTTCTTTTAAAATTCATGGATAGGATGTATAGAAAGTTATGACCAATGCTCTTTATTTTGTGTATCAAATAGGTTGTGATAAGTCTTGTAAGGTTTAGATTTCAAGTCAGTCCCAAAAGGTTTCAATTGCATTTTGTGCAACCTTTACCTAAAAACAGTCTATATATTTTTAAGGAACAAAGGTAAATGACATACCTGACCGGACAGATTATTGATATATAACACAATACCCTGAGGCACTTTATATGTCAAATTGGGGGATTCCTGAACATCATATTATGTTTGTATATTCATTTCAACAGTAAACAAACGTTCCAAAGTACTTAGTCAGACATTTATTAACTGCAAGCAATCAATATTTCTAGACAGAAGGATATGAAAAATTTAAGCGGAAGACCTATGGAACAATGCAAACGACTAAAGCAACATTAACGCGCGAGTTTTAAACTTGTGTGTCCAAGTTACACAACTCGTGCGGACGAATTTCGCAAGTTGGACGGTTGCGTTTTTTGCAGAAAATCCCTTTATGAACCATTAATTGATTGATCATTTGTTGCTTAACATTCTGCGGATAATCTTTGATGGATGTACTGAGCGAAAACAAAATAACAGTTAATACAACAGGCAAGAATTGTAATTCACCCTTTTTAAAATTGCGCAATCCGTTCATGGAATATTGGATCCACAATGCTCTTCAACTCTGTACTTGTTTGGCTTTATAAATACTTTGATATGAGCGTCATTAGTGGGTCTTGTATGGATGAAGCGCGCGGTTGGCGTACTAAATTATAACCCGGGTACCTCTGATAACTTACCAATTGTATATACAAGATTGGGGTGACATATTCTGAAAGATTTAAATAAGGGCCTGGACAGGGTATTGGGAGCATGGGAGAGAGGGGGCGGGAGAAGAGGAGGGAGAAGGGGTGGGAGGAAGGAGAGAAGGGGCAGGAGAAAGGAGAAAAGGGTATATAAAGGAGACAAATATGTATTCAAATTATTAGAATTTAGCAGGAAAACAATTATTTAATAAATGAGTGAATCAAAAGATTCAAGAAAGTGGTCATAAAAAGTAAAACGACAAAAAAAGCAACCACAAACGACTCTGGTGAAATCTTAAAATGGAAAACTTAATTTGAATTGTTGTTATGATATGATAATAATAGTGTTACACTATTTAATCCTTACTTAAATGTATTGCAATTTTATTTCTTTAAAATGTATGCTTACTGTCGTTTTGTACTATATTCAGTAGTAAAAAAGGATTTCGTTTTTTTTTTAATTTAGTTACGATTTTTCGTCACTGATGAGTCTTATGTAGACGAAACACGCCAGACCGTTCTAAATTATAATTATTGTATCCTTGATAAATATTGCAACAGACTCTTCATTTAGGCCATTACACAGTAGTTTGACATCAGAAATGAGAAAGTCGTCAAGTTCATCACTATCAGCAATTATGTCCTGTATTAGCAGATCATTGCTAGCACCCCCAGCATCATCACCAGGAATGATCAGGGCACAAAGTATACCTTAACCAGCACTGTCAGCAGTAGAAAAGTTACTACATAATACAGGTAAGTTAATATCAACATGATAGTTACTACATAATACAGGTAAGTTAATATCAATATGATAGTTACTACATAATACAGGTAAGTTGATATCAACATGATAGTTACTACATAATACAGGTAGGTTAATATCAACATGATAGTTACTATATAATACAGTTAGGTTAGTATCAACATGATAGTTACTACATAATACAGGTAAGTTAATATCAACATGATAGTTACTACATAATACAGGTAGGTTAGTATCAACATGATAGTTACTACATAATACAGGTAGGTTAATATCAACATGATAGTTACTACATAATACAGGTAGGTTAGTATCAACATGATAGTTACTACATAATACAGGTAGGTTAGTATCAACATGATAGTTACTACATAATACAGGTAAGTTAATATCAACATGATAGTTACTACATAATACAGGTAAGTTAATATCAACATGATAGTTACTACATAATACAGGTAAGTTAATATCAACATGATAGTTACTACATAATACAGGTAGGTTAGTATCAACATGATAGTTACTACATAATACAGGTAAGTTAATATCAACATGATAGTTACTACATAATACAGGTAGGTTAGTATCTACATGATAGTTACTACATAATACAGGTAGGTTAGTATCAACATGATAGCTACTACATAATACAGGTAGGTTAGTATCAACATGATAGTTACTACATAATACAGGTAGGTTAGTATCAACATGATAGTTACTACATAATACAGGTAAGTTAATATCAACATGATAGTTACTACATAATACAGGTAAGTTAATATCAACATGATAGTTACTACATAACACAGGTAGGTTAGTATCAACATGATAGTTACTACATAATACAGGTAGGTTAGTATCAACATGATAGTTACTACATAATACAGGTAGGTTAGTATCAACATGATAGTTACTACATAATACAGGTAAGTTAATATCAACATGATAGTTACTACATAATACAGGTAGGTTAGTATCAACATGATAGTTACTACATAATACAAGTAAGTTAATATCAACATTATAGTTACTACATAATACAGGTAGGTTATATCAACATGATAGGTACTACATAATACAGGTAGGTTAGTATCAACATGATAATGAGGCTCTCTTGCATCATTTAGTTTCTATGAAATGACTTAATAATAGTTACAAATTGCAGATGGGTTTCAGTGTACTATGGATATATATTGGTTTGACAATGCAAAAATATCCGAACCTATGCATCTAGCCAAGAATGTCAAATTGCCTAGTTGTAAGATAACATATATTTTAAATCATAGAACATATATTTATATACATATATATAAGAACTAATTCCGAGAAGGTCTATATGAGTTACACATGTCAAAAAGTAGTATTCGATTTAATTCCTCCTTCCACGCAATGATATTAAACTTCTCACATTAACCATCAAAAAGTCAAAATAGAATTTAACTGAAAATGTACTCGAATATTTGATTACATTCCTCCTTCCACGCAATAATAATAAAACTTCTCACATTAACCATCATTAAACATGGCTCATTTATGGTATTTGCATTTGAGAAATTGAAGAAATATCTCTCGATTTCACATATCTATGTATTTTATTCATACGTTATATAGCATATTTACCTGACGATATCGGATCCCCAAGAGTGACTGGGGAATAGAAATATGGTCACTTGGTCTTCTCCCGACCGGCAGTAAAACGCTTGCCGAAGTGGGGCGTCCGTTTGGCTGTGCGGGATGTATCAACTTCGCAGTCACGTCCGGTCAGAAGGGGGACGTTAAATCCGATGCCTCGTGTAAAGAGAATGTCACGCTCTTTGCACGTTAAGAACCCTTGCAACAACTCTTTGAGGGGTCCGTAGGTGGCCTGTTGCAAGGCAAAATTTCTGTTTCTATCCAATATACCCTCATTTTTCGGTGGCAGTCCAAATTTCCCAGACCATCATCCCAGGTGGCCTCTATTGTATCAACCTACCTATTGTATATATTGTGAACTTGTTCTCGTCCTGAATATGCATGAAATATTTGCCACTAGACGTTAAGCAACCAACAATCAATCAATCAATCTTACGATATCGGGATAAAGGTATTCAGTCGGATCCTAACATCTACTTCTGATTTGTTTTCAAACTGATATTGATAAAAATAAACAAACAAATGTCGAAATTTTCAGGACTTAATTAAGTCTGTATTTGGGTAAGATGAAGCAAGCATATGAATTTTATTGCGTCTTTCACTTTGAGAAGCAAATAATCTTTAACTACTTTATAAATATTGTGTAAAAACGTTAATTATGAGCTATGAGTGTCTGAGGAAGTTTAAAACAATTATTTTTTACAGTGAGTTAGCTTTCATTAGTCTTCACTTACCTATAGATTAAATACTTTTGGTTACATTTATAATTTTGAATCTTCACTAAAGGTGGAGCTTGGATGCAGAGTTAATTAATTATATCGATGTGCCATTTGTATGCAAGAGTGACATTCCTTTGTATTATGTGCCGATTTGAAAAAAAGTTATGTTATTACTGTCTCCCTTTCACAGGTTCATTATTTTATAATTAAGTATAGGTTTCTGATATAATTTTGAATAATTACAAAATGTATCAATTTAATATATTTCAGTTTTTGTTATTGGTGTAATAAAATAAAATTGAGAATGGAAATGGGGAATGTGTCAAAGAGACAACAACCCGACCAAATAAAAAAACAACAGCAGAAGGTCACCAACAGGTCTTCAATGTAGCGAGAAATTTCCGCACCCGGAGGCGTCCTTCAGCTGGCCCCTAAACAAATATATACTAGTTCAGTGATAATGAACGCCATACTAATTTCCAAATTGTACACAAGAAACTAAAATTAAAATAATACAAGACTAACAAAGGCCAGAGGCTCCTGACTTGGGACAGGCGCAAAAATGCGGCGGGGTTAAACATGTTTGTGAGATCTCAACCCTCCCCCTATACCTCTAACCAATGTAGAAAAGTAAACGCATAACAATACGCACATTAAAATTCAGTTCAAGAGAAGTCCGAGTCTGATGTCAGAAGATGTAACCAAAGAAAATAAACAAAATGACAATAATACATAAATAACAACAGACTAATAGCAGTTAACTGACATGCCAGCTCCAGACTTCAATTAAACTGACTGAAAGATTATGATTTCATCATATGAACATCAGGCACAATCCTTCCCGTTAGGGGTTTAGTATCATACCATCATAACATATATGAGAAGAACATAACCCGTGCCATGCCAACAACTGTTTTTAGAATAAATGTGTTTAGTTCCGACGCAAAGACCTTATCAGTGACTCAATATTAACGCCAAAATATGCAATCTTTAATGACTTGACAACAGTATCGTAATTATATCCCTTCTTAATAAGTCTATTCAAAGGTTTTGTAAGTTTCTGAGGTGAATACTGACACCTTTGAGCTTTATAAAGAATTATTTCCATAAAAAATTGGATGTGAAATACCTGAACGTATAAAAAGTCTGCAAGTTGAGCTATATTTACGAATGATGTCTTTATACCGATGATAAATTTAGTAAATGTTTTGACTAGTTTGTGATATCGAAAACCCTGGTGTAATAATTTTTCAGTAATACATAAATTTCTCTCGTTAAAATCTAAAACATTGTTACATACACGAGCGAATCGTACAAGTTGAGATATATAAACACCGTAAGATGGTGACAAGGGAACGTCACCATCTAAAAACGGATAATTAACGATAGGAAATGAAAAATCATCCCATTTATCATAAATTTTAGTATTCAGCTTTCCGTTAGTGATATAGATATCAAGATCGAGGAAAGGGCAGTGGTCATTATTAGTATTAGCTGTATTTAAAGTAAGTTCAACAGGATAAATTTCATTAATATACATACTGAAGTCGTCACAAAAACATTGATGTACGAATATACTTTCATAAATTTGAAACGTTTAAAATTATTACATACCAATATAAAGAACAGTTCAACAATTTTGAAAAGGACTATACATAAAAGTCTAATTATTTGTCACCCCTTCATGATTGATTGATTGGGAAATTAACCATAGTTATCATATATTAATCACAGAGAGGGGCAAGCAAGCAATTTTTAATTGTAGCTTATTTAACTTTAAACAATTTTCTACTATAAACGAATGTTACTTTTTACGAATATAAGGACTTTGTTAGCTAAATCTACAAATTTTATTAGGTTGTTATGAATTTTTATTACAATAGATTAATATGCTACGTTATATCAAGTAATTTATGACAGTCAATCGACTGTCCACGTGACATGGGATTTCATGTGTTCGCTCGTTTTTGTTCACATTTGACCTTTGAATTATTTTAAATAACTCCAAACAACAATTTTTCCCATCTCTCAAGGTTTTTTGGGTTTTCTTTTTAAATTTTTGTCAATACATTGTTACATCTAAGCACTATTACGAAATGTTAAATTATATTTAAATGCGAAAATTACATTTTGAATCACGCACGATTTTTGTAAGCCATTCAAATCAAACAAACGAATTCGAATGACTATACATGTAATGTTATCTAAATAAAATATTGTTTACACTAAAAATTCTTCCTTTATTAAGTATATCCGGTATATTTCATGGTTCATTAAAACATAGATCAAATAAAGATTGTACAGTGTAACGAGGTATTCACGCGAGAAACAAAGTTCTTGAATATATTAACTAATTCTTAAGAGTGTGTTCCAGAATAAATTGTAGTTAGCAGACTGGAATGTTGTCTAGTTTTAAGGTTAGAAATATATATTTCACTGTTTTACGACCCTGACTACCAATTATTGTATAGAATGGTAGGTGATCTCAAATAATCAGGTCATTTTGTATGCCTTTTTTTGTTGTTTATGTTTACAAAAATATATGCTATAGATAAACAAATTATAGGAAAAGTTTGACATAGAATTTGAGCAAATGATCTAAAAAAAACAAGTCCCTAGCTTATAAAATGTATTCAACTTTTTCGAAGACTAGTAGATAACTTTTGAAAAGACCATACGTATTTTGATTCTTGATTTAATGTTTAAAGGGGCACTAGCTGTCAAATGCATGTTCACCGATTGACTCACATTTTCATATTTGATTTATAACATACTAATCCCCAAGGGTGACTGGGGTATAGAAATATGGTCACTTGGTCTTCTCCCGACCGTCAACAAAACGCTTGCCGAAGTGGGGCGTCCATTTGGCTGTGCGGGATGAATCAAGTACGCAATCACTTCCAGTCAGAAGGGGGACGTTAAATCCGATGCCTCGTGTAAAGAGAGTGCCACGCTCTTTGCACGTTAAGAACCCTTGCAACAACTCTTTTAAGGGGTCCGTAGGTGGCCTGTTGCAAGGCAAAATTTCTGTCCCTATCCAAGATACCCTTATTTTCCAGTGGCAGTCCAAATTTCCCCGACCATCATCCCAGATGGCCTCTATCGTATCAACCTTCCTATTGTATTTATTGTGAACTTGTTCTCGTCCTGCATATGCATGAAACATTTGCCACTGGACGTTAAGCAACCAACAATCAATTAATATAACATACTAAAACGTTTATCAAAATAACACTTTGTTTGAAATTAAAATTTAACAATGCATGTAATCAATATCAAATTGATTAGAATACCGTGTGTATTTTAGTCTCGACGCCATCTATGTAACTATTGAGATGACCCCCGTAGACTGCCGAGTATCACATAACGATATGAACATTATCATATATATAAATATACAAGGACGTCGTGCAAGTAGATTTTTCTTTGTCTGTTTGATTCCATGTAGTAGTTTAAAATATGAGTTAATTATCGTTTTACCTATGAAAGATTTTTTTAGATTGATGCTGTAAATAACAGAAAGCCTCTGAACAATGACTCACAATGGCGAACGTTGAAGTTACGTTATTTCTTTTATTATTTAGTGATTATTTGATATCGAATTTTCTCATTATTATCAATATGATTGTGACCATGTTGTAGTTTTTCCCGTCTCCCATGGGCTAATGCCACCATGTGGTATATGTAGTTCTTCCTGTCATGTTTATTATAACATATCAAAAAATATATTTCAGTTAATTTATAAATGTGTCAGTTTCAAAAGGCATAATTCCAATTATACATACTTTTTGAAAATTATAAATTTTAACAATTGAGTTTAAATAATTCTTCCTTTATCCGGTATATGTCATTGTTCATTTCTACTTTGATCAAGGAAAGAATACACTTAATAACAAATTAGCCAATTGTCGTATTGAGTCCAGTTCTGCTATATTTAGTCGTTCAACATTATGCGGTTCTATATATACTGTAGTCATGAACAAAATGTAGTAGGCAGACTGGAATGTCTTTTAAGACCAAATACATGGTTCAATTATGCATGATATGCTTAATGGTTTGCTATATAAAATTAGAAAAAAAGACTTAAACCGCGAAGACTAGGTGAATTTGAACGAATGTGATAACCCATTAGGAACTTAAACTATTGGTAAATTCAAATCATTTGGCAGTATTTTTCTAGATAACTATACACATGGAAAAAAGTATTGCAACACCTTGTTTTTTTAAAAATTGAAAAATCAACCCCTTATTTTGAAGGAATATGATAAAATATTTGTAAAATAATATTGAAACATAGTTTATGATAACATTGGCATTTAAACGAACAAAAAATGGATGAAACTAGAGGCTCTAAGGAGCCTGTGTCGCTCACCTTGGTCTATGTGAATATTAAACAAAGGACGCAGATGGATTCATGACAACATTGTGTTTTGGTGATGGTGATGTGTTTGTACATCTTACTTTACTGAACATTCTTGCTGCTTATAATTATCTCTATCTATAATGAACTTGGCCCAGTAATTTCAGCGGAAAATGTTAGTTAAAATTTACAAATTTTATAAAAATTGTTATAAATTGACTATAGAGGACTCCTTAGGGGGTCAATTTACCATTTTGTTCATGTTGACTTATTTTTAGGTCTTACTTTGCTCTACATTATTGTTGTTTACAGTTTATCTTTATCTATAATAATATTCAAGAAAATAATCAAAACGGCAAAATTTTCTTTAAATAACCAATTCAGGGGCAGCAACCTAACAACAGGTTGCCCGATCCATCTGAAAATTTTAGGGTAGATAGATCTTCACCTGATAAACAACCTGAAAGAAGCGTCAGATTTGCTCTAAATGTTTTGGGTTTTGAGTTGTAAGCCAAAAACTACATTTTACTCCTTTGTTCTATTTTTAGCCATGGCGGCAATCTTGGTTGGTTGGCCGGGTCACATCACACTTTTTGTTAAACTTGATACCACAAAGATAATTGTGGCCAAGTTTGGATTAATTTGGCTAAGAAATTTCAGAGGAGAAGATTTTTGTAAAAGATTACTAACATTTATGAAAAATGGTTAAAATTGACTATAAAGGGCAATAACTCCTAAAGGGGTAATCTGACCATTTTGGTCATGTTGACTGATTTGTAAATCTTACTTTGCTGAAAATTATTGCTGTTTACAGTTTATATCTATTTATAATAATATTCAAAATAATGACAAAAAACAGTATAATTTCCCTAAAATTACCAATTGACATTGGAAGGACAAAATTTTGGTACCGCGTTAGCTGAAGTAAGGAAAATAACTATTAGAAAAGATGTCTGTATTACAACAATACAAACATCATCAAGGTAAATTATTTGACCTTAATTCGACAACATTTATGCTTGCTGTTTAAAACCACTCCTTATGAAAAATGTCGTTGTCTGCCGTTTGCTTGTTTACGGACAAAAAGCGAAGGTTAATAGAAGAGCCTGCATAAACGCTCTACACATTGGACATACAATTTCCTTAATGGTCCTCATCAGAATCAAAATAATTGATGCAAGTTATACTTTATTGTAGTTTTAACATGGGAAGGCATGGTATTCGTGTTATTTTCGCCTTCACTATCGCTCGGGCAAACATAATCACGATTATAATGCCTACCCATGTTAAAACTACAATTAGGTATAGCTTGCATCATTTGTTTCTTAATTAACTATTTTATTTACTTGTCAACACTCCTCAGTATGTAGCAATCAAATTGGATGTTATTAGTTCACCGCTCTTGTTGTGTTATCTTGTCTCGTTTGATTTTCCTTCAGCTGAGTGTAAGCTTAGCCAAATATCTATCAAAATGGTTATGACATAAGTTTTGGATTCATGCTTAAACAGCTAGTACTAATCACCAGCACTCAATTCTGTTTTAGTATTTTACAGACTCTTTCAATGATTGATTTTCCTTTTTTAAATAACGTAGTATTTATAACTCAGAATTATATGCACTACTCAAAAGATGATTGTTGACGGTGAAAGACAGGTCAAGGTTTTAGTTAATGATAGCCACAACATTCCCTATCATATAAATTGAGAATACACATCACCAGATCTGATATTCACTTATAAGGTAATATATCTTGCTTTATAGGTCTTAGTATAAAAATTTTATAATTCTATCATTATAACGTGATATTGCCGTGTAAAAAATTAACGGGTTCATCGAACAGCAGTATTCGGTTGTTTATTTGGATACATAAGTTGAGTTTTAAACACATATCTACAGCACATATGTCAATAGAAAAGATCGGTTGGTATTATGTTCATTATAAAAAAATAAATTTTATGTTACCTGAATTATGTTTTAGTCAAAGCCTTGCCCTTTATGTTTCTAATGCTTGAATTTGTTTCAAATCCGGCCACATTTGTCAAATACACCAAAGTCTTGATTTTCGTTTTTAAAAGTGCAACACATATTTTGTTTATAATTTTTTCATCAATTCATGAAGTATATTCCTTTTATTGATTACCATACTTGCCGTACTCTCATTTGAATAGAAAAATCAATATCTAAACTTGACTAATAGTTATCAAAGGTACCATATTATAATTTAGTACACCAGACGCGCGTTTCGTCTACATAAGACTCATCAGTGACGCTCATATCAAAATATTTATAAAGCCAAACAATTACAAAGTTGAAGAGCACTGAGGATCCAAAATTCAAAAAGTTCTAAAACATTAGTTAACAGTATTATTTAACCTGTCCGTCATTCATTTGGGAATTTAGCAGCTATATTTGCCTTGCACAATTGACACGACCAATAATGAACAGAAAACAACCATTTCAGTGCTAACCACAACAAACATTAAGCGTAACATAATAAATCAACTTTTGAATTTCCAACCTACCTTAGACGATGGAGAAATGTAACAACTTTATATTCAATATAGCATTTCGTAATGTGTATTTCAAAATTCAAACTAAAAACTAATCGAGTGTTGCCTTTTTTTAGTCGGTCAGTATATATTTTTTCTTAGTGGAGGCCTTCTTCATGCATTTATTATGGCAGACCTACTTCATGCAATTGTTGGGACGTGACAATTGCTGATAGTTCTTAAAATTCATTAGAAAAAGAAAACAAGCGGCAAATCTCTACAAATATAGTCCATGCATGTTTTTTTCTACCTTCATCTACATTTTGTAAATAGATTTCTCTGATTGTAAAACTTATAGGTATTGAAGGTAAAAACCAATGTACACAATAACTTTATAAACTAGGCCAACTTGTTAACTGGGATAACTTGTATATAATTTATACCTGTCCTATAACGTAGAAATCAAGGAACCAAAGGATATTAAAAACACAACACAATGTCTATGACTATGAAATAATAATTATAAGCAAAGTAGCTAAAGGGCTATGTGGACTTTTTACTGCTTTCTTATTGGTATTCACACATAAACAGCAATACCTTTAATTATATCATGTGTATTGCAGCATAAGTTTATATAAGTTTTATTGAATCTTATTATTGCCTATAATCCCCAAGGGTGACTGGGGTATAGAAATATGGTCACTTGGTCTTCTCCCGACCGGCAGTAAAACGCTTGCAGAAGTGGGGAGTCCGTTTGGCTGTGCGGGATGTATCCAATTCGCAGTCACGTCCGGTCAGAAGGGGACGTTAAATCCGATGCCTCGTGTAAAGAGAGTGTCACGCTCTTTGCACGTTAAGAACCCTTGCAACAACTCTTTTGAGGGGTCCGTAGGTGGCCTGTTGCAAGGCAAAATTTCTGTCCCTATCCAATATACCCTCATTTTCCAGTGGCAGTCCAAATTTCCCCGACCATTATCCCAGATGGCCTCTATTGTATCAACCTACCTATTGTATTTATTGTGAACTTGTTCTCGTCCTGAATATGCATGAAATATTTGCCACTGGACGTTAAGCAACCAACAATCAATCAATCAATATTATTGCCTATAACATATATAAACTTCTAGAATTTTGTTTACCTTACATATGATAATAATTTTATTTTGCAGATATAAAATGATGTCTAATTGTTGGTCATTTAATCCAAATGACCGTCCAAAATTTACAGATCTTGTTCCATGAAATAAACCAAATGATTGACTTTTTGGAACAACAAATGAATCAGGAACAGCATATAACATACATCCAACGTACATAATATGTAAACACTGAAACTTGAATAGAAAATCATACCCTTCAGCTGAAGCTGTGGCATGAAGTGAATACGTTCTATTATTATTGTATAGTTTGGTACCTGGAATCATCAAAATGTGTTCAATATATATTTGTGGCTTTATTTTATAGAATTGTTAGTAAATATATCATGATATATGACGAATGAAAACTGCCAATTATATGCATGATGTACAATATATTAAAACAAATTAATGTGCATACTACATTACGAATACAAATTTATAAAACACACTATCGTGAGAATACAAAAAATGATACACTCTATTTTGAGAATACAATTTATGAAACAAATGCCAAAGTTTCACTGTTAATGCAGTACCTACTACAAAATGAGTTATAAACTATAATTAAGAATTCATATTATGTAACACACTGTATTAGACCTTTTCAACATCTCTCGACACCTACAGTTGAGAACGACTACGACAGGTAAAATGTGAAGGGTCGTCTCAAAACCAAAAAATGAGCACATTATTGATTGTATTGCTTTCAATCATTGACAATGATAAAACGTTCCTACAGAGTTCAAATGACATGTTTTTATTTAATTTATTATAAAGAAAAAGAAAAGTCACATTTCATCTTTTAGACGTTTAGCTTCTAGCTATCTTGGTTGAATTTGGAAAACGAAAGAACAAATCATGTAATATTGTAGTTGATATTTCATTATTTCGGTTGACAAGAGCGGCACACGTCTGTTAGGCAGCAACCATTTGATTTTCGGGGGGGGGGGGGGCTATGTTTTTTTTGGAAAAGAAAGTTTTGTTTCCAGTTTTTGTTTTTTGTTTTTGATTCTGAGAAAAAAATTGTTTGATTCACCCTCAGCTGCCACTATATGTAATGCTAAAATTGAAAGAAAAATTTGTTTTCGACTTGTCGCGAAAAAAAAAAGATTGTCCAGAAAAAAAACATAGCCCCCCCCCCCCCCCCTAGAAAATCAAATGGTTGCTGCCTTAGTTTTGACCTTGGATGCCTCCATGATGTACTCAATATATACTTTGTCATTTCAATTCACCAATGTGGTGTTCCACTTGAATTCTGCATTCACCAATCACTGCTTAAATGTTGTAACATTGAAACGATGGGTCAATTATATGTTTTTTTCAAAATTTATCAAGGACAAACTTTAACTCGAACAAGATATCTTAAAGCGTAGAAGACCGTCAATAATAAAAAGAAAAAAGAAAAAAACGTGATATTTTCCTTCGACATAAAAAAATCAATATGTAATTATCCCTCCAGAAATTGAATAAGGTGAAGATCGGTTGAAAAACACCAAGTTGGTCGTGTTCACAAATGTGATACGGATGGACGGTCCAGTATCCTTTTTCATTTTGAAAAAAATCATGAAAGCTTTTACACCAAAAAATTAAATCGTTATTGGCATGCGGCAAATATTTGGCGAAAGACTCACATAATCACAAAAGTGAAGAGAAAATATGTTAGGATTCAGAATGATTGGAATATTTGTGTTATCAATTCAACATTAAATGTCGTGCAAATACATACGAAATAGGAATATTATATGACAGAGACATATGAATGGTCTACGGATGCGGATGTTTCCCCTTTTCGTGTTATCGGGTAAATCCAGAAATCGAGAAAGCGAAATCTAGAAATTGAGAAATCGGGAAATCGAGAAGTAAAGAACTTGGAAATGGAGAAAAAGAGAAAGTAAAAACGCAAAATCGAGACTTCATTTCGCGTATTCGCCTTTTCGTGTTTTCTTTTTCGTGTTTTGGCGTTTTGGCGTTGGCAAAATGAAAGGGGAAGGCACGAAAACGCGAACAGGTGAAATAAATGGCCGCATCCGGCCACCATACATATATTTATTTATTTATTTGGTTGATATATATTCCTCAACTATATAGTCGAAACAGTATGAAACCGCCAATCAAATATGTTACGCAAGGATAATCATGATGTTTGTTGTCTTTCAGACGACCCATCAATTTTACCTGTAAACTGTAGGTGTCAATAGTCGGTGTCGAGAGATGTTGAAAAGGTCTATAAAGAATTCCAAGTAGGATACACTCTATATTAAGATTTTTATCAAACTAACGCAATTGTTTGTTTCGGTAAATACAGTGGCTGCTGCAAAATTATTTCATGTTTGTCAGGAGTCGGTTTCACAGATGTAAAGAAGTAGACACTGTTAATTCAGAAATAAATGATTTGTGCATAAAATTAATGGTAGCAATTTTCTTGCACCAGATGCGCATTTCGACCAAACATGTCTCCTCAGTGATGCTCGTGGCCAAAATATTTGAAATCCAAAGCTTATATAAAAGATGAAGAGCTATAATCCAAAAGGTCAAAAAAGTATAGCCAAAACCGTGAAAGGAATCAGAGCTTTGCATTAGGGAGATACATTCCTTAATTTTTTGCTTTGCATACATATTTGTTTGTTTTTATAGTGATTAAGACTATACATGTAACACAATTTGACTGCTAAACCTTTATTTATGACATTTTTACCTATTATATCTTTCTGTTCCGTTCACATATCGTTATCAGGGCGCACTACATTTGCGCGCATTTGGAGATTAAAATGTTTTATGTTTGCGCGCAGCTTTTGATTACATTTGCGTGCATTTATCTTACAGGTAAACTCAGGTAAAAAAGGGTATATAATAAAATATTAATGATATAAAAATTCATTAAATTTGAAAATATACTTCAATCATATGTTGTTCATATCGTATTCTAAGACAACTTGATATAAAGTGTGCATGCTAAATTCTGTTATAACTTAAGGCATACATGTAACTTCATTGCGAATTTTTCAGGGTAAACAAGTACTTTTTTATATATTCCTATATCTAAGTACCCCGAATAGTGATCTTTTTAAAATTTGTAAACAATCTAAGTTAGTTTGTAAAGTTTTGTCAAGTAACGAACATTTGAAGTTTTTTTTTATATAGCAAATCGGATTGATAGAATATAATGCAACCGACTTATCCTGCTTGTATCCAACGTCTACCTCCTAGTGGGTGAGTAGGTGACTTGGACTTACGGAAAGGATACTTTTACTTAAAAATAATTGAATAAATTTATAGATAAATAAGAGTTATTGCCTAAGCTTACCTGAGTTTACCTGCCAAATAAATGCGCGCAATTGTAATGAGAAGCTGCGCGCAAATGTAATGGCAATGCGCGCAAACGTAATGCACCGCGTTATCCATATAATGGAATTGTAAGCGACTGTCATATAAGTGAGAGGTTTCGATAGCTACAAGGCCAGGTTTAATGCACCATTTGGTAAATAAGAAAAAAGCCTGTACTTACCTAGTCAGGAATATTATAGTTGTCTTCCATTAGTTTGATGTATTTGAGCTTTTGATTTAGCAATTTGTTAGGAACTTTTCATGTACAGTTTTCCACGGAGATTGGAATATTTGTAATTACATTTATTAAAGGTCAACTTCGTTTTATCTGTTTTTTTAATCTTTTGCCTTTATTAGTTATTTATGGAATTTGGAAACGTTTACTCTGCATAAGAGATTGTTATAGATACATTTGCATGTTCATTGAAAAAATCTATGGTCGGTTTGTTGTCTCTTTGATACATTCCCCATTTATTTTCTCAATTTCAATTGAACTTTTCATTACATTTGCAACACATTATAAACTTATTTAAAATGAAGATCGTGTATTTTCTAATTGGGCTGGTAGTTTTAGATAGCTTTATGATGTAATCATTTGTTTAGTCAGTATTTTGTTTTTATTTCTTCTGGACTTTTTAAACATTAGAGGAATGCAAACTGGCAATGTCAAGTCCCTTATTTTTTTATTAATAAATACTTGAAAGGGGGCGAAAGATACCAGAGGGACATTCAAACTCATAAATCGAAAACAAAATTACAACGCTATGGCTTAAATCGAAAAAAAACAAACAGACAAATAATAGTACACAAAAACGAATATAGAAAAGGTAAGACTGAGCAAATTGAACCGAATCAAAAGATAGTGGGGTGACCCAGGTGCTCAAGAAGGTAGGCAGATCCTGCTCCAAATGTTGCAATTGTCGTGTAGCTGATGTTATTTAACCCAGAAAATAGTTTAATGAAGTAGATCACATTTGTGGAGAGGGACCGTATTGTAGTTACTAAATATTATATGTGAAACGGATATTACGTCAACCAACTCGTAATGGCTTTCGTAAAATTTACGAATGGATGACATAAACAACACTATTTTGAACTCTTGTTTTGAAAGCCACCTTGTGAGAATGAAACAACCCTTTATCAAGGAAATAATGATAGAAAATACAAGCCCGAGAAAATCGTATTAACAAGTATAACTGCGAGTAACTCCTCACTTATGATACCATGCCGACATATTTCGATAAACAGGAAGTTGACAAGTTATGAATCTAAAAATGCATCACACGATATAACTGACCTATATAAACCCCGAAACCAAAATTTAATAATCCTTGTATTGTAATTCCTGAAAAAAAGGCGAAAAAAATATGCATGGGACGGACTGACGGATGGATTGACTTACGGATGGACGGACTTACGGAAGGACGGACTGACGAATGGACCGGCAGAGGTAAAGCAGTATATCCCTTTTTTTTTTAAAGCAGGGGTATAATACGGATATATATACTGCTGTAATGCTGTTACATAGAAATGTTAAACTGACAATTGGTAAGCTGAAATCTTCTCTGTTTTCGTCAAGTTTTGTTTTCAACACAACCCCATTGTCATTTTTTTTGTATGTAAGTCAAGATATGAGACAGACTTCACTATATATGTTGTATCCTTTATCTCTAGTTGATTGGATAGATACATTAAACTTGGTAATCAAGTTTATAATTATTTAGCGAGATAACATCATCTTAAAAGCGGAAAGTAAAGTTAAAGGCTATTGCTAACTTCTTATCTCTCCTCCTTAGAAGTTCCTGTATGAATTCAGCCTCATAAGAATAAAGGAACAAGTCGACAAAAACAGGAACACAGGTCCCATGGAAATGTCGATAGTTTGTTGACAAACACGTCCTCAAAAACGTAACAAATATGCTGTCAATCAAGAAATCAAATATCTTGATAAAGTTAGTTTCAGAGAAAGTTTCATTTGAATCAGAGTGATTTTTTACAATGTAGGATGTATCCCTACCAACGAAAAGCGAGTCAAAATAGCTACTGGTTTTAAATATCACCTCAACTCTGCCTAATGTTTATTCATAAATAACATTATAATAAAAAAGAAAAACTTATTAAATGGTTTGTTTGGTATTTCACATAATGACCGTTGAGGCCTTTGTAAAATTGGTTTGTTGAAAATAATGGTTTGCAAAGCAGCTTTGGATTTGTATTTGATATTTTCTTCTGTGAACAAAAACAAAACTTAAAAAAAAAAGTAGCTTCTTTAGATTTAAGAAATTCAAGTCAAATGTACATTTGTTTGATTTTGGTCTTGATTGTGTCCTCCTTTTTGAAAATTAAGATAAAGAATAGATAAGTGGACAAGCATGCCAAGATATGGAATGATTAGATGATAAAATAAAAATATTGAGAATAACACGCTAAACTATAATGTATGTAAAGAATGACCTTAATAGCCAAAAACACAAATGGAGAATCCGAATTCAGTTCATCTCTAATGCCTTGACATAGAATTTTGTTTTGGCTTCACTAATTGCTTCAATTTTACATTCAATTAAACTATTGTTCATCATTCTTAGATAAGACTCATTCCATTTCTATTTGTCATCTTATTAAAGTTTTTGTTTTATAATTTTCTATTTTAGTTGTCAATAATTAACATTTTTTGTATAATTCTCAAATAGATTTGTTAAATTTCGTTACGTATTGACAGCAAGATAAACATGATCATGTAATTCATCAAATGCATTCACAAACTGGAAATGAAAACATCATCGAATGATTCCTTTAGGTGTAATATCATAGAACGTCACATCTGAGTTCATACAAAAAAAAATCCCCAAAATATCCTAGAATTTGCCAGTTTTAGACAGTTAATTCTGATTTTCATTGGAGATCACAATTTATTTGCCATAAATATATAGCTTGTGCAATCTTTCAATTTCAATTGGTGTTTAAATGAAATATTTAAAGAGACGAACAGTTACATGGTTACTAAAGCTTATGGGAAAAATAGTTATTTTCTCTCACATATTGTTTGCAATGAAATGTTTTCAATGAATTCAACATTTAGAATATGCTAAATTAGTTTATATAAATCATGTCGTTAATCAACACTACATGACTATCTGCAAAACTGTTTATTTCGTTTGATTTATTTTTTAATTAAACACAAACATTCGGAAAGACTGATAATGTAAACATTCCTCTGTTTCTATCATATTTACCCAAATATATAACGTTTACTATTAAACAAAGTACTATACAAATATTTGGTTAGATAAATTCAGATAGGTAATAACAGTTGAAGAATACAAAAGTGATTCATTTGATAAACTTTATTGCGTAAGAACTGAAGTTTGCAAATACTTGTTTTATCTCAAGATTACCTGGTCGATAAAAATTGTATAATATATATTAATTGAAGATATAATTCACCTAATGTGTTTAAACTGAAGGTATGTTGACTAGTTTTATACTTGCAAAGGGTTTCTATTTTTTTTCTTTCAAACGTATAATTCTCCGGAAACAAATTTTACTAAATTGCAGGTTTATCTAAATGGCGTATGTATATGCATTTTTATATTACCTTACATATAATATCGGCGCACAGGCATCAATCGAGTCACAGTTATTGCTGTTTTATGCACGTTCAATGTTAAGAAAAAAAAGGTTTTCTGTTCGGATTAATTACGATTTATTTTACAAATAAAGACAACAGTAGTATACCGCTGTTCAAAATTCATAAATCGTTAGAGAAAAAACAAATCCGGGCTACAAACTAAAACTGAGGGAAAACTTATCAAATATAAGAGAACTACGACACAACAGACACAGAACACCGAAATGTAACACACAAAGAAACGAACTATAATGTAACAATGGCCATTTTCCTGACTACAACTCATACGTTGGACGCTGGATGTTCACTTTGTCTGCATTTGTCAGACATATCTATTGAGCGATTTATTAACAAGACTTGATTGATTGAGCTGGATGTTAAATTTAATCGGATGAATAACAGTTATAATCGCTAAACGCCAATTAGGCAGCTTTTTTATTTTAAAAGTGCTGATAAAATATACATTACTGTTTAATAATTGATTACCTGATCAATAAAACCAGTAAAGGTAAGATGGCAGACAGTTCAGAAAAGTGTCATTTTAAAATCATGGACATGCATGACAGCAGAAATAAAGGTTTTTATTGTTCCTTATATCTGTAATACTAAGAATTCAGAACAAAGTGTTATGTTTATAAAATCATTAAAAAGTAAAATTAATATACTGGTAGAAAAAAAATTATGACCACTTATCTTTACATAATTTATGTTTTGGTGGCTACTTTAAGAAATGAATGTCACTTGGGTTATTTGAGCACACATCAGGTTTCATGTGTTACACTTGAAAGCAACTTGGCGCATGCTTATTGCATCTTACTGAAGTGTTTGAAAGGTATTTACATTAAGATTCGAAATCATAAGTAAATAGACATAAATATGTTTAAAATGCATAACACAATTTATCTGTGTTCTCCACTTGGTAGGAAAAGGGTAGGTAGTATGGTTATATTTTTTCAAATTTTCTACAAAGACTATAGATAGGTAAATGGTGTGGACCTTTGTCATTGCTTGACCGGAAATGTCATGTAAATGTTTTAAACAACAATTACGATAACATGTGTTAGGTTTAGTAGTAATATCATTATCAAAATAAATTAATCCATATCGTAATTCTATTCCATGGTCATTTTTAGTAATATAATATACATGAAATCATTTCTGACTGTCAGTTGCAGCAAGTTTCGGACATGCATGATGTGTATCTTTATGACTGTTGAACACAACAGTTTGACAGTTACAGAATTTGTCATGAAATACACGCAGATAAACAATAATATTGATGTTTAGTGAGTTTAAAAAGAAACAGTGAACTTGTATGTGATGGGAGAATAACTAGTGGGGAGTCAATAGTATTCGGTATGCATGTGATTCATATTATTTCGATGGAGCGTGCGTACTCTGGTTTAAATATGGCAAATGAAAAAGATCTACATTCGGCTTGTTAAATAAACATGTGAACGTGAGTGATTTTAATTTACAAATTTAGGAAATATTTAGTTAACCGAAAAAGGAATCAATCAAAACATCGATAAAAGTTTGAAGAAAAAACATATGAGTTTTGAAAACAAAATATATCAGTTTTGAGGCAAAAATAGCATTTAAACTGTTCAGATTTCCAGTTGTGATTAGGCCATTTTATCACATGTTTGCATTGCACATGTCCTCAAGATAAATTTGAACAACAGGAACCCCAACAAAAAGTGGAATTGCACTGTGTTAAACAATACTTGCTTCATTAATCATAATAAAATAGTGGCATCAATTTGATCTTTAAACAAATTTGTGACATTTTACAAAGAACAACTGCAACATATCTTTGAACAATCAGTTTATGGTGGCGTCTGTTGAATTTCAATCACATGGATTCAATTTCAGTACGTGTTGATATATGTTTGAAGAAAGCATTTGGGTAAAGGAAATAGCAAAATAAATTCACAGTTTATTTTTTCTGTTTATGCATTAAAATCGATAACCAAAAAAAGTAGATTTATTTCAATCACGGAAACCTTTCCTTATTGACCATGTCATGTGTGATTCATTACCGAGATACGTTCGTTTATTGAAGGAAATGTTAGACGGGGTAATGTTTCCTGTTTGTTATATACTGCATTTTAGTGTACTGAGTTTCAGAAAATATCGGTAAATGAAGGTTTTATTAACAAATATACCGTTGAACTTCCTCAATAAACATTCATAACTTTTCCTGGTAAAAAATATAGATTACATTTCATGTTGCCCGATAAGTTTAACATTTTAGGAACTGTTTAGAAAAAAATACCCAACTTATTACTACCCACCGTTTGAAACCGTCCTAAAACATTGTATATCATGAATGCATAGTTTGGTATTATTACAGCATACGGAACATATAAATACTCTTCCCTCAGATCTCCTACCGTCTATGTCAGGAATACTTCCAAGGGGGCCTAAAAATGATTAATTTGAGAAATTTTATACAAGGGTTAAAACTTACTTCGGTTAGAAGATTATTTAGGTCATAATCTAAATGGATTCAATTATTTACCTCCACCTAAAATATTAATTTTACAGAGTTATTTTGGAATTATTAAAAAATCAAAAAACAAATTTTGGGATAAATTTTTTTATGCCTGGAAAACTATGTCAAAAATCGGACATCCATTTTATTTTGAGGAAGTAATTTCTACATTTATATGGCATAACGAACATATCAAAATTATTAATGTCAGCGTTTACTATAAAAAAAAAAAAATGGGCACATCATGGGGTATGGACTGTAAAAGACCTGTTAGATGAACATGGAAATATATCAACGTATGAAAAATTTGAAATTATGTATAATTTCAAACCCATGTTTCTACAGTTTTATGGACTTACATTAGCACTAAAAAAGTGGTTACAAGACATTGGAATCAACACTGAAAGAGAAAAAAATCAGGCTATCATACCTTTTAACATTAATATTTTCGTCAAGTCCGAAAAAGGCTCAAAGAACAAATATACTATTTTAAATCAAGGAATTTTACCTACAAATTTTGTAGCAGAAAATAAATGGGAAGGTATTCTTAACAAAGTTGTAGAAAATTGGAAAAAAAATACACTTGTGTGTTACCAAGGTTTCAAAAAACACTAGGTTATGTTGGTTTCAATATGGAATTATTCATTATATTGTAGGGACAAATGCTTTACTTTTTAAAATGAAGCTTGTTAATTGTAATGTGTGTACATTTTGCAAGGAACAGTCTGAAACTATAGAACATTTACTTAGGGTTGTCATATTGTAGCCGACATTTGGCACAATCTAAATTCATGGATTTTCGAAAAGGTTCTTATCGAAATTCCACTTAATTTGAAAATTGTTATTTTTGGCCTTTATGAAAATTATAAACTGAATTTTATTAAAAATAAAGTTATCTTACTGACGAAGTACTTTATTTACAATTGTAAGATGCAAGATATAAAATCTAATATAAAAGGTCTTCAAAATTACATAAAAGAAAACTTGATTTTAGAGAAACATATTTCTTCAAAATACTTAAGTGTGGAAGAACACACCTTGTACTGGAACCCTGGGCTAAGGTCATTAATTAAATATAAACATGTATGTATATGAGCATTTGAAATTATTTGTATACTGATATACAGTACCATATGCATGCTCATATATTTCTTGCACTACTATTACTATATTAATGAAAATGTTATTATTATATTAATGAAAATGTTATTACTATATTAATGAAAATGTTATTACTATACTTAATCCATAGATTTCTAAGTGTTAGTTCATAGAATTCTTATTATGGTTATTTATTTCATTTGCTTGCTTATTGTGCCACAAGATAAATATATGTTGATACTTGTAAATTCATGAAGAAAAACAAATTATAAAAAAAAAATATATATACCGTTGAACTTCCTCAATAAACATTCATAACTTTTCCTGGTAAAAAATTATAGATTACATTTCCTGTTGCCCGATAAGTTTAGCATTTCAGGAACTGTTTAGAAAAAAATACCCAACTTATTACTACCCACCGTTTGAAACCGTGCTAAAACATTGTTTATCACGAATGCATAGTTTGGTATTATTACAGCATACGGAACATGTAAACACTCTTCCCTCAGATCTCCTACCGAAAATCGAGTCTTTCAGATGACTGCAGGTCTATAGCATGTATATCAATATCAGATAAAACATCAACAGAAAGTCTTTTGTTTCAAAAAAATTCAAAAGTAACACTGCATTGTAAATACTTCTGATGTATTTTAGATCCCAGCAAACAGTTATACATACGGTTTTCCAAAATTTTTTAAATGTTTTTTCTATATACATATGATTTCATTTTGAATTTTTTCCATATATAAATTATGTTAAGGAAGAGTTATTTCTTCTTTTTATTTCATCACAAATCTTTACATATTGTAAATTAAAAACATATGAATCACGTAGAAAGTAAACAAAAAGGAACGTGTCTTGTCATAAGTTTAGAAAGTATCAAAAAATTAATGATCCAACTCCATAAGGATAAAGTTGACATTTGATGAATATGGCTTTCATTTAAGTTCCCTATGGATCACATATGTCTTCTCATGATTTAGATCTTCTGCATCCATGGCTTTTGATTTTTTTTAAGGTTTTAGTATTATCCATATGTCATAGGTTTCGATTGCACACGCTTATATTGTGACGTTTTTTTTTTTTTTTTTTCTATATTTTGAAAAACAAGAACACTTCACCTTGACAAATTTAAAATCTTATCCAACGTGGCTTTAAAAGACGTTGAAACAAATTAAACAAAAACTGATCTGTTCAGCCATTTTATCTAATGTAAAAAATATGCATCACTAAAATAGGTGTTGTGAAAAATTACATTCAATGTTAAAATATGTTACAAAACTGATTCAGGATATTTAAATCATATCAATCATATAGTGTTACATACGAACTTCTACGTGACTTTATGTGCGGACATAGACAATACACTGCTATGTGTCGTTGACTTGAAATGAATAGTTATGATATGCGTAAACTCATTAAATCTTGCTATTTACCACAAAAATATGATTAAATGCGATAGTGTGTACTTGGTTCGACTTATTTTGAAGTAAAAAAAAAATCAATTATACGATAAAAGACATTATTTTAACAGACCGATAATTTTAAAAATTCCTTTGTTACCATCATTCTATCTTAAATATTAAACTATCCAAACATGTGGTAAGATAAAGTGGGAATAGTTTAATCGGGATTAAAGTCCATATTGATTTATTAGATACATGTTAACAAGCAGCTCTTTGATCTCGAGACCACCGGAATGATCGAATAAAAGGCATACCAATGTAAGCTATACTGATTGTTTTAAATTGAGGTTGGTGCACTTATTTTATTCTTGCAAATGTTTTCTTATTGCTTTGATCAAACTTATAATTTTGCCATAAAAACAAATGTATACCGACACAAGATTTTTTTTCTAAATATATGTTTGTGTGTAGTTCTTTTTTATACATTTGTTTGAACATACTATTGATGCATACGCTACACACGAGTCCATTTAAAAAACGTATAGTTTGAAAAACTTTTATTTGTTCAAATGTATTTCGTTTTGCCTAGTTCATACATCTTCATAGTTCCACCCCAAAAGTGGTTTTTATTTGTGTTTACTAAACATATGTATGGGATGATTTAATGTCACTAACTGATTGATTGAACTGGATTATTAAGATTATGTAATGAATAAAAACGTTTTTGATAAAGGCAAAACGTCAATGAGACAGCCCAACGTATTTATGATCTCTTTACTGTTTTTTCAACGTACATTACTGTTTGACAATTGATGACCTGAAGAATAAAACATCAGGTAGAATTGTACGGACAGCCTTTAATTTTAAAATCTCGTTCATGAAATGACAGCAAGAATATTTTGAAAAGAGAACACACATGTATATTTATTAGTTGATCAATAAAAAAGAAAAATGTGAAAACCATGGAATACAAAATTTACGTTTACCGATATTCACAGAATTTAGTCTCATTATGATTATCAGTTTCAGCAATTTTAAATAGTAATATTTCACAGTTTGTCTTTCGTAATTTGTCATCACTTTCCATTCTGTCAATTTTGATAAAATATTCATATGGTCTATTAACATAGTAACAATAAGTTGGAACCATTGAAAAGTTAAAAATGAAAGTATTACAAATAAATTTCAAAATTTCAAAATTGCCATTATTCTCAGTGGAATACACAGAGCTGGAACGTAACACTGATAAGAAGTTCTTATAAAAATTCCACAATTGCATTTTTGATTTGCTAAAACCTTAATCATACAATCAAAAATGGTCAGTCAAACATTTCAGCATGTGCACTATTGTATAAATAGCATTGAGAATATGACACGGTGCTAAAACATTGTTTATCACGAATGCATAGTAATAATAGTTTAGTATGGCGTTCATTAAGACGGAACTAGTATATATATTTGTTTCGGGCCAGCTTAAGGACGCCTCCGGGCACGGGAATTTCTCACTGCATTGAAGACCTGTTATTGACCTTCTGTTGTTGTTTGTTCTATGGTCGGGTTGTTGTCTCTTTGACACATTTCCCATCTCCATTCTCAATTATTTTCAATACTCAGCCTTGGTTCACACATAACATCAAGCTAAAAGCCTCCAAAATCACTAGTATAAAACCATTCAAACGGGAAAACCAACGTTCTAATCTATATAAAAACGAGAAACGAGAAACACGCAAGAACCACATAAACAGGCGACAACTACTGAACATCAGATTTCTGACTTAGGACAGGTGCAAATAATTGCAGAGGAACAAAAAATTTTTAAAACAAGACTAAATACCATTATCTTGTTCTCATATCTTAATAATTTGCATTGAGTGAAATGTACTATGTTACTTTTAATGTTTCATCGAAAAGCAAGCTTGCCAGACAGGGGATTATGTATAGCCTTTTATTATAAATTATGTATTGCACATTTCTGCTTTATGTACACATTCACATTTCACTGCTTTTATATTCACCTTTTTCATCTTTGCTTTAGATATACTCATATTAACCTTAGTACCTTCCTGTAGTATATGTACCCTTTGATCCTTAATCACCCCCTGTAGTATACTAGTTTGTTAATAAACAACGTAGAACGTATAGGATTTCTATAAAATTTGACCAATTGTACAATGGTATGGTAATCTGTGAGTTGTTTACTCACTCAACTCGAGCTCAGTGCAGCATTCAACTTAACATCACAATGTCATGAACGTATATTTAGCATAGTTTTCATAGCAGTTTTTCACTTTTTCAAAAGACTACGATTTTGGATAGATGACAGCAACGCGACGTAAAATTCAAATTTAAGGTTAAACTTGATTATATCAATTGTGTATGCACAATTTCTTATTGTTGTATAAATGTAAATGTTTTTTTTTTCAGATAGTATAATGATATATTTGCTAGGAAAGAGCATCAGTCCTATTTTTGTCACCACCACAACAATGACCAACAATTTAGATCCAGATCTATGTATGAACAGCTGATATTAAATTTGTATCTATTAAATAAGTAAATAATATTAAAACTCTGTACAAAAGAAAACGACAAACCTTACGTCTGTATCTATACAGCCAAAGACAATGGCATTTAGACTTTCACAAGAGGAAGCAAACTATGTCCGAATGAGTTTGTTACTGACAGGAATATCTTCTCGTGCAGTACGAGTCTTGTTTGATCGTGAATTTGCTCCAGCATGCTTAGATTCCTCGCTAAAAAAGGAATACAACAAGCTGAGAGACCTTCAAAAACAGCGAATTATTAATCAGGAACAGTGGAAACTGCTGTTCCCAAGATTTCCTGGTAAGTATGAGTGTGAAGTCGCTATACGTCACAATGCACATTCACAAACAGGTAATAGGACAACAATAAAACAAAATGAAATATGCACTCATAAACAAAATAATTATTTTGCTTCAGGAAAAAATTGAGAATGGAAATGGATGTTTACAAAGAGTGTTCCCTCCTCTGTTACAAAATAACAGTCATCCGTAATACTTAACAGTGATTGTTAGGTAGAATAACATCTCAATCATATCAAGCATACATCTCATGCACCTGTGGTCTTTTGATGTGATATACATGACCTTTTTGTACATTAGAAGAACGACTTTATTTCTCTTGTTTTTGGAACTATTACACTATATTTAGTATACTAATCTCAGCTTCTTTCAAACTAAAAGAGACATACATAGACACAATACATTTTTTAATCAGTGAATATTCTCAACCGGCAGTTATTGATAGTGTTACTTATTTCAAAGAAAAGAGCTATAGACTATATATTTTATGAATTTGTTTAAGATACGTTATCATCGGACAACTTGTTTGTATTCAACATTTGAAGAATTTATATTAATTTCCAAAACATTTGCTTTGACCAGTATTTACCCTCATTCTACAAAACGTTGATTATCATATTCATTTCATTTATAGATTTACTTGATTCTAAAACATTTGATGTGACTCTAATGATAGCGTTACTCAGACACCTGACCATACTGACACCTCCTTATCGTGGATATGACCGTTTGCCATCTTCTAATGAAACAACACCTACTTCAGATTTGGCAAGAATAAAATATTATAGAAACATCCTGGCTCACCTGGTGGACGGGAAAATGGACAATTCTATTTTCACTAAAGCATGGGACGATATAACTGGTGTAAGTACATTTTAATTTACTTTATCACATGTTATGTACTATTGTCTATGTTTTGCATGTTTAATAATAGCCGAATAACCATGATAACGTAGTTTGCCATTTGTCCTTAAAGCAAATATCAATAATTTCCACTAAATACCAACATTGTGTCACCGAAATAAACCTCAAGTTAATGTGTGAATCAAAATTAAAAATTGAATGGCTCATCAGGGTTGGATGTTAAAAGTTGATCGAATTCCCGTCGTGTTGATTTGGCTATAAAAAGCAGACTTCAGGGAAATTTTTGTTAAATTTTTCATTTTTAGATTTCCTAAAAGTGAGCACTTTTGTGTTTTTTTTTGCTTACTAAAACAGTTAAGAGGATCACACTTCCAATTGTTTGCATATGAACCCATATGAAACAAAATTAAAACATATCAACTGTTTTCTTCCATTTGTTATGTGTTATGCAGGAAAACGTCAAAAATCATCACTTTCGTATTTGTTTACATATTTTCAATGATCTCCAGCATCAGTTAGGACCGAATCACCAGCACAGAACTTCTCTCGCAAGACATCCTTACCCACCGTGCAGTGATAATATTTCAAAATGAAGATTTCCACTTCACCACATGGAGCTCTTGGTTTAGTAGCTTTTTGTTGGGTAGAAATGCCCATATCAAGGGAATCAAGATAGGAAATGCAAATCTTAAAAATCATATCTCAGCTGAGAGATATACAATCCATATCTAATGTGTAGGCGTTGCCCTCTGGCTAATGACTGACAATATCTGATATGATATCTGTAGGTTTGTATTGGTTTGAATAACGTTTGCAAGAGTGATTTTAAAAAGATAAGGTGTACGGAGTATTTAAAGGGGTAGTGCAAAAATTTCGTGTGCATGTGATTAATACCGCTTTTGTATAAATGGCAAGAAGTCATTAATATAGACAAATGGGTAGTAGGTGATATTTAATGACGATGACCATGACTACTTTAAGAGGTAGAGTTGAAAATGTTCATCACATTTACCGAGTTATAGGAAAGACTAGATAGAGTATATTTTTACCATCAGTTCTGTCATTGCAACCATGGGTGTTGCAATTTCCAGTTCTTAAATTCAGTAGTCATACTTTTGTCATTCGTAGAGATGTTGCAATACAAGGTTTATTATTCCATTCGTATATGTTTTGATAATGTGATCCTGAATAAAACGAATTGTCATATCAGACTGACTAAAAAGCGGCTAAGAACGTCATTTGCATTGTTTTTAATGTATGATCTATGGCCGCACGTACGTTTAGTAAGCCTTCATTACGCTTCAGCAACAGATGTATAATTATATTAGCTGATCTGTAAAAAAAACATTTCCATGCCTTATATATCATGTACTGTAGAATGACGCTCGGCCACCGAAACCTTCATTTGCATGATGCCGATGTGGTCGTGAGGTCTAGCGGGACGGCTACAGTGCAGGCGATTTGGTGTCACGATATCTCAGTAGCATGTGTTCGAATCCCGGCGAGGGAGGAACAAAACATTTGCGAAAGCAAATTTACAGATCTTACATTGTTGGGTTGATTTTAGACGAGTTGTATATATATATTTTTAATATGTTCCCTTTGGTCATGTTATTACAGGAGACCTCAATATGAAGAAAGTGAGGTCATAACTTTTCTAAAGAAAAGACCGAAATAACGTCCTCCATCTTTAATAGATTGGAAACAGTGTCGTCAGGTCATTCAAGACGCTCTGTCTGCCTACTGTAAAAATTGGTGCAAACGTAAAAAATCTGATAAAAAATCTTTAGACAGTTATTTGAATAAAATTATGAATACTGTTAATATGTTAATATTCGAATATCTCATTTAGAAAACAATTCTGAAATTAATAATAGAAACCATGATATTCCCATTTCTAGAATAAAAAAAAAAAAAAAACTCAAGGTAGGCAATAATTTAGAGGTTGTGTGACGCATATACAACACGGAAATTCTTCAAAACGAAACTATCAATTCCTCTACATTCAGGTCAGTGCGCACCACAGAGAGTGAAATCGTTATCAAGCAAACCACTGCCACAACTCAGCTAAAAGCATCTTCCAAACATTTGAAAGTCCCTACAATGTACTGGTTACCGAAATTACACAACAAAACATTTAAATTCCGTTTCATCTCCTCTTCGAGTAAGTGTTCTTCCACTTATCTATCAGTGCTTCTAACTACCTCCCTTACTACTATCAAAGAACTGGTTATTAAATAATGGTATAAAATATTTTTGGATTGTTAAAAATTATTTAGAGGTTTTAGGTAAAATACATGCTTTCGATGGTCCTTACATGCTGTTGACAGCTATGATTTTTCTACTCTGTACACTACACTTCAACCCAATCTTATAAAGAAAAAGTTTTTATATTTGATAAAATGTTCTTTCGAAAAATCTTACTGTAATTTTATTTGCTGTAACTCGTTTGAAGCCTTTATCTGTTACGAAAAAGGAAAGTATGCTAGATACACTTACTGGAAATTTTCTACTAGATAACATTTATGTTCGTTTCGGCGATAAAGTGTATCGTCAAGTTGTAGGTATTCCCTTTAATAGCAGATTTTCTATATTGCTATGAATCTCAGTTTATGACCAAAGTCAGTAAAGACCCTTCATTATTATATTTGGTTGATACATTCAAAAATACCTACCGTTATTTGGATGATATTTTTTCGTTGAATAATCCAAAGTTCTTTAAATATACTTCAGAAATTTACCCAAAAGAACTATACAAAAGTGTATAGAAACTATATATTTTTGGAATCAGTGTGAAAGAAGCTATCATATGAGACCTAAAGTGACATTCATTTCACCGGAAGTAGCATATTATCTCCCTTATATCACTCAAAAATATAATTTAACCATTATTTATTGCATTAGTATGAAGAAACTATCTTCTTGTCAAAATTTGTTTGATATGGAAAGACTTTCAATTGTTCTCTAAACAATTGGTTTTTAATTATTAGGTCTTTCCATTTTTCTGTGGAAAGACCTATTGTATTTGTTCTGATTATTATTATTTTTCCGCCACATTTTGTTCTTGCGATAAATGTTTGTTTCGCAATATGTCGCTTAGATATTTCTCATATGGTATCGTATAGTTCAAGCATCTTTAAATTTAAACCTGCTAAGACGAACAATTGTGTTTGTAAGATTCATCTCCCTATTCACTGTTTATCATCAGAGTGCATCTCCTTCATAAGAAAAAAAAAGAGATCGACAAAATTCTTTCTACAAATTGTTTGTTCCATCCTCAGGAATTTTTGGCTAATTTGAATAAAATAGATTTGTGGGTATGTTTTTTTAACTCATAAACCTATAACAGTCTAACCCTTGAATGTTTTTATTTGAGTCCCTTCAGTCCTAACTTAAAAAATTAGGTCAAGGTCAAAGGTCAAGGTCAAGTTCTCAATGTTGACTTTTCCTTGTTTCGGCATTTTCTCTAACACCTTTAACGATATGTATAAAAGAACAAGTGCAAAATGTTTAATGCTTAATTGTAATAAAGATTTGTTACATTTGGTCTAAAACAATCTATTGGTATCTTATAGGAATTAGTGCCCCTGAAATGTGTTATTATCATGTTTATTGATTATTACTTTAACTTGGTTCATTATATAGCCGTATGACCTTTACTGAAATGTTTAGTGACATATGACCTTGAAAAATGTCAGCCAAAAATGACCCTGGTAAACCGGAAGTAGCAATTTTTGCACATTTTTCATGAAAAAGTACTCGGAATCCATAGATTTGTAATCTTAATACATTTACTTATCAATGTAGACTTAAAGTGACTTTTGATAAACCGGAAGGTGCAAATTATCTCCTTTTTTACAGGCAAAAGTATATAAAAACTGTATATTTTTGGAATCAGTTTGAAAAAAACCATCATATGGTACTGAAAGTGACATTAACTTCAACGGAAGTAGCACATTACCTCCCTTATTTACCTTAAAAGTATATGGAAACCATTTATTTATCAAAGCATTATAAAGAAATTTCCTTCTTTTCAAAATTTCTTTGATATGGAAAGACTTTGCTTTATTGTTATTAAGATATGCTTCATTCAGTCTGATACAATTTAATAACATCTTATATGAGTTGGTGCCCCTGAAATGTCTTGATATGAGGTTATTTGATTATAGCTTCAACTAAGTTCATGATAAAGGCATTTGACCTTGTACAAAAGGTTTTGTGACAAATGACCTTGAAAAATAACTACCGTAAGTGACCTTGAGAAAACCAGAAGTAGCTTTTTTTGCAATTTTTTCACATAAAATTACTCAGAATCCATATATGTTGTCATATAGATACATAAACTGAATACTAAAGACTAAAAATGACTTCAAACAATCCGTATTTTCTTAGCTAGACCGGCCATCGGTCCAGAAATTAATGTAATGTTTACAAACACGTTTTTTCTACACGAAGTTTTTGACGAAATTTTACAAAAAAATGAGATGAAAGACATATGATTTTCCTTGGATTTGCTGAATGATATATGTACACAATTTCAGGAAAGGTATTACTTCAAGCGATTGAAATTCTACTTTTAGCCAAATTTTGGGGAAATATGTGACATCTTTTCCCCCCTTTTTGCAATATTTTATAACAAATAAATGCAGATTGTTGCCATGGATACACCCAAAAGAAATTATATTTTACCATTTTATATACTGGATATAAAATCTATGGAAGATTCTGATTACATACATATGCCCATATATGA
Source organism: Mytilus galloprovincialis (assembly GCA_037788925.1). NCBI lineage: Eukaryota > Metazoa > Mollusca > Bivalvia > Mytilida > Mytilidae > Mytilus > Mytilus galloprovincialis. Next base: position 55,037,691 of record CM075338.1, on the reverse strand, counting down.
CACAAACAGTAAGCTTGATATTGCAAGAAAGCAATGAAAAGGGGATGTTAAAATTTATAAGGGCAAATTTTAATATTTTTTCCTAACTGTTTATTGCTACCTTATGGCATACTTACCAAGCTCAGAAATGTATAATTTAAGACTTTTCATGCCTCAGATCTATTGATATTTAGATTTTAAATCAACTTCTGAGGAAATTAAGTGTTTAAGAATGACAATACATGTTAATTTTATTGTTTACAGTCCTTAGCAACCAAAATTAGACATTTTGACACAAGGCTTACATTTGTACTCCATCGGCTTTACTCTTGCTTCTGATAAATTGGGCTGCATGTAGTAGCCTAAGTATAGAACGCGTTGTATTTTTTTTCTTGCGAATATATCAAGTTATTGTTTTAATCAAGATTTCATGTTACATTTTGGCATATTTTAAATGTATAGTTAAGTCAGAAGTAAGACATTGATTCTCTATCACCAAGTTTTTTAATCAAGTCTTTGATATGCAATAAGCATAAAGATTAACATTTTTATGCTTGAAATTGCTGAATTTTGTACTATTTTGCATCATCAGAGATCTTTTTAAGATTTTCAACATTAAAAAACTGACAAAAGAGGTATAGTTTTTAAGATTTTGCTAAAAATTGAGGTAGAGACAAGATTTTACAATTTGACTTGGCACCTTTCTTTAAAATCAGTTTTTGTCGCGTTTCAGTGTCAACTGCTAACCTTCATAAAATATTCATTACTCAACCAATTTTCAAAAATAAAAGACCATTTTGCTCGATTTAGCTAGCAGAACACAGAAAATAAGTTAAAAGGGAGAATTTGAAAAAAATATTTACTATTAAGGTAGCAATACACAGTTAGGAGTTTAGTTTCGCATTTTAGCCCCTGTGGATTTTTTAATAGGAAAGTTATTGTGTAATAAAATTCATTTTTAGACAGCTGAGTGCTAATATAGCCTTCAAAGGTAGTTTATAAGTGCATCATGATTATTTTTTACATGTTTTATGGGCTGTTTTCTGTTTGACAATCCGTATTTTCTTAGCTAGACCGGCCATCGGTCCAGAAATTAATGTAATGTTTACAAACACGTTTTTTCTACACGAAGTTTTTGACGCAATTTTACAAAAAAATGAGATGAAAGGCATATGATTTTCCTTGGATTTGCTGAATGATATATGTACACAGTTTCAGAAAAGGTATTACTTCAAGCGATTGAAATTCTACTTTTAGCCAAATTTTGGGGAAATATGTGACATCTTTTCCCCCCTTTTTGCAATATTTTATAACAAATAAATGTAGATTGTTGCCATGGATACATGTACACCCAAAAGAAATATTTTACCATTTTATATACTGGATATAAAATCTATGGAAGATTCTGATTACATACATATGCCCATATATGACACAAACAGTAAGATTGATATTGCAAGAAAGCAATGAAAAGGGGATGGTAAAATTTATAAGGGCAAATTTTAATATTTTTTCCTAACTGTTTATTGCTACCTTATGGCATACTTACCAAGCTCAGAAATGTATAATTTAATAAAATTGAGAAAGGAAATGGTGAATATGTCAAAGCGACAACCACCCGACCATAGAGCAAACAACAGCCGAAGGCAACCAATGGGTCTTCAATGTAGCGAGAATTCCCGCACCCGTAGGTGTCCTTCAGCTGGCCCCTAAAATATGCATAATAGTACAGTGATAATGGACGTCATACTAAACTCCGAATTATACACAAGAAACTAAAATTTAAAATCATACAAGACTAACAAAGGCCAGAGATCTATTGATATTTAGATTCTAAATCAACTTCTGAGGAAATTAAGTGTTTAAGAATGACAATACATGTTAATTTTATTGTTTACAGTCCTTAGCAACCAAAATTAGACATTTTGACACAAGGCTTACATTTGTACTCCATCGGCTTAACTCTTGCTTCTGATAAATTGGGCTGCATGTAGTAGCCTAAGTAGAGAACGCGTTGTTTTTTTTTGCTTGCGAATATATCAAGTTATTATTTAAACCAAGATTTCATGTTACATTTTGGCATATTTTAAATGTATAGTTAAGTACAGCTCTGTATAAGAACCAGGCGGAGTACCATATACATGTGATACATGGGGGGTTTCAGATTTTATCTATAATTGGCCTAGTAGAAGCAATAAATGAATCCTGCTCAAAAAATAATTTTGAGTTGGAAAATATGAGTGGTTGCCATGGTAACGGACACACAATTTTTTGGTTGTTAAGCGTAGTAAAATCTTTCAAAAATCAGCTAAATCACCACATTTCAGAGCCTGATTATGAATAGAATCATGCATTATTCATTAATTTTCATATGTAACATTGATAGAACTTGGTTTAAGCTTCATTTTAGTGAAGATTGCAGGTCAACTAAATTTGTAAATTATAAGAAAAATTTTGCGAAAAAATGCAAATTTTCAACTTTTCTGAAATTGGGATTTTAGCGAAATTATCAAATTTTCTCTGGTGTTTTTCAGAAAAGTGCAAATGTGTACAGAATAGTTAGCACTGTAGTTATAAAGTTTGGATACTACTTTACCAAACTTAATAGAAAAATGTGTGGGATTTTTTTTAGTTTTATCACCATAGCAACCCATTTTTTCCTTGGAAACGGAATTTTCATTTGCAGAATATTGCAGTCTAAGAGCTTAAATGTCCTGAATTGTTTAATAACCGATAAGAAAATACATGAAAGCTAACTCAAACTTTAAATTACTATCGTCAAGTGTTGTTGACTTCAATTGTTACCACGGAAAGACATATTATCCATAGCAACATCCACTAAAAAAAAAGCATAAATAGAAATTTATGTAAAAAAATATATAAATAGAGAATGTTTATTTTCAAATTGGAATATGACTTCATTCTTTGCTTCACTCACAGTCTTGTCTGGGTTTTTTTCTTCAGATTGTTCAATAAATGTAATATATAATGAAACATTGGGGTTGGGGGCATGGAAAAAGGGGGAGGGGGTATGTTGATTTTTTAAAATGTTGCATACAAGTAGATACTTGAAAAGATAATTGCGTTTCGTTGTCCGAAGACACATTGGTTTTCGCACTATAACTTTAGTTTAAGTTAATAGAAATCTATGAAATTTTAACACAAGATTAATTACCACAAAAGAAAGGTTGCGATAGATTTTGAGAGTTTTGGTCCCAACAGTTTAGGAAAAAGGTGCCAAAAAAGGGCCCATTTAGGCATTTTCTTGGTTTTCACACAATAACTGAAGTAAAAGTAAATAGAAATCTATGAAATTCAAACACAAAGTTTATGAACACAAAAGAAAGGTTGGGATTGATTTTGGGAGTTTTGGTCTCAACAATTTAGGAATAAGGGGCCTAAAAGGGGCCCAATTAAGCATTTTTCGTGGTTTTTGCACCATATCTTTAGTATAAGTAAATAGAAATCTATGAAATTTAAACACAAGGTTTATGACCATAACAGGAAGGTTGGGATTGATTTTTGGAGTTTTGGGCCCAACAGTTTAGTAATTAGGGACCCAATGGGTCAAAATTTAACTTTGTTTGATTTCATCAAAAATTGAATAAGGTTCTTTGATATGCCGAATCTGACTGTGAATGTAGATTCATATTTTTTTGTCACGTTTTTAAATTAGTCTACATTAAGGTCCAAAGGGTCAAAAAATAAACTTAGTTTGATTTTAACAAAAAATGAATTCTTGGGGTTCTTTATATGCTGAATCTAACCATGTATTTAGATTTTGGATATTGGATCATGATAGGTAAATGTCCAATATTTAAGTTTTTAAGTTTCAGTTCTTAGACCACATTCATTCTGTGTCAGAAAACTATGCTGTGTCAACTATTTAATCGCAATCCAAATTCGGAGCTGTTTCAAGCTAGAATGTTGTGTCCATACTTGCCCCAACTGTTCAGGGTTCGAACCCTGCGGTCGTATAAAGCTGTGCCCTGTGGATCATCTGGTTTAAGGTTAACATATGATGAACGTCATGGGATTGCAATAGCCGGGCCAACCTGGCTTATGGAAAGGCAAGCTATGGCCCTAACAATTGTAAGAAAATTCCTAATTTCTTATGGCACACATCCGTCTGAGATGTAATTCCACCAGGATTAACCACAAAATTATCCCGTAACATAATATTAACAAACGGCAATTTGGGTTGGGGGGGGGGGGTGTTGTAGTAGGTTTAACCCATGTTGGTCAGTACATTAGTCGTCACAAAGTTGGTTTCCATTTTATAATTTTAGTTTGCCTCAATCAAATCTTATGAAAAATGTATACACAGAGATCAAGTTTGAATTTTGTTGGTGTCACTATTAACTGTATAATTTGCCTCAAATGGCCTGGTTAACTAAAGAAATTTCTAAAAGTGACCATTTGATCTTATGAGAACCTTTCTGGAGCCCTCTTTTTGTCATACATACAATATTATATTTTTCGACTTTCATGTAGATTTTTTTTTAATCTTTTCTGTTAATTTAAAAAAGAAGATGTGGTATAATTGTTAATGAGACGGTTACACGCCATTATTCCGACAGCCCATTAGTCCGACAGACCATTAGTCGGACAGCCCATTGGTCCGACAGCCCATTGGTCCAACAGCCCATTAGTCCGACAGCCGATTGGTCTGACAACCCATTAGTCCAACAACCCAATAGTCCGACAATCCATTGCTTCGACAGCCCAAAACTCGGACAACCCATAAGTCCAACACTCATCAAGTATAGCCAAAGGGTAACAGGGAAAAAACATTGTCTGTCTGTATTATCACGTTTAGATATAATAACATGTTTATAAAGAATAAAATCCGTATATATAACATAAGGCTAAGGTAGTTCGAATACTTAACTTTCTATATACTCAATTGAAAATCTGTATGATATATAATAAAACAGAACAGAATATTTCTTTTTCCCAAATTAAAGGGTCTATAAAAAGCATATAAACAACCAGTGATTGTGCGAACTACTGATGATGCCCCGCCCAAATATTTCGTTGTTGAGTTGTGAATCTGAAAAAGCATCACACAGTATAGCTGACTAATTTAAACCTTGAAACCAAATTTCAGAAATCATTTTTTTGTAGTTCCTCAGAAAAATATGACGATTTATTTTAATTTGGCTGTCATGTGAAAAGTGTTCGGTAAACAGGAAGTGGTTGAGTAATGAATCTGAAAACTTATCACAGATATAGCCGACTTCAACAAACCTTTCAGAAATCCTTGTTATGTAGTTCATGAAAAAAAATGCAACGGAAATATTCATGGGACAGAGGGATGAACTGACGGACAGACTGACGGATGGACGGTTGGAAGGACGGACAGACAGAGGTAAAACAGTATATTCCACTTTTTTGAAGCGGCGGTATAATGATTGGATCAACATGAAGACTTTACAACAATAATAATATGATATAATTATCTTTATAGCACCATAAGCCTATTGTTTAACAATACAATCGTCAGTATCCTTCATAATAGTAAAGTTTTCTTGCGTTAACATAGAGATGTGCATGATGTGCTAGAAATGTACTGAGTTCCTCCCTCAAATTATTATGAAGTGAGCATTCGATTGAAAAATGACGCTCATCCTCAACTCTATCAGCTGTACATTACGAGTATCGGGCATTTTTCAATTCTTAATGTAATGGGGGAGCACGGATTCTTAATTAACATATGCACTACCTTTCTTAAAATCTACAGAAGCGTATTAGCGCCACACATTTTTTAAAATTTTTCTTCCAATGTTTGCGAAATAATGCAAACCTATGTGTTATCTTATTTCTTATTTAAGATTCAAAGGAAACAGTAGTTATTAATAGAGGAGGCTGTATATATTAAAATGTATCACCATTGTAGTCATTGCAAAGTAAAATGCTTGTATAATTAATTCATATCATTGTCTTCAATAATGAGTAGAATAATATTAGAAAATGGGGTATGAATGCCAATAAGAAAACTCCATCTAAGTCACTATTCGTAAAAGTAAACCATCATACTAATAGGCCAAAGTACGCTTTCAACACGGAGCATTGGCTTACACTGAACAACAAACTATAAAGGCCCCCAGAAACGATATACTTGTTACTACTACTATATATATTACAAAGAAAATTGAGTATATTAAGGTTATATGGAAGAAGAAAAAAACAACCCTGCTAATATAGCTATAACCGAATATAAATATACTTCCAAAGTAAGCTCTCGTTTGAGAACTGTGTAAAGTAGGTTGGCAATAAATATATAAAATGAAGATGTTTTATTAATAAAATTTTGTTCTCTCTATTCAAATTGCTACCCAAGCATCTTAAAAATACTTCATTATATTGAAATGAAAATTCAATGACTTTCTATCAAAGAATCTTGATCATATTCTGAGATTTAAAAAAAATGTTTCCTTATTAAAAATTCATTTTAAAGCAGAAAGATAAAGGAGTAGGTTCAGTAAGACCCCTTTTTGGCCCCAAAATATAGCAGTTTTACAAAATTGTGAAAATGTTATCTTTCAGCTATCTATTGGAAAGTAGAATGTTTCTGCTACATAAATATGAGCTGTTTTTGACCATACAATACACATATATCGCGTACTACAATGTACTAGCATCATTAAGTCATGAATGCTAAATTACTGAAATCTTCACAATTGTAGCATTTTAGTTAAATTTTAGACGGTTTCCGTCTTAAACGAAAGAGGCCTCATTCGTGTTCATCCATAATATTTGAATGCAAGTTGTATTTAGTGATAATACATAACATATATAAAGTTGTGGATGAGGCCACTTTTATTTTTGACAAAAACCGAATGAAAAGGGGCATTTTTTGGCATACTTGATAGATTTGTCATATATTTAAGCTCACATCAAATCGTTTTTAATGACTAAATCAACATCACATTAACCAATCGATTCTATTGAAATAGACACTTAAAGTGTTTAAAAAGTGTCTTAAATCTTCCGTTAGATGAACTTGAAATTTGAGGCCAAAATGGGCCCTTATACTTCTTAGTCCATTTGACTTGGAGTTTCACAATTGTGTGACATTATTTTGGATCTTTCTATTTAATTATAAGTGAATGTCGATAGGGGATTAATAAAGGAATCAAAAGAGTAAAAAAAAAATACAGATCAATGTGCTTGTTTTCGAGATATTAGCTATTGAAATTTTGGCGGGAAAATATTTTCTCTTGACTTTTCATAGCTTTATCATTGACACTGACAGGTTTACATTCTCAAAAACTATCAATGAAAAATTTAAATTTTATAAGACTTTTACAGATGGCTTATCATTTTACATGTAAAATATTTATAAAAAGATAAATGGGGGTCAATGCCATTTTTTTAAGGCTTTCAAATGAATAAAACATGAGGTTTCCGAAAATCTGACAAAAATCCCTAAACATGACAAGCGAACTTCAATGTACCTTAACTAAGCTCTGAAGCTAAAACCAAGTTATAGATTATCGATCTTATATATGAAATTTCTGAAGAAAAAAATGATTCTATTTATAATCAGGCTCTCCGACCAAACATAATCTTTTCAAGAATCTACATGTATGATATCTTTAAAAATTAAACCTACCCCCCACTTTTTCTAACCTTCCAAACCCAATATTACATTATATATTACATTTGTTGAACCTAATGAAAAGAACAGAAAAGACTGTAAGTGAAGCAAAGCATGCAGTCATATTCCAATTTGAAAATAAACACCCTCTACATGTATTTATGTATTTTTTTACATAAATTTCTATTTATGCAATTTCAGATTGAATTTTGCTATGGATAATATGTGTTTCCGTGGTAACAATTGAAGTCACTAACACTTGACGATTGTAATTTAAAGTTTGCGTTAGCTTTTATGTATTTTTCATATCGGTTATTAAACAATTCAGGACATTTAAGCTCTTAAACTGCAATATTCTGCAAATAAAACCTCCGTTTCCAAGGAAAAAATCGGTTGCTATGGTAATAAAACTTGAGAAAATCCCACGAATTTCACTACTTAATTTGGTAAAGAAGTATCCAAACTTCATAACTACAGTGCTAACTATTCTGTACACGTTTGCACTTTTCTGAAAAACACCAGAGAATATTTGATATTTCAGCAAAAATCCCAATTTCAGAAAAGTTGAAAATATGTATTTTTTCGCAAAATTTTTCAAAAAATTTTCAAATTGGGTTGACATGCAATCTTCACTAAAATGAAGCTTAAACCAAGTTCTATCAATGTTACATATGAAAATTAATGAATCAACACGATTCTATTCATACTCAGGCTCTGAATTGTGGTGATTTAGCTGATTTTTGAAAGATTTTACCACGCTTAACAACCAAAAAATAGAGTGTCCGTTACCATGGCAACCACTCATATTTTCCCACTCAAAATTATTTTTTGAGCCATATTCATTTATTGCTTCTACTAGGCCAATTATAGGGAAAATTGGAAACCTTCATGTATCGCACTGGTTCTTACAAAGAGCTGTACTTAAATCAGAAGTAAGAAATTGATTCCCTATCACCAAGTTTTTTAATCAAGTCTTTGATATGCAATAAGCATAAAGATTAACATTTTTATGCTTGAAATTGCTGAATTTTGTACTATTTTGCATCATCAGAGATCTTTTTAAGATTTTCAACATTAAAAAACTGACAAAAGAGGTATAGTTTTTAAGATTTTGCTAAAAATTGAGGTAGAGACAAGATTTTACACTTTGACTTGGCACCTTTCTTTAAAATCAGTTTTTGTCGCGTTTCAGTGTCAACTGCTAACCTTCATAAAATATTCATTACTCAACCAATTTTCAAAAATAAAAGACCATTTTGCTCGATTTAGCTAGCAAAACACAGAAAATAAGTTAAAAGGGAGAGTTTGAAAAAATATTTACTATTAAGGTAGCAATACACAGTTAGGAGTTTAGTTTCGCATTTTAGCCCCTGTGGATTTTTCAAATAGGAAAGTTATTGTGTAATAAAATTCATTTTTAGACAGCTGAGTGCTAATTTGATTATAGCTTCAACTAAGTTCATGATAAAGGCAATTTACCTTGTACAAAAGGTTTTGTGACAAATGACCTTAAAAAATAACTACCGTAAGTGACCTTGAGAAAACCAGAAGTAGCCTTTTTTGCAATTTTTTCACATAAAATTACTCAGAATCCATATATGTTGTCATATAGATACATAAACTGAATACTAAAGACTAAAAATGACTTCAAACAAACCGGAAGTGTCCAATTATTTCCCATTCTATATACAAAAGTATATAGAAACTATATATTTTTGGAATCAGTTTGAAAGAAGCTATCATATGACACCGGAAGTGACATTCATTTCAGCGGCAGTAGCATATTATCTCCCTTAGGTAGCAATACACAGTTAGGAGTTTAGTTTCGCATTTTGGCCCCTATGGATTTTTCAAATAGGAAAGTTATTGTGTAATAAAATTCATTTTTAGACAGCTGAGTGCTAATTTAGCCTTCAAAGGTGGTTTATAAGTGCATCAAGATTATTTTTTACATGTTTTATGGGCTGTTTTCTGTTTGAAAATCCGTATTTTCTTAGCTAGACCGGCCATCGGTCCAGAAATTAATGTAATGTTTACAAACACGTTTTTTCTACACGAAGTTTTTGACGCAATTTTACAAAAAAATGAGATGAAAGACATATGATTTTCCTTGGATTTGCTAAATGATATATGTACACAGTTTCAGAAAAGGTATTACTTCAAGCGATTGAAATTCTACTTTTAGCCAAACTTTGGGGAAATATGTGACATCTTTTCCCCCCTTTTTGCAATATTTTATAACAAATAAATGCAGATTGTTGCCATGGATACACCCAAAAGAAATTATATTTTACCATTTTATATACTGGATATAAAATCTATGGAAGATTCTGATTACATACATATGCCCTAAATGACACAAAGAGTAAGCTTGATATTACAAGAAAGCAATGAAAAGGGGATGGTAAAATTTATAAGGGCAAATTTTAATATTTTTTCCTAACTGTTTATTGCTACCTTATGGCATACTTACCAAGCTCAGAAATGTATAATTTAAAACTTTTCATGCCTCAGATCTATTGATATTTAGATTCTAAATCAACTTCTGAGGAAATTAAGTGTTTTAGAATGACAATACATGTTAATTTTATTGTTTACAGTCCTTAGCAACCAAAATTAGACATTTTGACACAAGGCTTACATTTGTACTCAATCGGCTTAACTCTTGCTTCTGATAAATTGGGCTGCATGTAGTAGCCTAAGTATAGAACGCGTAGTTTTTTTTTTTCTTGCGAATATATCAAGTTATTGTTTTAATTAAGATTTCATGTTACATTTTGGCATATTTTAAATGTATAGTTAAATCAGAAGTAAGAAATTGATTCCCTATAACCAAGTTTTTTAATCAAGTCTTTGATATGCAATAAGCATAAAGATTAACATTTGTGTGCTTGAAATTGCTGAATTTTGTACTATTTTGCATCATCAGAGATCTTTTTAAGATTTTCAACATTAAAAAACTGACAAAAGAGGTATAGTTTTTAAGATTTTGCTAAAAATTGAGGTAGAGACAAGATGTTACACTTTGACTTGGCACCTTTCTTTAAAATCAGTTTTTGTCGCGTTTCAGTGTCAACTGCTAACCTTCATAAAATATTCATTACTCAACCAATTTTCAAAAATAAAAGACCATTTTGCTCGATTTAGCTAGCAGAACACAGAAAATAAGTTATAAGGGAGAGTTTGAAAAAAAAAATTTACTATTAAGGTAGCAATACACAGTTAGGAGTTAAGTTTCGCATTTTAGCCCCTGTGGATTTTTCAAATAGGAAAGTTATTGTGTAATAAAATTCATTTTTAGACAGCTGAGTGCAAATTTAGCCTTCAAAGGTGGTTTATAAGTGCATCAAGATTATTTTTTACATGTTTTATGGGCTGTTTTCTGTTTGACAATCCGTATTTTCTTAGCTAGACCGGCCATCGGTCCAGAAATTAATGTAATGTTTACAAACACGTTTTTTCTACACGAAGTTTTTGACGCAATTTTACCAAAAAATGAGATGAAAGACATATGATTTTCCTTGAATTTGCTGAATGATATATGTACACAGTTTCAGAAAAGGTATTACTTCAAGCGATTGAAATTCTACTTTTAGCCAAATTTTGGGGAAATATGTGACATCTTTTCCCCCCCTTTTTGCAATATTTTATAACAAATAAATGCAGATTGTTGCCATGGATACACCCAAAAGAAATTATATTTTACCATTTTATATACTGGATATCAAATCTATGGAAGATTCTGATTACATACATATGCCCATATATGACACAAACAGTAAGCTTGATATTGCAAGAAAGCAATGAAAAGGGGATGGTAAAATTTATAAGGGCAAATTTTAATATTTTTTCCTTACTGTTTATTGCTACCTTATATCACTCAAAAATATAATTTAACCATTATTTATTGCATTAGTATGAAGAAACTATCTTCTCGTCAAAATTTCTTTGATATGGAAAGACTTTCAATTGTTCTCTAAACAATTGGTTTTTAATTATAAGGTCTTTCCACTTTTCTGTGGAAAGACCTATTGTTTTTCTTCTGATAATTAGGTTTTTCCACTTTTCTGTGGAAAGAACTATTGTTTTTCTTCTGATTATTTTTTTTTTCTTCCGCCAAATTTTGTTCTTGCGATAAACATTTGTTTTGCAATATGATAGATATTTGGTATATGATATCGAACAGTTTATGCGCTTTTGAAAGGACAAGGTATGATAAGAGGCGTTTTTGGCCCCCTTCCCAAATAAGTTTATATATACAACATTGATAGCCTTAGTGTAGAAACTATTCAAAACTATGATTTTTTTATGTTCCACTGAAAAGAAGGTTGCCTAGCAACGGTTTTAATAAATAGCCAAATTATCACACATGCATTGCTTTCTTATTATACATTAGCATAATTCAAAATAGTATTGTTTGTTTAACAATAAATTGAGTTTGCAAATGAAAAGTCACTTCAATTTCAGTTTAAAATAATGCTTAGCAACAACCTAGCAACACAAATTATGCCTAGCAACGGTTCAAAAATTTGTAATTTCGGCCATCTGAGGTATAAATATAGCAATATTTAAAGATATAGCTACCGTAAATGATTTTTTCTTTCCTATATATGATGTCTGAGTCATCATAATTTTTTCAAAAAAATAAAATTGACCATAGCAACCTAAAATTTGCTTAGCAACAGCCGAAAAAGATAGAAATCAAATTGCACTACAGAATAACCCTTTGCATGATTTTTAATTGTCCAAATTAGAGTAAAACCAGGTAAGATTGGTAAATACATGCAAGAATTAACTATCAAAATAGTTCTTAGCAACGATTAAATAATGTTTTGTTTTTTTGTGTATACCGAAGTAGGTTTTTTGGTATCATTATTATATCTTGATGAAGTAAATATTAAATCATATGCTGTTACCAAAACACGATTGAGATCTAAAGAAAAAATGTTTTACCACGCCGTATTTTTGCGCATGTCCCAAGTCAGGAGCCTCTGACCTTTGTTAGTGTTGTATGATTTTTAATTTTAGTTTTATGTGTATAATTCGGAGTTTAGTATGACGCCAATTATTACTGAACTAGTATACATATTTGTTTAGGGGCCAGCTGAAAGATGCCTCAGGGTGTGGAAGTTTCTCGCGGCATTGCAAACCCATTGTTGGCGTTCAGTAGTTGTCTGCTCTATAGTGGTCGGGTTGTTGTCTCTTTGACACATTTCCCATTTCATTCTCAATTTCAGTATTAAATAAAAGATAGCTATCAAGGAATTGGTCGGTTTAATAAAATAAAAGCATAAATACAAATTATATTGTCACATAAAAATTAGTAAGTATAAACATCAACAAGTTAATAGGTAAAATAAACAAGAATGTGTCCCCAGTATAGTATACCATGAAAATGGGGCAACATCTCTAATTTGGCACATGTGTATTTAGTTTCAAGTTGATTGGACTTCAACTTCATCAAAATCTACCCCGACCAAAAACTTTCACATGAAGCGGGACAGATGGACGAACGGACGGACGGGCGGACGGGTTAACGGACAAACGAACAGACCAGAAAACATAATGCTCATAATTGGGGCATAAAAAACATTAAGTTATACAAGAAGTGGCACACTTATAATTCATAAATAATAGTGGAAGTTATGAATATAGCATTTCACATTTACATGATGATTACCGGTACATTAGAAACTCAAATGGATTAAAACTACTATTGAAGATTCAGTATCAGATTTAGACAGTATGTATAGCAAATATGCATAGCCTGTACTATGCCATTGTGTGTCACGTCAAGAATCGTACACTGTGAACTTTTTAACACTTAACACAATATTTTAAAGAAAGAAATGCTGAAAAAAAAGTTAAAAGTTTTCGATGAGGTCAGGATTTAAGACTTTAAAAAGTCATGAAGATGCGTAGACGAAAGAGGCATAAACATTTTCAAGCTTCTCTACAAATATATTATTTCTACGATATATATCCTGAAATTAGCACATTGATCGCCGGTGTATAGAATCATGTGCAATCATACCACATCTCCCTATCTTATCCAAAATATTATGCTTTTTTTTTAATGAAACAGTTATTGGTAAGTAGTATTTCATGAAACCCCAAACCATTTGAATTTGATTAGAAACGTAGAAATACTTCATTAAAGGGTCTCTGTGGCCGAGTGGTCTTAGAAGTCAACATTGAAGTTGTGAGTTCGATCCCCGGTCGTGCGGGTGCACTCGTTTTCAATCTTAATTGTTCCTTTCAATGTTGATCTTTTATTATTTTCATTCTGAATGTCTTCACTTGCAGGACTGAATGTCCAGCCAAAAGGTTTCAATTTTCGGGATTTACAGCCGATTTCATTTAATGTGTAGCCAAAGGTAAAGTCTTTGGTAAGCTTGCGTGTTACTTGAACCGTAAAGTCATTATTATGTCAGGTTTACTACCCTGCTTTCAAAGTTGAATAGTCCATCAGATAGATAGGTTGGTAATCTGCTGGACTAGTATATTCTGAAAGGAGGGTAGTTAACCTGCCAACAATGACTTTATGGTTCATCTAACAAGCAACCTAACTAAAGATATTACCTTTGACTTCACACTCAATGACATCGGCTGTAGTAGTCACCAAGTTCAACCTTTCCGGTATTGAATAAATATTTGAAATTACTAAAAAAAAATCTTATTTATTGCATTAGGGACATTAAACTGTAGTACTAGTAGTGCAAGTTGTGCCTTCAATAATATATAAAGCAAGTGAGAGGGAAAACATGTTCAACTACTGTTTTTGGTGAATATTCAACAACTACCCTAATTGTTTTTTTTAAGTAGCAAGAAATATTGACTAAGTCCAAAAGCCTGACATTTTTAGAATATTTGAAGAATAACAAAAATCCGGTGGCAATGCATGCTTCAATTATGTGTACAATAAACCTATTAGGTATTAAAGCTGTATCTCAAAAACTGTAGGAGGATAACCGACTCTTTATATATATAGCCTGTACCAAAATGTTAATGTGTCAAAATACCGAACATTTAAAGAAAATTTTATAAAAAAATCAAAACCCTGTAGACATACACACCTCTATTATAAATAAAAAGCTTTTAGGTAAAAAGTAAAAAAAAAACTGAAGGAGATAGCTAGATGTATATGTCCGGTCAGAAACAAACGAAGGACGGATGGATGGACGTTCGGACAAATCTAAATTAACGAACGTGCTCGACATTTTGTTACTTGAGGGAAGGGGGGAATGTGAAATAGAATTAAGCGAACATAGTTTACATGTACATTAAACAGCTAAGTCAGAAGTACCATTGCACTCCAGAAATCGGTATAGGTTTGGCATGAAATTTTGTCACTTACATAGAACTCCAGACAAAACAAAATACACATTTGAAATGGCAAACAAATGCACATGTATTTTCGCTCATACTTCATAAGTTTGTTTGCCAAGGGTCTTATCCAATTTGTATTTATGCAAGTAAAATATGTTAAAAGTAATTTCGCTATAGCATGTTTTATTTGAAAATCCAAATGGGATCTGAGTCAATGGAATGCTCCATGTGTACACTACTTTTATTTTATGATTACAGCTTGTCAAAAGAGTGCTCTGACACATATATAAGATAATACATTAATTTACCGATATATGAAAAGGCTGGAAATACATAATTTTCAGTATAGTATAAGTGTAGTTAATTTAATTTCAGTATCAACTGCTCTTTACATGGAATTATGTTTATAATTACATTTCATACTTTGGATTCAATACTGACTGCACTGATATTTAACGTATTAGTTTTGTCTGTCAACAAGTGAGTTTAATTTTCGTAAATCTCTGTTCAAATATTTACTACTTAATGGACAATGCACATTTGTTTATTTTAGAACATTTTTATTTTTTTATTTTAGAACATTGCGCAAATGAAATCCACATAGAATTTTATCATATGAGTGCACAAAACAGATATGATACATAAATCTATCTTTCTGTAGATGGTTAAATAGAAAACTTCAAAATGCAAAATATATAAGTTTTGATGAAATGATTTTCTTCAGAACTACAAAAAGTGTTTGAATATATTGTGAATCTATTATAAAATTCATTGTTAAAATTTCGTTGAATATTTAAAAATAATAATGAATAAAAATTAATTCACCATATTTCAAGGGACACAACTTTGTATTTGGCTGCACAGTGTTAGACTATTTTGATTTATATGGGTCTAATTTCACGTAAAATATATTTCTTGAAGAGAGTGACATGTCTTGATGACTGGCTACGACGTAAAACTATCCGTACGTGATATTCTGGTCAATAATGGATCCCGGAATAATTTCGTACCCGTGCCGTTCACTTTGACGTATTATAATGACTTGTCAAAATTGTAAACAATCGGATTATTTTTTCAATTTTTAGACATGAGCGCCAACGTAGACCACCATGATATTTTATTACGTGAAAGATACACAAGAGTACAGTTGGTGGTTGAAAATTTCAAGATGGTCTACGTTGGCGCTGATGTCAAATTTTTTCTCCAAACATGACGAAATTGAAGTTTTTTTTACACTTTTCGCCGTTTAAGCCTTTTCAAGGTCTAAGTTTGAACATATTTGAGTACATAACATCTAAAAATAAGGTTCTTCATGGACGAGCAGATACTGCAGTTCATTACACAGGCGCGATGGCTTTCAACTTTTAAGTTTAAAAATTCTGGAAAAAGGGGGGCCAGAAACGACCCTTATCATACCTTGTCCTTTACCCTGCGAAACCGAATACTTTTCTTTGTAGGAGTTATCTCCCAAAACACTGTTTTCCTCGTGTCCACAACTCCTGCGCAACCGTAGAAGATTACGACACATTTATTTTATAAAATTGCTCGTTATATGCTTCGCATGATTTGTCCAATTTCGACCGAAGCAATATGAACGCTCCATATGAGAGTTATTTCCCTTTTTGTATTTGAAATTTTGAAATGCATTTTAAACTGGAACACCATAAGTGATAGAGACCTAAGATCTTTTGATTTGAGGTCCTGGGTCCAAAAAATGAAAATTAGGTCAAGGTCAAAGGTCAAGGTCATATTCTAATTTTTAAATTTGGCTTATTTCCACTCATTTCCAGAAACCGTTTAAGATATCAACAAATTAGTTTTACTTAATTGTTAGTTGCGACATGTCGTAACACGTACATTTTGATTGCAAGGGTATGTTGAACGTAGAAGGGAGCTTTCTCCCCTCTTGTATTTAAAATACGCGTATGTTGATATAACTCATTTACCAAATACAATTAAGACCTATGGTCTTTTGATTTGAGGTACTTGGTTTAATGACCTTGATATCGATCTCAAGGTCATAGCTTCATTTGACGTTCTAGATATTGACGTTTGATTTTACCTCATATGTATACATGGTAATGCCATAAGACCTTTTGCCATAGGTTTTAAACCATTTAACATTGTAAAAAACCCGGAAGTGATCTTGTGTCAACCAGAAGAACATATTTTGTGTACTTTATTAATAAAAATGTATATAGAACCAGATAATTTTGGAATCAGTGTCAAGTGAATCGGAAGTAACATTTTTCAAACGGAAGTAACAAATTATCTCCCTTATTTAAAAACATTATTGTAAAGAAACCTTATTTTTTTAAATCAGCGTACAATAAGCTATTATTTAATCATTTAAATGACATTTTAAACTTAATTTTACTACTTTCATATTAACATTTATGGATTTTGGTGGAAAGACCTTCAATTGTTCTCTGAACAATCATTTTTTATTGTGTTATATTTTTTATTCTCATCGGATTTTGTATAATGCTTAGTTTGTTTCTGTGTGTGTTACATTTTAATGATGTGTCGTCATTCTCTTGTATTTAATGCTTTTCCCTCGGTTTTTTGTTTGTGACCCTGATTTGTTTTTTTCTATCAATTTATGA
The DNA here is from genome assembly GCA_037788925.1 of Mytilus galloprovincialis. Lineage (NCBI taxonomy): Eukaryota > Metazoa > Mollusca > Bivalvia > Mytilida > Mytilidae > Mytilus > Mytilus galloprovincialis. Next base: position 55,020,174 of record CM075338.1, on the reverse strand, counting down.
GTTTTGAAAATCGGTATACTACTGTTGCCTTTATGTTTCATTGGTACTACAACCTCTCTTTTTCGGAAGTTCATTTGGATCAAACGTCTTTCTTGATAAGTTGACGTGTGAATTTTGCTTCATTGAAGTTTTAAAGTTTGTGATTAAGTCATTTTAAAATGATTTTTAAATGAATTTGAATTTGATTATTTTAAGGGTCCAAAATTAAACTTAGTTTGATTTTAACAAAAATTGAATCCTTGGGGTTCTTTGATATGCTGAATCTAAAAATGTACTTACATTTTTGATTATTGGCCCTGTTTTCAAGTTGGTCAAAATCGGGGTCCAAAATTAAACTTTGTTTGATTTCATCAAAAAATGAATAATTGGGGTTCTTTGATATGCCAAATATAACTGTATATGTAGATTCTTAATTTTTGGTCCCGTTTTCATATTGTTCTACATTAAGATCCAAAGGGCCCAAAATTAAACTAAGTTTGATTTTAACAAAAATTGAATTCTTGGGCTTCTTTGATATGCTGAATCTAAACATGTACTTAGATTTTTGATTATGGGCCCAGTTTTCAAGATGGTCCAAATCAGGATCCAAAATTATTATATTAAGTATTGTGCAATAGCAAGAAATTTTCAATTGCACAGTATTCAGCAATAGCAAGAAATCTTCAATAGCACAGTATTGTGCATTAGCATGAAATTTTCAATTGCACAGTATTACGCAATAGCAAGAAATCTTCTATTGCACAGTATTGTGCAATAGCAAGTATTTTCAAGAGCACAGTATTGCGCAATAGCAAGAAATATCTAATTGCACAATATTGTGCAATAGCACGATATTTTCAAATGGAGTTACAATAGCAAGAAATATCTAATTGCACAATATTGTGCAATAGCACGATATTTTCAATTGGAGTTATCTTTCTTTGTCCAGAATAGTAGTTGAATCAACTTAAATCATTGTTTTATACAATAAACAATGTATCTTCCCTTTTACTACCACCTGATAAATGAAAACAAACTTTTACCATTCAGTGATAACAAGCACTCTTTTTACATTTTAATATTTTATGATGTATTTAAAGGAGTAGTTATTTTTGCAAACTCCATTAGAAATTTGAATTGAGATCAGTTTATAGGGATTTTCTGGTAACGAACAGAAAACACTTGCCGTTTTTGGCACAACCTTTATGATCTTTTTGGTCCTCGATGCTGTTCAACTTTGTACTCGTTTCGGCTTTCAAACTTTTGTATCTGGGCGTCACACGTAGGTCTTGTGTGGACAAAATACCCTTCTAGCGTATTAAAATTTTGAACTTGTTGCCTTTTGTTGGCTGTTGTTCGTGTGATTCTTTGTCAATTGTGTTCTCCAATTTATTTATATTGTAGTCCTGTGTTGTCATTTTGATGTTATATTTCACATGGCCATAAAAATGCGAGGTTTGGCATGCCACAAAACCAGGTTCAACCCACCATTTTTTCCTTTAAAAATGCCCTGTACCAAGTCATGAATATGGCCATTGTTATATTATACTTCGTTTCTGTGTGTATTACATTATAACATTGTGTCGTTTGTTTTCTCTTATTTTTTAGTGTAAATTAACATTGCGATAAGACGTGTCACGGTACTTGTCTATCCCAAATTCATGTATTTGGTTTTGATGTTATATATATATGTTATTTTGTTATTCTCGTGGGATTTTGTCTATGTGTGTTACATTTTAGTGTTATGTCGTTGTTCTCCTCTTATATTTAATGCGTTTCCCTCGGTTTTAGTTTGTTACCCCGATTTTGTATTTTGTCCATGGATTTATGAGTTTTGAACAGCGGTATACTACTGTTGCCTTTATTTGGAATAAGGAAAAGGGGGATGTGAAATTTATCTCATTTCAGATTTCATGAATAAAAAGAAAACATTTTCTTGGAAGGAATAATATTCAACAGCATAGTGAATCGCTCAAAGGCAAAACAATTTTTTTTAAGTTCATTAGACCACATTCATTCTGTGTCAGAACCCTTTGCTGTGTCAACTATTTAATCACAATCCAAGTTTAGAGCTGAATCCAGCTTGAATGTTGTGTCCATACTTGCCCCAACCGTTCAGGGTTCAACCTCTGCGGTCGATTAAGCTGCGCCCTGCGGAGCATTTTCTTTTTTATATGTGAGACAAGTTCACAACCATCATGTTTGTGTACACATGTGTTATTAAAATTGCAGATTTTCAAATTTTTGAGACGGGGGTCATTTTTGTCGCTTTGACACATCTAGCTTTAGATGCATTTATGATTATCATGTTTGTATTGACCACATTACAGTAGATGCATTTATGATTTTCATGTTTGTATTGACTACATTGCAGCAACATAGATATATAGGTACCTGGCAAATATTACCTTGTTAGCATACTAGGCTCAAAGGGCCATAAAAAAGTCCATCTCTTAGTGTCTGTTAAAATCATCTCTACATGTATATTGCAACTGTTTACAGTTTTATTTTTTAAACCATTATTTTGATAACATTAGAAGAAGTATCATACATATATGTATATGTATTGTAAAAACTGACAGCTACATTTATATCAATATAATATAAGAATAAATTGCAAAAATGGTCAGAAAAACTTATTTTTACAGTCTGAACTTATTCTAAATTGTTTAACCTTTTATTTTAAATTGATCGCTTTTGAAATATGTGGGTTTTTTTTATCGTTTTGAGGTGCACATTTTGTCATTTCAAGCTATTTCTTCTCCTTTGAGCCTCTAGATTGGTAATGAATAATTTGTATTTATGATTGATTGATTGATTGTTGGTTGCTTAACGTCCAGTGGCAAATATTTCATGCATATTCAGGACGAGAACAAGTTAACAATAAATACAATAGGTAGGTTGTTATAATAGAGGATGATGGTCGGGAAAATTTGGACTGCCACTGGAAAATGAGGGTATATTGGATAGAGACAGAATTTTGCCTTGCAACAGGCCACCTACGGACCCCTCAAAGAGTTGTTGCAAGGGTTCTTAACGTGCAAAGAGCGTGGCACTCTCTTTACACGAGACATCGGATTTAACGTCCCCGTTCTGACCGGACGTGACTGCGAACTTGATACATCCCGCACAGCCAAACGGACGCCCCACTTCGGCAAGCGTTTTACTGCCGGTCGGGAGAAGACCAAGTGACCATATTTCTATACCCCAGTCACCCTTGGGGTGATTGTATTTATGTATTATTATTTTCTTAATGAATTAAAAGAAACATCATTTATTCTTTTCCATTGATTGTTATACTTATCTATAAGTCCAGATCCTATTATATGTCAGATGTTAAAAATTAGACGGCAAACTTGAGAAAATTTGAATATGCAGGCTACCCCATTTTTATGTGGCATATACTAGACACCAACATTATTTGCCTAGCATAATAATTTTTTCGATTGGGTATATATAGTTATACTTTGCAAGTAGATATGTTGTTTTACAATAATAAACGGGTCTTGGATTATCTTGGCTCTGAAAGATGACCAAAATCAGCCATTTTGGACATGAGGCTAAATAAGACATATTGAAACAGTTAAATTATACATACACTTTATAGACAGCATTGTTATTTCTATGCATTCTTACACTTGAAGTGATGTATTACTAGGAACCACTATCAAAAATTTATAAATGTTGCCATATCTTTTTATTTAAACCATCGAAAAAAATGCCAAAGAAGGCTGGTTTTTCTGTTTTCGAGCAATTTCAGCTGTTATAAATTGGCGCCCCCAAACAATCAAGATCGGTTCAAAAATTTCCCCAAAAAATTGTGTGTAGTTAATTACATTACTAAGGTGCACCAATGTGCCAAATTTGAACTCATTTGGCAAAAGTGGCATTCGGACGGTTTTGCATGGTTTTCTGGCAGATTGGCTCTTAAAGGCAATCACTTGTGATTTATTAATGATCTTTGGTAGGCAGTTAGTAATGACATGTCTTATTTCTTGAAGGATAACTAGGCTCTTACTTCTCTGATATTCTCTATTTACTTTAAATGTTTAAATATGTTTTGCAAGTTTTAATTGTTGCCATTAATATTCTAAAGGATTTGCATACTTCAATCTGAATAACATACAGGCAAGGTTTTCACTTAGTATCAAAGGCTGATATGTTGTTTTGCAAATTTAAGATATTAAATACTAGTAGTTAAAAACTGTGTTAAATTCTATTATACTCTCATTCTGAAAAGATTGTCGAGTTCTGTGAATATTCGGATTATAAGAAGTATTTTTGGCTGAGCACAGAATATATTTAAGCTTGATTACTCTATTCATTTCCAAGTAATACATGTAACACTGATTCCCAACTTTCACATAATTCATCAGGCTATCGGCCGACTAGGCGGGCAACCCATGAAGCAAGAGTGTGAAAGTTTGAAAACAAAGATATTGGACAAGACTAATCAAGAAATAATGTTGGACATTAAGCGTCCAAATGATGAAATGGAAGAATTAAAACTATCAGTTGAGAGTTTAAAAAACGCAAATGCAGATTTAACAGTGGAATTAGAAAAATCAAAAGATACAGTGCCATGGAATGTAAGAGGTAAGTGAAGCGCTTATGATTATCAGATAAAAATTTGTTAAAGGTAATCATGCGTCAAATTCAGTAGAAATTTGGAGGTAATATCCTGGTATTCAGGTAGGAATTTTGAAAGTTGTCCTCTAGTGATCAGGTTGGAGTTTCAGAGACAATATTCTTGTCATCAGGTTGGAATTTTGAAAGTTGTCCTCTAGTGATCAGGTTGGAATTTTAGAAAAAATATTCTTGAAATAAGGTAGGAATTTTGAAAGTTGTCGTCTAGTGATCAGGTTGGAATTCAATAGACATTATTCTTGTCATCAGGTTGGAATTTTGAAAGATGTCCTCAGTGATCAGGTTGGAATTTTAGAGACAATATTCTTGTGATCAGGATGGAATTTTGAAAGATGTCCTCCAGTGATCAGGTTGGAATTTTAGAGACAATATTCTTGAAATCAGGTTGGAATTTTGAAAGTTGTCTTCTAGTGATCAGGTTTGAATTTTAGAGACAATATTCTTGTCATCAGGTTGGAATTTTGAAAGTTGTCCTCTAGTGACCAGGTTGGAATTTTAGAGACAATATTCTTGTCATCAGGTTGGAATTTTAGAGACAATATTCTTGTCATCAGGTTGGAATTTTAGAGACAATATTCTTGTCATCAGGTTGGAATTTTAGAGACAATATTCTTGTCATCAGGTTGGAATTTTAGAGACAATATTCTTGTCATCAGGTTGGAATTTTGAAAGTTGTCCTCTAGTGATCAGGTTGGAATTTTAAAGACAGTATTCTTGAAATCAGGTAGGAATTTTTAAAGTTGTTCTCTAGTGATCAGGTTGGAACTTTAGATATAATATTCTTGTCATCAGGTTGGAATTTTGAAAGTTGTCCTCTGGTGATCAGGTTGGAATTTTAGAGACAATATTCTTGTCATTAGGTTGGAATTTTGAAATTTTTCCTCTAGTGATCAGGTTGGAATTTTAGAGACAATATTCTTGTCATCAGGTTGAAAATTTGAACGTTGTCCTCTAGTGATCAGGTTGTAATTTTGGAGACAATATTCTTGTCATCAGGTTGGTATGTTTTATGTGATTTTAGTTAATCAGATTGTTTACAGAATAGTCAATTTACCGGTTATAGGAAATTTTGCTCAAGAATTATGGTTCGATCCCTTCTTCAATCATTTTGCAAAAACTGTTATAGGTAGAAAGAAATTGTTAATACCAATATAATAAGCCGTATGTTATACACTAACAATAAAATGGATTGATTTTAGAGAGAAAAATAGAATAATTTAGTACAAAATCTACAAATTAGTTGGCATGGTCTGTATTATCAACTGACTCATTTTAGAATTAATGTCCTTTGAATGATAAGTGTTTGCACTTTGTCGCAACTACTGTTAGAAAGAAACTATAAGAATAATAATTGAAAAAAAAATCAGGAAAATTAGATCAATAATTAAGTAAACATGTCGTATAGCTATAACTGATTAATATTAGTTTTTGTTGTTCATAGGTTAGCGTCAGGCTTTTTGAAGTTTCTCTTTGTGAATTAAGTTATTATGTTTGATGTCAAGAAGTTAGATCGTTGCCTGGTTACCTAAATTTTCAATCAACTTAATACTTTTAGTGAGTGAACAGTACATTACAATACCAGCACGCATACGATTTGTTAATCAATCAAATATTTGTAGGGGTTAATAAGATTAAAAACAGTGATACAGGTTATATAACATTGAAACAAAAATACTATACGAAAATACCACACTTCTATCGGACAATGCCTTAATGAATGGAGACCACGAATCTTTAATATAAAAAAAATTAACTGGTGTAAATGTTGCTAATCAGGATTTTAGCGAAATTATTTTCAACAAGACAAATGCGGTTTACTGTAAAAAAAAACAAAAACTAACATCTAGATAGGAAACAATTTCAAAAGCAGTAATATAACTTCCGAATAAATCAAATAAAGTGCAATGCGTATTTGATCATTTGTATTTCAGAACAAATTACTAAGATCCTTGATGAGTGGAGGGACAATGACAAGATATTTGTAACAACTAAAGCTGCCAAACATGTACTGAAATGTATAAAGGAGACGAGTTGTGTTACTATTACTGCTAGCTCTGGTGTCGGTAAGACGGCTACACTCAGACATGTGTCATTACAAATGGCAGCAGAAGGATATGACGTACTTCTTGTAACAAACCCACATGATATTGTTAAGTTTTATAATCCAAACCTGAAAACATTGTTTGTTTTTGATAATTTATGCGGGAACTATTCTTTGAACCAAAGTGACATTACAAATTGGGAACCAGTCATTGAGCAAATAGGTATGATTTTTTCTAATAAACTGTCTAAGATAATCGTAGCATGTCGATTACAAGTATATCAGGATGACAAATTCGAATGTTTACAATTTTTCAAATCATGCGTATGTAACCTTTTATCAGATAGCATAAGATTGTCAACAACTGAAAAGAAGTCAATAGCCGAAGTATATCTTAAAAATAAAGCTCCTTATGTTTCGGGTTATTATGATTTATATGATTGTTTTCCACTTTTATGTCAACTGTATAAAGAGAATCCTTCACTGAATATCCCAGATTTTTTCCAGAAGCCTTTTTCTGTTTATGAAGCAGAGATTGACAAGCTACTGAAAAAAAGATTTTTCAGTAAATACTGTGCCTTGGCTTTATGTGTCATGTTTAACAACAATTTAAAGGAAGAAATGTTTACAGAGGAGGTGAATGAGGAAACCATATCTATCATTAGGAACACATGTGAGGCATGTAAACTGGACAGAGGAACATCAAGGCTAATAATACAAGATGAACTTAACTCATTTATACACACATTCATGAAAAAGGAACAACATACTTACAAAACTATTCATGATAGCATATTTGACTTTCTAGTATTATACTTTGGAAAGAAAATAATACAATGCTTGATAAAAAATGCACATAGTGGTTTGATCAAGGAAAGATTTTTGTTAGAAAAACAAGACAATGTTGATGAATTTATATCAATTGTGCCTCCGGAGTTTCATCAAATGTATATACGAAGAATGATTGATGACTGGTCAAAAGGTGAAATCAGAGACGTATTTTGTAACATTAATATGCAGATACCTCTGTTCAGAAAAAGATTTCTGTGTTGTTTAAATACATTGGACATATCTCATCAAAGACAATTAGCACAAACTTGTGATGTACGTTCCAATGATACTGTACTTTTACAATTATGTTTTCATGGCGATATTCCTCTAATTTCGTGGAGTCTTAATCATAAAACTGATGTTAATAAGTGTAGGACTGATGATATAACACCATTGCATGTTGTTGCCCGTAATGGTGAAACAGAAATATTAACCATATTGTTAAACAAAGGAGCCGATATCAATAAATGTGACAGTAATGGTTGGACACCTATAATGTTTGCTTGTAGTTATGGACATAGAAAAACAGTAAAGATATTGTTAAACATAGGAGACGGTTATAATAAATGCGGCAATTACGATAAGTCACATGTAATACAGGCTGGTAATAATGTACATATAGAAATAGTTAAAATGCCGCTAGACAAGGAAGCACATTATAATAAATGTGATAATAAAGGTTGGTCACCTTTAAAGATTGCTAGTTATAATGGACATACAGAAATAGTAAGATTGTTGTTAAAAAAAGGAGCAGATTACAATAAATATGACAATAATGGTTGGTCACCTGTAATGTCTGCCTGCAGTAAAGGTGAAACAGAAATATTAAAGATGTTGTTAGACATAGGAGCAGATTATAAAAATTCTGACAATAATGGCTTGTCACCTATATTACTAGCTAGTGCTACTGGACATACAGAAATAGTGAGGATGTTAATAGACATAGGAGCTGATTATAATCAATGTGACAATATTTGTTGGTCACCTGTATTGTATGCTTGTAATAATGGACATATAGAAGTAGTAAAGATTTTGCTAGACACAGGAGCAGATTATAATCAATGTAACAATAAGGGTTTTTCATCTATAACGTGTGCATGTAGTCAAGGACATACAGAAATAGTGAGGGTGTTATTAAACATAGGAGCAGATTATGATAAATATGACAATGATAGTTGGTCACTTGTAATGCATGCGTGTAGTAATGGACATAAACACATAGTGAGGATGTTGTTAGACATAGGAGCAGAATATAGTCATTGTAACAATAATGGTTGTACGCCTTTAATGTTTGCTTGTGACAATGGGCATACAGAAATAGTGAGGATGTTGTTAAACATTGGAGCAGATTATGATAAATGTGAAAATAATGGTCAGGGACCTATAATGTTTGCCTGTAGTAATGGGCATACAGAAATAGTAAGGATGTTGTTAACCACAGGAGCAGATTATAATTTATGTAGCAATAAGGGGTTTTCATCTTTAACGTGTGCATGTAGTCAAGGACATACAGAGATAGTGAGGATTTTATTAGACTTTGGAGCTGATTATAATATATGTGACAATGATGGTATGTCACCATTAATGGCTGCTTGTAGTAATGGACATAAAGACATAGTAAGGATGATGTTAGACAAAGGAGCAGAATATAGTCAATGTAACAATAATGGTTGGACAGCTATGATATTGGCTTGTGACAATGGGCATACAGAAATAGTCAGGATGTTCTTAAACATTGGAGCAGATTATGATAAATGTGAAAATAATGGTCAGGGACCTATAATGTTTGCCTGTAGTAATGGGCATACAGAAATAGTCAGGATGTTGTTAAACACAGGAGCAGATTATAATTTATGTAGCAATAAGGGTTTTTCATCTTTAACGTGTGCATGTAGTCAAGGACATACAGAAATAGTGAAGATTTTATTAGACTTTGGAGTTGATTATAATAAATGTGACAATGATGGTATGTCACCATTAATGGCTGCTTGTAGTAATGGACATAAAGCCATAGTAAGGATGATGTTAGACAAAGGAGCAGAATATAGTCAATGTAACAATAACGATTGGACAGCTATGATGTTGGCTTGTGACAATGGGCATACAGAAATAGTAAGGATGTTGTTAAACATTGGAGCAGATTATGATACATGTGACAATAGTAGTTGTACACCTATAATATTTGCCTGTATCAAAGGCTATACAGAAATAGTCAGGATGTTATTAAACATTGGAGCAGATTATGATACATGTGACAATAGTAGTTGTACACCTATAATATTTGATTGTATCAAAGGCTATACAGAAATAGTCAGGATGTTATTAAACATTGGAGCAGATTATGATAAACGTGACAATAATAGTCAGACTGCAATAATGTTTGCCTGTAGTAATGGGCATGCAGAAATAGTCAGGATGTTATTAAACATTGGAGCAGATTATGATAAACGTGACAATGATAGTCAGACTGCAATAATGTTTGCCTGTAGTAATGGGCATACAGAAATAGTCAGGATGTTGTTAAACACAGGAGCAGATTATAATCTATGTAACAATTATAGTGTGACATCTATAAAATGTGCATGTAGTAAAGGACATACAGAAATAGTAAAGATTTTATTAGACTTTGGAGCTGATTATAATAAATGGGACAATAATGGTATATCACCTTTAATGGCTGCTTGTAGTAATGGACATACAGACATAGTAAGGATGTTGTTAGACATAGGAGCGGAATATAGTCAATGTAACAATAATGGTTGGACACCTATAATGTTTGCTTGTAGTAGTGGACAAAAAGAAATAGTAAGGATATTGTTAGACATTGGAACAGATTATGATAAACAGGACAATAATGGCTGTACACCTATAATGTTTGCTTGTAGTAGTGGACAAAAAGAAATAGTAAGGATATTGTTAGACATTGGAACAGATTATGATAAACAGGACAATAATGGCTGTACACCTATATTGTTTGCTTGTAATAGTGGGCAAAAAGAAATAGTCAGGATGTTGTTAGTTATTGGAGCTGATTATGATAAATGTAACAATAATGGGTATACACCTATAATAAGTGCGTGTAATAAAAGTGATACAACAGTATTACAGATGTTGTTAGACAAAGGAGCAGATTATAATAATTGTGACAATAATGGCTTGTCACCTATATTGCTTGCTTGTACTACTGGTCATACAGAAGTAGTAAAAATGTTAATAGACATAGGAGCTGATTATAACAAATGTGACAATAATGGTAGGTCATCTGTTATGCATGCATGCATAAATGGACATAAAATCATAGTTCGGATGTTGTTAGACATAGGAGCAGAATATAATCAATGTGACAATAATGGTTTTACACCTACAATACTTGCTTGTGACACTAATCAAACAGAAATAGTCAGGATGTTGTTAGACATTGGAGCAGATTATGATAACTGTGACAATAATAGTTGTACACCTATATCGTTTGCCTGTAGCAAAGGGCATACAAAAATAGTCAGGATATTGTTAGACATTGGAGCAGATTATGATAAATATGACATAAATAATCGTACACCTATATCGTTTGCCTGTAGCAAAGGGCATACAGAAATAGTCAGGATGTTGTTAGACTTTGGAGCGGATTATGATAAATATGACATAAATGATTGTACACCTATATCGTTTGCCTGTAACAAAGGGCATACAGAAATAGTCAGGATGTTGTTAAACTTTGGAGCAGATTATGATAAATGTGACAATAATGGAATGTCACCTATTAATGTTGCCTGTAGTAATGGCCATTCAGAAATAGTGAGGATTTTATTTGACATAGAAGCAGATTATGATAAATGTGATAATGATGGTGTGTCACCTATAATGTTTGCCTGTATCGAAGGACACACAGAAATAGTCAGGATGTTGTTAGAAATTGGAGCAGAATGTAGTCAATGTAACAATAATGGGTTTACACCTATAATACTTGCTTGTGACAATGAGCAAACAGAAATAGTCAGATTATTGTTAGACATTGGAGCAGATTATGATAAATGTGACAATAATAGTTGTACACCTATAATATTTGCCTGTATTAAAGGGCATACAGAAATAGTCAGGATGTTGTTAAACATTGGAGCAGATTATGATAAATGTGACAATAATGGTCGGACAGCTATATTATTTGCGTGTAGCAAGGGGCATATAAAGATAGTCAGGATGTTGTTAGAAATTGGAGCAGATTATGATAAATGTAACAATAATGGTGTGTCACCTATAAATGTTGCCTGTAGTAATGGCTATTCAAAAATAGTAAGGATTTTTTTTGACATAGGAGCAGATTATGATAAATGTGACAATGAGGGTATGTCACCTATAATGTTAGCCTGTATCGAGGGGCATACAAAAATAGTCAAGATGTTGTTAGACATTGGAGCAGAATATAGTCAATGTGACACAAATGGTTGGACACCTATGATGTTTGCTTGTGATAATGGGCAAATAGAAATAGTAAGAATGCTATTAGACAACGGATCAGATTATGATAGATGTGACAATAATGGTCGGACATCTATGACGTTTGCATGTAGTAAAGGGCATACAGAAATAGTGAAGATGTTGTTAAAAGCAAATTTTAATAAATGTGACAGTCATGGTTGGTCACCTTTGATGTATGCTTGTAGAGAAGGACATATAGAAATAGTACGGATTTTGCTAGACAAAGGAGCGGATTACAATAGATGTGACAAGTATGGTTATGCACCTGGAAATGTTGCCTCTGAAAGAGGTCATAGTGATATAGTCAGTGTGATAAATGAATATTCCAGGAATGAAACAGGTATTTAACAGTATTAAAATAAGAAGATGAGATATGATCTTCAATGAGACAGCTATCCACACCTGACGTAAAACATGTGCACAACAGTATGTAACAATTTCACATCTAACTCATATGTAAAATTTATCCCAGGTGTAAGCCAAACCAGTTTAGGTTGTTATAAAGGCCAGATAACACAAAATATATAAACATATAAATAAATTAATTAAAAACAATTCGTAAATCGTATCATATGACAAAGAAACGAAGTATATTTCATAAACCTAATAGATTAACCAATCGATGTTATAGCAATTACACCTGCAAATCGTCCTGTGCAGGCATTTGATTGTTAAGTTATCACTAAGACAGGAACTTTACAATGCAGTCGGATTGTTTTTAAAAGTAGAAAATATACATACAGTAAAGTCAGTTAAAAAAACACAAAAAACAACAAAAATCACAATATAAATCGAACATTGATTATGTTAGCGCTTTTACCGCATCTCTTACGGTTCATCATCGGTTTTCGTTAATATAAACGACGTTAACTAATATTAATGTCTTGCATTAGGGGATCATATTCACGGAGCGAATTTCACTTTCAACTTAAAGTCGGCTTGTACAGTTCAATATAAAAGTGTTCCTTGGCTTCACGGAGAATTTTATTTTCGGTCCACATCTTAAAAACGAATATATTTTTAAATGCCCTTTCCACATTGATCAAAGTGCTAAGAACAAGGAGTCCTAATTGACGGTTCTTTATCTGCTGTTTGTGCACTCTAACTCAGATAGTCTATGGGTTTGAACTATGTAGTTTTGATTACTAGGCTGAGTAGCGGGACTGGTTGCACGATTTACAGTTGCTACTTCTATTTGGTTTATTACTGTGATTGGTTTAAGAGTTTAACTTTGCCCCACTTCTATTATTTCGCAAGTTCCACATCTAGGATCGCCACATTTTTGTACTTCTGTCACCTTCTGTTTGCTGAATTTTGCTTGTGTAAAAAGTTAAGTAAGAGTTGGTGCTTGTCGACGGCTCCCAATAAGCTGTGATTCATCGACTAGATCTTTCATTTATTTTCTTTGATTGATTAAACATCAGTAAAAAAACGTAGCCGAATAAGAGATGTTTTGATTACGTGGATTAAGTATTTCTACAAACGGAATTAGATGATGTTTATCTTTTTGTCATCAAGTCGTGCACATATTCGTATTTTAAAACAAACACAGAAGTCATGTACTATCAAGTTTCCGATGCTTTCATCCTTCGTGGGAATTTTCAATATAAATCACTATTTAACACTAACAAGGTAGAAGTGTGACGTGAAAATTAAGTATAACTAACACAATATATAAGTTTAAACAGATGAAGAAGAAAAATATTTAAGTACAGTGCATATTACATTGTCAATTGACAATGGATAAAAAAAAGTATACACTTTTTCTTCAAACAACTCACCTTATAACTTACAATTCGTCATAGAAGTGCCTGACCTCTTCATTTAAAATACATAACTTGTTGATAATGAGAATATAAGGCATATCGTTTTATTGTGAAGAATTGCGGATCGGCTAGAAAATTGTCAGTTTCAATATTGATATCTACATGATCTAGTAAACTCTAATCATGCAAAATGTTTGTATAGAAATCTAGTTATATCCACTATGTTTATTTGTGCGCTTTTTGATCTCTTTTCAGCAAAAAAAAAGCTAGGTCAAATTCAGGGCAGCTACAGCGGGAAGAGGCAATTATATTCAAGTGATTCAGATGAAGATATTCCACTTGCCAGACTTAAGGAAAAAATGAAAGGTATTTAAGCATATGAGCAGATTTCTTACTGACATCTTACCATGAAAACAACTGCTCTTTTACTAGATATCATGGATGCGTCATTGCAAATGATCAAATATTTCGAATTGTTGTAGGGGGTTATTGTTTGGTTTTGTCCACGAAATTCACGAAACCAAATATCAATGAATTACAAGTTTTCCTCAATCCACGAAAATTGATACCCACGATAAAAAGATAATAATAAGCAGTACTATGCAAAAATTCCAGAGTAAACAATAAATGAGTGAAGGTCAAACCATATAATCTTTTTAACATGATAATGCTTATACAATTGCTTACCAAATATTATTAATTAAAGCTTTTAGATTTAAACTGACCTAATAAAAAACTTTGCAAATCATCAAATATCAATAGACCGTGACAGTTTTTAAATGTGAAGGTGTTGGGTTTGTCGTCAAGGCTGCGATGAAAGTCACAGAATGAGTGAACTATACATCATAGTCGGGACGTTGAGACGGTGACGACGAGGATGTAAACATGGTAAGCTCTGCGCATGATACTTTTTGCATTTCAGAAGGTACAAGAACTAGTTGCCTCTTTCCTTGCTTGCATATACTTTATGTTACAAAGTGTCTTAGTTTTATGTTTATTATCTTTAACCTCATTGTAATGGTTCAGCAACTGATTTAACAAAAATGAATATGCGACGAACTCACTGATAAAGATAGCTAGGTTGTGTATATAGGACCCTTGATGGCCAAGAAATTAAACGAAATGGAAAATATATTTGGTGGAATTAATGATTGTAATGTATATAAGTATTTTTCGTATGGTTCATTTGTCTTTGGTCTCATTTTTATGATTCATTGAACGATGTTTTATTCGTATGGTCAGGTCTGACTTAGAGTACATAAGCAATACATCAACTTCATATAACAGACTTCCAACATGATTCAGTCATGATAAGTAAAGTAGGAGCGATACTTTAGCGTGTGCACTCTTATTTTGTGCTGCATTTAATAAAAGCGACAGCCTTTCGAACTTTTATTATAGATCCACTATTACTGAAAGCATTGATGATTTTTTACTAAAGTAATGAAAATAATTGTCAACCGTTATACTCATTTTGATAAAACCTATGAGCTTTTCAGCACAACAATATTATACGCATGTATAGACACTAACTATTATCTATTTACATGTCTCATATGCAATCGTTCAGGAATAAAACATATTTAACGAGTAACAGAATAACACATTAATTCAAGAATGAGCAAAGGACATGATTAGGTTATCAGTGTTGTTCGGTCAGGAGGTGAATATTTTCTTTTTTTGGGGGGGGGGGGGGGGGGTGGGGGGGGGAGGGGTGATTTTCTGATAATCATTTTAGAATTTGTTTAACTGTTGACTTTTTGTTTTAGAAAATTCTTTAAAGAAAAGACGGAAAAAGAAGCAGAAGAGCTTTGAGCTAGTACCATCTGTGGTATAGTATTTTAACAAACATTGCAACAAAATAAAGCGGCAAATGTTTAAAAATGAAGATGGATCTCATCCCCTGGTACAAAGACAGTATCAGGAGCAAGCGGGAAAAGTGATGCTGTTTACATTGTGATAGTTGTAAAAAAACAAATGACAGCAAATTATGAAATATATGTAATGAAATACAAATATGTTTTTTTATGAGGGAATGTTATTTGTTAATAACATCTTTAATGGAAAAATTTATGTGATAATGGTAACAACTTTTTTAAATAACAAATATGCTTTATTGATTCCAGAAATTTTCATTGAAAAATATTTAAGTTAATACAGATGTTGTTTTAACAGTTTAACAAAGAAAGGAAACAAATACAAAGACACATTTTTTTCTTTTATCTATTAAACTAGTATGTCTGGTGCAGTGCATATGAAGAGCCATATACATTTTTCATTTGGCCTTTTGTTGGCAAAGCTTTGATTTCCCATGTTCAATTCTCGTAGAATTTTTATTTGTACACACTCTGTAGCTTGAACAATGTATGATATCCCCATTAACTCGAAAATTGAATTATTACAAATATTCCAAATAACATCCTTCATATCTCACGTGGCATGCTGATTTGGATAAAACCTTATCAGCCAAATAAATACTATACGCATGTTGGTTTTTATCAAATGTTTATAGCACATACATCTGTGGGATATAAGTATTTATAATTTCTTATATTGTCTTACTTTTTTGTCATTTGCACGTCAAACTTCCGATTTTAGTGCAGAAATGCAAAAGTATCGAAGTAGCAGCATTTAAGATCTTGTCTTTTATATTTAGATTTTAGATAAAGACATTTTCTTACAAAAAGTATTGCACAAAAACAATGGTATGTGGAAAAACTTTTGGTGTAATTTTCTCTTGCTCATATTTTTGAACCATGAACTATGAGTAGAATGGCAATTTTAGGTCAAATACATAACCTATGTCATATGTATGACGCCATAGCGACACTATACATGGTTCTGCAATAAAACGTAAAATTTCACCAAAAAAACGAACTCTGAGGAAAATTCAAAACATCAAACGTAAAAATATTGATTGATTGATTGTTGGTTGCTTTACGCCGCATTAGCACAAAAAGGCTATATCGCGGCGAGAGCTAATTCGAATATTTTTACAATTTAAAGCATATTTTTAAAAAAAGACAAAAAGTCCTTCAATATACTAAAATTCTAGACTAAAGCAAATTGATTATTTACAAATAAAAATCAATATGAGTAAAATAACGTGATAAAAATTAAAAACGACTCAAATATAATAACATTTTTATATTCTATAATAAATTCCAATTTCTTTTAAAAATGCATCAATATTTGTAAATGGAACATTATTAAATAAATCATACATATTATTAACATTGAAATGCTTCTTACGAATATTAGCAAAGTCAATACAATTAATTAAAACATGTTTAATAGTATACTTGCAGTTGCACATTGCGGTTTAAAAGGTACTCGTGTGTTATTCTAGTATGACCAATACGACATCTAGAAATAATACACTGATCTTTTCTGCACATAAAATTATTAAAAGGTTTACCTATATTAGGTTTAATTTCATGTAATTTATTATCATCTTTTTTACTCCATTCATTTTTTAGAATATTAAAAACATATTCTCTAATATTAGATTTAAAATCAGTACATGGTATATCACAGTTAGATAAAGGGTCACCCAGGGCATGCTTTGCCTCAAGGTCTACAGCTGTGTTTCCAAGGATTCCAACATGACTCGGAACCCATAGAAATTCCTCATTACATATAAAATTTTGAGAATTGTTGGGTTTTTAATTTTAGTATTTTGTATAGCTTGTAAGCATGAAAGTGTATCAGAACATATAATACATTTGGATTTATCTGAAGAAGCAATACATTTCAAAGCCAAAATTATTGCTTCTGCTTCAGCAGTAAAGATGGATGCATCAGATGGCAAACGGAGAGTTGCAGCTCTGTCCCTGAAGACAGCAGCAGATGCAACTCTGTCGCCATCTTTTGATCCATCAGTATAGACAGTTGAAAAATATGGATAATTGGCTTTAATGTCAGCATAGTGTTGCTGAATTAAAAGAGGATTTGTTTTATTTTTATTGTGTTCACGGAGATCAGATATAATTTTTGGTTTGGGAAGTTCCCATGGAGGACATTTGCAAATTTTAACTTGAGCAACATATTTTAAATCAAAAGAAGCTAAATTTGGTTTTAAACGTATACCTAACGGAGGAATTTTATTTTCATGTTTTGCAAAAATATCTTCATAAATCGGATTAAAAACACAGCTGTAGGCAAGATTATCTGAATAGGCTTTTAGTTTGACAGCATATTGAAGTCCAAGCTTCAAACGTCTGTTAGAGAGTGAGTGCTCATCAGCCTCTACATTCAGACTCTCAACTGGTGAGGTTTTAAATGCGCCAAGACAGAGACGCAAACCCTGGTGATGCACAGCATCAAGAATCTGTATATAGGACTTCCTTGCAGAGCCATACACGATTGAGCCATAATCTAGTTTAGATCGAACTAGAGATCTATATAAATTAAGTAAAATGTTGCGATCTGCACCCCAGTCAGTGCTGCCGACAACTTTTAAAATATCTAAAGCTTTTAAACATCTCGATTTTACCATTTTGATATGGGGTAGAAAGGTTAACTTTTTATCGAAAATTAACCCAAGAAATTTGGTTTCATCAACCATTTTAATTGGGTTGCCGTACAAAGTGAGTTCCGGATCAAGATGCAATTTTCTTTTGTTACAAAAATGCATCCCGACCGTTTTTGACGTGGAAAATTTTAAACCATTTTCCGAATCCCATTTTTCAATTCTTCCAAGACATAATTGTAATTGTCTTTCTATGTTATTCATATTTTTGCCTCTGTAACATATTACAAAATCATCAACGTACAATGAACCTTCAATATTACTTTTTAAGACTTCAACAAGACTGTTGATTTTAAGACTAAATAATGTAACAGATAAAATACTGCCCTGAGGGACACCCATCTCTTGATCATACAGATCAGACATGGTCGAATTAACTCTAACATTAAATTGTCTGTTAGAGAGAAAATTAGAAATAAAATTAGGCATATTGCCTTTCAACCCCATATCAAATAGATCTTTTAAAATACTATATTTCCATGCAGTATCATGGGCCTTCTCAAGGTCTAAAAAGACCGACACCACATGTTCATTTTTCGCAAAACCATTACGGACAAATGATTCGAATCGAACAAGATGATCAAGAGTACTGCGGCCCTGTCGGAATCCACACTGGATATTGGCTAATAGCCCATTGGATTCCAAGAACCAAACAAGGCGATCATTGACCATTCGTTCGAGTGTTTTACAGACACAACTGGTAAGAGCAATTGGTCGATAAATAATAGGATCCGTATAATCTTTACTTGGTTTTGGAATAGGCACGACGGTTGCAAGCTTCCAGATTGATGGTAAATCACCAGATTCCCAGATGTTATTCATGAGCTGCAATAAGAATGGTGCATTTTCACAGACTCGGAACATAAAATCCAAACAGATTAATTTTTTTATAAATCATTTTGTGATTTATTGCTGATAGATGCGAATGTTTGATTGATAATGTCAATGATAATTATGTACCACTTTTGCAAAGACAATGCTGAGACACCAAGGCAGTCCTCTACATGTAAAAGATGAATTGTTTGTTACGTTGGGGAAGTACCACGAAAGAGATATAGATAACCTATAGCCGTCCCTTCAGTAAGGTGCATTCACTAAATTAAAAGTACAAGTCCTCGAAATGTCACAGTTTAGTTCGCGACTTGTCCTGCTACTCGTGTTATAGCTGTCATAATGGAACTTATTCCTGTACTAGCGAAAGTTGGGCCTTTTCGTTAATATAAAATTGTACATGAAAAGAAGGTTAATGAAAGACTAACCGCAAACAGCGACCAAAACTATTTCATTGAATTACAGCCGATTTCAATGAGTGTGTAGCTAAAGGTCATATCTTTGGTAAGCTCGCTTGCTAGATGAACCATGAAGTCATTGTTAGGTGAGGTATACTACCCTCCTTTCAAAGTGGTCTAGTCCTACAGATATATAGATTGGTTGTCTGTTTGACTAGTCAATTGTTAAAGGAGGGTAGTTTACCTAACCTTATAACGACTTCAATTTAATCAAAGGTATTACCTTTATCTACACGCTCAATGAAATTGGCTGTAATACAACCCGGGATAATATTAGCCGTTTTACCATGTTAACAGACGACCCAAGAATATATTACTTAATTTTAAAATGTACATCGGGAGACGTTGGAAAGCAAGCACATAATTTTCATGCTGAGTTTCAAGTGATTAAAGGGTTGTCAGAGAAAATATTATTCATTTCAAATGAATTAAGAGTAAATATGTTTTGATTTACTTGCAGAGTGTCATATCTTTTTTATTTGAATCAAAATATGGAAAATTAACAATGACAGATGATATGCACCATGAAATTTTAGCAGCCTGTGATTATATTTTTGCACATCTAAAATTTTGTTTTAATTTATTGATGGAAAACCGTAAACTTCCGCCCCATTTTCCCTTGCTACATTACTTACGACAATATACAGCATTTGAAGGTGAATTGAGGGTAAACATTGTTAAATCGATTTCCACAACTTGAGGACAATATATGGTTAAAAGACATTAAAAAAAAACAGACAGAATCAACCAACAACATGTAAAAAACACATGAATGGAACTAACAAATTTTATTAACCGATTTCAAAATTTCAGAAAACGCTCGTTGACCATGTTGACGTCGAACTTAATGGTGATGTAGGAATATTGTGCACAACTTTTGAAGTTATAGAGTATAATTTTCTTGGGAACATTATTGATAATTAAGAAAAATTTAGGAGATCTACACTCTTATCTGCAGGAACTTCTTAGGAAGAAAGACAAGAAGTTAGCAATATCATTTAACTCTACTTTCCGCTATATAGATGATGTTCTTTCACTAAACAATTCAAAATTTGGTGACTACGTGGAACGCATCTATCCAATCGAACTAGAGATAAAGGATACTACAGATACAATTAAGTCGGCTTCATATCTTGACTTACATCTAGAAATTGACAATGAGGGTCGGTTGAAAACAAAACTTTACGACAAAAGAGATGATTTCAGCTTTCCAATTGTGAACTTTCCATTTCTAAGTAGCAACATTCCAGCAGCACCTGCATACGGGGTATATATCTCCCAATTGATACGATATTCCCGTGCTTGCATTTCCTATCATGATTTTCTTGATAAAGGTTTGCTGCTCACAAGGAAGCTATTAAACCAAGAGTTCCAAATAGTGAAGTTGAAATCATCCCTTCGTAAATTTTACGGACGCCATCACGAGTTGGTTGACCGTTATGGAATAACCGTTTCACAAATGATATCGGATATGTTCCTTACGTCGTAACTACAATCCCCTTCCCTTTCATGAATATGACCTACCGAATTAGACTATTTACCGGATTTGTAATCACATAAGCAACACGACGGGTGCCACATGTGGAGCAGGATCTGCTTACCCTTCCGGAGCACCTGAGATCACCCCTAGTTTTTGGTGGGGTTCGTGTTGTTTATTCTTTAGTTTTCTATGTTGTGTCGTGTGTACTATTGTTTTTCTGTTTGTGTTTTTCATTTTTAGCCATGGAGTTGTCAGTTTGTTTTAGATTTATGAGTTTGACTGTCCCTTTGGTATCTTTCGTCCCTCTTTTATCTTTATTAATTTTTGCACATAAAAAACAATATTCAAAACAGACCCAGCTTTGATATATGAAGAACAAATATCATTTCTGATTCGACTAAGTAATGTCATTCCTTGGAACTGAGTGTGCAATCCTATTATGTATATAACCAATTTAGTTCAAACACAACTAAATGGTAAGTGTGGAAAGTGTGTTATGTATATCAGTACAGTTGATTGATTGATTGTTGGTTGCTTAACGTCCAGTGGCAAATATTTCATGCATATTCAGGACGAGAACAAGTTCACAATAAATACAATAGGTAGGCTGATACATTAGAGGCCATCTGGGTCGGAGAAATTTGGACTGCCACCGGAAAAGGAGGGTATATTGGATAGGGACAGAAATTTTGCCTTGCAACAGGCCACCTACGGACCCCTCAGAGAGTTGTTGCAAGGGTTCTTTACGTGCAAAGAGCGTGGCACTCTCTTTACACGAGGCAGCGGATTTAACGTCCCCCTTCTGACCGGACGTGACTGCGAACTTGATACATCCCGCACAGCCAAACGGACGCCCCACTTCGGCAAGCGTTTTACTGCCGGTCGGGAGAAGACCAAGTGACCATATTTCTATACCCCAGTCACCCTTGGGGATTATCAGTACAGTGTATTATATATATTTTTTAAATATGTACTAGTACCTGGAGGCTCTCTGCAAGTTTATATATATAAAAATACCGAGATCGTTGATGTGGTATCATTGCTAATGCGACAAAGGATCACAAGTGACCAAGTGACATAGAAATTAACTACTATATATTACCATTCGGCCTTAAACAACGAGTAAAACCCATACTGCATGTCAACTTAAACGCTTCGAAATGAAAACAATTCAAACGAGTATGGTTATTTTAGATTAAATCCCCATTTGCATTACAGTCGAAACCCTTAATGGTTGACATCTGGGTTCAGACATTACCACAACCACAACTTCAAACTGACACAGATTTCGGTACATTAATGACAAACCACAGCTACTTACAGGTCCCTTTCTCTTCCGAAAGACCAGGATGCATCCACGCCTACACCAACATCCAGACCAGAGAAGCCCGACTTATCGTATGTACCTAGCGACGAATCCCGGGACTCAAATCAGTCATCCTCTTCAGACTCCTTGCATCACATCGCCACGGAACGCAAGGTTATTGCGTTTCAGAGCTGCCAGACGTCATTGCTTGCACGAATTATTTGCACAGATTGTGGAGAACCGATTGCTGCTGAGGAAACTGAGATAATCTATAACGATACTGCCACGAAAGTAAAGTTCCTGTGTATGAAAGGTCACAAAACGTCTAGGGAGTCACAACCATTGGTCAACAATAAACCTGCAGGTAATTTGATTGATTGATTGATTGTTGGTTGCTTAACGTCCAGTAGCAAATATTTCATGCATATTCAGGACGAGAACAAGTTAACAATAAATACAATAGGTAGGTTGTTATAATAGAGGATGATGGTCGGGGAAATTTGGACTGCCACTGGAAAATGAGGGTATATTGGATAAAGACAGAAATTTTGCCCTACAACAGGCCACCTACGGACACCTCAAAAGAGTTGTTGCAAGGGTTCTTAACGTGCAAAGAGCGTGGCACTCTCTTTACACGAGGCATCGGATTTAACGTCCCCCTTCTGACCGGACGTGACTGCGTACTTGATACATCCCGCACAGCCAAACGGACGCCCCACTTCGGCAAGCGTGTTACTGCCGGTCGGGAGAAGACCAAGTGACCATATTTCTATACCCCAGTCACCCTTGGGGGTGCAGGTAATTTGATGGTGGTTACAGCTGTTATCCTGTCTGGTGAAACCTTTTTAAGACTATATCTGACTTTGACGAAATACTTTCCCTAAAGTTTATTGGATCAACCCAATTTTACAGTTTACATAAAGACGTCGCCATTCCTGCCATTGACCGCTATTACACCATGCAAAGAGACGTCATTCTGCAACAACTACATGGTAAACAGCTCATCCTTGGTGGAGATTGACGCTGTGACAGTCCGGGCCTTTCAGCCAAGTAGTGTACATATACGTTCATGGCCTCATACCAGACTTCAGTTTAGTTCAAGTCTCCGAGACCACATCATCAAGCAAGATGGAACTAATAGGATTTCAGCGGTCCCTTACACGCATTGAGGCTACAGATCTTACCGTTGGAGTCGTGGTTACAGACAAACATGTCCAGATCCGCAAAGACATGGCAAACGATCACAGTGATAAGAAACAGTTTGACGTTTAGCATCGTTTAAAGTCGATTAAGATTCACTAGTGACACAGTTATTTCTATATGTTCCGGATCATATGAGTATGAGTATTGGAACCATAGGCATATGGTCATTACCATACTCTGTATTTAAGTGTACTCTTAATACTTAACTCTTCATACGGTATGACCCTTCTGGTTATCACGTCATTAAAAGGACGATTTCAAAGGTTATTTTATTATATCATAATTATAAAAAGATAAACTAAGTGTCGGTTGGTGAATGGATTGATTGATTGTTGGTTGTTTAACGTCCAGTGGCAAATATTTCATGCATATTCAGGACGAGAACAAGTTCACAATAAATACAATAGGTAGGTTGATACAATAGAGGCCATCTGGAATGATGGTCGGGGAAATTTGGACTGCCACTGGAAAATGAGGGTATATTGGATAGTGACAGAAATTTTGCCTTGCAACAGGTCACCTACGGACTCCCCAAAGAGTTGTTACAATGGTTCCTAACGTACAAAGAGCGTGGCACTCTCTTTACACGAGCCATCGGATTTAACGTCCCCCTTCTGACCGGACGTGACTGCGAACTTGATACATCCCGCACAGCCAAACGGAAGCCAAACTTCGGCAAGCGTTTTACTGCCGGTTGGGAGAAGACCAAGTGACCATATTTCTATACCCCAGTCACCGTTGGGGTGTTAGTGTATGGAAAGATATACCATACACTATCCTATTTAGCACATATTTACAACTTGAGTAATCCTGAAATTGTTCTATTGATTTGTTTTGGCTGACTAGAAGTAGCTCATTTTCGTAGTTTTGTAAATCTGCTCACTAGTATCATTGTAAAATATGTGATTTCAAAAGACCCTTGACTCCAGAATGAAAAGATTGTAGCTGCTGTCGTAAGTCTGTTTATTGATATAAAGCCGTGTTTTACTTTACATGGTACGATGACAAATTATTAACTGACCAAAAGAAGGCAATACTTAAATTGCAGAAAAGCTTTACATTCTTGAATACATTTTTCAATTTCACATAAACTAAAACTATAATAAATTTTAAAACAGTTACATAGTTTGCTGTGGCGGATCCAAAAGGGGGAGGGAACTTGGGGTGGTGGAATACGCTTTTTTTGTGACGATCAATGCTTTTGAATGAGGACATACAGTTTAACCCCTTTTTATCTTGGGTTGGAACCCCTTTTAAAAATGGATGGATCTGCCCCTGGTATTATTATTTACAGTGCTTATATAGCGCTTATCTAAATAAACATTTACTCTAAGCGCTATGCACCCATAGGTAGTCTAGTGGATAGTGCACATGCATAAAATATATGTCACTGTACATTAAGCAATCAATAATCAATCAATTCATGACGAAATAGATCAAATTGCTTTAATTTCCCTTCACAAGGTTTCATGGTATGTACTATAAAAATTTTAAGACAAACTCAAGCAATTTCAATGGACGAAAAGTAAGTGTGTGCTAAATAAAAAAAAAGCAGTTTCACACGGTTCAGGTTACCCACTAGTCACAACTATAATAAACACTTTTTATACCTATGGTCATTACCGATTGGTTATGACGAGTGAATGGCAATATGTTGAATTCAGAAGATAACTTCTAAACATATCTTAATGGTACAAAAGAAGTCAACTGTGTCCATAACTGACGAAAAAAAGGTCGACAGAAAGAACTTTAATAATTGACCCTAGAGAAGGAAAGAAAACTAATACACCTAGATCTATACAATACGTGAAAGACAAGAGAGTTTCAACATGTAAGTCATATTATACGATATTGGAGATCTAGAGCTTCTTAAAAGCACTGTACACATTGGGATGGTCCATGGACCTCGGAATCACTGCACGCAGCTGCTAAGAAGACTAACATTTCACTTGCAGGCAAAAGGTGTAACGGCAAAGAATCGTGTACAGCGTATGATCCAAATACTCATATGGTCCGGAACATATATATATAGAAAACATGGTTTGATTGTCAATGATACATCTATAATACTAAAATTACGAGGTCCAATTTGTCAGCCGTCATCACGTAAAAACGACGAATCACAGAATTCAACTTTCTATATAACTAATATAGTATAAAGGTGTAGATTGAAAATTGCACCACTCCAGGCCCTTTTGTTTTCCACGTAATTAATATTGCCAATAATGAAGAAGTTCCGGGTCGAGTCCGCTACCGATACCAATAGTATGTTCACCTGTTTCCTATTACCTTATCTGTACGTTCCGCATCTGACAGGCGCACCACCAAACGTTGTATTCAGGATTAATATGCTATATACACGGGTCATAACCACAGGGTTGACACTACTAAATTGTCAAATTGTTACCTATTGTAGTATTTTAATCAGTTAGACTTTTTAAGATAACAATACGAATACTAAAAATCTGGACTAAAAATAAGGCGTATAGGTACAGTTTTCAATTTGTTAGTGGGCATGACGTAAAACAGCGAGGCAAAGAATTCAACTTTACTTATAACTTATATAGGACAATGCTGTTGATTAAAAAATACTCCATTCCAGGACCTTTTGTTTTCCAAATAATTAATATTACCAATAATTGATAAGTTCCAGTTCGACGGGTTCAAACAGAAAGACTTGAAAGCAGAGAAAAACTGTGTATCTTATAATCGGCATGACTTTAACAGATGACAATACTAATACTAAAATAAGGCTTGCGCATAGTTATATACTTTAATTCAATCACGGACCCGTGATATCACGGGTGTGTTCTAGTCTCTCTAATAAAGACCAAATGTTCTTTTTTTATAATAAATGTAGCTGACTAATGTTATTTTCTTTTTTCTTTTCTTGCAGTCATCAACTTCTAACACAGTCAACTGGAGGTGTAGTGTATGCAACAAGAAAGTATTGTGCAAAACGACTGTGATGCAGAGGTAACAACTTCGTCGTAGGAGCAACAGACCATATTCACGCAAGTGATCTAGGCATAACAAAAAGAACCAAGATACCGAGTTTGGGTAATGAAACATATAAATGATTTTTAATATTTTGTAATTGTGTAAAAAAATAATTAAAAACTTGAGTTAACTAAGATAATTTTGAATGTGTATTATGTATTATATAATATGAAATGAGACACAATTAATGAATGAAACTGCTTTTCTTTGTTATGAAGTTCTTTTACGTATTCTTTTTTTTTCGTAGTAATTGATTAATTCAATAATTTCAGGTTTTAACAGAAGCATCTAGACATGTCTACAAATCAGCCAGTGATGTCATAGGTGAACATATGCGTGAGCTTATTACTGAAGATGACTTCAACTTACCAAAGCCAGACAACCTCACCATAATGAAGTTGGATGCGACTGTCATACAAGTTAGGGGTTAAGCTAGCTATAAAACAATATATAATCAATTATTTTCTAAATAAGGACATGCCTGTACCAAGTGATTCTTGTCATTTATATTTTGATATGAGCGTCGCTGATGAGTCTTATGTAGACGAAACGTGCGTCTGGCGTACTAAATTATAATCCTGGTAACTTTGATAACTATTTGTGAATTTACTTATTATTCAACTTTCTAATTCTGACTGTACGTGGCTGCGTACTTGAACATACAGCACAGCCAAACGGACGCCTATTGTCGGCAAGCGTATGAATGCTAATCGGATGAAAACCAACAGTAACTATATTTCTTTCCCCTTGTCACTCTTGTGGCTTTTTGGGACTGATTCATGCTTATCAGGGAGATCGACAGAAAAACTACCATGGCGATCACAATCCAGTTCCATGTCCATACAAAATAGGCTTCCATCATCATGTAAAGTTCAAAGAAAGACTACTCGAATCCCTTGTAAATCTGTTCAGATAATGATAATATTTGAATAGATGAAACAGCTCTTAGGACGCTTATTAGTGTACACAATCATTCTCTTTATGTATCTTGTTTGTTTCTTTGTTTAAATTACAAATAAGAAAATGGCATATTCTCATTTCTATTTGACAGTTATCATATAAGATCATGTAACATATGTTATGAAATCCTTCATTTCAAAAGTACAGATTTTCACTAAAACCAACGTGAGTTGTTTTAAATCTTACAACATGCAATGCAACATTTTTACTTATTTAGACTTCATATTGGTAAGCCAGTAACTGACAAGATAATTTCGATAAGGAACAAGACGAAACGGGATTGAAAACAGTGAAAAACGGAACAAAAAAAAAACCATTTAGACGGCAACAAGACCACACATAGAAACTATTAGGCGATATATTTCAATAAATCATATCTATATATGTTTTAGGAACCGATGGAAGTGGACCTGTTTGATACTTTATTGGACGACCAAAAAAGATTATTTTTATCGAAAAAACATCAAAGAGAACAAAAAGACAAAAAAAAGACAGAAACTAATATGGAAACCCAAAAGAAAATGTATGTGCAACGAGACATAAACAGTATATTCACAATATACTAGAGGCTCTAAAGAGCCTGTGTCGCTCACCTTGGTATATGTGAATTAAACAAAGGAAGAAGACAGTTCATGACAAAATTGTGTTTAGGTGATTGTGATGTGTTTGTACATCTTACTTTACTGAACATTCTTGCTGCTTACAATTATCTTTATCTATAATGCACTTGTTCGTGTAGTTTCAGTGGAAAATGTTAGTAAAAATTTACAAATTTTATGAAAATTGTTAAACATTGATTATAAAGGACAATAACTTCTTAGGGGGTCAATTGACCATTTTGGTCATTTTGACTTATTTTTGAGTCTTAAATTGCTGTACATTATTGCTGTTTGCAGTTGATCTCTATGTTAATCTATAATAATATTCAAGATAATAACCCAAAACAGCAAAATTACCAATTTAGGGGCAGCAACCTAACAACAAGTTGTCCGATTCATCTAAAAATTTTAGGGCAGATAGATCTTGACCAGATAAACAATTTTACCCCTTGTCAGATTTGCTCTAAACGCTTTGGTTTTTGAGTTATAAGCCAAAAACGGCATTTCACCCCTATGTTCTATTTTTAGCCGTAGCGGTCATCTTGGTTGGTTTGCCCGGTCACAAAACACAATTTTGAAACTAGATATCCTAATAATGATTCTGGCTATGTTTGGTAAAATTTGGCCCAGTAGTTTCAGAGGTGAAGATTTTTGTAAAAGTTAACTCAGATTTACGAAAAATGATTAAAAATTGACTATAAAGGGCAATAACTCCTAAAAGGGTCAACTGACCATTTTGATCATGTTGACTTATTTGTAAATCTTACTTTGCTGAACATTGTTGCTATTTACAGTTTATCTCCATCTATAATAATATTCAAGATATTAACCAAAAACAGTAAAATTTCCTTAAAATTACCAATTTAGGGCAGCAACCCAACAATGGGTTGTCTGATTCATCTGAAAATTTCAGGGCAGATAGATCTTAACCCGATAAACAATTTTACCCCTGTCAGATTTGCTCTAAATGCTTTGGTTTTTGATTGATTGATTGTTGGTTGCTTTACGCCGCATTAGCACAAAAAGGCTATATCGCGGCGAGAGCTAATTCGAATATTTTTACAATTTAAAGCATATTTTTAAAATAAGACAAAAAGTCCTTCAATATACTAAAATTCTTGACTAAAGCAAATTGAGTATATACAAATAAAAATCAACAGTAAAATAACGTGAGAAAAATTAAAATCGATTTAAATATAAAAAGCAACAATATTTGTAAATGGAACATTATTAAATAAATCATACATATTATTGACATTGAAATGCTTCTTACGAATATCAGCAAAGTCAATACAATTAATTAAAACATGTTTAATAGTATACTTGCAGTTGCAAGGAACACATTGTGGTTCATCTTCATTTTTTAAAAGATACTCGTGTGTTATTCTAGTATGACCAATACGACATCTAGTAATAACACACTGATCTTTTCTGCACATAATATTATTAAAAGGTTTGCCTAAATTAGGTTTAATTTCATGCAATTTATTATCATCTTTTTTACTCCATTTATTTTTCAATATATTAAAAACATATTCTCTAATATTAGATTTAAAATCAGTATATGGTATATCACAGTTAGATAGAGGATCACCCAGGGCATTCTTTGCCTCAAGGTCTACAGCTGTGTTTCCAAGGATTCCAACATGACTCGGAACCCATAGAAATATTATTTCTTTCAGAAGAATTTTTAAATTCCTCATTACATATAAAATTTTCAGGATTGTTGGGTTTTTAATTTTAGTATTTCGTATAGCTTGTAAGCATGAAAGTGAATCCGAACATATAATAAATTTGGATTTATCTGAAGAAGCAATAAATTTCAAAGCCAAAATTATTGCTTCTGCTTCAGCAGTAAAGATGGATGCATCAGATGGCAAACGGAGAGTTGCAACTCTGTCCCTGAAGACAGCAGCAGATGCAACTCTATCACCATCTTTTGATCCATCAGTATAGACAGTTGAAAAATCTAGATAATCGGCTTTAATTTCAGCATAGTGTTGCTGAATTAAAAGAGGATTTGTTTTATTTTTATTGTGTTCACGGAGATCAAATATCATTTTTGGTTTGGGAAGTTCCCATGGAGGACATTTGCAAGTTTTAACTTGAGCAACAGATTTTAAATCAAAAGAAGCTAAATGTGGTTTTAAACGTATACCTAACGGAGGAATTTTATTTTCATGTTTTGCAAAAATATCTGCATAAATCGGATTAAAAACACAGCTGTAGGCAGGATTATCTGAATAGGCTTTTAGTTTGACAGCATATTGAAGTCCAAGCTTCAAACGTCCGTCAGAGAGTGAGTGCTCATCAGCCTCTACATACAGACTCTCAACTGGTGAGGTTTTAAATGCGCCAAGACAGAGACGCAAACCTTGGTGATGCACAGCATCGAGAATCTGTATGTAGGACTTTCTTGCAGAGCCATACACAATAGAGCCATAATCTAGTTTAGATCTAACTAGAGATCTATATAAATTGAGTAAAATGTTGCGATCAGCACCCCAGTCGGTGTTGCCGACAACTTTTAAAATATCTCAAGCTTTTAAACATCTCGCTTTTAACATTTTGATATGGGGTAGAAAGGTTAACTTTTTATCGAAAAGTAAACCAAGAAATTTGTTTTTAAAAGAGGTTTTAAATGCGCCAAGACAGAGACGCAAACCTTGGTGATGCACAGCATCGGAAATGGTGAGAGGAACAATCATTAATCAAGTGGTGGTCACTTGCAGTGTCTCTAAATCTGTCTTTCTAATATCCAGATGAATGTATAATAATGATTAATAAATCAGAATTAGACAATGCGCAGCCTCCTCAGTGACGTGTAACATTGGAGTGGGACAAAAGAAGGCGTACATCGAAAGTTATTTCCAGAAAGAGGGGGTTTGTCTGGACTGGGATGCCATAGAGAAAAACCGAGGACTGTGGCCAAGCTTTGTATCAATTCGTTCTGGTGCAAATTCGGCCAAAGACTGAACTTGACACAAGTGATGTTTTTTTACGATAACCAGATGGATGAATTTTTTCAGATACTTACCGATCCAACGAAACAAGTTTTAAATTTTTAAATCGTCCAGGTATCTTGGATTCACGTTAACGACTTCATTGACGAATATCTTCTTGGCCACTTTCACGAACGAAGAACAAAAGTTTACAATAAATACAATAGGTCGGTTTTGTTATAATAGATGCAATTTGTGATGATGGTGTGAGTCAGGGCATCCTTGTACTATGGACACATTCTTGTTTATGCTTCATTTTATGCTGATTTGACAGCTATTCTGACCCTGTAACAACATGAACTTACCATCAATATAAATTTATCTTTATTTTTGTATTTTTATTTTGGAGGTTACTTTATATTGTTTTTTCTTTGGTAACAGACATTCAATCTAAGGATGTACTGAGGTGAGGTAGGGATTTGTGTGGGTATATAAACTCCTGTTTTCCCCTTATGATATAGCAGCGTGTGGCGGATCCAGAGGTTTTCATAAGGGGGGGTACATTTTTTAAAACTCAAATATCACAAAAAGGAGCCCCATAACCCATAAATATTAGTAGTTATAAACTGCCTGTTCCAGAACAAAAGAATTTTTTCCAGAACAAAAGAATCCACCCAAATCCACCCTATATTTAAACTGCCTGTTCCAGAACAAAAGAATTCACCCTACCTTTAAAATATATATATATACAGTTCTTTATTTCACTCATAAATTATTGATATATAAAAGATATCACTTTGAAATCTAAATCATTTGACAAATTTCTACCAATACAACATGTCGCTTCCAAACATAGAGTCTATTGAATATATGCCTGAAAATATAAAATTTTGGGACAAATCTTTATCATCAAGTTTATCTAACTTATATCAACACTTCAACATTCATATAAGTATCTTAAAATGGATTGGTGCCATATCTATATTAGTATTAACAGCATCTACTCTTACTGTTTCTACTAATTTATATAATTTTGAAAAATCTCTACCTAACTCACCTAATGACATAAATGTCAATAATTTGCCAAGTTTTAATGACACCATATGTAGGTATATGAAATTGTTTAGACTTCCTGGTGAATATTTTGTAACTGTCTGCAAAAATGACAACAATATTCATCTAGATATTAGACAGCTGCTTAATAACAAACCAACAATCAAAGGAGTTACTCTAACAATTGACCAATGGAAATATTTACAATCTATAAGACAATATATCAATAGAGCCACTGAAGAAGCAAGACATCAATAGAAATATTACATCCATAGTTCATGCAGGTAAACATGTAATAGTTTTTTTTGTTTGTTTTGTATTTATTTTTCTACATGTTCAAAGCTATAGAAGAGTATCAATAGCATACACTTTGCATAAGAAATATTATATAACATTGAATGAATGCCAACAGTTATTTATCTAGCATCATTTTAGGTACTACTTTCACAACATCAAAGAACCTTGATCAAATTATGTTCTTTTAAGAGATAACAGTAGTACATTAGTATTTATTTACTAACTTTTGCTTCACACTGGAAACAAGCACTCTTTTATTTACCAATAACTAACACTTTAAAATATGATTAAAGTGTGAGGATTATAATAAACCAATTGCATCACTTAACAGGAAACTCTCTAAAATTCAACACCTTTATACATTAGCAAAGAAAAGACTAATCAACCTTACTTTTATTTTCAGTAACTTTTTTTCTTTCATCAAAATAACAAATAACAAAAGTAATTTTATTTTATTTTAACAACATGAAAACATATATACATAACAACTCATTTTAGCACCATATATTATATCTTTTTGAGAACACTTTACTCAAATATAAATAATAATAATATTTTTCTTTGCACTCCATAAAACAGTTTTAAAATCAGCACCAAATGTTTTTGCATCATTTTCATTTTTATATAACATTAATAATCACTCAAAAAAAATCTTCAACCTTTGAGAAATATAAATTTTGTAAATAAAAACTTTACTTGAAAATACTTCGTATAATAAATATAACATAATCTGGATTAAACCAGTAAAACACATTGTATAAGACAAAACTATATTGAACTTCTAAAAAATCTAAGAGATTATTAAAGATGATATTATAATAATGTTATAACATATAAATGATTTGATTTCAAAAAGTTAAAATCTCATTTAAAAACCTGAGGAATATATTTTATGTATGAATTTTCATCTTTGGTTTTTGAGTTATATGCCAAAAACTGCATTTTACCCCTATGTTCTATTTTTAGCCATGGCGGCCATCTTGGTTGTTTGGCCGTGTAATAAAAAACATTTTTAGCTCACCTGACCCGAAGGGCCAATTGAGCTTTTCTCATCACTTGGTGTCCGTCGTCGTTAACTTTTACAAAAATCTTCTCCTCTGAAACTACTGGGCTAAATGAAACCAAACTTGGCCACAATCATCATTGGGGTATCTTGTTTAAAAAATGTGTGGCGTGACCCGCCAAACCAACCAAGATGACCGCCATGGCTAAAAATAGAACATAGGGGTAAAATGCAGTTTTTGGCTTGTAACTCAAAAACCAAAGCATTTAGAGGAAATCTGACAGGGGGTAACATTGTTTATCAGGTCAAGATTTATCTGCCCTGACATTTTCAGATAAATCGGACATCCCGTTGTTGGGTTGCTGCCCCTGAATTGGTAATTTTAGGGAAATTTTGCTGTTTTTGGTTATTATCTTGAATATTATTATAGATAGAGATAAACTGTAAACAGCAATAATGTTCAGCAAAGTAAGATTTACAAATAAGTTAACATGACCAAAATGGTCAGTTGACCCCTTTAGGAGTTATTGTCCGTTAAATGTTGTAACTAAAAACAAATACAATCTAGAATATTTTAAATACATGAATAATAAATGAAATGTGTTATTATTAATAGAAACTATATATAGATGAGACAAGGAGGTGTTTTATTTTTAAACAAACTAATTGAGAAAAGAAGGAAAATAATATCAAGAATTCTCAGTGAGAAAGATTTTTTTATTCATTTTTAACTATCCTTATCTCAACTGGTTAGCGGTTTGTTAATATTTCTTCTTTCTTGCAATATGTTGTGTAGAGTATTTCCTGTAAAAAAAGAGTCTGTCCCTGTAAGTTTCTGTTACTTTAAAAGTGACTAGCAAAAATAGAAAAAAAAATATTTAAACCAAGTAGTCTAATATTCCGTATTCTATTTGGGCTTGGGCAAAATGTGGATGGGAAGGATACCGAAACAAAATTTTTTGCCAATCACATCCTCCCAGCCCTTGTCGAATTATCACATAATGGGAATTGTACACCTGTTAAAAAAGATTTATTAACAGTCATTTAAGTAAATGTTTAATATCATTTTCAGACACCAACACCTGGAAATGTGATTTTGACCGGAAGTCCTCCGTCATCATGGTCATCAGACGAGAAACAGCCACCATCAGACACCGAAACATTGACCCCCCTCAAATACAGGTAGCTGTACCTGCTCCACTAGTCCCCTCGCAGTACCAGCACCAACACTCCCCCAACTGCACTACCAAACCACATTTTACCAGACTACCACAGTATCTACAGATTGCTTGATGTAATGATATCAGGTCAATCAAGACTGTTCAACATGATGTCAAACTTTGAAAAGAGACTCCTGACAATGGAAACAAAACAAGACAAGCTACCCGCCGAAAAAGATAAGTTAGAACAGATGCTAACAACACCAGGAGTTCTAGCAATTGCGACAAACGACAACACTGATGACGAAAACTCTACCCGAGAAGACATGATTATTTCAGCAGACATACTGTGTATTAAGGAGTCCTCAAAGAGTTGTTGCAAGGGTTCTTAACGTGCAAAGAGCGTGGCACTGTCTTTACACGAGGCATCGGATTTAACGTCCCCCTTCTGACCGGACGTGACTGCGAACTTGATACATCCTGCACAGCGAAACGGACGCCCCACTTCGGCAAGCGTTTTACTGCCGGTCGGGAGAAGACCAAGTGACCATATTTCTATACCCCAGTCACCCTTGGGGATCAAACAAGAAAACGATAATAAAAAAAAATACTACTTAATAATACTATATTCTTTTCTCTGATTTGCCTAGCAAATAATATAAACATTAAAGCCTTCTAACTATATAATGCAGTTCATAGGGAATTATATTATGTCAGTTAAAAAATATATGGAACTATATAGCTTTAATTGTCCTGCCGACTCTGAATGAAGCTATTTTTATTTATTATCCCGCATAGTGCCTCAATAGTTTTACCTGGAAAGGGAATTAACCCATATTTCTAAATTACAAACCAACAGAAATTCTAGACTGTCGATAATAGAACTTTATCCTCGAGTGATTATCAGTGTGAAGAGAATATTACTCATGATAGTTTTCTTCGTGATGAAATTGAATAAAAAATAATTGTTAACCACCGATATCAAAGTTGTAAAATAGGAAGACACTTCTACGGAGCGCCAATTTTATAATTCCAATGAGAAAATATTTCATGTGGTTTGTAACTTCGTGAACGTTCACGGCTATCTTTATTCTCCTTTCTTAGACGAAACATACCATCTTTACCAGGGTCGCGCCTTGCTCATGTAGAACAGATCAACATATATCCAACATGATTTACGGAAAAAATATTCTAGATTTTGGAAAAGTATGGATCCCCGCGTTATTTTTTAGAAATAACACTTATTTTTGGCAAAAACATTAAAAAAGTGTCGTGAATATTAACAATTTCCTACCTTATTCTACAATTTTACTCGAGATACTTACAAAATCAGATTCCTGGTTTATTTCTGCATTTGTGTGTCAATTTTCGTTGTCTGTTTACCTTTCTATAAAAAGCGCAAGGAACGGACAGGGTTAGCATCTGTCTTGTCTCGATAGTTGAAAACTGACGTTTACGGCAACTCTTATCGTAGTTCAAAGATTTACTGCAAGCTATAATATACTTTGAAATATAAGATTAATACTGAATTTAAAAGCGCAGATACGAAAAATGCATTGCGGCAGATATATGTTTTTAACGTGACGTTCCAACAGAGTCCCTACTCAGAGACTGTCCCCCATACTCTGAGACTGTTCCTCCATACTCTGAGATTGCCCCCCCCCCCCATACTCAGAGACTGATCAGCAGGAGTAACAGGACCAGTAACCTGGAGGGAGAAAAATGAACAATTTGACAAATAAATTAAAGAATAATTATATAAAATTTGTGGACTCGTCATAATATGAATGAAAATCTGAATAAATAATAACATCTTGATTCTTCTCAGTATTTTTTTCTAGGTAAAATAATATTTGTTTCAGGGCATACAAAACTGGTTATTTTTATGGTTTACCCGAAATTTGTTGATTTCTGTTACAATATACAATACACAAATCCTTAAAAGTATTTCACCGTCAAATTTGTGAAAATGGCTTCGAACTATTCATTCAGCCCAAAGACCAGCTTTAAGGGAAACCTTGAAATGAGGACGGGTTTTGGATATCAAAAAGTCATTGTGTTAGCTTGTGTAAAAGGTAGTTTTTTCCTGAACCTATACAATAACTCAAAGGCCAATCCAGGAAGATGTTCGATCAGTTACTCAGAATTGGAGGAGCTTATATCCATGATAGTTAAATTTTCTATTATATATTCTAATTGTATATTAAATTAATGAATGATAATAATTCTTACCAATAAAGGTTACTAATGATGTCAAGATCCAAACACCAGTTACCTTAAATAGATAAATCTAAATAGTTTAAACATTTTTAAATTGATAATATACACACTAAACGTAAACCACATAAGTGAAGAATGTTAATTATTTACAAGAACTAATCAATAGTTTAATTCAATTATGATTATTAAAAATCAGAGAAATGAAATAAATCTCAATAACAATTACAAAACATTTAATATTGTTCATTAACTTTTCAAATATGATGTTAATATTTTATTACTTTCTTTCAGAAGAAACACAGCTCAACATATATGATGCTTGTATTATAGAGAGATTTTCATTATATATACTTCAAAGTTTGAAGTATAAGGTAATCATAGTTTAGTTGCACTTGTCCAGATAAATGACCATGTATAAAATTTTATTGACCATGTACAAATTTAGCCAGTGGGGTTTATGATGTGAATAAACACTACATTCAGATAACTGAATGACCATGTTACATAAACACCATGACACATGTTACTTTTAAGTGTATTGGGGGAGTTAAGACTTTTAATAAGGGTAATTCATCGGTCACTTCAAAGTTGCAAAAGTTAAGTACCGACATTTATGACTTTATTTGAATAATGGGATAATTTCTCATATATAAACAAGTTTGTTCAGTTGGTGTACTATCTGTAAATTCCAGCTGAACAGAACTTTGTGTTTTTATTTTAAAGGTTAGTAAACTTTACACATTTTTGGTAACGACTTAATCAATTTAATTGAGAACGAATCTGTGGTTAAAAGTAAATTTTTAAACTGTAATTCGAAAATAGAAACAATGTACTCGTTTAACTTTATCAATTTAACGGAAAACTTAAATTGTTCAATATCATTTGATTTATTTACAACTTTATTGTATTTGTTAATTATTACTATTTCAATTTGTATTTTTAATTTGATGTTTAGTCTTGTATTATAATAATTAAAATAGATCTGTAAATTCCAGCTGAACAGAACTTTATGTTTTTATTTTAAAGGTACTATTTCTGAAACCCTTGTGGTATGATCCAGTCCTAAACACGAACAGCATAAAAAGTACTGGTTATCTAAACATACAAAGTTTCATCCAACCTCTGGCTAAACCAAGTCGAGTTAGTCAAACCCCAAAAACAACACCAAAACCAACTATAAAAAGTGCTGGAGTCCAACTATAAAAAGTGGTGGAGGAAAAGAAACGATTTCCGGTGGATGAAGCTTAAAAGTAGCAGAAAATCCAAAACAACAAAGAAGATAATATTTAGCGTACGAGTGTTCTTGACATTGGAAAAGAAAGATTTGTGGAAAATATATTTTGAAGACGAACGGCGAAAAAAAAGGAGAATGGAGAACGGAGAAAGTATAACAAAGAATGGTGAAAGGAGAACAGAGACAGGAGAACGGAGAAAGGAGTACGGAGAAGGATGGCCCAGGACGGAACATAATTTCGGACTTGTATTATAAACAATGGATTTTAAATTTAACTGTTGTTTCACGATATGTGTATGCATAGTATGTTCTATGGTAAAAATATTGTAGTTATAAATAGCAAGTAGGTTAACATTAATATAAGAATTATTTTGAATAGCAAACAAAAAGTTAAAGTCAAAATTAAGGTAGATAAATAAGCGATTAGGTGAAAAAAAGATAGAAGATAAATTTAAGTGTGTTTAAAAATATATGTAGGAATAAGGCTAAATTGAAAATTGAGTCATTGATAAAGGTAATTTTGAAAGGAATCTCTAAATTGAAATAAACGGAATACTAGTATGAATTATGATATATAAGTGCTGAAACAGCTTCATTTAAAGTGTTGATAAAAAATCATTTAATTTTGAAAACTGTCAATGGCAAATAAGATACTAAATAATGATAATTGATGTAAAAGATAATAAAAAAAAAGAAATATGAGATGACCAGAAAATATTGTTAGTTTACTCAATAGCAAAAAAAAAAAAAAAAAAAACCCAGAAAGTAACTTAGAGTAACTATATTAAAATGTAATATGTCTCAGAAGCTAAAGTTCAGGCGGTTCAAATTCATTAAACGTAAAAAGGAAAGAAAGAAATATCCTTGTTTATACGAAAGCTTTTAAATAATGCCTTCAACTTTAACCTTTAAAAGATAAAAGTACATTAAAAAAATCAAATCTATAAGAAGAGGTTGGTTGTTTAAGGACTTCAAAACTTGATATTATGTAGAATAAAATGTCTACATTAAAAAATGTCGAGATAAGGTACAGTGTCCTATAAGGAACAAATATAGATTAATAGATAAATAGTAATTTTAAGAGAAATGCACGAAAAACATGAATTATAAACTTGGTTGATTGTTAAAGTGTTTAATGGTTCTAAAGCGATTTCGATAAAAATGTTGAGTAAAACATGTGTTTTATGGTTCCTGTGTGCAAGAATTTAATGTTAGTTTAATCATAAGAATTTAATTTTGCTGATCACGTAATTAAATTATTGTTAAATATGTTGACCTAGCTAGTCTTCATGTAAAACCTTGATTGTAGCAAACATAATATTATTCTAGCATAGGCAAATCCTTATCCATGTAATGCAAAATCTTAACTGTAATCAGAGGTTTTTAGTAAACTAACCATGGTAAAACAGACAACATATTTGACTAAAGTGATATAATATAAAATGAGCTTATGTCTTGCAGTAGTTCTGCAGTCGGAGCAAAATACCCAGGAAAATGAGCATACTCCAAAGAGAGAGTAAATGACTCGGGTATGTTTGGAGTTCGAGCAGACTACCAAGAAAAGAGGGCTTACCACAAAAGTAATACAGAAACGATAATGAAATAATATTGATTAAAAAAAAAACACCAACGCTCTTATGAAAAAGAATAAAGATATTTGTAAATGAAAAATATTTAAGACTCAAATCGGGTTGAGTTTTTATTTTTTATATAAAAAAAAGAATAAACTACAAATAAAATACTACATGTAAATGGTCATATAAAGTCATGCATAAGAACAATTAAAACGCAATCAGTCATCTAATACATATAACATCAAAAGATATAAGCCTTATTCCATATGTTTCGAAGAACAATCTTTTGAATTTGTTTTTTTAGAATGAAACATATAGTTTTCTTTTATATGCTTAATTTTTTTTATTCCTACATAATAATCTCAATTATTTGTGTTGTTGATTTTTTTCCCTAAAATTTTGGAGCTCCAAAATTATATGGAGTGGGGGAGTATTATTATAGAGAGATTTTCATTAAATATACTTCAAAGTTTGAAGTATAATGTAATCATAGTTTAGTTGCACTTGTCCAGATAAATGACGATGTATAAAATTTTATTGACCATGTACAAATTTAGCCAGTGGGGTTTATGATGTGAATAAACACTACATTCAGATAACTGAATGACCATGTTACATAAACACCATGACACATGTTACTTTTAAGTGTATTGGGGGAGTTAAGACTTTTAATAAGGGTAATTCATCGGTCACTTCAAAGTTGCAAAAGTTAAGTACCGACATTTATGACTTTATTTGAATAATGGGATAATTTCTCATATATAAACAAGTTTGTTCAGTTGGTGTACTATCTGTAAATTCCAGCTGAACAGAACTTTGTGTTTTTATTTTAAAGGTTAGTAAACTTTACACATTTTTGGTAACGACTTAATCAATTTAATTGAGAAAGAATCTGT
Source organism: Mytilus galloprovincialis (assembly GCA_037788925.1). Taxonomy (NCBI): domain Eukaryota; kingdom Metazoa; phylum Mollusca; class Bivalvia; order Mytilida; family Mytilidae; genus Mytilus; species Mytilus galloprovincialis. The sequence continues at coordinate 54,979,687 of CM075338.1, read as the reverse complement.
GGTTAAAAGTAAATTTTTAAACTGTAATCCGAAAATAGAAACAATGTACTCGTTTAACTTTATCAATTTAACGAAAAACTTAAATTGTTCAATATCATTTGATTTATTTACAACTTTATTGTATTTGTTAATTATTACTATTTCAATTTGTATTTTTAATTTGATGTTTAGTTTTGTATTATAATAATTAAAATAGATCTGTAAATTCCAGCTGAACAGAACTTTGTGTTTTTATTTTAAAGGTACTATTTCTGAAACCCTTGTGGTATGATCCAGTCCTAAACACGAACAGCATAAAAAGTACTGGTTATCTAAATATACAAAGTTTCATCCAACCTCTGGCTAAACCAAGTCGAGTTAGTCAAACCCCAAAAACAACACCAAAACCAGCTATAAAAAGTGCTGGAGTCCAACTATAAAACTTGCACAGACATGGGTGACAAATTTAATGGAAGAAGGATTACCTGATCAGGATCAAATGCTTTAGCTGGATCATGTGAATGATCCACTGAATCAGGATGTGTCTCCGGAATTGATGAATATGCAGATGCTTTTACAGAGGGCTGAGGAACAGATGATTATAATTGTTCTTAATCATTACAATATAGATAATGAAACTGAATAGACTGAATCTCTTACATTTGTAATTATAACCAAAAGATGCGGTATGATTGCCAATGAGACAACTCTCCACGAGAGACCAAAATGACACAGAATTAACAACTTTAGGTAGCCATATGATCTTCAAGAATGAGCAAAGCCCATACGACATGGTCGGCTGTAAAAGGTCCCAACATGACAATGTAAAACAATTCAAACAAGAAAACTGATTGCATACTATATGATATTTTTACAATATACCAACTAACTCATTCTTATTTTGAATTCAGTTCAAGACTGGATAATGATAATAATAATTCATTGAAAAGTTATAATTTGAATGTATTTTTTAGGTATTCAGAAATAGCTGTTATTAATCACTTTGAAGACCTCCTGAAAAAGAAAATTGATGATCTGGCTGTAAAAACAATGTACCAGGCAGAATTAATGGAACGCAATAAAATTAGATTAAATAGTGACATTGTGTTTAAGAAGCAATTAAAATCCTGAAAAGGGGATTTAATGTCAGAAGAACTGAACAGTTGACATTGGAAAATGGACAAACCAGATATATGGAATTTAAACAATGAATTGTCTATGTTGTTGGATGTTTTTTTTAAATATCTAAAGACATTTGTCGTTGTATTCATTTTGTATAATACATTTGTGTAATAAAATGTATATATTTCATTATTTGATGTCTTTATATAAATAAAGTTATCTTGACAGGCTATATAAAGAGTTTTTATAAATTGTTAAACCTGTAAATAATATATATTTCATTTAACTTTATGACATGTAAAGGGGATTATTTGTAAAAAAAAAATAGACAGCGTAAAAATACACCAAAACATAAAAAAAATATATGCATACCTAATTTATTTTACAAATAATCACAAATAAATTACACTGTACAATATCTGAGAGAAAATATCATTTATACTTATACAGTTTTGCTACATGTATTAAACCATATCATCCTAAATGGTTCTGATTCAAAGCTGTATTAATATACTGTGTGATGAGTGCTAAGTAGTTCCACTATATCATAGTTAATGAAATGCCTTTAATAGTAGAATTATGGTTTAAAAATTGTCTGATGTCTATAACTGTTCTCTTGTTGTTTTATTCACGTAAAGTAAACACAAATTTACTAGGTAGATTTTAATGTTTAATAAAAGAGCACAATGACTGGTTGAAGTTTTGGTCAATTTTAATGTAGTCAGTCATATTTTTGTTATCCCCTTGTGGATAGGCTGGTACTCATGCGCTAATTGTCCGAACGTACTCCATCAGGACTGCACAGTTATGCCACTATACGATCACGTGTACGTGTGAGTTGTTGAACAGTCGAACAATTCAACTTAAAGACAGTTTGTGAACATTCGAACATTTGAACTTGAGAACCTTTCTTGACTTTGTAATTACATAATAAAATATATTTATTCAATACTGACTTCGTTACAAGTCGTTAATTTGGTGCCGTGACCAGGAACAATTCTGATGAAGAAGATGATATACCATTAATAGAATTATATAAAAAAAAATAATGGGGGAAGAAAATTTTCACAGAGAAAGATAATGTCATAAATAGTCAAATAAAAAATGATGATCAAGTCATAAAAGAAGAAGTAGAAAATTCGCTTTCCGATTATGACGTTTCTGACATTGATGATAACATGTCTAGCACTCATTCTTTGTAACATCTGAAATGTACGACATTGAAGATAACATGTCTGTAGATAGGGTTAAAATAAAAATATGTTCAGAAACCTACTGATATTGGTGCTAACGAAACAAAATTAGTATCTAAGGAACATGTACAAAATTTAGTGAGGGCTTTAATAGGTATTATGTAGGTATCCATTGGCTTTATAGGTAGTAGGAAGGATGCAAATCATTTAAGAATTTCTTAAACTTATAAAATATGTAATAAAACTAGTATTTATTCTCATTTTACAGAATGGCGGACAATGAAGAAAGCTTTGCCCAGCTAGAATCACTCTATTTGTGGAAAACATTACCTGATAATTTATGGTGGGACATATTTGTTAAATTTAAGATCAATTTTGTCCTGAAAATACTAGATCAAAAGAGAAGGGAACCTCTAATTAAGGCATTCCACGCTATACAGAAACTTATTAACCTGTCAGATCCAATTATAATCGACAATTATTGTGGTTTATCCACAAAATTCGCAGAAATAATTGGACACCGAAAACAATTCGCCGAAATACATAATTTATCCTATCGGTGGAGAACTTCAAAGCCATTGATCGAATCGCTTTGGGGTTTACCATCAAGAAGTGATTCTGAACAAAGCAAGGAAAATGCACCGGATACGCATTTTCGATCTGATCATTAAATTTGAGACTGTAAAGAAAAACCAACCTGTACTTTATTCAGGACTAGCATATGAATTTCAAAATAAATAAAGACAATATAAATAAAATATATTATGATAATCTATATCTGTATCCTTATTTTTAGAAAGAATCGGTGATGAAGTGGTGGTGGTTCTCACTTGTTCTTTTTGGCTTAACCAGCCAATTCATTGTCATGTTCCAGAAAATTAAGGAAATATCAACCACAAGGCCCAATTGGCTTATCACTTTTGTCGTAGACTTGGATCCTTTTGAAATGTTTCTTAATAAAATGCCCGAAACATGGAGTGTGATGGTAACAAATGCTTAGAGTGGGTCGATTTCGGATGTTTCGGTCATACGTTGCAGTTGTGTATCAAACCCGTGTTTGATTGATTGATTGTTGGTTGCTTTACGCCGCATTAGCACAAAAAGGCTATATCGCGGCGAGAGCTAATTCGAATATTTTTGCAATTTAAAGCATATTTTTAAAATAAGACAAAAAGTCCTTCAATTTACTAAAATTCTAGACTAAAGCAAATTGATTATTTACAAATAAAAATCAATATGAGTAAAATAACGTGATAAAAATTAAATACGACTCAAATATAATAACATTTTTATATTCTATAATAAATTCCAATTTCTTTTAAAAATGCAACAATATTTGTAAATGGAACATTATTAAATAAATCATACATATTATTGACCTTGAAATGCTTCTTACGAATATCAGCAAAGTCAATACAATTAATTAAAACATGTTTAATAGTATACTTGCAGTTGCAAGGTACACATTGTGGTTCATCTTCATTTTTTAAAAGATACTCGTGTGTTATTCTAGTATGACCAATACGACACTTAGAAATAATACACTGATCTTTTCTGCACATAAAATTATTAAAAGGTTTACCTATATTAGGTTTAATTTCATGTAATTTATTATCATCTTTTTTACTCCATTCATTTTTCAAAATATGAGAATGACCGTCGTTTGAGGAATACTATGATGCATCTGCTAGCCTTAGAGTAGAAATATTTGACGAAACTGTTGTTTTTTTTATAATTATTAGTGTTGTCCTTATAGAAATAATTTGATTACGTTGATTAATGAGTTTGTGTAACACTATGCAGTGATCGAAAGAATTGTAATTTTTAAATATAATTTGTAAAGTTTATAATGTATGTATAATTGTTAAACTATAAACGTGACTTTCTATATGTACATGTTTTGGCTTTAGGGATGTTCAAGTTTAGGACAATTGTTTTTTTCATTCAGCAACATGTGGTCATCGTGTTGTGGCCAGTTAATTACACTTTAATAGTTTGGCTTAATAAACCTAACGTTAAGTATAAGAGACCAAAAGTAATGGTCACTATTTAGAACCATTTTATTTGTGGCTTTGGGCTTTCTAAAAGTAAGTACCTATCATAAACAAAATTCTTTTTAAATTAAAGTCACGTTCGTAGTTGTATAAAAGAACTGTCCCTAACAAGACAGTTGAGATTGTAACTAGGCACTGAATAAAAATTAGTTCCTCTTTAGCCATTGGTTTTATAGTGCCACATATAGGATTGTTTTGGTTGCCGTGATCCAAGGATCTTTTTACTCTTGTCAGAAAAGGTAAGACACATTTTTGCATTTTAAAAACCGTTACTTTCTCACCATGGCTGAGCAAGAGGAACAACAATGTGGGGTAGCTTTCAAAAATTTTCACATCAATTACAAGGCTTATCAATAAAGTTAGGGGCTCAAGCGGTAAATCAAATTATTCCAACATTTTCGGGCGATCGGGCTGAATTTAAAAATTGTATGAAATCAATTAAGAAATATGCTATGTTGACAAACTTGGAACAAAACGATACGCAATTAGTAGCTTATCAGTCAAGCACAAGCTCGGTAAGCGATTTCATTCATAGATGGCTAAGGGACAACCCCAGGAGAACTTGGCCTTAGGTAAAAGAAAAACTGAGCTCAAGATTTGCTGAAGTGACCGACTCTCAGCATGCTTTCGAAATTTTAAATAAATTGAAACAAAAACCGACAGAAAATGTTCAGGTTTTTGCTGAACGTTTATTAACTTTGGCAGAAGAAGCGTTCAGGGGTCATGATGGGACTCAAGCGATAATTAAGTCGCAATTGATCATTTTTTCATAAATTGTTTATCTCAGGATACGCTTAAGATGAAAATTATGCGCAAAAACCCTGACATACTGCAACGTGCAGTAACAATTGCTATGACAGAACAAAACTTAAGAAAAAAGTTTCATTTAAGGAGGGGGAAATTAACTACTGACAAGACGGGGTATCCGGACAGACAAGAACCTATGGAAGTTGACCACTTCCGACCCGCACGTAGGTGTTATAATTGTAACAAAATTGGGCACCAATCTAAGGATTGTAGGGCTAGGACAATGCCGCGTCAAGTCGATGCTTATGATCAAAATGACAAAGATAAGGGTAGGCCTTTTATCAAACAAACCAAGAAAAGAAATAGTTTGTTGGAATTGTGGGAAGTCCGGACATATTCAAAGAAACTGTTATTCTCGACCCAACCAATCACACTTTCAGGGAAACTAGAACACTCTCTTTGTTTCGGAGCCGACAAAGAGAGAATTAAGAAACCAGTAACGACAAAAATTTATACAATAAATTTGGCAGGAAATCCAAAAAGTTGCATCATTAATATTAATAGAAAAAGTTTTAGATCATTAGTTGATTCTGGAGCGGAAGTGTCTTTAATGCATTTAAATGTTTATAAATCTTTGGCTGATTTACCAAAATTAAACAAAAAGACAGTTCAACTCCAATCTGTTAACGGAAATTCACTTAACGTTTTATAATGCAAAGAAATAGACTTTTATATAAAGAGTACAAAAATGTCACAATTATTTTATGTGGTTTCCGACATGAACAGAAATTTAATACTTGGTCGTGACTGGCTTGTTAAAAATGGGGTAAGGCTTTATTACGATTTAGGAATGTTAAGGGTAGGAAATATATATGCTAACTTAGAAGAAGATATTCATATTTCCACAATTTAGGATTATCAAAGAAAATTGTTTTGAAACCTCAAACTTCAAATATATGTTTGACGAAATTGAAAAAGGGCACGGAATTTTTAAATTCAACATGTTCAAGATTATATGAAATTTCTTCTTTGGATAAGGGAAGTTTAAGTTCAGAACCAGGTTTAAAGGTCGGAAATGCGGTAGCGAAAATTCAATGTTTATATAAAATACCAGTTCATTTAGTAAATAGTAGATGATAAGTAGATGATAAGTAGATGCAGTTCAGAGGAATATATTTGGAAGGGAAGGACATGGAGGCAGTGGAACGAAAGCAGAAGTTTAATTTACTTTTAACAGAATTCGCTTTCATAGCATACTCGGGTTGCCACGAATCGTTGGCTGAAAAGGGGATTCTGCCTTCTAATATTAAACAAATTTATAAAACCTGGTTCCAAAAGGCCAGATTGTTCCACGAAAATAGAATGGTATGGATTATTTTTAGGGATTCTTATAAAACTTTTTTCGACAGTTCCCACCACGACAGACTGTTAATTCCTTCTTTAGTTAAAGAGGTCGTAGAAATTGTAATAGTTAGAGCCAGAAACAAGGATTTCTTTAATTTACAAAATCTTAGATTACAAATGGAAAACCAAATAAGGTATAACAGGGCAATTGTATTCTGCCCAGAGTTCATGGCCGAAATTGGGGAAGATATACGGAATGATCTTTTGTGGTTGTACCGTGAGAGTTAACGTGAACAGCAACTATTTTAAATTATTTGATGGTTTAATAATGAGACATGAAAATTAGGTATTTTGTTTAATTGTAGGATATGGGACGGACGACTGGACCTATTATTCTAAAACTTTTTTTTGGTTATGGCGAGCTTGCTTTCATATCTGATAATATTGTATTTGACAAAGTAAATACTGTTACCACCACGAGGTCGAAATGTTTGGTAACTTTCATAATTAATTTAAAACCTTTTGAAAGATTTTTTAACAGAATATCCCATGACATGGTAAAATCCTCCGCATTAGCACAAACTGTTTTGAGACGATATGAACAAACTTGAAAGGAACATTTTTATAACACTTTTTTCAAATTTGGAACAAGAATTTAATCGGTTAATGGACATGCATCGTTCGATAACTGACATACGTTCTGTTTTGCCGTTTATAGGTAGTGCAATGAGTTTTTTGTTTGGTACAGTGACAGAAGACGATATTAATTTAATTAAGGGCAACGTTCGTACGTTAGCACAAAATTAAAAGTAAATTTCACACATTTTGACTGAGAATTTACTAATTTTAAACATAACTAGGCTAGAGGTATCTCAAAATAGAGACGCCATTAATAAATTATCAAGGGGTTGCAAGAGTTAGACATCCGTTTGGTCAATATAACTGAGGCTATTGAAAGACAAATAATAGATTTGGAAAACTTTGTGCAAATATATATTCAATTAGATTTAATAACTGGGGATTTAAAACAATTAATCCAAAGAGGATTTTTCTATTTAGAACATATAAAAGATCAGTTGAGCATGCTTTCATTGGGCAATCTTGCACCAAGTACAATAACACCAAATAATTTACAAGGTCTTCTTATTGAAATAAAAGATAAACTTCCAAAATATTTGGAATTGACTAACGATCCAAAAGAAAACCTCTGGTTCTTTTATAGGTTCTTGACCTGTTCCACTATCCTGTATGACAGTAGAATATTAGTTGTCATTTTAATTCCTCTTTTCGATTCAAATAATAAATTTGAAATTTATCAGGCATTTAATTTACCAATGCCCATGAAAAAGAATCATACAAGTATAGGTATGGTTGCAAAAAACGATTTGGATGTAGAATACTTTGCAGTTAATGCAGAAAGGTCAAAATATGTATTGCTTAAACAGCAAGAAATTCAATCATGCACAAACATACATGAGTATTTTTGTTTTGTTTTTAGGAAGTCTTCTTTTTTTTATTTTACTGCAAATTGGAAATAATTTTTTCTGAATCCAAACTTATAGTTGAGGTCTCAAAGTGCTGCCAAAAGCAGACCTGTCACCAAAAGAAATCTTTTATTTTACACACTACATCATGATAAACAAACTGTTGTGAACACACGTTGGAATGAGATAACAGCATTGGTATTATCCAAAGTATTTAATAAAATAACATTAACAATAGTGGTATGTAATACTTAAACAAGAAAAAAAAAACATGTTTTTGACTAGATCTCAAATTTTTTTAACAACATTCCCACAATATAGACCACTTAGAAATTCAGATGACAAGATTACTACTAATATTTACATTACATAACATGGTGTTTACCTTAAATTACAGCTATTGACACAATATGCTTCAGCAGAAGTTATTGAGCTATATATATATATATATATATATATATATATATCAATTCACTATTACTTTTGAAATAATTTCAAAAAGTTTTACAATTTTTTTTTTTGAGAATGTCTGTACCTTTCATATTTCATTTGGATGCATTAAAACAATGCAAACTATGTAATTCCTGTAATATTTTTAAGGAGGAAATGGAGAAATTTATAGACTGTGTTCCACTAGTCGTTCAAAGACTTTTCATAGACTCATTTATAGTTGAGACTTTTCACTTCATACTTCATTTACCGGGGCACATGTGGTTCTTCCACCTGTTTAAGAGAGGCCCGTCGTTTTTGAAAAGTCTTTTTACCATATGTAAAAGGATGAATACCAGTATTAGCCATCAGATAATGGAGGTTAAAGTTAATGTAGCAAATGACAGGAGGCGAATGAGTTCGAAGATGATATGTATTAGTACGTAGACGTAGAATTCATAAACTCAACAAGACGGAAACCAGAAGATACACAAAACATTGCAAAAATACTCAGAGTACAAAAAAAAAAAACATCCTTTAATAATCTGATAAACATTGTTATAGTTATTACTTTTCTTTCTTTTGTAATTTAAGAAGAGTTCAAATATGCATAACGAATAGAAATGTAATTAATAATGCATATTGAGGAAATGAAAAAAACTAAGATGATACATTCCTATCAATGCAAGAGATGATTTTGGAATGAAATATTTTATACAATTTTAAATTTGTTTTACAACTGAGGTTTATGTTTCAGAAACCTACTGATATTGGGGCTAACGAAACAAAATAAGTTATTAAGGAACATTTACAAAATTTAGTAAGGGCTTTAATATGTATTATATAGGTATCAATTGGCTTTATAGGTAGTAAGTAGGTAGTATGTTGGTAGGAGGTAGGATGGAAATCATTTAAGAATTTCTAAAACTTATTAAATATGTATTAAAACTAGCATTTTTTCCTCATTTTACAGAATGGCAGACAATGAAGAAAGCTTTGCTCAGCTCCAATCAATCCCAATGTGGCAACTAATACCTCCTCACTTATGGTAAGACAAACTTTGTCAATTTACGTTCAATCATTCTATACCCCAGTCACCCTTGGGGTGTGGAGTGATGTTTGAGAGACAACCAACGAAAGGAACAGTAGTTGCTCAGTTAAACAGTTAGGGTCAAATATTAAGTCACATTGAGTCGGGGTCAAAGTTATTAAGGTCGGGTCACGCATATTTAAATTCACGAATCTAGTCTATTTAATTTTACAAGGACCAGAGCAGATGATATTGGCATACAGTCATGTACACTAAAACCAGGATTGAGGACACAAATCCAAGTACAAATAAAACATGACATGTTATATACTCACAAATACTCCCGTCAGTAATTTATATGACAGGGGTACTACTTTGAAAGGATACAATAAATCTTATTAATTAAAGTCAGTTACTCTTTACTAGTATCATTATAGTTTTAACATTCAAAGAAAAATATACCACAATTTATTATTCATTTAGATTCATAGATTTTTTATAGGTTATGAAGTAAAGCATAATCTTGATGAATTTGACAAAGATCCCCCTTTAAAATATGTGAGAGCAGAAAAGAATTAAGTATGCTGAAACAAAGGAGAATATCTGAACTTTAAACCAATGTCGATGAAAAAACTGCCGAAAACGTTCTCCCTGATAGCAGAAGGAAAGGTTACTTCCCTCATTTTTTCAACAAAATTGAAAACCAAAACTACATTGATGAATATCCAGCTCCGCAGGACTACGACATGAACAGTATGAACGTTGAAGATAGACACGACTTCTTGAAATGGTACAAGGAAAAGAAATCAAAAGGTGCCATATCTGACTTTGCAAAAGAGATCTAGGCGTGCTGTCGTGTCGACGTTACCATCCTGAGGAAGGCCTGTTTAAAGTTCCGTGAGTTAATATTGACACAGACAAACTATGAGATGGATGCCTTCGACTCTGTGACGATTGCCAGTATGTGTATGACCATATTTAGAACCTGTTTTCTTCAAGAGGAACACCGAGTTCATTTAGTTACCAACACAGATCTCGCATTGCAGACACAATGGGTCAACGGATATGGCGAAGTATGGTACTTCGATAGATGGTTGAGTCAAAAAGATCTCCTCCACACACACAATCATGTGGTTGAATGTAAAAAAACACCAAGGCAACGAGATCGTCAGAGTAAAGAAATCCCTGGGATGGCACACCTACGTGTCCGACAAATGAGTTCGATACGAAGACAGATGGTACTCGCATGCAGATCTCCAAGAGATGAGAATACCAGAACACGAACGCGAGTTCGTGAAATCGCCCATTGCTCTGATTCCGGCTGACGGATACCGAAGACTAGACAACTACAGTAAAGAGAGCATTGAATGGTTGGAACAGATCATAGACAAGAACAAGAAACAGAGAAAGCCCGAAAAGATCCAACACGCTTTGAATAGTGGTGAAGTCAGTCTTCCCAGTCGACGGATTCGATTTGATGGGTATTGCAGTGAGACCAATACAGTATACGAGTTTTTAGGCTGTAGGTGGCACGGGTGTCCAGTCTGTAATATCGTTTTTTGTGTTAATGTAGCAAACATATAAGTAAGTTAAATGCTTATACTTTGAAATATTTTTATTAACGAACATTGTTTTTAATCCATTTGCAGACTGAACGCCGAATATCAAATATACTTTAATACGGAAATTTTCTAAAGGACTACTTTTAAGCGTTACATCCTCCTAAACATGCTTGTAATATTTCCCTCTGGACGTATTCTGTATAGGCCTTTTTTAGGGTTTCACACTGTTTTTACGTTTTGAAATGTCCTCTTTTAAATGAGCTAATTGTGAATGAGAGGACTTCATAATGGTCGAGAAGATAATATTCAACAGTCTGAGACTCAATATGCTAAACATCATATTTTGTTCACGAAAGGAACAGTATTTGCACCGGTAAACCGGTTGATCAGTTAGGGTCAAACGTTCAGTCAAGTATTAAGTCACATTAAGTCGGGGTCAAAGTTATTAAGGTCTGGTCACGCATATTTGACTTTACAAATCTAGTATATTTAATTTTACAAGGACCAGAACAGAAGATATTGGCATGCAGTCATGTAATCTAAAACCAAGATTTAGGACACTAAACTCTATCTGAAAAAGTACCAATCAAACATAACATGTTATATAATCACAAGAACTCCTGTATGTATCAGTAATTTATACGACAGGAGTACTTGTTTGAACCGACAAAAATACATCTTATTAATCGATTGATTAATTGATTGTTGGTTGCTTAACGTCCAGTGGCAAATATTTCATGCATATTCAGGACGAGAACAAGTAAACAATAAATACAATATGTAGGTTGTTGTAATAGAGGCCATCTAGGATCTTATTAGTCGAAATTAGTTGCTCTTTACTAGTATCATTATAGTTTAAACATTCAAGGGAAAAAAAAACACAATTGTTTATTCATTTAGATTCATAGATTTTTTACAGGCTATGAAGTTGAGTATGATCTTGATGAATTTGTCAAAGGTCTCCCTTTAAAATATGTATGAGAGCAGAAACGAATTCAACATAATAGACCGATTTGTTTTAAACTTTATAGTATGCTGAAACAAAGGAAAATGACTGTCGTTGGAGGAATACTATGATGCATCTGCTAGCCTCAGAGGAAAAATATTTGACGAACCTGTTTTTTTTAATTATTATTGTTGTCCTTATAGAAATAATTTAATTAAGTTGATCAACGAGTTTGTGTTGATCGTTTTAGGTCGTTTTGTGTTATTTATGTTCCGGAATAATTATATTTCCAAGTCACTCGCGGTGAGCTAATCAAGATATTTCTTAGATAATTCCCGGTTTTATTTCCTTTTCTTTAAGGAATGACAATGATTCTCTCGGATGCTATTCCCTTTCGTTCGAGCTTTTCTAACTCGAAAAAAAAATAGTTTGATTCGAAAATGCATCTTTGCCTAATTTTAAACATAACTAGGCTAGAGGTATCTCAAAATAGAGACGCCATTAATAAATTATCAAGGGGTTGCAAGAGTTAGACATCCGTTTGGTCAATATAACTGAGGCTATTGAAAGACAAATAATAGATTTGGAAAACTTTGTGCAAATATATATTCAATTAGATTTAATAACTGGGGATTTAAAACAATTAATCCAAAGAGGATTTTTTTATTTAGAACATATAAAAGATCAGTTATGCATGCTTTCATTGGGCAATCTTGCACCAAGTACAATAACACCAAATAATTTACAAGGTCTTCTTATTGAAATAAAAGATAAACTTCCAAAATATTTGGAATTGACTAACGATCCAAAAGAAAACCTCTGGTTCTTTTATAGGTTCTTGACCTGTTCCACTATCCTGTATGACAGTAGAATATTAGTTGTCATTTTAATTCCTCTTTTCGATTCAAATAATAAATTTGAAATTTATCAGGCATTTAATTTACCAATGCTTATGAAAAAGAATCATACAAGTATAGGTATGGTTGCAAAATACGATTTGGATGTAGAATACTTTGCAGTTAATGCAGAAAGGTCAATATATGTATTGCTTAAACAGCAAGAAATTCAATCATGCACAAACATACATGAGTATTTTTGTTTTGTTTTTGTTTTGTTTTTAGGAAGTCTTCTTTTTTTTATTTTACTGCAAATTGGAAATAATTTTTTCTGAATCCAAACTTATAGTTGAGGTCTCAAAGTGCTGCCAAAAGCAGACCTGTCACCAAAAGAAATCTTTTATTTTACACACTACATCATGATAAACAAACTGTTGTGAACACACGTTGGAATGAGATAACAGCATTGGTATTATCCAAAGTATTTAATAAAATAACATTAACAATAGTGGTATGTAATACTTAAACAAGAAAAAAAACATGTTTTTGACTAGATATCAAAAATTATTAAGACTTTTACAACATTCCCACAATATAGACCACTTAGAAATTCAGATGACAAGATTACTACTAATATTTACATTACATAACATGGTGTTTACCTTCAATTACAGCTATTGACACAATATGCTTCAGCAGAAGTTATTGAGCTATATATATATATATATATCAATTCACTATTACTTCATTACTTTTGAAATAATTTCAAAAAGTTTTACAAACAAGTAAACAATAAATACAATATGTAGGTTGTTGTAATAGAGGCCATCTAGGATCTTATTATTCGAAATTAGTTGCTCTTTACTAGTATCATTATAGTTTAAACATTCAAGGGAAAAAAACACAATTGTTTATTCATTTAGATTCATAGATTTTTTACAGGCTATGAAGTTGAGTATGATCTTGATGAATTTGTCAAAGGTCTCCCTTTAAAATATGTATGAGAGCAGAAACGAATTCAACATAATAGACCGATTTGGTTTAAACTTTATAGTATGCTGAAACAAAGGAAAATGACTGTCGTTGGAGGAATACTATGATGCATCTGCTAGCCTTAGAGGAAAAACATTTGACGAACCTGGTTTTTTTAATTATTATTGTTGTCCTTATAGAAATAATTTAATTAAGTTGATCAACGAGTTTGTGTTGATCGTTTTAGGTCGTTTTGTGTTATTTATGTTCCGGAATAATTATATTTCCAAGTCACTCGCGGTGAGCTAATCAAGATATTTCTTAGATAATTCCCGGTTTTATTTTCTTTTCTTTAAGGAATGACAATGATTCTCTCGGATGCTATTCCCTTTCGTTCGAGCTTTTCTAACTCGAAAGAAAAATAGTTTGATTCGAAAATGCATCTTTGCCTAAAAGTTGACAAGTAGCATGTTGAATGTGTCAGTCAATCTCATTTGTTCACTTTGATTTAAATTCACGCAAAATACAAAATCAGGTCATGAATGTAATAAAAGTGGTTGTATAATTTACAACACGAAATATATTAGTCTGGTTCAATATTTTGAAACAAACAAGAGGCTCTCAAGAGCCTGAATCGCTCACCTTATTTTTTTTGGTTAAATATCTCATCAATGATTATTTTGACTTTTCAATTTATTTAAATGTTCTTTGAATCGTCCTATTTTCTTCAAAAGCCAAAAAAAAAATCATTTTCTCCTATGTTTTATTTGAGCCATAGGAGCTATGTTTCTTGACATACAAGGAAATAAAATACAAAATTTATACTAGATACTCTGAAACTCATTTAGCCTAAGTTTGGCTGAAGTTGATACAGCAATTTCAAAGGAGAAGATTTTTTAAAGTAAGTCAATATGATGAACAAATTGTAGAAAAAAAGACTATAAAGGGAAATAACTCCTTAGGGGTCAATTGACAATTTTGGTCAAATTGACTTATTTGTAGATCTTACTTTGCTTAACATTTTTGCTATTAACAGTTTATCTGTATCTATAATAGTATTCAAGATAATAACCAAAAACTGCAAAATTTCTTTAAAATCATCAATTCAGGGGCATTATACCTGAAAAAAAAACAGTTACCCAATTCGGCTGAAAATTTCAGGACAGGTAGACCTTGACCTAATAAATACTTTAACTTCTTGTCTTATTTGCTCTAAATGCTGGAGTTTTTGAGATATAAGCCAAAAACTGCATTTTACCCTGTGTTCTATTTTTAGCCATGACGGCCATGCTTTTTTCACGAAATAGAAAATAAAACACAAACTTTATTTTATACACCCTACTGATCATTCAGTTGAAGTTTGGTTGAATTTGGTTGAGTAGTTTTAGAGGAGAAGATTTTTTAAAGTTAGCAAATATGATGAACAAATTGTGAAAAATTGTCATTAAAGAACAATAACCCCTTAAAAGGTCAATTGACAATTTTAGTCATATTAACTTATTTGTAGATCTTACTTTGCTGATCAATTTTGCTGTTTACAGTTTATCTTTTATCTATAATAATATTCAAGATAATGACCAAAAACTGCAAAATTTCCTTAAATTACCAATTAAGTGACAGCAACCTAACAATGGGTTGTTTGATTCATCTGAAAATTTCAGGGCTGATAGATCTTGACCTTATGAAAATTTTAACCCATGTCAGATTTGCTCTAGTTGCTTTTGTTTTTGGGATATAAGCCAAAAACTGCATTTGACCCCTATGTTCTATTTTAAGCCATGGCGGCCATGTTTTTTTCACAAAATGGGAAATAAAACATAATCTTTATTCTAGATACCCTAAGGATCATTCAGCTAAAGTTTGGTTGTAATTGGTTTAGTAGTTTCAGAGGAGAAGATCTTTGAAATAGTTTACGACGACGACGGACGCCAAGTGATGTCAAAAGCTCACATTTCCTTTATGAAAGGTGAGCTAAAAAGTAATTAGATGTGTAACTTGATTTGTTAGTGAAACCTCAAAAGGCTCTTAAACTGGTCAAAGATATACACCAACATAGCCGACTAGAGAGACAATTGACAAATTTATGACTTTGTACAGGTATGTGAACAAAGAAATTCCTTCAGGCAGTTTTAAATTTAGTAAACTAAGGAATCCTGAATATCATATTGTAAACGCTCGAATGTATAAACCGACAAGACCGACTGGAGGAACAATATATACAATTTCATGGCCTCGTACAGGTTCTTCTAAAATCAATTTTCTTAAGGTATTTTCAAATTTAAAAAAAACAAAATCCTGAAAATGATATATTTATATGAAATTAATCATAAACGAACAGTCAAGCTCCCAAATTAACAGCAAACGGTGTCATTTCGATGGTCGATCCATCATACTAAAATACGCATTGACTACTGATAATCTGCACTTTCAGATCATTTTCATGACCTTGTACAGGTAAATATTAAATCAAACTCCTTGAGGCAGTTTTTGATATAAAAATAAAAAGAATCCTGAAAGTTATATTTATCGATGTTGATCTATAGTATAAATACGCAATGATTACTGATTTAAATCCAATGATTCTACAATGGTATGTTATCAACCTTCTGCAGGATTTTAAGTGATTTTACTGCTATATTGTTAAGAGAAACAAAATCCGTAAGTATACTTTGGATAATCTGCAAATTCAATTTTTTTTTGTCATGAGCATATTCGTAACACGAACGAGTCAAAAGAACGTTGTCTCCTTGGACTAGCATTGTTCGGACATCTACTTCATACATTTTTTGAAAAATGCAAAAGAAATATTAACAGAAAAATGATACAAGAATTGTTTTTAGAATCTATGTTATTATATTTCTATTGATTTATTCTTAGATGTAAGCAAATTAAATGAAACTTAGGGCCATCCAGAATAGGTATATGTTTATCCACAGATTGCTTACATTGTGAACTTGTTTGTGTTTATTTATTAAACCTTTCATTCTATTAACAGCTAAAATTAAGTAGCCAGTACTAGTAAACTCATCATATATATCAGGACTAAATTTTCTATATACGCCAGACGCGCGTTTCGTCTAGAAAAGACTCTACGCTACTTACATGAGATACGATTACTTCTATATAATTTCTAAACGTTTGCTAGTATCAGATTCACTTATTCCAAATAGGTGTAATACCACCATTGATTTTTCCCTATTAGTCTTTGTTAAATTGGCACTTTTAAAAAAATCGTACAGTATTTATCTTTATTTCAACCAAAGAAATACTTTGCATGTGTAAAGTTCAATCCTTTCCAGTGATACAGTGAAAATTTCACACTACATTTCATTGCATATAAGAAAGTAACCACCGCCGAGGGTAGACAACCCAATTTGTACACTGTTATTTACTGGTTACCTGCTTTGGTAACTATGTAACCTTAACGTTCCAAAATATTTTATAAGACCATCAAATAAAAAAAGAATGATGCTTTCAGACATCCAACATACATATTTACGACTCAGAAAAATTTAAGTGCATTGAAATGCAGGGTTAATTTTCTACAACTGTCAAATTCAAGGGAATATTTTTTTAGGCCTACTTTCGTATGCAACCGGATGTGACGTACCATGATTTGGTGGTATTACACCTAAAGAACACCTAAATGTCAAATAAACTTAATGCAATTTTTTCCCCTCCAATTGCAAGTTATTTCAAGCATAACTGTCAAGTTTTGTCTCAGTCAGAACTATAGTTTCAGAGAAAATCACTATAATGTAAGGCCATATCCTACGGCAATTTCAGTCCAATTTCTTCGAAAAATTCTAATTTCAGCGTATCATTATAAAATGCAGTGTTCGACTAATATCTGATCATAAACTCATGATATATGCATTCAAACAATTAAATAGAATACAAAAGACAACTTTAAGATGATAAACAATTTTATTGCACCTTTTAGAGTTCATTTGAAGGTCTGTTTTGGTCTGTTTTGGTCCATTTTTCCTCCTTCCTTCCTTTTTCATCAAAACTTGATATCTTTTGTCTAAAAAATAAAACAAATGTGATTATTTTCCCACAAAAATGAAATAAATGTAATGTTAAATCAATAGTTAAAGTGTTTTAGCTGAAAGAACTGTCTCTATAAATGTTAAAAGTCTACACGTAAGTTTCTATAAGCCCTTATGTGTAACTTGAGTTTTTGGTCTGTTCCCCTAGTGTGAGAAATAACGGTTCCCTTTCAGTCAATCATTTATTGCTACTGGTATCAAAGTCTTTCTATTTACTCATAACAGTATATTTCTAATAGATTTACACAAACAGTCCACTTTCTTGTATTTTACATTAGAAAATGGGGAGAAAGAGTAATAAAAAAATATCTCAAAATGTTTTTAAAAAAGGGTTATGTCCCTTGGAATGCTGGTACAAAAAATAATTGGTAAGAATTATAAAGTTTAAGTATGTGAGACTGGATTCTGATGTGTATAAATCCAGGACAAATAAGTGTTTAGATGAGTTATTGTCTGTGCAAAATGTAGACGGCACAATGGCAAATTGTAAACTTTTGCGGCCAAAACAAAAAAAAACATGATGATAGTTGATACATACTTTAATGCTGAAGTGTCATCTGCAGACCAATTCACATATAAGATTTTTCAACAGAATGCTCTTCAGAACATGGTTAACACTGAAATAAAAAATTCACATGTTGTATAAACAAAACAAAAACTGTAAGGGTAATTTAAAATTTAACACAGTAATCTAAATACAGCTTCGTATGTCCACCCACTTGACTAAGAAAACACCCGTAAACCCCAATTTCAATGAAATTTTACCTCAAACGTACTTTCTGTGTCTAAATCCATTCCGAATAGTCCATGTTTACACTGTATGAACTGGTTTATTAATAACTTTTAAAAATGAAAGTACAATAGGGTCACGAGTGCACATTTAGTTTCCCTAATTAGGTGTAATACCACCATTGATTTTTCCCTATTAGTCTTTGTTAAATTGGCACTTTTAAAAAAATCGTACAGTATTTACCTTTATTTCAACCAAAGAAATACTTTGCATGTGTAAAGTTCAATCCTTTCCAGTGATACAGTGAAAATTTCACACTACATTTCATTGCATATAAGATTGTAACCACCGCCGAGGGTAGACAACCCAATTTGTACACTGTTATTTACTGGTTACCTGCTTTGGTAACTATGTAACCTTAACGTTCCAAAATATTTTATAAGACCATCAAATAAAAAAAGAATGATGCTTTCAGACATCCAACATACATATTTACGACTCAGAAAAATTTAAGTGCATTGAAATGCAGGGTTAATTTTCTACAACTGTCAAATTCAAGGGAATATTTTTTTAGGCCTACTTTCGTATGCAACCGGATGTGACGTACCATGATTTGGTGGTATTACACCAATACTAGTATCTATATACTAGTAACATTAACGACTAGAGAACAACTGTCTGACAGGTATATTAACAGTTAAATTTCTTCAGGCAGTTTTACATTAAAAAAAAAATAGGAATCCTGAATGTCATATATTTTTTTACAATAAACAATTAAACTCCTTTTGGCAGTTTTGCAAAACAAAATCCTGAATATCATATAATCACAATTTCAAGGTTTCGCTCAATCTAAACTGCAAACGGCGTCAACTAGTGAACACTTGAACAGGTATATGAACAGCTAAATTTTCATCAGGCAGTTTTACATTTAAAAAGTAAAGGAATCATGAAAGTCATATATTTTATTACAATGCCAAAATCTCCGAATGATAAAGTTGAACATTTAAGTATTTGTTCATACTCTAACACTTAACAAAAAGTATTGTATTGAAGGTTGTATAATACTATAGAATCTCTTGTACCAATCTGTCCAGATAGATTCCGCCAAGGTCTCCCCCTTGAGGGTAGGCTGGAACTCATGCGCTTAATGTCCGAAAGTACTCCACGATGACTGAACAGTTATGCCACTATACGATCACGTGTCCGTGTGAGATATTGAACATTCGATCAATCGAACTTAAAGACAGTTTGTGAACATTCAAACATTTGAATTTTAGAATCTTTCTTGACTTTGGTATTACATAATAAAAAAAAATTATCCATCCAATACTGACTTCGTTACAAATCGTAAATTTGGTGCCGTGACCAGGAAAAATTCTAAAGAAGATGATATACCTTTAAAGGAATTATCTAAAAAAAAAATAAGGGGAAAGAAATTTTCTCAGAACAAGAAAATGTCAATAATAGTCAAATAGAAAGTGATGATCAAGTCATAAAAGATGAAGTAGAAAATTAGCCTTCGGATTATGACGTCTCTGACATTGATGATAACATTTCTCATCATTCTTCGTCTGTAACATCTGAAATGTACGACATGGAAGATAACATGTCTGTTAATAGGGTTAAAATAAAAAAAAAAATCATAAACCTACTGATATTGGTGCTAACGAAAAACAAAATAAGTATCTAAGGAACATGAACAAAATTTACCGAGGGCTTTAAAAGGTATTATGTAGGTATAAATTGGCTTTATAGGTAGTAGGTAGGATGTAAATCATTTATTGATTGTTGATTGATTGTTGGTTGCTTAACGTCCAGTGGCAAATAGTTCATGCATATTCAGGTCGAAAACAAGTTCACAATAAATACAATAGGTAGGCTGATACAATAGAGGCCATCCGGGTCGGAGAAAGGTTGATTGATTGTTGGTTGCTTAACGTCCAGTGGCAAATATTTCATGCATATTCAGGACGAGAACAAGTTAACAATAAATACAATAGGTAGGTAGTTGTAATAGAGGTCATCTAGGATGATGGTCGGGGAAATTTGGACTGCCACTGGAAAATGAGGGTATATTGGATAGGGACAGAAATGTAGCCGTGCAACAGGCCACCTACGGACCCCTCAGAGAGTTGTCGCAAGGGTTCTTAACGTGCAAAGAACGTGGCACTCTCTTTACACAAGGCATCGGATTTAACGTCCCCCTTCTGACCGGACGTGACTGCGAACTTGATACATCCCGCACAGACAAACGGACGCCCCACTTCGGCAAGCGTTTTACTGCCGGTCGGGATTAGACCAAGTGACCATATGTCTATTCCCCAGTCACCCTTTAATAGTAGTTGTAATAGAGGTCATCTAGGATGATGGTCGGGGAAATTTGGACTGCCACCGGAAAAGGATGGTATATTGGATAGGGACAGAAATTTTGCCTTGCAACAGGCCACCTACGGACCCCTCAAAGAGTTTCTAAAACTTAACGTATTAAAACTAGTACATATTTTCATTTTACAGAATGGCAGACAATGAAGAAAGCTTTGCTCAGATCGAATCAAGCTTTTTGTGGCAACTATTACCTCCTAATTTATGGGTAGACATATATCGTAAATTTGAGATAAATCGTTTTCTAGAAGTACAAGACCAACAGAGAAGGGAACCTATAAATCAGGAATTTCATGCCATACATTAGATGGTTAAAACGATCCAATCGCTTTGGGGTTTACCATCAAGAAGTTATTTTAAAAGGAACAAGAAAAATGCACCGTATACGAATCTGATTTTAATTTGAGACTGTAAAGAAAAACCAACAAGTATTTTATTCAGGACTATCCTACGAATTTAAAAATTAATAAATAAAATATATTATAATAATCCTCATCTGTATCCTGATTATTAGGAAGAACCGGTGATGAAGTGGTGGTGGTTCTCACTTGTTCTTTTTGGCTTAACCAGCCAATTCATTGTATATTGTAGCTGCAGTTGTACTGAATAAGATGTGTTGGAAAGGGACCTGGCTTAGAGGAAAAAGCTTCCCAATAGAATGTCCTAGTCATGAAGAATATACAGCAAATTAACACAGAGTTGATGCCCTGTCCGAGTACGAGCTAGGAATTCAGCCAGGACTGCCGAAATGCCCCGTACAGTATGTGACCACTGATTGAGATTAGATTTCATGCTTTAAGAAGAATGATCTTTATTGTAAACAAATAAAAAAGGAATTTATTGCTTACCAACAACACCCTGATGATTCTTGTTTGTTCATCATTAAACGTTATTTTGCCTCTCTAAAAAGAAAATACTTTGTTTAATACAATGAATGTCCAATTCACTTGAAACTACGAATAAGGCCATAGCAGAATACATAGGAATGTATCGTATTCAAAAGTTAATAATGTGGTACATTTGTGGTACCGCTTTCATGAAAAAATCAAGAATATAGCAGCGCTTCAACTGAGACTAAATCGCAAGTTAGATCAGAGATAGAAGCTGGTAAATCATACAGACTTTCACTTATAAATTACACTCAGAACATCAGCCCCGCAACTCAATATATGTTCAAAACGTAAAGTATCGTGTAAATAACGCAAAAACTACCTTTCAATAAACAAAACATTGATGATGATATCCAAACTGTAATTAATATGAACTCTGTCACGCATCATCTTTTTGAAGAAATTGTTCAGACCGCAGCAAACCTACCAAGTGTTATCTTCTAAAAAGATTTCCAAATGAAACATTTTTCTAGTGCCGGTATGTCATCAATATTTGGTGTTGACAGAACATTAAATGTGGGCGCCTGCTTTGTTACGACAATTGTTATCCAGGAAAACAAACGTACATGTACAAGGAAACACAAACCAAATAATAATGGAATGATATATTCGCATTAGGATGCATGGTGCTTTCCACACCTACCATCGTGTTTTTTACGGATATTATCTCAGTGCTCGATACCACAATTACATATACATCGCTTAGTTATAGCAATCTTGTGATTGGATCCGATGAGAAAAAGACATTAGTTAAAGCTATCAAAGACGGTTTTCCAACATCAGAACCAGCATTGTGCACAAAAGACATTTGAGTGAAAATGTTACTAGGCATTTGCAAACAAATATTAGCGTAAATGACTAAAGCGCAAAACAAATTTTATTTGGCGATAATCGTCTGGTAGAAGCAGATACTACGGGAGATTTTACCGCTAATGGAACTGAAATAAAAAGAACATATGTGTACAATGCACGAAAAACCAGAGTCAGGTTTTCCATTGCAATGGGAAAACAATAATTGTGAGTCAATAAATCACATTATGACACAAAATCAAGATTTGAAGCTTAGCCTGAGCTACTTCCAGAGTTTATTAATAAAAAAAATATGGACCCCAACATGCCCAAGATAGAACCACTTTCTCGTCGTCGTCGTCGTGGGGTCTGGAAACTGGCTTTAATACCATTGTTTAATGTTCTACAAATTAAAAAAACGTCAAGCATTTTCAAACCACCATGTACCTAGAGTATAACGATTGTGATATATATATATATATATATAAACACCCTTACAATATAACAATGCATATTTGAATGTCCTACAAATGAAGCATCGCATTGATATAACAAGAGCACAGTTAGATCATATCATTAATCCAATGCATCAAAATATTATACTCGGTAATGCCCACTCTATATTTATCTCCATTCGTTTATGCATATTTTATAGAGATTTTCATTAAATATTCTTCCAAGTTTGAAGTATCATGTTATCATAGTTTAGTTGCACATGTTCAGATAAATGACCATGCATAAAATTGTATTGACCATGTAAAAATTTAGCTAGTGGGGTTTATGATGTGAATAAACACTACATTCAAATAATTGAATGACCATGTTATGTAAACACCATGACAAATGTTACTTTTAAGTGTATTGGGGGATTTAAAAGTTTTAATAAGGATAATGCATCGGTCACTTCAAAGATGAAAAAGTTGAGTACCGACATTTATGACTTTATTTTGAATAATGGGATAATTTCTCCGGGTACTATATCAACAAGTTTGTTCAGTTGGTGTACCATCTGTAAAATCAAACTGAACAGAACTTCGTGTTTTTATTTAAAGGTTAGTAAACTTTACTCATTTTTTGTAGTGACTTTTTAACCAAAGTTGGAGAAGGGACGATAGCGAAGGACCTGAAAAGTATACCAGAAGAAGCAACGGAGGAAAACATTTAGAAATAGTGACAACCTGGACCAACCAGGGAGCTGCAGCGCCAGTGCCGAAAACAAAAGAATAGCCTATCAATTACTTGGTATCTGCCCATCATACAAAGTTTCACCCAACCTCTTGCTAAACCAAGCTGAGTTAGTCCAACCCCAAAACTACACCAAAACCAAGTACAAAAAGTGGTGGAGGAAAAGAAAACGATTTCCGGTGGATGAAGCTAAGAAGTGGCAAAACCACCAGAAGAACAAATGAATAACCTCCAAGGATTTAACCCGCTGTTATCAGCACCGGGATACAAAGTTAGAGAAAGGAGAACAGATAAAGGATTGCATAGTAAGGATAACAGAGAAAGGAGTAGATACGCCATTTACTTCGTAATGGGACTAGATTGTAAACCTTACAACGTTGATGATCAGGCCCCGGCGCCATAAAACTTTTTTTTGCTGAGTAAAAAAATATTCTCAGAATGAATTATTTTACTCAGCTAAGAATGAGAACTTTTTTATCCGCCATAAAAAAATATTCTCAACGTTGAGAATATTCTCAGCTGAGAATTTTTTTTCTCAGCTGAGTATTTTTTTCTCAGTGATGTAAGTGGTAAAATAGTTGTTTTAAAACTGAAACGTATACCAAACATCTCTAAAACGCAGTTTTATCTCTTAAGAAATAATGTAAAACATAAAAAGAATCTACGATAGATAAGATGACAAGTCGCATTTAGTAAGCATCTGTAACCACAGTCCTGACAAAAAGTCACAGAATATAAAGTCGGCAAATAATTTGTGTTATTATAAGAAATATAGAACCTAATAGATATTATAAGAGAAAGATCTTGAAATACTTGAGTTATTTACCCGTAGCTTCTTATAAATATGTATATATATTTTTTTATATTTCTTTATTTAGATCTATATTTTGTATTTTTTTAAAAGATAAAATGCAATCTTCGTTGACGTTTACGTAAAGAGTGCTTTCTTTCACGTCCGCACTTCTATCGAGTATGGCGTGCCAAATAAACATTTTGAAAAGATAATTATTACGGATCAATAACATACATTATGTATTCAGACGACATAAGACACCATGTGACAATTTTAAGAGAAACAGAGCTAAATATTTTTAAATCAATATGAAAGCCAGTAAATAATTTGAATCCATTTTCAATATTCAAGATATATGTAACTTTAATTTTAATATAAATCTGATACAGAATTTAACATGTTTAATACGATTTAACAATTATGCAAGTAGTCATAAAAATTGCGCGGCATAATGAGTTTAATATCATATATTGCACAGGAAGAGAAAATAAAAGTACGACGTCGTGTGAGAAGGCATGGCATATATATTTAATGTCCATTACAGTTATTAACAACACCTTGTACAATTATTATTTTTGAAAATAAAAACAGTTTAATAAAACAAACAAAACTATCCGATTTATGAGGGTCATGAAAAGGGGAGTAGGGGAAGATGTTCTATTTTTCTCTATTCAGTAAGAAATATTTTCTGTAAAATTCTGATCGTGCATATGGAAATTTCCTTCTGTATCATGATTTTGATATGATAAATGATTTGTCTGGACCAACGACATATGTATGACAACAATACACCCCCTCCCGAATTTGTCACTGTACTTGTACTGCACAACTGATACATTCCTGAATATCAATATTTTAACTAAAATCTGTTTAAAACCAAACAGGGGGGGGGATGTTTTTTTGTTTACTTTCTTTGTAAAACTTTTGATATCTAAGATAATAAATAGTAGATAGGATGATATAACATGTGGGTATATTTGATTTATACATGTATTTGGTTTAGTAGATATAAGGTACCGGTACTGCAATCTAATTGATGTACCAGTAGTAAATTGTAAAAATAGATTTAAGAGAGAAAAGACATTGATAAGCCCAACTGTCCAACAAAATATAAAAAATTGCCTATCTATCATCTATTTTGGAGCATATATTCAAAATTTATTGGAAGTGAACAAAAAAAAATCGAAAACAATGTATTTATCCGTCCTCGAGTATCAGTCAAACAGCCCTTACCAAAAAATGTTGTATTAAATTGCAATGAATTATGGATATTACAAAACTGGAACATAAGACGAAGTAAGCATGCTGGCGAGTGTGAGCTAAGACTTTTTTTGACTCTGTAATTCTATTTAAAGTCATAATAAACAAGTGACCGGTGAAAAATAATTCTTGAATCAATGCATAAACTAAGTCTTCTGTGCACGATTTTATCATTTTTTTTTTTTCGCATAAATTTCGTATAATCGTCAATTTTTTTTTCAATCGGTCAGTGTTGTGAAAATATAGCAGGTAATTAAATGTCGTGTTTTGAAGCCAAAGTTTAACGATTGTCACCTGTTTGTCAACAATCCACCAAAAAGCATGGATATTGAGCACGTGTTTAACATGTACAATCAGGTAATAGTTTATTTTAAGGACATCCGTATTGCGATCACCGGATTTTTACGAGATGGGTCACACGGAGGTCACTTTGCATACGGCAAATATGTCAGGGAATTGCTTCCTGGAAGGAAACAATTAGAATAATGTAAACTTCTTCTTAATATGAACAAATTAAAGAATTTTCTTCAGAAAAATGTATATGTACATAAGTTTTATAATGAAAACTATCCATTGAGTTATAAATAACATATGCATTATTTTTTTTAATTTGAGGTTTCTTATGAGTTTAATTACGGTTAGTTGTTCATTTATAAATTTTGAAAAATCTAAAGAAACTGAGATTTCAACTCGGACAAAGTTGACCTTCGTCTCTTTGCCATATTTCTGATTTGTTGTTTTCAATTTGTTTTCCACTATTGCAGCGTTTTTGTCAATGATCATATTGGTATGATCTCTGACAACAGACACGAACTTTTTATTATGGTGTAATGTTTGTGTAATTTCTGAAACAATGCAGGAGAAGGATGTTAGGAACTTGACTTTATCTGTAATAGTGGACGAAATGATTCGTCAAGATTTGTTAACTCCTGATGCAAGATCATGATTTTTGAGCAAAATACTGATGGTTATGGATGTACAGAAATTGCAATGCTTACCTACATCAATTGACCAATTCCGATTACGACCATTTCAATATTTCACTCGTTTTACCTTATTCTTAATTTTTAAATATAAGAAAATTTTAGCACCCCATTTTTCAGTCTTTTTTCTTTATTTTTTTTTCCACATTTTTTCTTCTTTTTTTTGAGGGGGGGGGGGGGGTATTTTCTTTTCTGTTAATCGCCTCGTTTATTTTGGTAATTTCTAAGAAAGATCAGATATTCAAGTGTCAAGCAGGATATGTTAAATGTGAAGAAGTATCTACAATGAGAAGCTGTTTAATTGTTTTTTTTTTTGTGGTATCTTTTGAAATTTGGTAAGATTAATATGGTACAACCAACTAACAAAGATGGGGTTATCAACTTACATTTTTAATTTTCATATGCTTTTACAGAATTATGAGACATATTTCAGTCGTTTTACCTTACTCTTATTTTTATGCAAAAAATGCACATTTAAGCAACCCATTAATCAGCTTTTTTGGACAACATTGATTTTGAGTATTCATCCTAAAAAATGTAGGAAAAAAATAAATTAAGGAATAAAGATGTGTATGTTCCTTTGGATAGAATTTGATTTGAGGTGATAAGTGAAGTTCTTCATTTCAAATTTTAACAAAAACACTATCAAAATTTGTAATTTTATATCAAATTACCTTAAAAAAAAACATTTAAGATTTTTTTATATACTTAAGTATGGTTTTGGCTATACTCAAATATTTAAGAATATTCTTAACTTTGAGAAAGAAAATATCTGAGAATTTTTTTATGGCGGTGCATTTTGCTGAGAATAAAAAAATTGAGAAAATTCTCAGGCTGAGTAAAAAAACTTTACTCAAATAGTTTTATGGCGCCGGGGCCAGATTCACTTGCAGATAACGAACCGTGTAAATAATTAAAAGCTACCTTATGAACTGTGTAAATATAATTGTATTAAGAACAATTATTGATGAATGGTATACTATGATATGACGGAAAAAAATATGAATAATATAAACATTATAAACACAAATATTGAACTTTCTGAATCATATGAACCATAAAAGAATATCCAGATATTGAACTTAATGAATTTTAAGAACTCTATGTATCCAGATGTCGGACTTGCCGAATTATGGTCTATATGTATGTGTTGGTGGTTACCCTTCATCAAGGGTGGGAATTTTTTTTAAACTCAAGTATCTCAAAAAGGAGCTCATTAACCCATAAATATTTAGATTATTTAGTTCCTTAACAAAAACAAGTGTACAAGATAACATAAGGTGGAACAAATTACCTTTACTGCTTATAAAAAATAAGCAATTGGGCTGATAATTATTTTGACAAAGAATCATTAAACATCTTCTCTGAAACTCATAGAGAAATTAGAAATTAATGGCTTTCAAGACTGTGTTATTTCCCCTTGAACATTCTGAACACAGTTAATTCAGGTTAGCGATTATAGGCTCATTTGTTATATAATGGTGGTCACATGAGCTTTGTAAATTTTGTATCATTTGTTAGTATAGCATTGTTGTGTTGGAAAACAATATAGTATTTTTTTGATGTTTCAGTTTTGTTCTTAAAAATCTGTATATTCATAAATTCAAATTTTATTTTAATAAATGAAATTTGATTCACTCTTCACCAAGATATATATCACGAAAATGGGAACATTCCATGATTACACCTAGTTTTCCCCTCACTGAGCAACTTCCAGAGTTGATTAGTAAAATACAAAAACAAATAAAGTTACTAGAAAGTTTTGTAAATGGCGCAATGGATATGGAGATTTTGAGCGAAGCTCCACAGTAGGTCATTTTTGATGCACAAAATCGCAGAATAAATCGGCGAAAGAAAAAGCATTTGCCTTGCTAAAATTCTTGACTTGGGGGAGAAAGTTAAACACAAAACCCGAGTGGTTGCCTGACAATCTCCAAACAAATACGTGGAAACGTAAGCCTAGTCACAGGCAATGTACGGAAAGTGCCAAAAAATATATCTTTAAAAAGGACTAAAATACAGAGAGCCTCAGGAGTATAAACAATTCACTGCTTATGTGAATATAAGCACGCTTATAATATAACAAATCATATTTAAACGTTCTACAAATGAAGCATCGCATTGATATAACAAGAGCACAGTTATAACATATCATTAATCCAAAGCATCAAAAGTTTATGTTCGGTTATATCCACTCTATATTTATCTCCATTCGTTAATGTATACTCTGACTTTACATACACTATGTTAAACATAATCGTTTTATCACAATCCTTTTCTTCCTCACAAATGTTGCATTTCTTCATCTATCAATATAATAAAAGTAGAATTCGTGGAACCTGTCCATATACCAGATCGCTGCCCTCCAAATGAAAAAAAAACAGACAGATTTACTTCAAGAAATCCTGAAAAGAAATTCATTTCAGTAGCTATTGAAAGTATGAAACTATATGATTGATTGATTGACTGTTGGTTGCTTAACGTCCAGTGGCAAATATTTCATGCATATTCAGGACGAGAACAAGTTCACAATAAATAGGTTGATATAATAGAGGCCATCTGGGATGATGGTCGGGGAAATTTGGACTGCCACTGGAAAATGAGGGTATATTGGATAGGGACAGAAATTTTGCCTTGCAACAGGCCACCTACGCACCTCAAAGAGTTGTTGCAAGGGTTCTTAACGTACAAAAAGCGTGGCACTCTCTTTACACGAGGCATCGGATTTAACGTCCCCTTCTGACCGGACGTGACTGCGTACTTGATACATCCCGCACAGCCAAACGGACGCCCCACTTTAACAAGCGTTTTACTGCCGGTCGGGAAAAGACCAAGTGACCATATTTCTAATCCCCAGTCACCATGACGACTTGCTTCATATGTACATAGATATAACAACATGCCGAAAACCTCGACACAATTTAAACGTACGCATTTGGGAGTAGATCTTTTAGTACGATATCTGCTCCAAAAGAAAATGGACACTTTAAATACAACCAAGATTACATACTTTTACAAGCAGTTCAAGAATAGAGATTAAAACAGAATGCAGAAAAGCTTGCAGAGTACAAGACATGGAAAGTAATGAATCATTGCAAATGTCGACTAGATCCACCGCCTGCTTTACAGTTCTAGGACTATAACAGCCACTGCAAACCAAAGCTTCCAAGACCTGAGTCAGATTAAAATGAAAGAACCACCAACAACAAAAAACAACACAAAAGGTCGTGTTCAGTGCTACCCAACTATCATAAATAATTTTAATTGTCGAAAAAAGAATTAAATAACAATATAACACAATATAAAAACAACAAAATCCCTTTCTCCCTCTCAAATGTTTAATTTCTTCATCTATCAAAATAATAAAAATTTCTTGTTGCTATTTAGGGAGACCCTCGAGGCAACTCGTCGATGACGATGACTTCACCCTGTGTTTGGGAATATTCCATTGTCTGCAAGGGTGCCACTGTACTTAAGTGGTGGAGTCTTTCATCGTACTTGTCCACATTCCAGATCACTGCCCTATAAATGGATAACAAGACAAAGTTTAACTTCAAGAAATCCTGAAAATGAAATTAACTTCAGCATCTTTTTTGAAACAATATGACAATATCAACAAAAATGAAGGAGTTCGCAGAGCACTGAGTGTTAATTTGTAAAAGAATGAAGTTTACTCCAAAAATATGAAGGACGACTTGCTTCACGGAGTATATAGAAATAACATCATACCTGGAACTTCGACACACCTTAAACGTACGCATATAGGAGTAGAACTTTCAAAACGAGGTAAACTTGACAAAATAAAATGGACACGGACTTCAAATACAACCAAGATTACACGCTAACCTTAGCAGTTCAGGAAAGGAGATTAAAGCAGAACGCAGAAAATTTTGCAGAGCATTAGACATGGAGAGAAATGAATTAGAAGCATGACTATTACTGCATAGGTCAACTAGATCCCCAGCCTGCCTTACAGTAGTACCATAATCATGACATCATGACAGCTACTGCAAACCAAAGCTTTCAAGACATGATGTTGACCCAGATACCAGAGCAACCAGCAAATAAAACCATAAATGGTCCAAATATCATAAAAAAAAAAATTGTCGAAAAAATCATAAAAGTCTCCTCAGTACTCCATCCATTTGCTATAAATAGTAAGTAATGCCTATTGAGGAAATACACAAACTAAGATGATACATTACTATCAATGCAAGAGATGATTTTGGAATGAAATATTTTTTATACAATTTTAAATTCTATAATGTGTGATTTGTTAACAAAGTAACTCATATTATATACTGTTTAAGGTAAGGTTTGCATGAAACCTGGATTTTTTTCTTAGTGATATTATACCAACATGATACATCATTTTGTTCAGGGAGAAGTATCCAATCATTTAATGAAAAAAAATCGAACATCGCCCGTCCCGTTTTTTCAGGTGAAAAGCTCAAAATTCCGATTTTTGACGATTTTTAGGGAAAATTGTATTTGAGTTCTTCTGAAATAATAATGTATGCGAGTGACTATAAAAAAATAAAACTAAATTAAACATGTATAAATAATTGTGGACCATTCATTTATAATAAATTTTAATTAAAAATATCATAAAAAAGTTCCTAAAAACAAGAATTTTAAATTTTTGGGTTAAAAAAAAACCGTTGCCATGGCAACAAAAAGCCAAAAATACCCCTTTTCCGGGTCCACCGTTTTTGTAAAAAAACTGTGAGCTTAAGGAATTATCTATTTGCATTATAATGAGCTAATAAAATTGGTATGTCTCCGAACTCGTTTTTACGGAAATGGCCGTCATATGTGTCCATCTTGTCATTTCTGTAAAACACAAAAATATTTTTTTTGTTGATCTGCAAAGAAGAAAGTCAACTTTAATAGCATCTTTTTACAAAGAATCATTTTTTCTTGTAACACTTTGGGATTGACCATAATCAATGAGAGAAAACAGTGATTAACTCATACTTTCAAAAAATTCAAATCAGTTCAATGAAGTTCACAGGAGTAAAGGAACTGTAGTTGAGGAATCCCCACCGTCAATTGGCGATTTGATGTTCGCAAATGCAGTTTTACTGTCCACACGTAGGGGAGACATTAAAACGGAAATTTGCGACCATCAAATCAAAATTGATTGTGGCTACTCTTCAACCACAGTAATGTTATTCCGATTATAATGCATTACAAAAAGAAATAATACGTTAGAGCTTGGAATAAATGGGTAATGTGTCCATGGGACACTGACGATGCCCTCTCTTACATAAACATGAAACATTATAAAGCATTACGTATAAATTTTATAACATTTGGTAAAAGCAAACTAAAGTTGGAGAACAGAAACGAAAAGTTCAGAAAACGACCTCATAAAAATACCCCGAGCGTCATGATCTCTTATATACGGAGATAGACTGAAAACTAACAATTTCCCGGATTTTATAGTGAGTCCGTGCATGTGTAGAAACACATATTACCATCCTTGTTTTTAGATAAATTGATTCAAAGTTTACTGATATGCATAGAAGTTTGTTTGATTAGAGGTTGTAAAATGTGCAGTAGCAAATACTTCAGGCATGTTCAGGACGACACATTATACAATAGTTGTGTCTTAATGCATCCATAAAAAATACTATTAGAACACTCCGTCAGTTGTAAAAGTGATTGATAAAATAAAATATATTTCAAATGATGTAAATGTGTGGGATGTGTGGGTATTTGCGGACAAACCTTGCAAACTATACATTTGAAAAGATCAAGTTCAACATTCTGTCATTCGTAAAAATTATGCAATAAAAATATCTGAGAATATATATATGCATCCTCTATAAGTAAAACACATGGCGCATTATGTAAATTTTTAAACTAAATTGACTGAAAGTGTCACAAAAATGTGCCGTTTTTCATTCAATCCTGCGTTTCTATTATTTGTATTTATACTGTATGAAAAAGCGGAAACGGCGTGCATCAGACTTACAAATTCAATTAAAGAGACAGCTTAACAGTCAGTGAAAAAGCTACCGGAGTTCTTGAAGCAGAATAAACAACACTTCTATCTTGTGAAAGGACAAGACGGGGACAAGCCATAAAAACACAAGATATTAGATCGATTTCTATTGAAATGAGCTTCCCATACATTAGTTTTTTTTTTAGGTTTTACGGCGGGAGACAAGAGAAAGGGGATGGAAGAATGGAGAAAGGTATCCCCTGTCCGACCCCTCATAAATCTAGAACTGTAAAAGTGACGACATCAAAATTCAAATCTATTCTGTGTTTTTGTGGCAAAAAGCATTGTGCAAGTTTTATATCAGTTGGTTTAGGAAACTAAAGTTAGAGAATGAAGTTAGAGGATGGAAACCAATTTTGTTAAAACGGACGTACACTATGATACGTACATTCGGATCTACGTACAAACAGACAAGGATATAACTCAATGCCCCTTTTGCTACGGTGGGGGCATAACAATGTACATTTATGAAATAAAATAAAACTCCGCGAAACTTCATGAATGGTTTTTGAACAAAGACGTTATGGCTAAACGTGACGTCATATAAATGAAAACTAACAAACTGAAGGTCATAACGTTACTTGTACGATTCAAATTGTGATAAAATTACATCAAAACGGCGATTTTGAGGTTGGTGTTGTTTTATTTTCGATAATATTGTAGTTATCGAACATTGGTTAATCAAAGCAATTCAAAATGGCGGGTCCCTCCTTTTTTCAATTATTTGAATTCGAGTTATCTCCCTGTGTACGCAAACCTTACCTTAAAAGAGCTTTCGCACCTATCCACTTTATTTGGTGGTGTTTATTGTCTCTTTGCTTTTAAATTTGTGTGTAAATAGTTACTGTTATCAACTGAAAAGATAGATTTAAAAATGAAACTTTTAAAAAGGCACCAGTACAGTTAAAAACATGTAAAACATCTACACAACTATATTTCATTGTTTAATACTATAACAGTACTGTTCCTTTACATGACGTGTGTGAGGCTTTCTTATGCATTGCATTATTTTTCATGTCCTCTCATGGGTTATTTTCTCTCCCTCTCACTCTGTTGGATGGTTGCATAAAACATAAACAGATGTAGATTATTCTCAAAAAAGACGAGAACACGAGTAAAGTCAAGATCGGTTCTTGTATTGGAGACAGCTGTAAAGCGGGACATATTGTAAATCGGTTAGTCGTTTTTTTTCCCGAAAGGTGTGTCGAAAGCAGGACCAGAGAACTTGTTTGACTTTGATTTTGTTATTAATAAAATGAAAAAAATGAATAAGTTATTGGGTAAACTTGTGTGAAAGAAAGTTTTTTTTCCTAAACTGATTTAAAATTAAAAGGTTAATCCAGAAAGATACAGCGTTCCAGGAAGGCATATCCATGGAGGTCATCCTTAGTGACTTGGAACTTAAGTCTTTTAAATTTTTGTTGCTAAAATGACGCTTTAAATTAATAAAAATGTCCAAGATTTCGCGTTTGTAGTAACTTTGTAGGCAAGTTTGAATAAAATTTCCCGCTTAATTGACGTGATCAAATTTAAAATTCTTTCATCAATTTGCGTTTGTGGTTGCAAAAGGAGATGGTTGCAAACTACGTGAACGTTCACTAAACGCAGTTGAGATATTGATCCGCCTGGTAAAAAATATGTTGGCGAAAGTCAACTTAATCTGACCATCTGTTTAAAAACTAATCTTATTTCAAATAAACTGTTTCACCGGCAAACTAACACGAAATTAATGTCTTAGGATCAATCAGCCTACTAAAAACTTTTAAAACTCGAAATTAAATTAATATGAATGCTTGACTAACAGCTAACATGCAGGCTGGTTGAATTTGTCAGTCTGTATGTCAATGGTAATCCCATATGTTATCTTTGAATTTAATTCACAAAAATGAATACAATCCGCTCTAAAGTGTAATAAAAGAAGATACATGGGGTTGTTAAATTTGCTACACGAAATTAATAAGTAATGTGTAAATTGTTTAGAATATTCAAGAAGAGATGCTCGAATATATTAATCAACATGAACAACTTGGGGGAAACTATAAAGAATGCCATGACTTCGTACAGGTATAAGAATAATTATATTTCTTCAGGCAGTTTAAATCTAAAAAGTATAGGAATCCTGAACGTCATATTTTTTTTTCACACGGCAACAAATCTCTAAGGATTGGTTGAAATGTAATATCTTTTTTATACTGCCACACGTTCCTAAATATTATGTAGGACATTGTTTAATACCAAAGATTCTTCAAACGCTTGAATATTTAAACCCATGAGAATAAACAATTGACAAATTCACAAATTGGAACAGGTATATGAAAAATTATACTCCTACCAGCATTTTGGAATTAAAAAATAAATCCTGAATGTCATATTTTTGTATGAAATTATGCAACTCAATTTTAACTTCAAACGGTGTCAATTCGATTGTCGATCTATAGAAAAATACAAAACGATTACCATTTCAAATCCAAATAAGTGTAAAATGATATAATATCAAGCTTTTCTTGGACCTGCACGTGGTTTTTTTGCTAGATAGTCCGGTAAAAATACTTGGGATAATCTTAAAATTGAATTGAATTTTCGTTAAGGACATGTTAAAAATGGGAAAATACTGTTATCCGAGGGGCAGAAATTGTCTATTTCTAGTTCAATTACAGTGTTTTTAGATAAAGAGTATAAATTGAACTTTCTGAATTCTTAAATTAATTTCCGAATTTCACATGATAAATTTGTAAACCTCCATGAATTGTTATAAAACTTATATGGGAGTTATTCTTCATGATCAGGATAAAAGCATCTACAGAAAAAAAAAAACTTTTTTTTATTTACTTTTTTCTGATTAATGTACAGTCAACATTACACTAGTACTGTTACATTGACAGCAGAATTATCAGGCGAGACATCTTCGAGAATCTTTAACAAATTTATTATGATACAGCTTTTATTTGAAAACTAAGGGAATGACCGACATGACCAAGTGTTTGTGAATAAATTACTGTTAATGTATTAGTACTTCTGTCTTATTTTTCTCTGTCGTATCCCTTTTTCATACCAAAAACTCACAACAACAACTTCGATGTTAAATCGAACTTTATGGGAACTGGTACTTATCCAAAACGAATTACACCAACGACATATAAAAAAGGTTTAAAATTTGAAACATATTTCCCCTAATTGGTTACGTGGTTATACCTCATCAAGTAATGATATTATCACATCAAATATTGAAACAAACACATCATGTAGTGTAAAATCGTCAAATTTTTAAACATCATTACGTAATGTTAAAACCATATCAACATTTGCCCTTAGAATAGAAACAATGACAGATACAAATATATTGTAGTTGCAGTTGTGCAGATTATATGTGTTGGAAAAGGGCTTGGCTTAGAGAAAAAGGCTTTCCAATAGAATGTCCTGGCCATGAAGAATGCACAGCAAATTTAAACAGAGCTGCTGCCCTATCAGAGCTCGATCTAGGAAGAGATAGGAACTTAGCTAGAAAAATGTCTTGTACGGTATGTGACCACATATTGTGATGTACGTTCAGCTAGAGGTAGTGAAGACGCCCTTTTGTTAAAAAAATATTTTTTTTGTTTCACTTTAAATTACCGAACATCCACAATACATGAGTTATTGATATCTAGCTTGAGGTTTAAATTCATGTTAACATAAATACGGATTCAATGAGGTCAAATTATTCACTTGCAAATGAAAAGACCATATAACTTATATTTATGTTAACACATAAGTGCTGACTACTGGGCTGGTGATACCCTCGGGGAAATAAACGTACACCAGCAGTGGCATCGACCCAGTGGTGTAGATAGTAATCAAACTTACTAGGATTATAATTTAATACACCAGACGTGCAGTTCGTCTACATAAGACTCCTCAATGACGCTCAGATAATAACACTTAACAATCACCACAAGTACAAAGTTGAAGAGCATTAAGGACCGACAGTTCCAAACGGTTGTGCCAAAAGTTGTGTGAATCTTTACCAGGGCCAATACAGAAACAGTAAGTTAATAACGTTATACTTAAGAATATTGTGAGTGTTTAAGAAAAGATATTTTTTAAATACAGAAATTATCCACAATTTTAAATCTTACTTCAGCAAGACAAAAAGAAAGTCGTCCTAAAGGTAGAAATAAAAGAAAGAGGCTTCTAGATTCAAGCGAGTCAGATGAAGATGTTCCACTGGCCAGACTAAAGGAACAAATGAAAGGTACATAAATCAATTTAGCTTAATCTGAATAAAAAATTAAAATGACCGCAAGTGTCTAAAAAAATATTAAGAATCTGTCACTCAAATAATAAAATATTTCGAATTTTAGCAGTTTTTATTTAATTTGTAAAAAAAAATGATGGGTAATTTGTAAGTTTGTTCAAACTTTAGTTCACAAAAATACATGGTATAGATGGTACCTGATATGATATGCCATGCCTTGGTGTAACAAACTGCTGATACCGGAATGTGGCTATCCTGCATTTAGTTATGTGAAATGCAAATTTTGAAATGACAATGCCAATAGCATACAGTTTAAACTTAAAAGACGGTAAAAACGAGTGAATGTCAAAGCAAAAATGCCTTTATGGAAATGATATAAAAAATGAGGGCCACTATAGTTGGTTTATGACGTGAATGTAACATATTTCATGCAAACCTGTCCGTTTAGCAGGTTTCGAGTGACCTTTAACTTTTTGTCATTACTCACTGATTATTGTAACGTCCCATGGTTTTGTAAACTTCTCAAATACTATCATCAATGGATGATTTACACATGAGGTTCGAAATAATTAAATGTGCTTACGTCTGTCTTGTTTGGTTCGTCTGTCCTTGACCTCATTTTAATCATAAGTTTATGTTAGGCTTTTTTAAAAGTCCAATTTTTAGATATAAAAACTATTTCAGCTAAATTTGGTATATAAATTATTTACATTAATGCATTGCGGTGTTCATCGAACATCGTCAACATGTTCAATGTTTGTCTTTAGGAGATGTTACTCGGTACTAATTGAGCAATAGTCTTGCTGTATTTGAAAACACATATGTTATGACTTGGAGGTGTATATTTCTTTTTGGTAAAGTTTATTGGATACACACCTCATTTACATTGAAGTTTATTTGACACCTAAAGGAAACTCTTAATATCCCACATTGTTGTAACTTTTTTACATAATTCAATCAGTATCATTAAACATGTTGAAGGGACACTAGCTGTCAAATTCTTGTTTACCGATTTGACTCCAATGCTTATATTTCATTTATAACCGTGTAAAACATGTATCCAAATTATAAAATGTCTAAAATAAACATTTTACAGGACATTTTAAGCTCGAGAGTATGAAACTTCGTTTCGTGTGAATTTTAAGTCTTGGCGCCATCTAGATAGTTATCAATTTGACCACCGAAGATCTCCGATAGTCATATAAGTGATATAAACAAAACTATAGAATGATAAAAAAAGAAACTGAACTTGTGCAATATGATTTTTCTAGTTCTGTTTATTTTCATATTGTACATTAAAGATATATTTTAATCGACATTTGTTAAAAAATATTTTTTTGTGTTTCACTTTAAATTACCGAACATCCACAATCCATGAGTTATTGATATCTAGCTTGAGGGTTAAATTCAGGTTAACATAAATACGGATTCAATGAGGTCAAATAATTCACTTGCAATTGAATAATTAATGATCAATGTTTCTTAGCTAAACTTGACAAAATTGAACATGTGAACCATATTGGCTGCTATATGAATATTTTACTATTTCACTTTCTTTAATAGTTGGAAACAAACTCAAATTTTGTATTTCTCTCAGCTAGTGGTCCTTAGATAAGGAGTGAAATACCATCATGTGTACTCTTGTCTTAAGGATTTCTTTCTATTCAATCAAAGCGTCAGTCTTTCGAACATTTTTTTTTCAGATCAATTTTAAAAGAAAGCAGTATTGAATTTTTACATCGGTATTGCATTAAAAAAATGTCACGTTTTATAGATATAAGAAGATGTGGTATGAGTCCCAATGAGACAACTCTCCATCCAAGTCACAATTTATAAAAGTAACCATTATAGGTCAACGTATGGTCTTCAACACGGAGCCTTGGCTCAAACCGAACAGCAAGCTATAAAGGGCCCCCCACATATTATTTGTGTCAAATCATTTGGATGGAGTAAATGGGCATATTAACAAGTGATAACATTGAAAAGGTCTATAATGTACTGTGTTTGTATTGTTTGTGGTTCTGGTTAAGATACAATCATTTAATAATAGATGTACGGGAAGTGACTTTTCAGGAATAGTAAATGTTTTCATTGAATGACAGAACAACTCATCATTTCAAAAATTAGCATTGGATATGAGTGTTGTTCGGTCAGGAGTTTGATTTCTTCCTATATCTATATTAGATTGTGTTATTGTTATGCTTATTTTCAGATAATACTTTGATGAAAAAAAGAAAAAGAAGCAGAAGGAGCTTAAGGAAGTCCTAGCTGTAGGCAATAGTATCTTAACCAGGATTTCAAAATACTACAGTATGAATGTCCTTTTAATCATGTTAAAATAGAATGGATCTGAGCCCGTGGTACAAATGTACCAGTGCTGTATTTTGAGCAAGCGGAAAAGAATAACATTTTGGGCAAAGAGATATAAGTGAAATGACAATTTGAGGTCAAATACATAAACATGACATATTTATGACGCCATAGTGACACAACACGTTATTGTTCTGCAATAAAAGATCCAGATTAAAACACCTGGTTCATTTATCAATAAACCGTAACATAATTTTATATAAGTTAAGATAAGTTTACTATTTACAATTTCAGGGCTCATATATAAGCTCTAAAATTAAGCATATCGATTCCTTTAGTGATTTAAAATAATTTATATATATGTGAAAAGCTTGATATTATATTTTTTTCGGGAAACTATACAACCAATCATTATGACGAAAAGTGTTTGTTTTTAGTTCGTTTCGTTCATTTTTGTAACAAAACAGAAATCACTTACTAGTATATCAGTGATGACAACAGTTGTAGCTGGCGTTCACCATTTTCATAATCTCCATAATATCTTTGAATCACTACAGTACTGTATTTTGAACTCACTTTTAGCTAATTTATAAAATGTTTAGAATATTTTGACAATCGTATTTTTTTTTAAAGACGTTTTATAATAGCTGTGTTTGATGTTCAAGTCCTTCAAAAATTACAAAATGCGATGTTCTAACTGTCTTTAACATTTCGTACAATTTTTATCTGAACAATTATGAAATATAACATTGTAAAAATATATATAAGCAGTAATTGTTATTAGTTTAATATAGAAATGCGACGTTTCCGGTATTGTGAGTTTTAATTTGTCACTAGTTTAAGACATCCAGTGATTTTTTTCTTGAAATTTGAATTTAGAATTTGTAATCAATATGTCTAGCTCATGCTATTGTTGATAAATATAGATTCTACCACTGCATCGAGTGTAATACGATATTTATTCACTCGAGACAGTTAAATTTTCAAATTTAAAACGCGAGGCTTGCCCGAGCGTTTTAAATATTTAAAACTTAACTGTCGAGAGTGGATAAATATCGTATTACACGAGATTTGGTGGTAGAATCTGTTTCTCTAATGATTTTCTAAAATTATGCAGGCAAACTTATACCTTCTTTTCCAATGATCTGCAAAAAAGATTTGTTCTTTCTATGTGACGTCATCAGGCATGGTCGCCTTTTTTCATGCCGTCACAATAGGAATTTCAGAGGAAAGCAAAAAAATTCGACGTCATAATCGGATTTTAACCAATGAGGTACTAAGATCAAACGAACCACACGTTGATTAATTTTTTTTTATACAATGGTTGCAGAAAGAGATAAATTGACGAAGAATTAGAGAAAAGATATTATTGCATAACTTACATGTAAATAAACTCATCATAGATACCAGGACTAAATTTTATATATACGCCAGACGCGCATTTCGTCTACAAAAGACTCATCAGTGACGCTCGAATCCAAAATTTTTTTTAAAAAAGCCATATAAAGTACGAAGTTGAAGAGCATTGAGATCAAAAATTTCTAAAAGTTTTGCCAAATACAGTAAGGTAATCTATGCCTGAGGTAGAAAAGCCTTATTATTTCGAAAAATTCAAAATTTTGTAAACAGTTAATTTATAAATATAACAATATCAATGATAATTCATGTCAGCACAAAATGTGCTGACTACTGGGCTTAAATGCAAATCTGTTTTATCATATTATGTTGACAGATAATTTAAAAAAAAAACACCATCAATTTAAATTTTCTTGTGCTATTAAATCCTTTATAGTATTTTCAAACTCAGATTCTTACCTGTAATTAATTTTGTTTGAACCAAAATATTATATTTTTGTCAAAATGAAGTTTTTACCATTTGTACACGTCTATTTACGGAACGTAAATATGGAGACCGTTTTCCGTCCGCCTGTTGTTAGTTCGTCTGTTCGTCAGTCAGATTCCACGTTTACGGGGATTTTATTCATTTTCGGGCAATAACTTAAAAAATGTTTTCAGCAGTTTTCATGAAACTTCGGTGAATTGTTTATATCTTTTGAAGTATCTGCCCTTTCGATTTTTATAAATTTAAGATTTAACGTTATCGAGTTAAAGGATTTTGTTATTTAAAAGGGGTGATCTTCCAGTTTTTCGGACAATATTTTTGAAGTGCTTTGAGTAGTTTTAATGAATCTTTGGTGACGGTTTAACACTGATTAAGATAACCTTCTTTTAGTTTTGTTCTAATATGATATTGAGAAGTTATTCAACGTTATTCTTTGAAATTTCGACAGACGTATCACGCGCTCATGGCGAAGCTGCTTATTTAATGTTATCTTGACTATTGAAATATGTTCAAATTACCCGAATCCCTTGGTCAGTTTTGATATTCCAATAAATTGTTTTTAAACCAAACAGTGTACACATATTATCGAAATATAATTTACATTAGTTTACATATATCACATACATCACATAAATGATAGAAATATGTGACACAGGTGTGGTTTCTACAATAAAAAGGAGATCAGACTAATTAATTGATTGAATGAATGATTGATTTGCATTATGGCTATTTTATAATAGTCAGGTTTATTTGTGGAGGATGCCGGAACGTCTAGAGAAAATCAACGACCCTCCGACTATTCTTGTCAATTATAATTGAATTGAGAGCACCTGGTACGTACGTGTTGGGTTAAAACTCACAACCTTAGTGATGACAGGCTAGTGATCCAGTAGTTGAACTACTTAGACCACTCGGCTACCGATACCATCTTATATCATACGGTAGTATGTCAGTAATGTAAAACAATATATTCAATGCATATCATGTATGAAATTAGAAAATTACATCCATTTGAAAAGTTACTGATATGACACTAGTTTTTGGGCAAAATGTTTATATATGTGTGATTTTAAAAGACGTGTTGTCAGAGAGTTCCACTAGTTTTTACAAGCAACATGTGTATTAAATTGTAACTAATATTTTTAAGATTAATATTGGTGTATTATTTACCATAACTATTGTTGATTTGATTAGACTTAATGTTGCAATAAATTTAAAATAACATTAATCGTATTTCATTGACGCCATCGTTATCAAAAGGTTGTGGAGCTTGATAAACCTAAAGTTTCGAATATAACTTGTGAGTGATCCATATACAATAAGCACAAGACACACTCACCGTGTCGTTATGTGAAAAGCTACCTAGCATTATAGCAGCGGATTATTAAGGAGCAGAGTGTACACTACAACTATACATGCATATATAAATATATACACATATCAAATATCGGTGTTACGAATCTGGTCCTGAATTTCAAACATACCACTGCTGTTTATCAGTTAATCAAACCTTGTTCTGTATTCTCGCTAACATAAAGCAATGTAATTTTTTAGACTGTACTATTTGGGTATTTAAGGTGTAAATTTAAAAAGGTACCAAAAGATCTGAATTTCAAATGTGGTTAAAAGGCCAAGAGCAATAGCTGGAATACAAAAAGCGTGACGATGACACCTATACAAATAATGTATCTTTCTAGGTACACTAGTAAATGTGCCACGCATGATAATCGTGCGAAAATCATGCGTAAATCACGCGTATTTTTCGCACGGAAAACGCCCAAATCGAGCTACATCCGATAATCGTGCGTAAACTTTACGCATGATTTTCGCATGATTCCCGCACGAAAATTATGCGTATAGAGCTACGTGCGTATTACATGGAATAATTTTACGCATGAAAATCATGCGTTAATCAAAACACATGATTATCGTGCGTAGTCATGATAAAACTATGTAGTGAATTATTTGTTTTTAATGTCTGGATTTGATAAGTTCTTCTTTTTTTAATGTGTTGACAACTTTTGGTATTTTCTATTTTCATTTTTATACAAATATAAAGTGAAATTTTTTGAAAAAAATATATACTTGTTTGATTTTTATGTCACAGTTGTATTGCTGGAACTTGCGATGAAACAGTCAATATACTTCATTTTAAAGCAATATAATTGTTATCTGCATTTCCTTATAAGGCACCTAGTGTGCAACTAAAATATGTTTCTAATGCAATATACACATACAAGGATTTTGGTAAAGA
Source organism: Mytilus galloprovincialis (assembly GCA_037788925.1). Classification (NCBI taxonomy): domain Eukaryota; kingdom Metazoa; phylum Mollusca; class Bivalvia; order Mytilida; family Mytilidae; genus Mytilus; species Mytilus galloprovincialis. The sequence goes on along the minus strand of CM075338.1, from coordinate 54,936,274 downwards.
AATCTCAGTCATATAATAAATTGTTGCTAAAAAAGGTGAATATTGATGATAACTCTGATTTAAAATCCATTTAAACATTCTACATTCTACATGTATATTCAAGAGTATAGCAACATTATCCCAAGTATTTCAGTGCTTGATTCTGGTTCGTATCATATTTTGTTTTCACATATTAACTTGTTAAAAAATTTTCTCTTCTTCTTACATGTCATATTGTCCTCAACAGTGATTGTGTAAAATATAGTTTTCTTTTTACAGTTTTGAATGTCTCCATTTTCTTCAAACTTTCTTAGTACAAACACCAAAATATAAATTTCAATCTTCTAACTTTATTTCCAAGTATTTTTATTCACAATTTTATTTCTTCAGTTTTCAAAGTACAACATGTACATGAATGTCTTCTTCGTGAATCAAAATATTGGGTTTTCCAATGTTTGTGAAGTTTTTCCATGTTTGTGAGGTAGTCTTCTATGTCCTTTATTGGTTATTCTTCACCATGTTCACTGTGAATATTAACTGAAATAAAATATTCATAAATAATATAAATTTGACTTAAGCAAATTAAATAATTCGATAATTAAAAGTGTAATTCACTTAAGAGGTCTCAAACAGCTTATAATGTATACACATATAAAAAAAAAAGATGTTGTATGATTGCCAACTGTCTTTACCTACAAGAGACCAAAATGACACGGACATTAACAACTATAGGTCACCGTACGGCCTTTAACAATGAGCAAAGCCCATACCGCATAGTTAGTTATAAAAGGCCCTGAAATGACAATGTACAACAATGATTGCCAATGAGACAACTGTCTATATCTACAAGAGACCAAAATGACACGGACATTAACAACTATACATGCTATTGGTCACTGTACGGCCTTCAACAATGAGTAAAGCCCATACCAAATATTTGGCTATATAAGGGCCCCGATATGACAATGTAAAACAACCCTTCCCCTAACCTGGGACAGTGGTATAACAGTACAACATGAGAAAGAACTATAAAAAATCAGTTGAAAAAGGCTCTACTCATCAGATGGACAAAAATACAAGTGGACGTGTTAGTTTTAGAATGTTAAAAAAACTGCCGTAATGTCTTTGTTTATTGTATATAGGAGAGGCAAACTCTTAGTTAGAGAATGGAAACTAAAAAAATCACCATTTTTTCCATTTGTAAAGGGGCATAACTCTATACAATAAAAATGATGTCACCAAAATCCAAAAGTGATCTTTGATCTGATGTTATACATTTGTACTATAACTAATATAAAGCATTGTGTTTAAGATTCATAACATTTGGTTGAGGCAAACCTTAAGTAAATAAACTCATCATAGATACCAAGGACTAAATTTTGTATGTATGCCAGAAGCGCGTTTCTTCTACAAAAGACTCATCAGTGACGCTTGAATCCAAAAAAGTTAAAAAGGCCTAATAAAGTACAAAGTTGAAGAGCATTAAGGACCAAAATTCCTAAAAGTTTTTCTAAATCTAGCTAAGGTAATCTATGCCTGAGGTAGAAAAACCTAAGTATTTCAAAAATTCTAAATTTTGTGAACAGTTAATTTATAAATATAACCATATCAATGATAATTCATGTCAGCACAAAAAAGTGCTGACTACTGGTCTGGTGATACCCTCGGGGAAAGCTCAGCAGATTAAGAAATGAAAAATTTAGGAATTTTTAAGGGGCATTTCTCTAGAACGGTAAAAGAGATGCCACTTAAATTCAAACTTGATCTGCATTGTGTGGTAATTGGCATTGTATACAAGTTTTACATCATTTGATTGAGGCAAACAATAGAACTAGAGAATGGAAACCAATTTTGCAATGTAAGTATGTAAGGATGTAGAGACAGACAAAAAATTAAATGCCCCTCTGCTTCAGCAAGGGCATAGAAAGGAGATGCACAATGGGATTATGTGGAAAGTTTCAATAAATTATGAATTACGGGTTTAAGCAGAAAGAAACAAATACATATAATATGTGTGTTCTAGTGGTCTGATAAAACAAAGTACATGTCATCCAATTTTATAAAAATCCATGTATGTTTGACAAAGTTATTGATGTCCAAAAAACTTTAAACAGATCTAGACTAAACCTAAATGTTGACCATACCACAGACAGAATCTAAAATCGCTATCTCTCGCTTTTGCCAAAAAAAAAATCTCAGCAAGAAGCAATACATATATTCATTAACGCTGTTATGGTTTAACATCCTTCTGATAAGTTCAATATTTTGGCATTATAAGTCATACTTTCCTAAACTGCTTCAAGTGACAAATGTTTTTACACTAAATTCCTCGAAAAAAATAAAATGTTGATTTTTATTACTTATTCTAATGTCCAGTGGCAAATATTTTATGGAGCAATATCAGGCGAGCAGGGGAAGAATGCCTTGAAGCATACTTAAAATCGGATTGACGTAAAAAGAAGCAACAGTTTACATATTCGATTATCAGTGTGTATCATCGGTACACCAAACATGCCAAATATAGCTGGTATATAGGTATTTCGAAGTGTGAAAGGCTTTATATCTTACATGCATTTAACTATGCACTGTACATAAGGATTTATGTGGTCAACTATACACCGTACACATCCCTCCTTTCGGAATAAAATATCGAAAAAATAGCATATATATGTATGAAAGATTTCAATGCAAACTAGATACCATTGAGATGGGAGCCATCTCGGTGGGCCCCGCTGTCAATAACATGGAGTAAATAAGTTGATCAAATTTTTTAGCGATGGACAGACCAACAGACAGACAGACCTTTGACCTAGGAAGTTGCACATACATCATGACACAGCCTCTGGTGTTGGTTAAAATGGAGGTCAAGTATAATATTTGAAATCATAACGGTTCTCAAGATATAGAGCGGACACGATCTTCACCACAGGACACAGGGTTGTCATCTAAAACCAAAGTTTTTTTTACTTTGACCTAGGAAGTTGTACATACATCATGACACGCCCTCTGGTGGTGGTTAAAATGGATGTCAAGTATAAACTTTGAAATCATAACGGTTATCTAGATATGGAGCGGACACCATCTTCACCACAGGACCCAGGGTTGTCAACTGAAACCAAAGTTTTTGACCTTGACCTTTGACCTAGGAGTTGTACATACATCATGACACACCCTCTGGTGTTGGTTAATAAACATATTAAGTATTAAGTATGAAATCATAACGGTTATCTAGATATGGAGCGGACACGATCTTCACCACAGGACACAGGGTTGTCAACTGAAATCCAAAGTTTTTTTTACCTTGACCTTTGACCTAGGAAGTTGTACATACAATATGACACACCCTCTGGTGTTGGTTAAAATGGATGTCAAGTATAAACTTTGAAATCATAACGGTTCTCAAGATATAGAGCGGACACGATCTTCACCACAGGACACAGGGTTGTCAACTGAAACCAAAGTTTTTTTACCTTGACCTTTGACCTAGGAAGTTGTACATACATCATGACACGCCCTCTGGTGGTGGTTAATAAACATGTAAAGTATAAAGTATGAAATCATAATGGTTCTCTAGATATGGAGCGGACACAAAGTTAAAAAAGTGTTACGGACGGACAGACTGATCACTATAGGGCGACCCACCTAAAGGCGGGGCCCTAACTATTGAAACAGTGACAAGCAGCTATACATATTACGCACACACAGTGGCCTTCTATCAGAAAAAGAGTTGCAATGAATATAGAATCATATTTGATGAGACAAGCGCAAACTTCTTTGACAAGTATTTGCACATTTTTTTAGTAAGCATTCTCGTTTTTGGAAAAAAATGAAACTGATCTTATCATCAACCTACGACCAAATCATTCCTTAAAACAACCATTATGTTTAGATTGAAGTACACATTTATATTAAGTAATTATATATAACAAAACAGAGATTTTCATTCCATGTCAGAAGAAAAATCGATCACTACAGCTTGGTTAGTAGCTATATCCGCTGTACCAATGAAACACAGTGATTTATATTAAACATTACAATAAAACTAAAAAGTTTTAAAAAGATTATATCATATTACAATGTATTATCAAAATTAACTGCAATTCTAAAGATGAACTTACTTTGATATCAGTTCTTTTTGTAGTACATTCACACCTACATGCACATGTTCACCAGTGATTTTAATACTGTACTTTCCTTTCATTTGGCAATAAGCTTAAATTATAAAATTGTAAATCTTAAGAATTTAATCAAGTAGTCCAGACAAAAACTACATGTACATTTGTAATATGAGCTAATGCTAACTAATTTATACCTTTACTATATACTTTGCATTGTTAGTGAATTTAAACAATACCTAAACAAACAACAGAAAAAATATTAACAGTTTAGCTAATAAAATATATGTACAGTATTAACTTGTTGTTTAAAAGGATCTTTTCTGCTGTCTACAGTTTAAAAATAATTTCAGGCATTAACAACTGATGTTTATTGGGTTTTGTTTTGCTGTTTTAAGTTAAAGTCATAAGAAACCTCAAATTAAAAAAAAATATGCATATTGTTCGGTGTGAGCCAAGGCTCCGTGTTGAAGGCCGTACTTTAACCTATAATGGTTTACTTTTTTAAATTGTTATTTGGATGGAGAGTTGTCTCATTGGCACTCACACCACATCTGCCTTTATCTATATATGTTTTTTATAACTAAATGGATAGTTTTCATTATACAACTTATCATATGTACATATACTTTTTTTCTGAGGAAAATTCTTTAATTTGTCCACATTTAGAAGAAGTTTACTTATTCTTAATTGCTTGCTTCCAGGAAGCAATTCGCCGACATATTTTCCGTATTCATAGTGACCTGAGCGTAACCCTCCTCGTAAAAATCTGGTGATCGCAATATGCATGGATCTGTCATTGAAATAAACAAATATCTGATTATACATGTTAAACATGTGCTCAATACCCATGCTTTTTGTGATTTGTTTACTATAAGGTGACAATCAGTAAAACTCGGCTTCAAAATACGGCATTTAATGAGCAGCCATATTTGTTAAATCATAACAAACAGAGAGAAAAAAAATTGACGATTATATGATATATTTGCGAAAATAATGATACAATCGTGCACAGAGGACTTAGTTTATGATATATACATGCATTGGTTCAAGAATTAGATAAACATTATTTTTCACCACTAATTCGTTTCATATGACTTTAATAGACAAAATTGTTAAAATACACCATTTATAGGAAATATTAAACTCATGAATATAACATGTAACTGTTGTCATTTGTTGCCATCCATATGATACTTCATGCATTTAATAAAAGAACAACCTTTCAATGTAACTCGCCACTGGATGAATAAATTTGTTGTCAAAAAGCAATAAAAACTACATTTTTTTTTCTCTTTTCTTATAAACTTTTTCTTAAAAATCTACAAGAAATGTAAACCTGTGTGGGATTGCTTGCAATGCAATTTTCCTTACAATTTATATTCATTATATATCAGACATAGCTCCTGTCAACATATTTGATAGCACTTAGTTCAAAACTCATACAAGACCATGCTGATATAGATAGACCTACGATATGAATTACAAAAATATCTGACAAAAATTAAAGATACCTTGTCATACCAACAACTGGTTTTAGAATAAATGTGTTTAATTCTGTCAAAAGACCCTATAGGTTAGGGGTCATCCATAATTGTCAACCATTTTCCAAAGTGTACAAAACGTATACTTGGGGAGAGGGGGTTAAAAAATCAACATTTTTACCGTACGCTTTTTTTTAATTTCCAGAATTTATGTTTCCGTAGGGAAAGTCGATTTATAAAATTGAGAATTGGCTTGGGTGTGTTTCTCTTCTTGTTTCTTCTTTATTATTTTCACTTGATGATATTGATTTCGATATCATAATTCTACTCAATCGGGATTGAACGATTAAAAGATCAAATCATATGAAAACTAAATCTTTCAAAAATGTGAACTAATAAAATTATTTAAACAAAAAGTTTGCAAGCATTTCTCAGTACCCCCGATTGTCAATTTCACCTGCTTTATTATAGATCGTTATCTTCTTCTTCCAGTTAAGCGGCCGCAATCAACTGTCTGATTATTCTGCCACTGAGTAATCGTTATCGTATCGTTATCGTTCTACTCTGTTTAATAAACAAAATTGATGGAAACACTAAATTCTTTGAATGTTTTGATTTTGAAAAGACACCATTTTGTGAAAAGATTTTAAACTGGTTTTTCGATTAATTTCCTTGTAATGCATTCCAAAATAGTAAACCAGTAAGGCCACACCAATTTAATTTCTTGTTCTACAGACTTTTGGACTCCAAAATATGGGGCGAGCGAGCGATTTGAAAATTTTAATAAAAAAATATTTAATTTGCAAATTTTTGAGGCGAAGCTTGAAAAGGATAGGCGAGCGATTATAATTTTTTTTTGTAAACATTAAAAAGTAGATTTTGACAATATTAAAACATGTAAAACTTGATTTATCACTTGTACGTTGACATTTCTTTAATGTCTGATGTATTTTTTCCCTGTTCACCAAGAAATAGTTACATCTGGTCTATGTGTGTGTGACTGACAATGAGACAATTCTCCATAATGTTATAAATATCCCTTTTACATGTTTTATGAGGGATCAATATAAGTTATAATATACTTGTTTGTATAAAAGAGCTCATATTTTCTCAAAGAACTATATATCTATCTGGTATTAAATGGTCAAAACATGTCCAAGAATTTTGTAATATTCCTGGACTTTAACCATGTTAACACATTTACTTTAACAGTTTAATATTATTCAAAATAAGTGGACCCCTCTTTTAGAAAAAGTTGTTTAAAATATGATGCAACTCTCCTCTTTTTGAGTACAAAATTCTATGTTTTCAAAGGTTTTGTATAGAAGAACTATACAAATTCTTGGTATTTCTGTTTTCTTTTCTACATCAATAAAATGACCCCTTATCTGAGGAAGGGTTGTTCTCAACCTGATAATAACAAACACAGGTCAAAGTACGGTCTTTTACACAGGGCTTTGATACAGACCAAACAGCAAGCTGTAAAGGACCCCAAAATTATTAGCGTACACAATTCGAACAGGAAAACCAACGGTCTAATTTATATATATATATCCAAACAGGAAAATACCAAATTATGAACAACATCAACAAACGATAACTGCTGAACGACAGGCCCCTGAATCAATCAGGACAGGTGCATAAACATTCAGTGGCTATAGATAGTTTTGTTTCGCCAGCATACAATATAATTGCAGTTGAAGGCAAATCCTTCAGAAGTTCTTCGTACTTTATGCTAACAGCGAACATGTTTTGATAGGGAATATAAGTAAGGGGGAAAGAAACCAATTGTTTGTTCTTTACATGTATTTCCGCGCTGTTATAAATTTATACGGAGCACTCCCTCTTTGGATAAATAGGTTTCATGCTGAAGCAAATATTCTCACAGATATTTACACCTTGTGGTGGGGTGATTTTATGTTTAAAGTCGTTATATACAGGTTAGACTGTGATTTTAAAACAAATGTTGATATCTTTTTTATAATATTTACAAAAACAACGGTGCGGGAAATGGACATGATTACATTTCCGGATGCGGGAATATAAAAAAAATAAAAAAAATTCTGTTTTGAAAAAAATAGGTGCGGGGGGGTCCGTCGAACAAGGAATTGAATTGGTGTGGCCTAAACCGGAAGTAAACTTATTTTTCTTAGTATTAGCCTCCTTTAATTAGGAGCACCCCCATATGAAGTTTAACCTTAACTTAAAAAAATATCCAATATATGTACACGTTACAGTATATATACATCAACGATAATAGTGCCGTGAATGGCATATTTACAGGGACCTTTTAAATAGAAATACAGGCGGGAAATTTAAAAACTCAAAATGTTTTTAAACATTACACTTTTATTGATTGCTGTCTTGAGCTCTGGTTCCATCAACAACTGTCAGTCCATACTTTACCAATGCAATATAACCATGCATTTCCCTTTCTTTGATTCTTAGCATAATTTATGTGCCCTTTTGTTAATCTTTTGCATGCTCTAGGTGCCCTTTTTTATTGAAGTTACCATTCCCACTGTGTGATAGGGGAAACACTAATCTTTGTACTCTTTATTCTGACAAAACACAAGCATCACAGATAGATGTCATCAAATAAAACAGTCAGATTTGTTTTAGTTTTTTTTCAATGCAAATTTCTATATTAAACTAAAATATAATTGACAGGATCTTCATTTTATTAAGAATGACTGATTCTTCTCTTGAAATCTGAAAATGGTTGATGTACACTTTTTGAGGGAGGGTGGGGGGTCTGAAAAAGTGTACGTTTTGTACACTTTGGAAAATGGTTGACAATTATGGATGACCCCTTAATCAATATTAAAGCCAAAATATGCAATCTTTAATGACCTGACAAGAGTATGGCAACTATATATCCCTTCTTAATAAGTCTGATTAAAAGTTTTGTTAGCTTTTGAGGTGAATGCTGACATATTTGTGCTTTGTAAAGAATATTATCATAAAAGATTGGATGTGAAATACCTGGACGTATAGGATGTCTGCATGTTGAGTGATAAATATTTAAGAATAATTTAATTTTGGATGTAACACGTCTCCTGATTGGCTGACGTTATTTTGTTATCAGCCCATAGACATAATTTGGTCACGTTACCGTGACGTCATCAACGTTTTTTCATGGTTTTCTACGGTTTAAAATGGAATTTAGAATTAAATTATAAGAAATGACTGTAATATTTTTTCTGTCTATTCGAAATAACATAAAAAATGTGGTGCACACTGTTAAATAACCTGCTACGCGCGTTATTCAGTGTGCACCAAATTTTTTATGTTATTTCTTCATAGACAGAAAAAATATTACAGTCATTCCTTAAATGAATTCCTTATACCGATGATAAAATGTTTTGACTAGTTTGTGATATATCGAAAACCCTGGTGTAATAATTTTTCACATGTGGGCACCGGACATTTGTATTCGATAATTCGTCCCTCCAAAATTTATTTTGTCAGACGGGCATATATAAAAAATCTCTGAAACTACATGTACAGAGTGTGACAAGAAAAAAATATTCAAACAAAGTTTTCATTTCATTACATACCTCTCATCACAAAATTATTCCTTGACTGCTGCTCCTCATATGCACATAAATCAATATGACGATCTATGACTATACTATCTATTTAATCTAGAAAGCAATGCCTAAAATGAATTCTGTTCTGTTGCTATAGCCATGTTAGCTTCTCCTACTTCTTGAAGGACGTGTATTTTCATTGAAAGTGCTAAAAGAAATAATGTTTAATAAAATGAAGTAAAATTATCTCCTGCCAAAATTGCCTTAAAATATTTTGATATGGCAAACTGGCTTATTATGACTTTTTAAACAAGACCACCAAAGTTGCCTTGAAAAAGTTTTACCATTTTGATCTTTTAAATAAAACCACCAAACTTGCCATGAAAAAGTTTGACTATACAAAAACATTCATTGGAATGTTCTTATCAATAAAATAAAATCAATATGACCCTTGAATGAAGAGCTGAACAAAAGTGGTTATATTTTAGCTCTAAATCCGACATGATATATAATGCCAATCTTTGGGCAAAACTGTAAACAAACTTATTTTCGCGACTTTTGTGAGTAGAAAAATAACGCGAATATAAATCGTCGCGAAAATGTAAAGCTTGGATCTTTCATTATTAAACTACATCAGGTAAATTACAAAATTGCGAAATTAAATTGGCGCGTAGTGGACAAGAAAGGCTGAAAGTATCCGCGAAAATTAGTTGGTTTACAGTTAGTCATTTTAATAATCATGATACATGCATGATCATGTACTTTGAAATTTGAAGTTATTCATAGTTACACCAAAAGTCTTGTTATTGGCTTTGAACTAGCTGTTGGTACATGTAACTCAGGGAGTACTCTCAGATATGTACTCGAGTCTTTTTTGTTAAGGGGATGTGTAATATGTCTTTCTGCTTTGTTTAAATTGATGAGTTAGGCCTTGTTCACAATAATATCCCCAGATAGATGGGATTGGCATCACAAAACTACTAGTCTAGCCCCATCACATTCTGTACATGAGTATCAGCCTGTAATTCAGTGGTTTGGTTTGTTGCTGTATATCATATTTTGTTTTTTTGTTCTTTTTTTGTACATAAATTAGTCTAGTAAGTTTTCTTGTTTGAAATGTTTTACAAATTTATCATTTTCATTTGGGGTCTTTTATAGCTGACTATTAGATAGGGCTTTGCTCATTGTTGAAGGATGTAAGGTGACCTATAGTCATGATAGCTGTTAACTTCTATTTAATCTCTGGTGAAGAGTTGTCTTTTCTCATAATTAGTGTAAACAATATTGTATTTTGAAAATAATGTAAACATTACAATATCATGTGAATCTTGACAGTTTTATTAGGATTGGAAAACAAGTGAATTTTCATTTGTACAAATTTCTCTCTTTTCTCATTGGCAATCATACCACCTTTTCTTATTTATATATTTACATTACGTACTATTAAATAGACCTTTCATCTCCTCCAGGGGTCCACTTCCCATGTACAACACACATAGCCTGACAGCATGATTTTGAGTTGCTATAAAAAAAAAAATTGAGATATTTTGGCATTACATTTGTTAATCATGTTAATATATTTAAACCTCTGCCTGCTTTAAATTTCCATATTAAGGTATGAATGTTTAAACATACATGTAACATTTATTCAAAGATGCCCAAGGTTGACAAATAGCAAAAAAGAATTCAAATGTGTTTTTTTACAAAGTTTAAAACATAATTTTTTTTTTATCAATTTGTTCTAGCTATAGTCTTCTAAATATTATGTTTATTGGACCTCATTGACCTAAATCAAAGGCATAACAGGGTCTTATTGCAATAATCATGATAATCAAATTAATTGCCTGAAACAAAACGAAATGCATCAATTATTTAGTTGAAATTAGGTTTAAGATAAAATAGATTTTTTTTATGTGTGAAGTAAAAAGAAAAATCGCAATGATATTATATTATTTTTCTTTGGATTTTTGTTCTTTATCATTTAATATTTGTTAATTTCATTTTTTTTTTAATCGATTGATAATAAAATTAGTTACCATCTAGTTCATCTTTGAATTTTCCAGGTATTTTTTTGTATTTGTTTGAAAATAGATAGTGATTTTGAGGATATCCAGAAAAGTCGAAATGGTCTTTGATGATTTCCATATCCTTGTATACATCATCTGTCATGATTTCGTAGCACAAGCTGTCTGTGAGAAAAAAAAATATTGTTTAGCTTTGACTTGTCGAATAATTCAGTTGCCGTCTTGCAGACTGAATTTATTTAACTGAAACATATAAAAAAGATGGGGAATAATTGCCAATGAAACAACTGTCCACAAGAGACCAATATGTCATCAAAGTATAGATTTAAATGTTCTTCGTCTGTCCACATAATGCAAGTATGGTGTCTTTGACTAGGGTGATCGACTTCACATCCATAGCAATGATTTTTTGCTAATTTCCTAGTATGTTTTATAATATTTTCAGCAAATTTAAACATATATAATGTATATGAGTACCAGACTAGACGATTCTTTTCTTGTTTGTCCATCTTGGTTTTTTTCTTATGAACTACATTAGCTTCGAATTTCATTGAATATAAATTTGATGGTTGAATAGTTAACATTATTCACATACTCGGTATTTTTCTATAAATCATTTACATACTTGAAATTCATGGAATATATAGTTTTCTAGCTGAAAAATTCATGCGCGAAGAATTCGTTTAATTTCTCCTTTTTGCATTTTTCAATATTGTTGGTAGAATTCGTTTAATGTAGCGTAGTTGATCAATGTTCAGTTGAACGGCATTATTTTTTGGCTTCCCTCTGATAAATTCTCTAATATCTACCTCATCATATCGTTTGCAAATATTAATAATATAATTGTGAGGAAGATTGATCTGTTTTACAAATTTACAAATATTTGGTCCACAAGTCTTTATTTGGATGCAGTCAGAGGAATTATGACTTGGAAAATGAACAGATGAATCAATATTAGTTGTAAGCACAAGTGTTGCTAACATCATGGATAGTAATATCACAACTCCTGATCATTTTAACATGTGTATGTCAACATTGAAGTTTTCATATAAAGATTCCAGGCTAGCTGCTATACTCGATCGGTTCATTGAATTTTTGCTAATGTGAAAATAAAGCTGTCTGTCTGATCATGAGAATTCTTTCTGGACATCTTTACCAAACGATATCCTGTACGAAACTAAACTAAAAAGGCAGGTTATAAAGGTTATATCATTATCCTAGAACCCTAACTTTTAGGTGTAATAAATGAACAAAGAATATCATATTTCCGTTTTAATCTTTCCTTTAGATAGTAACTTTTTCTAAGTTTCAATAGCAAACCACGATTAAGGTATATGTTAAAGAAAAATGTATATATGTGTTTGTCGATCTGTGAATGTTAAAAAGTCATGAATCTGCTTTTCATTCATTTCTTTTAAAATTAAAGAACCTTAGTGAGCACGCTCACATACCCCACGTCCCCACATTGTCATTGGAGAAATTAAATAAGTATAAGAAAAAAAAATTGTATAAGAAAAAATATTGAATAATAATTTCCTGTCAATATACATAGTATGTCCTTATTATCTACAAAATTTCATGAAATTCTGTTGTGTGTTTTCAGAGGAGTTGAGATGACAAACTGTTGCAGAAGTATATTGAAGCAAATAAGTTCAAAGGGGCGTAACTCTTAGAAAAAAAATTGAACCGTAATTTCCTGTTGATATGCACATCTACATAGTATGTCCTTACTATCTACAAAGTTTCATGAAATTCTGTTGTGTGGTATGAGAGGAGTTGCGATGACAAACTGTTGCAGTAGTACATTAAAGTAAATAAGTTCAAAGGGGCGTAACTCCTAGAAAAAAAATTGAATCGCAATTTCCCGTCGATATGCACAACTACATAGTATGTCCTTATTATCTGAAAAGATTTCGTGAAATTCTGTTGTGTGGTTTGAGAGGAGTTGTGATGACAAACTGTTGCAGTAATACATTAAAGTAAATAAGTTCAAAGGGGCGTAACTCCTAGAAAAAAAATTGAATCGCAATTTCCCGTTGATATGCACAACTACATAGTATGTCCTTATTATCTGAAAAGGTTTCGTGAAATTCTGTTGTGTGGTTTGAGAGGAGTTGCGATGACAAACTGTTGCAGTAATACATTAAAGTAAATAAGTTCAAAGGGCGTAACTCCTGGAAAAAAAATTGAATCGCAATTTCCCGTCGATATGCACAACTACATAGTATGTCCTTATTATCTGAAAAGGTTTCGTGAAATTCTGTTGTGTGGTTTGAGAGGAGTTGCGATGACAAGAAACAGGACTGACGGACTGACGGACGGACGGACGGGTCAAAAACATTATACCCTCCGCAACTTCGTTGCGTGGGGTATAATTAGTTTCTTTATTGAAAGAGGTATACCAATGATATAATCAACAATATATCAGTACACACATTCCACACATTCTACACATTCCTATGGTTAAGGTTGCAACATTTTTGATGACATCATTCTTACAATTGCTGGAATGTTACTTATTTGAACTTTGTATGACCGCCTGTGTCCTTAGGTCATTACTCCATCCGGAAGAGCCGGAAGTTTTTCTAGAACGTGCATAACACTAGCCGGAAGTTGTTCTAGAACGTGCATAACTCTACTACTTACATATATCACCATTAGCCACAGGTAAATAGAGGTTTCAACAGAGTGTTCCAACTGCTTTGTGTAAGTGTTCCCCTCTTCTTGCCTTTTCTTTTTTCCACTGGTATGCATTTTTATGTGATATGAATTCAATGATATTCTCTTTTGGTTGTGATATTCGTTGTGTTATGTGCACGTGTATTTTTTTCGTATCAATAAATTGTTGGACTTTAGCGGGAAATTTTCCCAAAATGATTATTAAAATTGTCATGCTTCACGGACTAATGGTATGATATGAAACTTTTTGGAGTGGGTGGTCATGGATTTGAAAAGGGGTTGGTTTCATCGCATCTTATACTAGAGAGTACATATATCTATAAAGATCGTAATTCATGGCTGCATTAGACATTCATTATGGCTATTGCTATTGTTTGCTGAAATGTGATTTTGAAAACATCCAAAAATAGGTAAAAAGGATATTCCCGTGGATTTGGAAATAAAAAAAATTTGTGTCACAAAAATCGAGTAAGGAAATGGTTTTTTTTTTATTATAAGATCATTTTGGTGTACCGTGACCGTGAAAAGTTCTGAAGTATTTTAGGGTACATGTGATTTTTTATATGATAATCTTAATTATTATGTCCTCAAAAATGGCTGAAAAAGAATTTAATGTAGGGTTAGTTTTCCAAATTCCAAATCCAGAAACAAATATTCTTAATTGATTCGATCCATAGAAAAATATGCAATGATCAGAGATTTTATCCGAATGATTGTAGAATGATATGTTACCAATCATCTGAAGAGCCCGTAAGTGAATTTATTGCTAGGTGATTAAGAGAAACTAATCAGGGGAATAATAATTGGGAGAATCTAAAAACGCAATTGAATTTTCGTTAGGAGCACATTCTTGATGCATCATATGCATTAGAACTTTTGAATAAGGTTAATCAAAAAATTGGCGAAAATGTTCCCTTATTTGGGGAACGAATTTTAACTTTAGCAACAGATGCTTCTCGAGGGCAAGATATTAATCAACCATTTGTTCAGTTTTTTTATAAACGGGTTATATGAAAAATATTTGAGACTGAAAATGATCCGTGAAAATCCACAAACTTCTATACAGCGGTATACAACTGTTGTCTTTATTTGGCTCAAGCAGTAAACTCGGCAGTGGCTGAAACGCAATTAAGAAGAAAATTTTACTTAAAAAAGTAACGGTAATGCGCGTTATATAGCACCAATGGACATCTTTGACTAAAGAGTAGTTGAAATTGTATTTCATAGAGCAAGACACAAGGGTTTCGTTTATTTGCACACGCTGAGGTCGCAAATGGAAAACCGAATGAGGTACAACATGACGGTTGTTTTCTATCCTGAGTTCATGTGTCTTTTCAGGTTATGTATTATGTGTATGTATCTTTCGATAGTATTGGTGTCATAATGGAGAACCGATCTAGATTGGTCTTTTCAACTTTTAAAATGTCTATCAAATCTTTTTTTTATTTATCTTTGACTTATATATTTAACTTAAATGCATAGAGACAATGCAAACTTTGCAATTCATGCAACTTGTGTTAGGAGGAAATGGACAAACGAATAGACTTTCGATATATGTAAGAAAATGGTTACCAGCCTTAGCCACCGCTTAATGGAGGTTATTACACATTTATCATATGACGGCCTAGTTATGTAAGATATAAAAGAAAGAAAAAAAACACTTAGGACAATACATACTAAATGTTCTTTATTCATTATACATACGAATGTCAAAGTAAGGATGTCTTAAGATAGATCTCGTACTTGGAGGTGGAGTATGTTGTCGCTGTAAGGATGATGAAGAAATGGGTGTCGGAAAAAATTGTGTCGGAGAAAAGGTAATCTTATAGGACAGAAGTCAATGTTATTCGTTAATGGCTGTGACATTTGTTGTGTTATGTGCACATGTAATTTTTTTTTTTGGTATAAATAAAATGTGAGACTTTGGCGGGAAATTTTTGGGTAGGATAAATTCCCAAAATGATTATTCAAATGTTCATGCTTCAAAATAAACTAATGGTATGTATTTTTTAGAAATCCAAAAATGGGAAAAAAGAATATTCCCATAGCTTTGGTAATCAAAAGAATGTTGTGTTATAACAATCGTGTAGGGGGAATTTTTTTGTCAAAATTTTTGACAACAGACCGTATTTTAATGGAGGAATTTCATTTGCTTTTGAGGAAACAGTTCAATTAAGTAAACTCGTCAGTCAACTTGAAATGTTGAAGGAAAATTTCAAAATTAGTCTATTTTCATTTTTAAAAATATATGGTATGATTGACTAGTAAGAAATTATTTTTGAATATAACGTTTAAAAACATGTGGTATGATTGACCAGTGAATTTTTTTTTTTAAATAAAGTAAAGAAATTATGGATTTTTGTTTTATAATTAAGTAAGATTTGTTTCATAATATGTAAATGCGGTCTTAGTAAGTAATATTACTTAAGTTGAGATGTTAAATTTGGTTACTTTTGTTTCGCATTCGCTCATAACGGGGAAAAAAATACTAATTGGAAAAATGTCATGGTCTTAAAAAGTCTAAGGGATAGAACCTACTTGAAAAGACGATCATTTATCACCGTCGGAAGATTGGTTATTCTAACAATTAGATCAAATAAGGTTTGGAACGGTTATAGAGCATTCTTTGACAGTTCCCACCATGATAAAACTTTTATTCCCTCCTTGGTTGAAGAAATTGTTCAAATAGTTACGACCAAAAATAATAACTGTTCTTTATATATTCAGAGTAAGGACGTCTAAGAAAAGTAAGATGCCGAAATAATATATGTCAGAGAAATTATGATCAAACCCGAGATACGTTTTAAGGCGCTATGGAAATAGACCATTATAATGACAAATATCACTCTATGGAATTGTCAAGGTCTTAGTATAAATCTAGTTAAGGGGATATAACCTAGATGGCATTTGTACTTTAAGTTTGATTTTGTTCAAAATAAAAATATAATGTATTCTTTTGTTATCGTAGACTGTTCAGAAACCTCAACAACAAAGTAAATTCCTTTAGGTCGATTATTGACACTGTTAAGGTGTTTTTCTCCACTTTGCAGAAGCCAAGGAGTAAATTATATGGTTTCAGCAGAGTGTGCCCAACTGCTTTGTGTAAGTGTTCCCCTTTCCTTGCGTTGTCTTTTTTCCTTTTGTTTTTTTTATGTGATATGAACTCAATGTTATTCTTTATTTGCTGTGAAATTTGTTGTGTTATTTGCACGTGTAATTTTTTTTGTATGAATAAATTATTGGACTTCGGTGGGAAATTTGTGGGTGGGATAATTTTCCAAAATGATCTTTAAAATTTTCATGCTTCAAAATGGACTAATGGTATGACATGAAGGTCTTTTGAATGGGTCGAGTTAATTTTTTCTTGACAAGGGGTTCGTTTCATCGCATCTTCCAGAGGGTACATATATATATAAAGCATATAAATACCAGAAATCTGACTTTCATCGATCAAAAATTAGTTTTTATGAGATTTAAAAGATCAAAAATTGTACAGTTAAGGTTATTAAAGATTAAATGGGGAATATTCCTGTAAGCGGTTGTAGTTCTGTGACTGCCATTAAAGTATTCTCAGATTTGGCGTTATTCGATATATTCTCTTGATCATATCAGTAGTCAAACCTTTCCATGTCTTGATTTGGACAATGGTTGTTTTATTTCGTTGGACACTTAAATTCGAAGGTAAAGTCATCCACGAAAACCACGAAATTTGGTACCCCACGAATAAAAGTACTTTCACAGTATATGTATACCTGTCACATTGACACGACTGTTTGCCACGTCACACAGTTAGCTTCAAATTATCTTTTGTCTTATTTAAAGTTATTTCTTGGAAAATAAGATGATGTTGGTAAGTTGTAAATATTTTTCTCCTTAGTTGCAAGCAAATGATTCTTAGTCTGGACGTTCATGAGATAAGCAAGGTCTGACGTTGTCTTATGCTTAGTTGTTGAAAAATTGAAATTGAAATTACAAAATACATCATAATAAGAACGTAAGTGAAATTATTCTGAAATATTACAGTTATTTCAGTGTAAATCAAACTCTTATATGTCCAAACCAGACCTATATTGCTCTTGAAAGTCGATTGATATTGCAAGTTGTAGCCATTAAATTTAATGCTCATGATTATAACGTAACATTTTTGATACACGTGAATATAACGTTGTATGGTGCTTAACAGTTTTGATCCCGGATTTAGATTTAGATGAAAATTTGCATGTAGGCTTTTTTTTTTACCTCATTGAATTAAATATGTAATACAAATTAGATCTTCATGTGCTACTTTGTGAGAAAATGGAGGTTCAAATTTCAGACATTTCCGGATTTGTTAACGTATTTTTCCGTTCAATAGAAATACATAATTTTGCGGTTTTAAAAGATAAACACGATCTATTTTTTATTAAATTATTTGTTATTTATGTGTTGTATAAATATTGCATAAATTTGTACAGTTTATTTTTTACAAATAACTCAAATTTATCAAGAGATCATGAATGTAGGAAAAAAACGTATTATTTTGCTGTATATTATTGAAATTTAAAAAAATTCCACTGTTTACGTTTCCATGAAAATTGGTACACATAATCTTCTTACGTTATCAAACCAAATAACATTTTAAAAAAGAGGGGTCCATGAATTCGTTTACAAATTAAATCAGTTTGAATGATAATAATCAGCCGAAAACTGCATCTTTTCCTGATAAGTCACTGTTTGACGTCGCGAATATGACAATTTACGTTAGCATCGTCCTTAGCTCCCCTGGAACTGTATCGGATGCCCTTAACAACACATTAGCAATCGCCGAGTAGCAAAGACTCCATAAACACTAACCAGAGAAAAACACGCCACATCTTTCCTACGAACAAAGGTAAATACCACACCTTATGGACAGGTAAGTGATATGTTACACTATTCCCTCAGGCACTTCAGGTGTAAAACAATTGGACTCCTGAATATCATATCATATTTTCATAACAACAGTTATGCACAAAATATTTTTTAACAAAAATATATAAATGGTTTTTGCGTTGAATTGTCCTAAAGAATGCCGAGTAGCGAAGATTCAACTAACACTAACACTAACTAATCAATCAAAGTGCCTGTGAGCACTAAATGGTAAAAATTTCCTCAATTTATCAGTGCGAAATTAAATTAACTATTGCTTTGGTTGTAGTTGATTAAACTGCAATACTAGAAAAAGGAAGATAACTCCAATTTTTTAAAGATGATTTAAACAATGAGATAATTTACATTTTTAGAACAGATCTCTCATTTCTCCAAATTTCAAAAGTTATGTAGTTTTCTTGACAAGTGTAACATCATTTTGTGCCTTGTATTTCTGAGCATATATTACACTGTTAAATGTCTTGAAATATTCATGTATAGGATGCATAGAATGTTATGACCAATGCTCTGTATTTTGTGTATCAAAAAGGTTGTGATAAGCCTTGTAAGATTTAGATTTCAAGTCAGTCCCATAATGTTTTGATTGCATTTTATACAATCTTTACCTAATTACAGTCTATATCATTTTAAGGAACAAAGGTAAATAACATACCTGACCGTACAAGTAAACGATATGTTACACAATTCCCTGAGGAACTTTATATGTCATAATTGCGGACTCCCGAACATCATATCATGTTTTCATATTCCTATTATCAGTAAACACATGTTCATAAGAACTTAGTCAGATATTTATTAACTACAAGCACTCAATATTTCAAGACAGAAATATCTAAATAATTTAAAAAACGGAAGACCTTTGGTACAATGCAAACGATTACAACAAGATTAACGCGCGAGCTTTCAACGTGTGCGTCCAAGTTACACAACTCGTGCGCACGAATTTTGCAAGTTGAACGGTTAATCTTACATCAGTTAAAACCTAATTTGTAGTGTTGTTATGATGTGATAATAACAGTGTTACACTATTTAATCCTTACTTAAATGTATTGCAATTGTATGTCTTTAAAAAGGTATGCTTACTGTCTTTTTGTACTATATTCAGTTGTCTAAAATGGATTTCGTTTTTTTTTAATTTATTGTCGATTTTGCAACAGACTCTTTATTTATACTATTACACAGCAGTTTGACATCTGCAATGACAAGGTCGTCAAGTTCATCACTATCAGTAATGAGATACTGTATTAACAGGTCATTACCAGCACAATCACCAGATCATCAATTATTATTTATAACTGTTGATGTAAATGTCCTTTGTTTTTAACCAGCACTGGCAGCAGTAGATTAGTTACTACATGATACAAATAATATTAATTATCTAGATAACAGTGAGGCTCTCCTGCATTATTTAGGTTCTATGAAATGCTGTAATGATAATTAGAAATGGCAGATTCCGTGTACTTAAGACACATAATGACATAAAATATCAGAACCTATACATCTACATGGATCTAGCCGAGAATGCCATATTAAATGGTTGTAAGACATTACATATATTGATATAAAAATGTGGTATGATTGCTAATAAGACAACTCTCCACAAGAAACCAAAATGAAACAGAAATTAACAACTATAGATAACCGTACGGCCTTCAACAATCAGCAAAGCCCATACTGCATAGGCAGCTATAAAAGGCCCCGAAATGACAATGTAAAACAATTCGAACGAGAAAACTAACGGCCTAATTGATATAAAAAAAAAACAACCAACCACCACTGAATTACAGGCTCCTGACTTGGGACAGCACATACATACATAATGTGGCGGGGTTTAACATTTTAGCGGGATCCCAACACTCTCCTAATCTGAGACAGTGGTATAACAGTACAACATTAGATAATACAAATAAACACTCTATGTTGAGAACACCATTGATGATGCAAACGATATTTGTTTACAACAACAAAAAAAAAAAGCATACCACAAAAGGAATTAATTTTAGGCCTTTACAATCTTTTTTTTTAAAGTTTTAGGCATGGATAGTTATAGACAAAATCAGTCGTGTTAGCGTGTATTATGATAATATACATGTTCAGAAATACACACTGTAAAATCCGATATATATTTATGCATTTTATATTGCGAATCGTTGACCTCTGTCAAACACTTAACCTTACTGCGATTGCTAAATTTTCATAAAGAAGAATCACAATTGAAATTGATACTGTGGCGTTCTTGACATTAATAAAAAGCCTCACAATAATTTCTGAATTTACAGGAGTTGGATTTTTGTTTAGATTTTACTTTTGATAGAGAAAGACCATTCAGCTTGAACAATGTTCAGATTGTGATATATGGATTGACAATCATATTTAGAAACAGGTTGATTGAAAAAACACACCCAAGCCCCCTCCCCATAAAGGGTGCAATCAACAGTTGTTTACGTGACGTCATTCTGTAACAGGGCATGTAATAGTGGACCCATCATGCAGAAGTCAGATATTCATAGTTATATAGATATCTATACATCAATGGAAAGATAATTCTATGAACTTTCTGAATAAATAAAAAAAAATCCAACATCTCTTGTTTAAACATGCAAATTGGTACAAGTTATCAGCTGGAAATTAGGCATTTTCCCCCTAAAAAACCTTAAAAACAGACCACCTTTGGACACAAGGATCAGTAACCTGTGCATATATTTGAGATTTCTTATAATATGCATTTCGAAGAGCTTATCCGGCTGATTTAAGAAAATGTAGTTTCAGCCTACGTTCGCCTGCTCCGAAAGGAGCTATCTTACCTGACAAATCAAAGTGCTTTTTGCAACAGGTGAAAATCAGCTGTTTATGGAGTTGCCTCCCATATAGTAGGAAGTCACAAAAACATTTTTTTTTTAAATCTTGACAAAAGTGGCATTTTAATTGAACTTCAATATATGTTTTTCACATTGAACATAAAAAACAATCAACTTTTTCATTTAGTGGTATATAAATAGCAGGGAATTCCATCAGTATGTAAATCTCACTGGGGAAATACCCCTAGTTTTTAGTACGAAACTGTTTATAGCACCCTTAAGCAAAACCTTGTATGCGATATATAAAAAATTCTCAGCTTTTCTGAATCTGTACACTATACCGATTAAAATTATGTCTTACTTTAAGGATTGTGACCACAAATAGTGAAACTACAGCTCTTTTTTTATGTCGCGCGGTAGCGGCATATTGGCCAGTGGCAAACAGTTTAACTGGCAAATCCCAAACATTTCCTGTATCACATTTTCATCAGTTTTACAAAGAAAATAAATCATAAAATAGGGTTTCTTTTAAATAAATAGAATAAAAACTATAAAATAGGCATGAATAAAGTTACTTTAAATAGATTTTGTTCCTAGTACTATATGAACTAAGTTATAGCTGAGTTGAGAAAATATTGAAATAGTGTTTTTCTTAGGAATGGCATGTGTACCTTTTTGACTATAAAAAGTACCAAACATATATTATAATGAATAAAACTTTATGTAACACTGATCAGGAGTAAAGTTCAAAGTAGAAAAAATCTACACTTTTCATATGCAACTTTTGGTTCCAAAAATATGAGAGATTGAATAAAAATATCATGACGTCGCAAAAAATTTAAAAAACTTCAATATTCGCACAGAGTCTGGTTTTCTTATATCTGGTTGCTATGTACACAAATCTGTAATATTTGCATTAAATATACCAAACTGATGCTTTTAAATTAATGTATACATGCCGTACAATATTTTTCAGAATTATTTTACTCCATTCGCAAACACATTTCTATGCTAAAACATCACTAATATTTTGTATTTGTCCCTTAAGGGTGCAATCAACAGTTTTTTACGTGACGTCATTCTGTAACAGGGCATGTAATAGTGGACCCATCATGCAGAAGTCAGATATTCATAGTTATATAGATATCTATACATCAATGGAAAGATAATTCTATGAACTTTCTGAATAAATAAAAAAAAAATCCAACATCTCTTGTTTAAACATGCAAATTGGTACAAGTTATCAGCTGGAAATTAGGCATTTCCCCCCTAAAAAACCTTAAAAACAGACCACCTTTGGACATACGGATCAGTAACCTGTGCATATATTTGAGATTTCTTATAATATGCATTTCGAAGAGCTTATCCGGCTGATTTAAGAAAATGTAGTTTCAGCCTACGTTCGCCTGCTCTGAAAGGAGCTATCTTACCTGACAAATCAAAGTGCTTTTTGCAACAGGTGAAAATCAGCTGTTTATGGAGTTGCCTCCCATATAGTAGGAAGTCACAAAAACATTTTTTTTTTAAATCTTGACAAAAGTGGCATTTTAATTGAACTTCAATATATGTTTTTCACATTGAACATAAAAAAACAATCAACTTTTTCATTTAGTGGTATATCAATAGCAGGGAATTCCATCAGTATGTAAATCTCACTGGGGAAATACCCCTAGTTTTTAGTACGAAACTGTTTATAGCACCCAAACACAAAAATACCAATAAAAGAAATACACACCAAATACGTACGAACATTATTTGAAAATCAACACATTCAAATCTCTGTAGATTTAGCTGTAATGAACAACTGATAATTATGATTAACGTGCTTTTAGTTAAATTGTGCCAAGTCAGGAATATAAATTATACCAAATCAGGAATATGACAGTTGTTATCCATTCGTTTGATGTGTTTGAGCGTTTGATTTCGTCATTTGATTAGATTCTTTCCTTTTTGAATTTTCCGCAGAGTTCAGTATTTTTGTGATTTAACTATTTTGATAAATTTATTGAAATATATATAGATGACTTTTTTTTAAAGAAAATCCTATGAAAGTTATTCAACTACAGCATATACAAACAATTATTAAGTAAAGCACTCTTTTTTTATTCATGAAATTAAAAAATCTTTATATTGACTTTTTTTTAAATAATAGAGGGTTGTAAAGATACAGTGTCCATTCTCTCATGTTTTTATTAATTAATTCACGATAGCGAGTTCAAAAATAATTAGTTTTAAAAATCGTCTTAAATTTGCCTAGTTGTAAGGTATTTAATTTTACAATCCGTTTGCTTTGAATTTTTGACAATAAAAAAAAATATATATATATATATTATTCCTTACGTTTCTTGCTATTCCTCAGCATATACACACAAAGAAAGTTAAAGTGTCTGGTAAAGTTATATTACTAAAACAACCTTAAATAAATAACCAAATCCATGTAAAGCCACCTTCAATTGAGGACGAACTTACTTCAGTTTCTTAATATTTCATTATTTTTTCAACAGAGAATTCTGAAATGTTCTATTATAAAGATTTGTGGTATATATAACATAGTCTTAAAAAATAAAAATAGCATAGAATATATAGCTATATTGTTTGATAACTACTATAGAACTTAAAGTATTTAACAATCAAAACTGGTAACATATTTATGACTCTAAGAAAAGATGTATAGATTATTGGTTGATAAAACAAAATACGATGAATATAGATTCTACCAATGCCTTGAGTGGTTTAGGTTTTTTTTACCATATACAACTAGTTTTTATACATCTTTTCGGACGACCTGTCAAAAGATATTATTTTTCTACGTGACATCATCAGCCATGGTCGGCTTTTTCAGTGACGTCACAGTAGAAATTTTATAGAACAGCAAGAAAATTTGACGTCATAATCGATTTTGACCAATGGAGAACAGAGATCAAACGAACCACAAGTTGATTAGATAAATATAACAGATCAGGCAAAGGAATAAATCGAGTACGAATCAGAGAAAACTCTTTAGAGATTGTAGGGAACACAGATCGTGATTGATGAATCAATTAAGAAGGTGCTGCATAAATAATAAAACATCTTGTTTTGGTTTGTTTTATTGTTTGGGGGGGGGGGGGGGGCATTGTAAAATAGCAGGACAGATTTAAAACTGCTGTTTTTATATGAATTTTTATAATAGAGAAAACAATATACATACTACAAACTTATTGTATGTGTCATACTCGTATTACTGGCATTCTGTTTTAGTTTTACATTTATATTCACATTTGTATAAGACAAACAGACAAACAATAGTGCACATGACACAACATAGAAAACTAACGAATAAGCAATACGACCCCCACCAAAAAATAGGGGTGATCTCAGGTGCTCCGGAAGGGTGAGCAGATCCTTCTCAACATGTGGCACCCGTCGTTTTGCATATGTGATAACTAATAAAATAGATGAAATGTTAAAGATTATTATTTTTTTTCGTATCATAGCGCATTCTTCCTTTTTTTGAAAGGCGCATAAATCTTTAACTTATAGACTTTAGCATCCCTTCACATTACCACATTGTGTAAATCTTCTAACGGTCTGTTATTCTTATATCAGATTATTAACATATGCGTATTTATATGGCTTGCTGGAAGTTATAGAAATCTATGCCACATGTTGTTACATTTTTAGTGACGGCTATTTGATTGGAGAGCACATTTTGGAACTAAATATGGGAAATGTTTCGAGCACTTTGATTTCTGCAAAGCGGCCATTTGCCATTACATTTCAATGAGATTATATATGTCCCAGACATGACTAAGCAAACTTGGCAATTCCATAAGTAAATCAGCAAATAAGCGAATTGAACATGTTTTGGCCTACTGTTCATATACAAAGAAATATTGTGTTCTCTGAAATCTGTTGGCCTTTTTGATTGAAAACAGAATTATAATTGCTATATAAAATAACGAATAATCGGAAAAAAGCAATATTCAAATAGAAGTTTAGAAGCGAAAAGGGATCCTAAATGAAATGTCCTCCTACATGTATATGGAAACACCTTACAGGTTAAATTTTCAGGGTAACAAATTTTTATATTACCTGATGTTTTTTGTTTTGTTTTAAAACCTGATGATTTCAACTCTTTCATTTCGTAGATATTCAATTTAAGTAATTATTCCTTAGAATTACACAGCATATCTAAAATATCCACTTAAGGAAGTTTGAAAAGACACATTTGTTTTAGATCTAAGACGGAAAAAAACTTGATTATCCTCGAATTCGATATGATTCATATCTTTATAATTTAAGAGCAGCAATTGAATCAAAAGGGCCAAAGCTATACGGTTCACGTACCTAGAATTCTCAAATTAAGTTGGAAATATTTAATGTGGCCTCATCCCACATGGAAATAAATATTCATGTGTGAAATGTTGGTGCGCATGGACTTTTCTCACCAAATTTGTAAAGGTATACACATGTTACAGTCTTTCGTTTTACTACTCCTTTTGTATACACGTATACCCCATAAAGGTAAAACTGTATCTCAATTTTGTTAGGTGGGGCTGACAGTTGTATCAATTTATCAACAAGCAAATATATAGTCTGGCCTTTGTTTGATTAAAAATTAATAATCTTGACGACCTTAAGTTTGAAATAAATCTTGACCTCAAAAGATTTACCAGGCCCCGCCTCAGAAAACAATGGTCGTCCCCTTATAAATAGAAATACAAATAATCTAAATTACACGGATTATTATGTGGTACGATACACAGTCCGAAGTCAAAGAAACTTAAGGACCAATAATTCCGAATAGTTTAGCTAGTACATACAACTGTAGCAGCAAAATATAATGTGTGCTATTTGTACTTTACGTGCTTTGATTTACGTCTTTTTCCCTTTTAATAACAATTTGTATAAATCCCATTTTACTTTTAGTCAGTTGATTGAATGAGAATACAAGTGAAAACGCTGCTGTTTTGATCTTCATAATATTGCCATTAATAGCCTAAAAAGCACAATGAAATGGATTGTATGTATATTGATCTATTCCTTGTATGAGTAATCATTAGTTTTCCGAACTATTGAAAGTTTGTATTTAAGTGGTTAATCTTTGAATGTGAACACATGTTGACTATTGAGGTTGTGATAAAAGTCGCGTTAAAACCTTATCACAGAGGGAGTGCTCCGTAATAAAACGGCGAACAATACATGCATGGAACATATTTAAAGATGTATACCAAATTTAAAGGTATTTGATTTATATCAATATTTTAAAAAACGGTCCACAAACAAGATCTTGATATGTGCAGGAAACTTATTTTTGTAATTTCATTACGACGAAATCATATATGTCCCAGACATGAATATGCAAACATAGCAATTCCATAAGTTAATCAGCAATTTGTCCGCAAATAGGCGAATTGGACATGTTTTTCGTCTACTGTTCATGTACAAATGAACATTGTGTACTCTGATATCTATTGGCCTTTTAGGATTGAAAACAGTAGTATAATTGCTATTTAAAATAACGGAAATTCGGAATAAAGCAACATTCAAATAGAACTTAAGAAGTGAATATGAATTTTATATGAAATATCCTCCTATATGGAAACACCATGACAGGTTAAATTTTTAGGGTAAAATAACTTTTATGTCACATGGTGTTTGGTTTTTGTTTTGTGTTAAAACATGATGATTTCAACCCTTTCCAGTTTGTAGATGCCAATTCCATGCATGTGTTCCTAAGAATTACACAACAAATCTACAATATCCACTTTAGGATGTTTGCAAAATCACGTTTGTTTTAGAACTAAGACGGTAAAAAACTAGATTGTCCAGAATTTGATAAAATTTATATCTATATTATTTACAGATAAGAAAAGTAATTCATTCAAAAGGTCCGCAGTTATATGGTGCAACTCCTTAGGATAAAGTACCTATGATTCTACAATTCAGTTGGAAATATATAATGTTACCTCATAAAAAATATTAAAAAATATTCTTGAAATGTTTGAGCTCACCTTTCTCACCAAATTTAATTGTAAAGGTTTATTAATAGTCGTGTCCATTACCAATCCCAGCTAAACATATTAATACCTTTGTCAATAAGTGAATTATATATTATTTCTCGCAATTAGAGATTATAAGCTAACCTATCTCAATTTGAATCTGAACGAATCATATCAAGATATTAGAAGTCAAATTATATCGCAAACCTACAGATAATTACCAATACTTAGAAAAATCTTCTGTTCACCCAGCATCTGTATTCAAAGGATTTATAATTGGGGAAATTACAAGGTTCATTAGATCGTGTTGTAACAGAAAAGACCTCCACATACAGATAAAAGTATTCAAACAAAAACTTACACTAAGAGGATACTCGGAAAATGAAATTAATCCACTAATAGATAAAGCATTGAGAAAAAAACAGACTGAATACATTATGTTATAAAAAAAGAAATAAACAAAACTGTCCACCACTAGTTCTAGCAACTAAATTTAATCCACTCTTAAAACAATTGGGAAGACGAATAAGAAAACATTGGCAGTTAATAAAAAATGATATAACTGCTAAGAATTTATTTCCCAGACCACCTATGATTGCTTATCGTTAACATAAGAACGTGAAGGAGTATTTGACCTCGGCAAAATTATAATCACTGTAAACA
The DNA here is from genome assembly GCA_037788925.1 of Mytilus galloprovincialis. Taxonomy (NCBI): domain Eukaryota; kingdom Metazoa; phylum Mollusca; class Bivalvia; order Mytilida; family Mytilidae; genus Mytilus; species Mytilus galloprovincialis. The sequence goes on along the minus strand of CM075338.1, from coordinate 54,908,107 downwards.
ATTAAATAGTAATTAGATAAGAAAGGACATAAGAATAATAATGATATTGCAGATTCACCAGGTGTCGTGCCCTAAAAATAACACTACATTTGATATGTTACCAGAGCAAGAACTAATCAAATTGTAATTACATAGTATTTATAATGATACAAGGCTAGGGTACCTGATGAGGATTTACGGCCTTGGTCAAAAATGACCTAAATGATATCCGAAACACCAGGTGCAGCTTAATCATTTTTACATCACTGGAAATCGAAGACGTCTACTTGATTACCACACATCATTATAATCTTAGCTTATAACAGACACACACCTTTCTACCAGTAATTATTTTACATAAGAAAGGTCAAATCAGGCTACGATGAAAATAACTACAAAATAAATGTATAGTTTACGCAATACATTTTTTTAAACAAGTCTGTACAGGAAGCAATATATAATTCACTTATTGACAAAGGTATTAATATGTTTTGCTGGGATTGGTAATGGACACGACTATTAATAAAAAAAAATTCTACTCTTTTTGTATACGGGTATAACCCAAATTTTTATCTGTATCATAATTGTGTGGGGAGGGCTTGCATTTTTTCTATCACTTAATGAACGAGCAGGAAAAATATATTATCTGGCCTTTATCTGATTGAGAATAAATAGTCTGGCCGAACGTATTTTTGAAATAAATATTATGACTTCAAAAGATTTGCCAAACCCCTACCCTTGCATAAAAAGGTCGTCCTCTTTTAAATATAAAAAAACTCGAAGTCAAAGAAAATCAAGGATCAACAATAACGAAGAATTTAGCCAGTAAATACAGCTACAGAAGCAACATAAAGTATGTTTTATTAGTACTTTACGTTCTTTGATTTAACATGTATGTCTAGTTACATTTTCATAACACCTGCTATTATCTAAATAAATCCAATATTACTTTCAGTCAGCTGCTTGAGTGTAAAATTACTGCTGTTTTTGTTATTCATACTATCGCCATTTACGGTCCAAATAACATGATAAAATGTATTATAAGTGTCTTTATCTGTTCCTGGGATAAATAATCTTTAGTTTTCTAAACAATTTAATGTTTGTTAAACAGTTAATCATTACATGTGAACACATATGATACTTATATGTTGACTACTCGGGTTTGAAAAAAGTCGTGTTAAACCATTATACCAAGTAGGAGTTATCCGACAGGAAACGAAGGGTAATACATATTTAAAGATTCATACTAAATTTAAAGTAAAAGATTTAAAGGTAAACCAGTTCCAAAAATAACTGTCCTGGTTTTACCTATTCTATTTTTAAACTTTCCCAGGGAAATACCCTTTGAATACCCATGCGAAATCGAAAGTGTGAATACTTTTCTATCAAGAGGATTACCACCTGGTTTATTCTAGAGTTTCGTGTAGTAGAGTAAGTTCCATTTTGAATTTGTATAGTTAAAACTTATTCATATGTTTGTATAAATAATACTAGAACACACCCGCGAAATCGCGGGGAAATAGAGCGTATGTAAACTGTAAAAAACTGAAGAATTTCAGGATAGGTATCAAAAGTCAAAGGTACTTAGGGACTGGGCACATTTTTTTGCCCTCCCCCTATTTTCCAAATACCGATTTTTGTACCTTCTGTTTTTCTGTACTCTATAAATATGCATATATACTTACTTACTATACAGAGAATTTCAGGAGAGGTATCAAAAGTCAAAGGTTACCGTACTTATATATATATACATCAGGAAACGCCCTGAATAGTAAAGACCCCCACCCCCCAAGATAACCATTGGGATTTATAGTAAATTATAACAAATACAGTTATTCATAGTAAATTAGTAAATGTATGTAGGTATACAGAAATATATAGTATTGACCGCCGTTGATAGTAAACCATAGGCGGATCCCAAGAGGGGGGGTAGCCTGGGGGCCCTGCTCCCATTTCGTTAAAAAAAAAATGTTGATTATATCGGGAATCACTGAAGCATTAGAGGAACGCCCCCCCCCTTTTTAGGCCAGTCGGTCCCCCCCCCCCCCTTTTAGGTCAGTCACCCCCTCTCGTTATGAAAAGTTCTGGATCCGCCACTGTAAATTAATTGATAGTAAATAGCAAATATTATTCATTTTCGTTTTCCTCCCAAAACAACCCAGACTGAAACACGTTAAGTAAGGATGATACATGCTAGAACTCAAAATGATAGCAGAAAGCAAATCTATATACTTTATTCATAGTCTTCGTATGTTCAAAGTACAGAAAAACACAAACCGGAAGTCTAATCTGACTTAAAGTTTTGTCCAATGACGGGAAAATATCCGGACGCATTCTTTTTTGTTTTTTTTTTATCCCAAAATAACCCAAACTGAATGATCACAAGAATGGACAAACTTGCTGAATATAACATAAATGAACCATTCTTTAATATTCTAAAAGATATGTACAAAGAAGTTTTATTTTCAGTTAAAGTCACTGAAGGCATTACTAATATGTTCCCTTCCACAGTTGGAGTAAAACAAGGCTGAATTCTAAGTCCTACCTTATTTTCTTTTTATATAAATATTTAACCTCAATGTTTGATAACACATGTGATCCTGTAACATTACATGACATAAAATTGTCTAGTCTTTTATATGCTGATGCCTTAGTATTAATATCAGAATCCTCAGAAGGTTTACAAAATTGTCTGAACAAGTTAAATACTTATTGTGAAAAATGGAACTTGACTGTCAATCTTGACAAGACAAAAACAATGATATTTAATAAAAGTGGTAAAAAACTTACTAAAGACAAGTTTGTATTGAATAATGAAGTAATTAAATGTTGCACAGTATATAAATATTGAGGTATACTATTCAAGCCATCAGGATTTTTCACTAATGCTGTAAATCTCCTATGTAAAAAAGCTTCTAAGGCATTGTTTTGTATTAAAAAAATACTCTACTCCGAAAAGATGGATGTTTATTCCCATATGAAACTATTTAATTCTTGTGTTACTGTATTGTAGTAAGATATGGTCGCTAAATATTGTGAAAAACAACAAAACTCTTGAATCTCAATATTTATCTATGGAATCAGTAAAACTCCAAATCCAAATTTGCGAAAGGTCTTCTAAATGTTAATTTAAAGGCAGTAATACAGCTGTATTAGCTAAATTGGGAATGTACCGTATCGGTATACAGGCCTTCTGTAGGATTTTGGTTACATATTTAAAAGTCAAATGGAAATGAGTCATTATTATATAATGTTTATAAAGCTAACAAGCAGTTAAATGATGGATTTGCTTCAAAAGTTAAAATGCTACTTTCAAAATTGAATTTTACTCATGTTTGGGAAAATCAATGTACCTTCTCTAAAAAAAAGATTACTTTTAGCCGTCGTGAAGAAGCTCAATGAAAATTACATTATATTTTGGAAAAATTGTCTCTTTAATGATGATAATTCAATAAATGGAAATAAACTAAGAACCTACAGAAAATTTCAAGTAAAGTTACAAAAAATTATGCTAAAATAAGAATAAGTAATAGTTTGCTGGCTGTTGAACGTGGTAGATACAACAAAACAGCTTTAGAAAATAGAATATGTCCTTTATGCCATAAAGAGGTGGAAGATGAATTTCATTTTATCATAACATGTTCAGAAATTAATAAAACTAGGATCAAAATGTTTGATGAAATATCTAGTATTGTCCCCTGTTTTAATTCAATGAGTGAAGAAAACAAATTTGATTTTATATTTTCCTGCGAAGAATGTGATATTTTACTTATCATTGTTAACTACATAAGTGAAATGTATAATGAGAGAAACAATTATAATGTCAATATATGAACTGTGTAATTGAAGGCTCAACTTATAATGTTATATATATTATAACATATTTTTTGTAACCTAAGCATAATAGCCTGTCTGTTTGTTTGTTTTTGTTGTGTATTTAAATAACGATCATATTGTTTGGATTTCAGACTAATAAAATTCTTATTCTTATTCTTAAGAATGGATGACAAATGCGACTATACATGTTACATATAGGACACAGAGGCATGATGATTAATTTATTGTGGAAGGAGGAGAAGCGACACACTAAATGAGGTCTTCTCGTTTAATAGTATAGATATATAAGAAGACCTATACAAAAACCAAATGACCCGTTACTTTTCAATGTAGAATTCAGAATGTATTATCATTAATAAATAAAACTCTATTCATGTAAAGTCAAATGCCTTTGTTAGAAATAAATAGGGTCGGTAGTTTACGTCTTTTATCTGATAAAGGGCATAGAAAGAGAAAGTCTCTTTCATTTAACAATAAGAATTGAATAATTTAGACTGGTTTGCATGATTGATTTTACATTTTCATATCAAAATCAGCAATATTTGTTTAATTAACAAAAGGGTGAGTGATGATGCATTATGAATGTACGTATCCACAATTGTGTTATCAGTCTTTGTATCCCTTCCGGCATCCACTCATAACCACAGCCACAACCCCCACCCCTTAGCAGACCCAGAAAATGATCTTGGACTTAAATTGAATAAGTTGCTTAGTAAGTAAACAGACAACTGGATTGGCATGAGAAGTGTAGCAGTCTTGATTTATATTACTGTGAAAGTACTTTTATTCGTGGGGTACCAATTTTCGTGGTTTTCGTGGTTTTCGTGGATGACTTTATCCACCAGTTTAAGTGTCCAACGAAATAAAACAACCATTGTCCAAATCAAGACATGGAAAGATCCCATGAAGGTTTGATGACTACTGATATGATCTAGAGAATGTTTTGAATAACCTCGAATCTGAGAATGCAGTCACAGAACTACAACTGCATGCAGTATTATACCCATTTAATCTTTAATAACCTAAACTGTACAGTTTTTTGTTTTTAATATTCTCATAAGAATATTTTTTTTCGATGAAAGTCAGATTTGTGGGTTTCTTATCGTCGAGTTGCAAGTTGCGAGTTGAGAGAGTCGAGTTGCAAGTCACGAAAGTGGAGTTGCGAGTTACGAAAGTCTAGTTTCGAGTTACAAAAGTCGAGTTGCGAGTTACAAAAGTCGAGTTGCGAGTTAAAAAAGTCGAGTTGCGAGTTACAAAAGTCGAGATGCGAGTTAAGAAAGTCGAATTGCGAGTTAGAAAAGTCGAGTTGCGAGTTAAGAAAGTCGAGTTTTCGAGTTACAAAAGTCGAATTGCGAGTTACAAAAGTCGAATTGCGAGTTACAAAAGTCGAGTTCCGAGTTACAAAAGTCGAGTTGCAAGTTAATAAAGTAGAGTTGCGAGTTACGAAAGTCGAGTTACAAAAATATTTTTGACACGCGAAATTTTCAGGTTTGATTCACATTTGATAAACTAAGCATGCATGTACCCGAACTTAGTTATACTTATTTATAAGAGTCTAATACTAGTTAAGTTCTGGAAGTATTTGAAAATAAATACTGTATCCTTACATGACGAGATCGATCTTATTTAATCCAGTGTGTTTACACTAACATAAAAAGAACCGGTCTGACCATAATTTACTTTTTTAACTTATATTTCGTAAACAAATATCCTAAAAATAGAATATTAAAGAAAATTCTGCATCTCACGCAGGCTATAACACATTACAAAATCATGGAGAAAATAGTTTGCCCATTGAAATATCTTTTGGATTTACAAATCATTTTTTTTTGTTCATACATCATAAGCCATTTAACGAAGACATGTGTATAGACTATCTCTATATAACGAACAGTCAATGCGTTTGAAGATGAGGATTTCATGACGTAGCTACTATTGACGCAACGACGCACCTACGTGCAAAAACGAGATGGCCCAATAAAAATAACAAGAGGGCACACGCTGAAATGTCTCGCCTTCTTTACTAATCAAAGATATTATGTTGATAGTCTTAAATATAAAGCTTTATTATAACTGTCACATAAACTCAACATTAGCCAAGAAAATGAACCATGAAAATGAGGTCAAGGTCAGATGAACCAAGCTAGGCAGACACCAATTGATATTTTATCGTGTGTTTTTCTATGTTGTGATGTTATGTTATTGTTTCAGAAAAAGGGAGAAGGTTTGGATCCATTAAAACGTTCAATCCCGCTGCAAGTGTTTGCACCTGTCCTAAGTCAGTAATCTGATGTACAGTAGTTTTACGTGTTTCTCGTTTCTCGTTTTTATGCCCCACCTACGATAGTAGAGGGGCATTATGTTTTCTGGTCTGTGCGTCCGTTCGTCCGTCCGTCCGTCTGTCTGTCTGTCTGTCTGTTCGTTCGTTCGTTCGTCCGTCTGTCCCGCTTCAGGTTAAAGTTTTTGGTCAAGGTAGTTTTTGATGAAGTTGAAGTCCAATCAACTTGAAACTTAGTATACATGTGCCCTATGACATGATCTTTCTAATTTAAATGCCAAATTATAGTTTTAACCCCAATTTTACGGTTCACTGAACATAGAAAATGATAGTGCAAATTTCAGGTTAAAGTTTTTGGTCAAGGTAGTATTTGATGAAGTTGAAGTCCAATCAACTTGAAACTTAGTATACATGTGCCCTATGATATGATCTTTCTAATTTAAATGCCAAATTATAGTTTTGACCCCAATTTTACGGTTCACTGAACATAGAAAATGATAGTGCTAATTTCAGGTTAAAGTTTTTCGTCAAGGTAGTTTTTGATAAAGTAGAAGTCCAATCAACTTGCAACTTAGTATACATGTTTCCGTTGATAAGATCATTCTAATTTTAATGCCAAATTAGAGAATTTGTTCCAATTTCACGGTCCACTAAACATAGAAAATGATAGTGCGAGTGGGGCATCCGTGTACTGTGGACACATTCTTGTTTTTATATATATTAGACCGCTAGTTTTCTCGATTGAACGGTTTTACACTAGTAATTTTGGGGCCCTTTATAGCTTATTGTTTGGTGTGAGCCAAGGCTCCGTATTGAAGGCCGTACATTGAACTATAATGGTTTACTTTTTTTTTTAAATTGTTATTTGGATGGAGAGTTGTCTCATTGGCACTCACACCACATCTTCCTATATCTATGTACAGCTAACAATTCTTCAATACAACAAATGTAGTTGACCTATTGCTTATAAATTAAGAAAAACAGACAAAAACACAAACACTTAACACTTAGCAACGAACCGTGAAAATGAGGTCAAGGTCAAATCAAACCTGCGCAACTGATATATATAGATCATAAAATATTTCCATACACCAAATATAGTTTACCTATAATGCATATAGTATCAGAAAAATAGACCAAAACTCAAAAAACTTTGACCACTGAACCATGAAAATGAGGTTTAGGTCATATGACACCAGTCAGCTAGACATGTACACCTTACAATCGTTCCATACAGCAAATATAGTAGACCTATTGCATATAGTATTAAAAAAATAGACCAAAATTCAAAAATTTAACTTTGACCACTGAACCATGAAAATGAGGTCAAGGTCAGGTGACACCTGTCAGCTAGACATGTACACCTTACAATCATTCCATACACCAAATATAGTAGACCTATTGCATAAAGTAGAAGAAAAACAGACCAAAACGCAAACACTTAACTATAACTACCGAACCCTTTAAATGAGGTCAAGGTCAGATGACATCTGCCAGTTTGACATGTACACCTTACAGTCCTTTCATCCACCGAATATACTAGACCTATTGCTTATAGTATCTGAGATATGGACTTGACCCCCAAAACTTTACCTTGTTCACTGATCCATGAAATGAGGTCAAGGTCAAGCAAAAACTGGCTGACAGGCATGAGGACCTTACAAGGTACGCACAAACCAAATATAGTTATCCTATTACCTATAATAAGAGAGAATTTAACATTACAAAAAATCTTAACTTTTTTTTTTCAAGTAGTCACTAAACCATGAAAATGAGGTCAAGGACATTGGACATGTGATTGACGGAAAGTTCGTAAAATGAGATCTACTACCTTCTAAAATATAAAGTTTTTAGGAAGTTAGCTAACGCCGCCACAGCCGCCGCCGCCGGATCACTATCCCTATGTCGAGCTTTCTGCAACAAAAGTTGCAGGCTCCACAAAAATCATAATTTAAATTTATAACAGTCAGAGAAAGAAAGAGTTCGATTGACTATAACTATATATAAATATATATACATATAGGTGTTTCAATTTGTCTGAAAGGTTTCCGTGTTTTCTATCAGTTCAGTTTTGTTGTGCGAACATCGGTATATACAATTGTTAGACCATCTACTAAACGAACTACGAGATCGTCTTGTCAATTCGGAAGAACGTTTTCTTGTTCAGATGCTTCTTCCAAACAATCTGAAAAGTTTGAATCGGGGCCATCAAATACTTCTCAACATGTCATCCTCAACCTCTACTACTGAGAGCTCTTTCAACACTCTGAAACGCATAACAACATATCTGAGATCGACCATGGGACAAGAAAGACTTTCTTCAATTGCACTGCTGCACGTCCATTCTGATTTTGACATTGACATTTATTCTTACATACGGCCAGACCACATACGGACGTCACATTCGTGGCATTCATATATCACCAAATTAAAAATTGAGTGTTTGAATTGCTTTGTTTTCGTATGTTAACACATATGTAATGAGATTATCAAGTTAATTAGCCCTGTCTTTTTCTGAAGCATAAAAAATTGGCGAGCACTGCAAAGGTTTTAGTTTTTTTTAGTCAGTATTGGGTCTTTGATTTGATATATAGCAAAACACTCAACTGTGCATACTTCTTTCAAAATTAACCATATTGGATCGAAGAAAGATTCATTTTTTGCAAAAAAGGGTCCAAAAAGGTTTTACGCCTCGCTTCGCTCGGAGAAATCATTTGCCCTGTTGAGCTCAGGAACTTCTGCGTGCAGATCATTATCAGTCTAGCTACGCCACATGGTTGAATGAGTACTTGAAAAAGAATTTAAGATTGTTTGATATTATTAATTTCTCTCTTATAAGTAAAATAATAACTATATTTGGTATCTGCGGATCATACAACGTCCCCATGCCTGTCACACGGTTTTTAATTGATCTTGACCTTTTCATGGATCAGTGAACAAAGTTCTATAAGCAATACACAAGTAGTCTTATTGCATAATAAAGCATATTTCCAGAATCGGTCATCGTAACCACTAATCTTGTTAAAGCTCAGTTCTGTTATAAATTAACGACATCATCAAAACTATCAAAAGCACTATACACTATAGTTAAACCAAAAGTTTGTTGTTCTTACTCAAGACGTGAAAGCAACGGGTCGGACGTACTAAAACACTGGATAACTGCCTATATGTGTGGTCTTAGAACGCTACTGAATATTTTCCTCTATATAAAAAAGGAGATGTGGTATGGTTGGCAATGAGGCACAATCAAGGTCAAATAAGGTGGATTGAAGCCACCATAGACAACTGTGTGGTCTTCAAAATTCAGTCTTTGTAGTCTGATATAAACGGCACAAATATGAAAAATGTAAAACAATCCAAATTGAATTCTTAGAAAACTAACAGAAACCGTTTTACTAACTTATAATTGACAATCTTAAACATGTGAAAACTTATATAACTTTAAACCTAAGTGACTCAGTTTTATAAGTTACTCTGCTTCTTCATAAAATACTTTTATATGTAGTGATTATGTACGCAGTTAATTTTATTTTTACAAGAGACACAGATAAAGTCCAAACAACACTGAAAAAATCAACAATACTGTATACAACTCTATAAGTTTCGTTTCCCCATTTTTACGCAATTCGACTTTTGTAGTTTTCATTTTATACCCTCATAGTTCTTGTACATATGGGAAATAATAATTTCGTACTGGACTTTATTTTGATAAGAATTATTTGACAATTCAAGATACGTTTATAGCATTTGTTTTTGAAACTGATTTCTTCACGTGACATGTGAATGGCCTAATTAACACATTTGATGGTCCTTAATCTGTTGATCACTGTATTTTGGATTAATTAGTGTTGTCACTACGATTTACACGGGTCAATGTTTACTTTGCAATTTCCTTCAATCCAGACTATTTGTAACCTTCCTTTCTAGAGGCTTTAATTTTTCAATTTTTTTAGAAAACAAAAATCCACGAATTTAAAAAGCCACGAACATGTAAATATTGCTCAAACCTCGAAAATTGATACCTACGAATTAAAGTACTTTCACAGTTATATAAAAACAATGACCAATAATGAGCTAGAATCCACGTCTGTTTGTAAATAGCTATGATATCATAAATATTGAATAGTGTATGGGTTGTAATCGGAAAGAAAGTTGGGACAATATGAACTAAACAGCTATTTTATTTTTTACAGTCAAAGACAATGGCATCTGGTCTAATACTTGAAGAAGAAAACTATGTCAGAATGAGTTTGTTACTGACAGGAATATCTCCTCGTGCAGTAAGAGCCTTGTTTAATAGTGAATTTGCTCCAGCATGTTTAGATTCCTCTCTGAAAAGGGAATATAACAAACTGAGAGATCTTCAGAAAAGGCGGATTATTAATCAGCAACAGTGGAACTTGCTGTTTCCAAGATTTCCTGGTATGTATCAGTGCCATAGTTAATTCAGAAAGTACATCCCTGCACAACATGTAATTAAAGCATAAAATCATAAAATAATGTGTTGGCTTATTGTACGTATTTCAGGCATTTGAATATTCTTTTTGGTTATTTCATTACTTTATAGTCAGAGGTATTGTATAGCATACCACTGACATGATAGAGAAATACTTTAATTATTGTTGAAGTAGTTATCAAAGGCACCAGGATTATAATTTAGTACGCCAGACGCGCGATTCGTCTACATAAGACTCATCAGTGACGCTCATATCAAAATATTTATAAAGCCAAACAAGTACAAAGTTGAAGAGCATTGAGGATCCAAAATTCCAAAAAGTTGTTCCAAATACGGCTAAGGTTATCTGTGCCTATAATAAGAAGCATATACAAACATGTGTAGTAGTTCAGATCATAAGTTATTTTCGAATTGTTGATAATTGGCGATTTTACAGAATCCTTTGTTTACCATACTCAAAACTGAATTTAAAATCATGTTAAACGAATTGTAAGTTGAGGAATTAATTTTTATTTACAACAATTTTATAAGTATATTTACACAAAATTTTTACTTTTAACCTGTTTGCTTATGAAACAATTATTAGATCTACGTGTATAAAAATGTCGGACTCGGAATTAAAGAATAGCAAGCAATGATTCAGCTTAAAAAAAATAGATTTTATTTTCAATTCAAAGTTAACTTCTGTGTACGGTATTTTTTTCATTACATAATATCTAGTTTTCTCAAAGTGAATAACCATTTATTTATAAGAGAAACAAATTATTCCAGATTAAAAATTAAAAAATAAATATTTCATGATAAAGGTGAAATACGAAATGCAATTATTTTATTCCTTCTCTTAGAACCCTTGGTTCACTAGTTTTTGTAAGCTTAAGTTTTGATTAAGTAGGTAGGTAAAAGAAAACTTCCCGATACAAGAAAAATTATATTAAAATTCTACTGCATTTTCATAAAGATAAAAATCAGATAACGAACCTATGGGGTCACCAACAGAACAATAAGTGATTACATATCATCCTCATATGAAAAGCCTAGAAACGCTGACATATTATGGAATATCGTATCTAACACCTTTGTTTTTTACTGAAAAGAGATCATATTATGAATTGTTGTAGAAATATTTAGTTTCTGTATCTTTAATTCTAACTAACTAACTCTGGTATTGTCCCCGAGTGGTAGAGGTTATTGGATTGATAAATGGTCGGGTCAGATCAACGGGTTTGAAATTGGCAATTGCTGTGTCTCCGCAAAACATGGTCATCGCCATCATTATCATCTCTAATGATCAAATACTTTTTATTGTGCATGTTGTGATTTCCCTCACTCCGCAATTATTTTTTATTGTGCATGTTGTGATTTCCCTCACTCCTCAATTATTTAATAATTTTATATTTTTTCTAGATGTAGTTGATTCTAAAACATTTGATGTAACTCTGATGATAACTTTACTCAGAAACCTGACTGACTTAACCCCGTGTAATGGTGACTATGACATGCTGCCATCTCCCAATGAATCAACACCCACCTCAGATTTGGCCAGGATAAAATGTTACAGAAACATGCTGGCTCACCTTGATGAAGGAAAATTAGATAATTCTAAATTTATCAAAGCATGGAACGATATAACTGGAGTAAGTACCTTAAAATTATACCATTTTCCTCAGAATTAGATGATACCTTATAATAATAATGTTTCGATATTAACTTGTTTAACAACTTGTCATTTGGACAATTACGTGACCATAGATATGAGAGGGAACAAATAGGGAAAGGGTGGTGAGAATTTTCGTTCTCATTCATTTTTAATTTGAAAAAAGCATTGCCTCCTAGATGTATTAATTTGTTATCAGTCACCAATCCAACCCTGCTGATTTTGAATGATTCATTAATTAGCAAATTTAAAGTACGCGTAAATATAGCCAACGTTAACTTCATGTTTTTTTTATATTTCAACATCACGACTGGGTAGTTCTATAGACAATAACTGTTTAGTGTCTTTAAATATCAGCTGTATTTGTACGAGGCTAGGAAACAAGGTGTATGCAAGCTTTTAGCGAGCTTTTACACCTGTTTCGAGCCGAGTGAAAATACAGCTGATATTTTGCAGACACTAAACAGTTATTGTCTTTATCCTGCAATTAATTCTGTATATAATTTGTGTTTTGAAAGACACAAAAACACATTTTTTGCATTTATTTTCTATTTGAAACCCCTCGAGGCACGCTTAGAAATACGATACAGTAATCACACATTCAGCTGAAGACGGGTTCGCAAAAAAAGAATCTCGAATGGTTAACAATAATACATCGCTCAAGGTGAATATTTATCTATTTTAACGTAAAATTTAATTTCAACAGTAAAATTAAATAACAAAACAGTGTCCAATTTGAAACAGAAGTGTACGAGTTGTCCTACGCTTCAGACTCGACATTCACTAAACATGCATGCTGAAATTGACATGGTTGTTTTTGTAACACAATCATACACATTCAAGTTTTGAAATCGATAGAAAAGACTGCTGTTCATGTGTGTATGTTATAAGAAAATTGGTGTGATTCTTATTGCTATAAAGAAATGCTTGAAAACAAACAGAACGTATAAAAGTAATCGTTAATTCGCAATTGCTACGTCATTGGAATGCGATAGCAATACACATTGTGAGGTCACGCAGGTTAATACAATACTCAGTCCGGCAGTGGGCAGCTTTGGAGCGATATCTGTATAGTATGTATACAGATACAGCATAGCGATTTCTGTAGGGCTGTATCTGTATAGTAGAACACCTAATTGCAGGATAAACTGATTTAATATCGAGTGATCAAACATATACAAGTACAAGGTATATAGACTGACACGAAAAACACGTGATTGTTAAATTTGTGTAGATGTTAGCTTCTGCTGTCGTCCATGCTGTCATAATTGTATTATAAGTACTGTAAATATATATCGTACAAACATCTAGTTTAGGGCAATACATGTAACAATAGATATCAGAAGTCCGGATTTTGACACACAAGAAGTAAGTATATAAACACATTTAATACATATATTAAACAATTATTAATAAACAATTGAGGTATTAAAAATAAAAGAGACAAAACAACGTTATAAACTTTCCCTATTCTCGATTGCTACATGTATTTTTACAATATAAACCAATAGATACGTTCATATACGTCAACGTATCAAATACATATTCGATACGTCTTTAAATGTCCCACTTCTATTCGGAACGCTCACAGTTAAATATTTGAAAACCAATGATTAATAAGAACCGAAACAATGGAAGAGTTATATAACCAAAAAGGACCTAACTAATAGACAAATCTATAGAAGGCCAAATTTGACTTAGGGAGTTGAAACCTTAGTTTATAATTTAAAAAATTGGAAAAGGACAATTTTAAAAAGGAGTGTTATCAATCATGGCGTTACCGAATGCGAAGAAGATAAGATTGATAAGAAAACTTTATTTTGATTCGGCGCAAGTACAAATAAGCAACACAAGCTCTAAGGAGCCGACTACTGAGTTGATGATATCCTCAGCAACTGATTGTCCATAGCGGAGGTATCGACCCAGTGCTCACTGTGCTGTAAATTTAATGGGTACATCAGTCAACATTTTTTTATAATCTTAATAACTATAAAAACAAACAAATATGTCAACAACGAAAAACAAAAAGACATATAGACAAAGCACAATAGCTAAAATGAAAGACAAGAATTCAAAAATCACTTGTTTATTAGTCTCATGGTCAAATCTTACCTGAGTTTGTGATATATGAATTACACTGGAAGTCATGCTTATTAAAGGCTCTTTTTAGCGTGGCAGGGTTGTGGTGTGGTACAGACTTGTTTAGTAATGATCTGTTTGTGCTTAGTATTGTCATTATACCAATATGAGGTTTTTGTTAGATATAGTCACATATAGGTGTGTAAGGTTTGTGGTTGGTACCCGCACATTGAAGTTTGGAAGAGATGTGCTTTGTATAGTTAAGTATAAGTATACGAGGTATGTGCTTGGTACATATACATAACGATGCGGCAGGAACTTCCTTGATATATTCTCCAGGGTTCTTAAGGAAACTTATCCTGGTATTTTATAGACGATGTTTTGTTCAACTTGTCACGTGTTTAACCATTAGTTCATTGAAAAGTAAATTGACGATGATTACGATACAAATAATGTTCGAACTTCTTAAAAGTCTATTGATCACTTTATAAATGTCACCATTGTTGATCAGGGTGAAATGTATGAACAAATCATCTGGTGATCAGGTTGGAATTTTGAAAGTGATCTTCTGGTGATCAGGTCGAGATGCTACAGGTTATCGTTTGATAATCTAGGTAATATTCTAGTGATCAGGTTGAAATGTTATTGGATAATGATATTCGGTAGACACTGATATTACAATTGACATTTCTCATTTCCTAAGAGATAATTTGGCGCTACCACCTCAATTATATTTTATAAACCTTGAAGTGTTTGCAAAGTTTACATGTTTTGAATGTTTAAACATTTGCAGTATTTTATCAAAATTCAATATCGGCAAGATTTATTTCTGTGTCAAAAGTTTATATGTTATTTGTGAAAAATACGAAATTATTATTATGAAAGGTCACGATTTCTTTAATATACTAACTATGAAAATATTTAGATGCATTTTGTGTTGAGCATACCCACAAGTGTTATTGAAATACAATGTATATCATTTAGTTGTAAATTCTGGAACAACTACATTTTTCAACAATTTATACATGACTTTCCAGGCTGTCGGCAGATTAGGTGGACAATCAATGAAGCAGGAATGTGATAATTTAAAAACAAAGATATTGGACCAGACTAATCAAGAAATAATGTTAGACATTAAACGTTCAAATGATGAAATTAGGGAATTAAAACAATCAGTAGACAGTTTGAAAACAGCAAATGCAGATCTGACAGAGGAAGTAGAAAAGTTAAAAGATACAGTGCCTTGGAATATAAGAGGTAAGAATAGGTCAAACTATCAACGATATTCATATGTAGATCTGATTACAGGACATCAAAGCAGTTTTAAATATCTGGTGGTCAGACTACCATGTTTAATATAATCTATAGTGACCATCATTTTGTGGTGGTCAGGTTTGAAATGATATAACAATCCTTTGGCTCTGGTGATTGTGTTTGATTGTTAGAGATAATCAACTAGTGATCAGTTTGGAATTTCATAGATAATCAACCGGTCATTAGTTGGAATCTAAGAGAGAACGGCTTGTTGGTCAAGCTGTGATTGTACGGGTACCTCTCTAGTGATCAAGTCGAAATGTCATTAATAATCCTCAGGTCAGATTGTTCTGTATAATCCGTAAGTGATCAGGGAAATTTTATAAAGTCCTCTGGTGATGAGGTTATACATGTTACAATGTTGAGGTTATTAGAAGTTTATCAGGTGATTTTATTTGATTGATCCAGTTGGATTATTAGAGATAATCATCTACTAAGCAGGTTGTACTTTTAGAATTATTCTATGTCGATCAGGTATCTTCTCATGATGAGAGAGAAATATGTGTTGTAAAGCCTTTGTGATCAGGTTGAAATGTGCGCTGTGTTGACGACCTTACCTTGACCTATAATGATTTACTTTTATAAATTGTTTCTTAGATGGAGAGTTTTCTCATTGGCATTCATACCACATCTTCCTATATCTATATCTGGTAGTTATCTTGTGATCAGGTTAAAATATTAATGGGAATTCTGTCGTGGTCATGTTGAAATGCAAAAGACAATTCTCTTGTAATCAGGTTAAAATGAAATAGGAGAATTTCTGGTGAAAATCTTATTCAAAGGTTAGAGGTAATCCTCTGGTGATAAGGTAAGACAGTCAGCCATTACTGTTTGAAGATCAGTTCGAATTTGAACTATTAGATATACTGCTCTGTTGTTAAGGTTGGAATGCCAGAGAAAATACTCTGACGATGAAGTCGAATGTAAGAGATGTTTCTCTGATGATCAAGAAACAGAAATATTCTAGTAGAGTTGCATTTTGTTTGCAAAAAAATCCACTATAGATTGAGCATGTTGAGAGCAATTGTAAATAGCAAAAACAATAAGCACGATACGATTTTCAAACCAGTGATGATTATCGATTTTTCCCCAATTTGATGACTAATTTGCAGCAACAAGATCAATAGATAGCAAAAACGTACAGCAACATAAGATCTAAGTCAACTGACCATTGAAAGAAGCCCTTCCAAGATTTTTTCTCTTCATTTATTTCGTTTTATGCAAAGAAAGACAAATAGCAAAAAAATGCTCAACACAATAAGATCTACAAATCATTTATCATTGCAAATATACTCCTTTTAAAAAATATTTTTTCTGAATGATGACTTGTACTCCTTATTAAATTTTTTGAAAAAACAATTAAGAATAAGAGTCGGAAAAAACCTAAAACTAAAAGCCCTCAAAATAAAATCTTAAAGTAAGTTATATATAATTAATCAGACCGTTATGTTTCTCGATTGAATTGTTTTAAATTTTTTAATTTGAGCTATTTCTTGAGGACGTATGATGACCTATAGTTGTTAGCCTGTTCGTCTTTTGTTTTTTTACATAGCGGAGAGTTGTCTCATTGGCTATCATACCACATCAAATTGTCCAAATGATTATCAGATTTATTGGTGCTATCTCCAAATTTTTATAAGATAGGTGAAAAGAAAGTAAAATCTAAAAAATAGTCTCTCATCACAAGATCTACAAAAACGCTACTACATAAGATTTACAATGAGGACAACATAATTGATTGCAATTAAGTTGAAACAAATATCACGATAGATTATATTTTTTACATGTGAGTGATTCATGCTCTTGTGAGCTTCTTGTTTTGAAATAAGTTTTCAACCCGCTTTGCGGTAGAAGTTTGATACCTACTTTTTACAATATGAATACAAACAATAGAAATCGTTAACATGTATCATTAAAACGAGAACAAATTGCCAAAAATCAAAACTCTTACACAGGGAAATTTCACTCACATCAATGTCTCGTGAATTTAAGTTCATGTTAAACTCACGTGAAATTCGAGTGAATCTCGCGTGAAATGCAGTTGGTTTTCACCTAGCACAAGCTCATATATGAACTCACCTGACATCAGTTCATGTGAGTTTCACAAAAAGTTTAAATAGAAATGATTTAATTTTCATGCGAAATTTGCGAAATTTATTTAAATTATGTTATCCAAATAACGTCCCATTTTCAAAGTTAGTAAGACATATTAACGGGAAATTCATGTCAAACATTTTACATAATTTCATGTGAATCTCAATTCACGTGAAATTCACATAATATTTTTCAGGTGAGTTACATGTATAAGCTCGGTTGAGGTTAATCTCACGTGAAAATTTAACGTAACTTTTATGTGAGTTTCAGATAAAATTCATATGAACCAATTTTTTATGTGTAAGATCAATGCCGTTATGACAAAACCAGTGACTAATAAATACAATTGGTTGAGTTTTAAAGTAAATTGCAAGGATATGAACTTCATAATCATTGAAATAAAGTACGAAGTACTAGTATTCAATAATTTCTATTGTAGCACAAATCAGTCGGGATCTTATGGAGTGGAAGGAGAATGACAAGATGTTTATAACAACCAGAGCTGCCAAACATGTACTGACATGTATTAAGGAGAACAGTAATGTGACTATCACCGCTAGTTCTGGTGTTGGTAAGACAGCCATACTTCGACATGTGGCTTTACAGATGTCTGCAAAAGGGTACGATATACTTCCAGTAAGAGACCCAGGTGACATTATCAAGTTTTATAACCCGAACAAGAAGACATTGTTTGTTATTGATGATTTATGTGGTAACTATTCTTTAAATGAGACTGACATGAAAGTTTGGGAACCATTCATTGAGCAAATAACAAAACTTCTTTCAAACATATTTGCCAAGATAATTGTAGCTTGTCGATTACAAGTGTATCAGGATGAGAAATTCGAATCTTTCTCGGTTTTTAAATCATGTGTGTGTAACCTTTTATCAGATAACATTAGCCTGTCAAAAGCTGAAAAGAAGTCAATCGCAGAAGTATATCTTAAAACTAAAGCTCCTGATATATCAGATTGTTATGATTTATATGACTGCTTCCCACTTTTATGTAAATTATATCAAGGAAACCCTTCACTGAATATCAAAGATTTCTTCAAAAAGCCTTTTTCAGTTTATGAAGAAGAGATAGATAAGCTACAAAAAAAAGGATTTTCAAGTAAATACTGTGCTTTGGCTTTGTGTGTCATGTTTAACAACAGAGTAAAGGAAGAAACCCTAACAGATGAGGTGAATGAAAAAACAAGATCTATAATCGAGAACACATGTGAGGCATGTAAGCTTGACAGAGGAACATCAAGGCTTAAATTACGGGATGAACTTAATTCATTTTTACATACATTTCTGAAAAAGGAACAAAACATATACAAAACTATTCACGATAAAATATTTGACTTTCTAGTGTACTACTTTGGACAAAACATAATCCACTGTTTGATAAAGAATGCACGAAGCCATGTTATTATGAGAAGATTTGTAATAGAAAAACAAGACAATATGGATCAGTTTATTTCAGTTGTGCCCGTTACGTATCACCAAATGTATATACAAAGAATGATTGACGACTGGTCAAAGGGTTTCGTCATTGAAGTTTTTTGTAACATAAACATGAAGATACCTCAGTTCAGACACAGATTCCTCTGTCATTTGAAAGGATTGAACAAGTCTTACCAGAAAAAACTAGCACATACATGTGATATACGTAACACCTATACTATCCTGATACTGTTATGTTGTTATGATGATATGTCTATGATTTCCTGGTGTTTACACCATGATGTCCATGTTAATCAATGTATTAAGAATGAGGTAACCACAGTTACGAATTGGTCACCTGTAATGAGTGCTTGTCAATTTGGACACACAAATATAGTTAGAATATTATTAGAAAAAGGAGCAGATTATAATAAATGTACCAGTGATGGTTGGTCACCTGCAATGCAGGCTTCTAGATTTGGACATACAGAAATAGTAAGAATGTTATTAGACAAAGGAGCAGATTATAATAAATGTACCAGTGATGGTTGGTCACCTGTAATACATGCGTGTAGACATGGACATACAGACATAGTAAGAATGCTGTTAGACACAGGAGTAGATTATAATAAATCTACCAGTGTTGGATGGTCACCTGTAATGCAGGCTTCTAGATTTGGACATACAGCAATAGTAAGAATGTTATTAGACAAAGGAGCAGATTATGATAAATGTACCAGTGATGGTTGGTCACCTGTAATGCAGGCTTCTAGATTTGGACATACAGAAATAGTAAGAATGTTATTAGACAAAGAAGCAGATTTTCACAAATGTAACAATGTTGGTTGGTTACCTGTAATGTTGGCTTGTGTACATGGACATACGGAAATAGTTAGGATGTTATTAGACACAGGAGCAGAATCTAATGAATGTAACAGTGATGGTAGAACACTTTTAATGCATGCGTCTAGATATGGACATACAGAAATAGTACGGATGCTATTAGACAGAGGAGCAGACCAAAATAAATGTAACACTTATGGTTGGTCACCTGTAATGGTTGGTTCCAGATATGGATATACAGAAATAGTGAGAATATTATTAGACAAAGGAGCAAATTATAATAATCGTACCAGTGATGGTTGGTCACCTCTAATGAGTGCTTGTAGATTTGGACATATAGAAATAGTAAGAATGTTACTAGACAAAAAAGCAGATAATTTTAAATGTTACATAAATGGATGGTCACCTGTAATGCTTGCTACTAGATATGGACATACAGAAATAGTAATTACGTTATTAGACACAGGAGCAGATTATAATGAATGTAACAGTGATGGTTGGTCAACTTTAATGCATGCTTCTAGGTTTGGACATACAAACATAGTAAAGATGCTTTTAGACGGAGGAGCAGACCAAAATAAAAGTTCCAATGATGGTTGGTCACCTTTAAAACTTGGTTCCAGATATGGATATACAGAAATAGTAAGGATGTTATTAGACAAAGGAGCAGAATATAATAAATTTATCAGTGATGCTTGGTCACCTTTACTGCATGCTTCTAGGTATGGACATACAGACATGGTAAGGATGCTTTTAGACAGAGGAGCAGACCAAAATAGTTGTAACAATGATGGTTGGTCACCTCTAATGAGTGCTTGTAGCTATGGCCATACAGAAATAGTAAGGATGTTATTAGACACTGGCGCAGATTATAATAAATGTAACAATGCTGGTTGGTTACCTGTAATGTTGGCTTGTAAACATGGACATTCGGAAATAGTTAGATTGCTATTATACACAGGAGCAGATTATAATGAATGTACCAGGGATGGTTGGTCACTTTTAATGGTTGGTTCAAGATATGGGTATACAGACATAGTAAGGATGTTATTAGACAAAGGATCAGATTATAATAAATGTATCAGTAATGGTTGTACACCTTTAATACATGCTTCTAAACATGGACATACAGACATAGTACAGATGTTGTTAGACGCAGGAACAGATTATAATAGATGCTCCAGTGATGGTTGGTCACCTGTAATGCATGCTTCTAGATTTGGACATACAGAAATATTAAGAATGTTATTAGACAAAGAAGCAGATTATAACAAATGTAATAATGATGGTTGGTTACCTGTAATGTTGGCTTGTGAACATGGACATACGGAAATAGTTAGGATGTTATTAGACACAGGAGCAGATTATAATGTATGTAACAGTGATGGTAGGTCACTTTTAATGCATGCGTCTAGATATGGACATACAGATATAGTAAAGATGTTATTAGACAAAGGATCAGATTATAATAAATGTATCAGTAATGGTTGTACACCTTTAATACATGCTTCTAAACATGGACACACAGAGATATTACGAATGTTGTTAGACGTAGGAGCAGATTATAATAAATGTACCAGTGATGGTTGGTCACCTGTAATACATGCGTGTAGACATGGACATACAGACATAGTAAGAATGCTGTTAGACACAAGAGTAGATTATAATAAATCTACCAGTGTTGGATGGTCACCTGTAATGCATGCTTCTAGATTTGGACATACAGAAATAGTGAGAATGTTATTAGAGAAAGGAGCAGATTTTGATAAATGCAACACTGATGGTATGTCACCGGTGATGTTATCTTGTCTTGCGGGACATACAGAAATAGTAAGGTTATTATTAAAATCAGGAGCAGATTATGATAAATGTAACAGTCTGGGGTGGTCACCTATGATAACAGCTTGTGTTGGGGGCTATACAGAAATAGTAAGGATGTTGTTAGAGATAGGAGCAGATTATTATAAATGTGACAATAAAGGCCAGTCATCTCTACTAATTTCATCAAAACTGGGCCACAGTGATATAGTTACTATGATAAATGAACATTCTATGAAGGACAAAGGTAATTGACAGCATTAAAATATGTAGATATGGTTTGATTTCTCATGAGACAATTTTGCACTAGAGGTCAAGTGTCAAACAAAAACAAGGTACATTATCGCCTTTAATCCAATAACAATATATGCTATGTAATGCAGTGAGAACACAAAATATATAAAAACAAAACATATGTTCACAAGTATCGACAAATTAGATCAAATGTCAGCGGTATATCATTGCGTAAAAGATTAGTCAAGCATTGTCTTGGAAATTTTCAAACATTCAACTATCTGTACAATCATTTAAAGTTGAGGAGGCTCGAGTGTGTAAAATTATTAGAAAAAAAATTACAAGTTGTTTTTCTTTACAGATTTTATTTCTTACTTTATTAGTTGTTACTTTATCATATGGCACTAACATCATTAAAAAAAACCAATTTCTTTTGTCCCCAGATGATCATAATGCTCTTCAACTTTGTACTTGTTTGGTTTAATAAATATTTTGATATGAGCATCACTGATGAGTCTTATGAAGACGAAACGCGCGTCTGGCGTACTTAATTATAATTCTAGTACATTTGATAACTAATTAAAATGTTTGTATCAGTGGAAAAGCTCCAAATTATCTCCCTGTGGTGCAAAATGCAATGCTGTGACATTAAATTGAAATATCTTTTTTTACTCATCGGTGACGTATATTTTTTATATAATTTTCAAATAAGCTGTATTAAAACTCACCTATTGTAAAATTTTAGACATTTCTGTAATTTAGTTTCTTTTTTATTTCGATACTACCTTTATGTCCCTTATTAGTTTACAAAAATGTATGCTTCTTTCGAAGGCATATTGTGACCGTAAATGAATGGTGACCCCACTTATTCATTTTATTGTTCTATTCAGTATAACATAGAGTTTATTTATAGAAAAATACGGCGAAATCCTATATTTAAAAATAAAATGATATAGACCCGCGAACCCCCTTAAATCATCGGTCGTTACACAAACTTGTTTTATACAAATATATATAGTTATTTAGACCTCTCAGTTTTGACTTTAAGTTTAATAATTATTCATTAAATTTCTTTCTACAAAATACTGACTACTGATTGCATATGTGTTAATTTGTGCTATTGTATCACAATTTAGATATGTAAGTAAATGTTCCGGAAACTACCGTACGATAGTAAACAACATTTGTCACCCTGATTGGGAAGCTCGTGCAATACAATGTTCTACTCGGGACAATATTCCCCATTATCTTACCTCCTATAAATTTATAGGAATATGATTGGTTAATATCGACCTCGTAGAGACCGTGTAGATTCAATATTAGGTTAGTAGGGAGGCTGGGCTTATTTCAATACACGGTTAGTAGTGGATTTACAACTGAGGCATTGTTTGATTATTACAAAGTATTGAAAGATCTGTTTGATATTGTTATATCGAGGTTGTTGATAATAGATATTGGTCGTTTACATTAGTTTTTTAGTACAGACCAATTGAAATTGGTTCTTAAAATTGAACACTTGAACACTTTTTATACAGAAATAAGAAGATGCTTTATGATAGCAAATAAGACAACTTTAATCTGAATTCAACAAATTAAGATAGTCGGTAAGATAAATTCGTTACATAGTGTGCTAGTGACCCAATATGATATATACAGGGTAGGTAAATTCCATACGGGGTTCAAGCTTCGCTTTCACCCCATATGGAATCTACTGTCCCTGTATATATCATATTAGGTCACTAACACACTATGTAACTAATAATATTCATGCAATTACCCTATAATATTGTTAATGTTTAAGAAACAAAATATTCTTTAAATACATACAGTATCAACGATTTAAAATCTTTTTTCAGCAAGAAAAAAGCTAGGTAGCCGGAAAGGTAGATATAGCAGAAAGAGGCGACTTGATTCAAGCGAGTCAGATGAAGATGTTCCACTGGCAAGACTTAAGGAAAAAATAAAAGGTAAACAAATCAAATTTCGCCTTGCCTTAGTGACCACTTAAACAGGACAGCAAGATAACTATAATAAAAAGTATAAAAGTTCTGTCATTGCAAATAATAAAATGATTCGACTTTTATTATTTTTTTCTTTGTTTTCATCAACACAGTGTTGGGTGCTTGGGTACAAATGTATTAAAAATTAAGTTCACAGAAGAATATGGTGTGGATTTTACCTAATAATATAGTCAATCCAGGTTTAATCCACCATTTTCTACATTTGAAAATGGCTCTATCAAGTCAGGAATATGACAGTTCGATTGATGTATTTTATCATTTGATTTTGCCATTTGATTAGGGATTTTTCTTAGGTTTTTTTCGGAGTAACTTTGTAATTTTACTTTTTAATAAACTGTTGATACAGAGATGTAACTTGCCCACATTTACTACTTGTGATAGTAAAAGAGGGACAAAAGATACCAGAGGGGCAGTCAAACTCATAAATCGAAATAAACTGACAACGCCATGGCCAAAAATGAAAAAAAGACAAACAAACAATAGTACACATGAAAAAACTTAGAAAACTTAAGAATAAACAACACGAGCCCCACCAAAAACTAGGGGTGATCTGAGATGCTCAAAAAGGGTAAGCAAATCCTGCTC
The DNA here is from genome assembly GCA_037788925.1 of Mytilus galloprovincialis. Lineage (NCBI taxonomy): Eukaryota > Metazoa > Mollusca > Bivalvia > Mytilida > Mytilidae > Mytilus > Mytilus galloprovincialis. The sequence goes on along the minus strand of CM075338.1, from coordinate 54,883,484 downwards.
CACATGTGGCACCTGTCGTGTTGTTTATGTGATAACAAATCCTGTAAATAGTATTATTCGGTAGGTCACATTTATGAAAGGGAAACGGATTGTAGTTACATGTGATATGACAATGCCACAACAATTAAAGTATGAAAATTATAAAGAGTGAAAACAGCGACTGAAGGTGAAAGCCAACAAACCTTTGTGGAAATGATATGACAATTTTTGTACAACTGCAATCTTGATTGTTTTTAATTGGTCAAATTTGCAAATCATGGACAGTAACTATGGGAGTGGGACCGCACCTAAACTAACGCAGTCATAACCTTATTTATTTCACTGATAAATCTATTTGTTTGTAATATTCCTGTGGCATGGTACAGATGGGTGCACTCCTAACCTGTACAGCAAGTTAACTTGATAACCAGTCATTTGGACTGGTCAAAGTTAACCTGTGACCGAATATAGGACTGCTCTGACCAGTCCTAGGACAAAAATCTAGTTAACTTGAAAAGCGGACTTGGTCCTAGGACTGTTTTTATGTCTGCCAAAAAGTTAACTTGGAAACAGGTCCGCTATTGATATAAGTTAACTTCGACCCAGTCCTGTCATAAAGTTAACATAAGTTAACTTCGGAACCAGTCCTGTCATAAAGTTAACATAAGTTAACTTGGAAACCGGTCCTGCCACAAAGTTAACTTCTGCTTGGACAAATCCAGTCAAAACCAGACCTGTTCCCAAGTTAACTTTTGACTGGTCTGCTCAACACTATAAGTTAACTTGTAACCAGGACCGCTCTTCGTTGATTTGAAAAAAAAAATAATATCTTTGTTTCGTAGTATAAACATCGAAAATAAAGTAATTTGAAAATTAATACTTCCGTTTTATGAACAGGATTAAATACAAATATTTGAAAATAAGTACGCACAGAACGTAACACAAATTTATCTGTGATCTTACAATCTATCTATTATAAAAACGATCTCGGTTACAATGATAACAGGCACTGAATATATATATATATATTCCGACATCAAATTCAATCATATTATGTATATTTTTGAAAAGAAGTATATTTGATGTTAGGTGTATACGTCCTTGTTAGTTATACATCCTTGAACTATGCAGCCACAATCAGCAATAGTTTAATTCATTCAAATAATGACTACAAATTTTTGTTCGCCTAAATTAAGGGTGCCAGCTTGTCCTCTTTTTACTCAAAATACTGATACGTAACAAAATTTCAAAAGTTTTGATGCCTCCAGTTGACTTGTACAACAAAATTATTTGACCGCATCCACCAAAACTGACCATATATGCACTTTAATTTGTAAATCTATATACCCGCATAGTAAATCAGCCATATTTTTTATGTCAGGATTCAATGTATAATACAATCATGACAATGGACAGCAAAATTGCAATATAATAACAAAAAATGTTGGTTTGCATAAATTTTAAGATTCCAGCATGTCCTCATTTTATTCAAAATATTGATACGTAACAAAATTTAAGTAGTTTTGATACCTCCAGCTGACTTGTACAACAAAATTATTTGACCGCATTACCAAAACTGACCATATGTGAACTTTAAATTGTAAATCTATATACCAGCATAGTAAATCAGCCTTATTTTTAATGTCAGGATTCAATGTATAATACAATCATGACAATGGACAGCAATATTGCAATATAATAACAACAAATTTTGGTTCGCATAAATTTAGGATACCAGCATGTCCTCATTTTATTCAAAATATTGATACGTAACAAAATTTCAGTAGTTTTGATACCTCTAGTTGACTTGTACAACAAAATTGTTTGACCGCATCCACCAAAACTGACCATATGTGAACTTTAAATTGTAGATCTATATACCCGCATAGTAAATCAGCCATATTTTTTATGTCAGGATTCAATGTATAATACAATCATGACAATTGACAGCAAAATTGCAATATAATAACAAAAAATTTTGGTTCGCATACATTTAGGATACCAGCATGTCCTTATTTTATTCAAAATATTGATACGTAACAAAATTTCAGTAGTTTTGATACCTCCAGCTGACTTGTACAACAAAATTATTTGACCGCATTACCAGAACTGACCATGTGTGAACTTTAAATTGTAAATCTATATACCAGCATAGTAAATCAGCCTTATTTTTAATGTCAGGATTCAATGTATAATACAATCATGACAATGGACAGCAATATTGCAATATAATAACAACAAATTTTTGTTCACATAAATTTAGAATTCCAGCATGTCCTCATTTTATTCAAAATATTGATACGTAACAAAATTTCAGTAGTTTTGATACCTCCAGCTGACTTGTACAACAAAATTATTTGACCGCATCCACCAAAACTGACCATATGTTCACTTTAATTTGAAAATCTATATACCCTCATAGTAAATCAGCCATTTTTTTTATGTCAGGATTTAATGTATAATACAATCATGACAATGGACAGCAATATTGCAATATATAATAACAAAAAATGTTGGTTCGCATAAATTTAGGATACCAGCATGTCCTCATTTTATTCAAAATATTGATATGTAACAAAATTTCAGTAGTTTTGATACCTCCAGCTGACTTGCACAACAAAATTATATGACCGCATCCACCAAAACTGACCATATGTGCTCTTTAATTTGAAAATCTATATACCAGGACAGTAAATCAGTCATTTTTTTATGTCAGGATTTAATGCATAATATAATCATGACAATGGACAGCAATATTGCAATATAATAACAACAAATTTTGGTTCGCATAAATTTAGGATACCAGCATGTCCTCATTTTATTCAAAATATTGATACGTAACAAAATTTCAGTAGTTTTGATACCTCCAGCTGATTTGTACAACAAAATTATTTGACCGCATTACCAAAACTGACCATATGTGAACTTTAAATTGTAAATCTATATACCCGCATAGTAAATCACCCTTATTTTTTATATCAGGATTTAATGTATTATAATATAATCATGACAATGGACAGCAATATTGCAATATAAAAACAACAAATTTTGGTTCGCATAAATTTAGGATACCAGCATGTCCTCATTTTATTCAAAATATTGATACGTAACAAAATTTCAGTAGTTTTGATACCTCCAGCTGATTTGTACAACAAAAATATTTGAGCGCATTACCAAAACTGACCATATGTGAAATTTAAATTGTAAATCTATATACCCGCATAGGAAATCAGCCTTATTTTTTATGTCAGGATTCAATGTATAATACAATCATGACAATGGACAGCAATATTGCAATATAATAACAACAAATTTTTGTTCGCATAAATTTAGGATACCAGCATGTCCTCATTTTATTCAAAATATTGATACGTAACAAAATTTCAGTAGTTTTGATACCTCCAGCTGACTTGTACAACAAAATTATTTTACCGCATTACCAAAACTGACCATATGTGCACTTTAATTTGTAAATCTATATACACCATGACCTACCCTCATAGTATTAATCAGCCATATTTTTTATGTCAGGAATCAATGTATAATATAATCATGACAATGGACAGCAATATTGCAATTTAATAACAACAAATTTTTGTTCGCATAAATTTAGGATACCAGCGTGTCCTCCTTTTATTCAAAATATTGATACGTAACAAAATTTCAGTAGTTTTAATACCTCATGCTGACTTGGAAAACAAAACTAGTTGACCAAAACTGATCATATGTGCACTTTTATTTGCAAATCTATATACCCGCATACCATTGTACCGAGCGCCTTAATGTCTTCTCCTGGCGCTCCTGTTCACATTTTAGTAGGACCGTAAATGTACACGTAATCAATAATATTGGAAAACTATTAATGCAAAAAATATTTTGATTAAATTGAGAATGTCAGAATTTCATCTCTTTATTCATAATAACAGTCAGATCATATAGGAGTTCATGAAGTGTACGTGTAAAACAAAACTATTATGCCACATCATCAAAGTACCAACACTGACATATCTGAATTCATTTGTACTATTTACAATGATTTAATAAAAAAAAAAAGTATACGAGGTTCTCTTCTTGGAATCTATTATGTCGGTTGATTGATTTTGTTAATAGTTAAACGTCAAGTGGCAACTATTTCATTAAAGTGCGCATTGAGTATAATTATAGGACGTCCCAAATAAATATCGGCAATGACAAATCTCTCGATAAATCTGACGAATTTGACGAGATTGTTGATAGTTTTACCACACCGTATGCTTACGGACACTGTACAATTTCTGTTAGAATATTCTGCGGGAAATAGAATAGTAAATCCAAAGCAAACAAGTTGAATATCAATGAAATATCCATGCAAGTATAAATTTATTCATAAAGTCAAATTTAGGAAGGGACAGGTAAACAACGGGGAACGAAGTAACGTAGACAATGTTGCCGATATCCCGTGATATAAGAATATTGTTCCGATGCGTTGGATAACCTTTCTATCCGCCTTCTAATACAAAAAACTCTGTGTGATCGTATAGCCATTTTTTTATTTATATAAGAATACATGTATATCAAATAAAAGAGAGCATTTGTATACTCGGTTTGTATAATATCTAGTAGAGTCTAGCGAGTAAATAATAAATATCTGTGGAAAAACAATGCGAATGTTGTTGACATATTTTAATCATGCGGAAAGCTCAAGGCTGATATGAAAACTCTTATAACGATAATCTGTCATAAGCAGACCTGTCCTCAGGTCTGGTCAATAGCAGACTTGTCCACAGGTCTGGTCAGGAGCAGACCTGTCCACAGGTCTGGTCTGAGGCAGACCTGTCCTCAGGACTGGTCAAAAGCAGACTTGTCCACAGGTCTGGTCTGGAGCAGACTTGTCGATAGGTCTGCAGCAGTCCTAAAAAAGCAGACCGTAGGTCTGGTCCACCAACGACGAAGTTAACTTGCTTGACTGCTTAAAAATTCTCAAGTTAACTTAGAAAGCAGTCAACAAGTTAACTCTAAGTTAACTTTTGTCAAGGTTAGGACCGCACCCATCTGTACTTGTAAATTATGTCATTGTATTAATGTATTAATTCTTGTCTTTTGTTTTAGCTGATGTGCTTGTCAATATGCCTTTTTTTTGTTTTTCTTTGTTAACATATATTAGTTTGTTTTGATAGTAATTAAGATTACAACACAGTGTTGACTCCTATGACCTATATTTTTTACATTATATATGTTGGTTTTGTTCACAAATCATTGTCATATTAAGAATTGTAATGCGACTGTAATGTAAGATAGAGGTTTAGCTAGCTATAAAACCGGTTTTACTCCACCATTTCTACATAAGAATATATAAATATACCAGTTCGGAAATATGACAGTTGATATCCACATTCTTTTGATATGTTTGAGCTTTTGATTTTTCCATTTGCTTACGGACCTCTGTTTCAATTTTTTCTCGGAGTTCGGTATTTTAGTTATTTTACTTATCACAAGTAAACTATGCAAAAAAAAACCACAATGAGTTATTCCTTACGGATTGGGACCAAGAAATATCCGTTGAATTGATACATGTTATAACTACAACTAATAAAACCGTATACGCTCTAAAGTAATCATTGTATATATGAGATGTGGTATTGATGATTCGTCAACACACGATATACCATTGACTTACTACAAGTGAATACCATTAAACAAACTCAATCAGAAAATAACCTTGAAACTAAGCAAACTTAAGGTTTAAAGTCAAAGTCCAGATAAGATAACATTAATGGAAATTATAAGTTCCTATCATGTTCACATCTAATACCATGTACCAAAAAAATCATTGTATGCACAAAATATTAACTGTTTCCAATTTGGACTTTTTCAAATAATTTATGCAATATGACCATGATGACCACTATAGTTGGTGTATGACTTGAATGTAACATATGTGATGTAAACCTATCTGTTTTGCAGGTTTCGTTTGACCTTGAACTTTTTGTCATAGTTTACTGGTTACTGTTACGTTTTCATGGTTTTTGTCAACTTATAAAATACTATCGAAAATGAATCAACTACACATGATGTTCGAAATAATTGAAATGTGCTGTTTTGTAGGCTTCGTCTGTCCTTGTCCTCAATTTCTTCACAAGTCAATGTTGTTTTTTATATGTTTCATTTTCAATTACTAAAGTATTTGAACTATGTTTGGTATTTTATTAATTACATGATTGCCTGACAGGGTTCAATTAACATTTTCCTCACTTTTGATCGGTCAATGTTAATTATTCGTTATAAAATATGTTTCTCGACTACTTATAGAGCATAGTCTTGGTGTATATGAAGACATATATGCTATGACTTTGAGGTGTTCATGTCTGTCGTGTAAGGTTCATTTGATAAACATCATTAACATATATATATATTTGAAATAAATGTGAGGTTTATGCAACAAGCTTAATAATATGTAACCTTGTTTTGTGTAAAGCTATTAAATTTGCTATCGAGTTGACCACCAAAAACCTCCGATGATCATATGAGCGATATAAACATACATAGAGAATGATATAAACAGAAAGATAACTCGTGCAATTGCAGTTTTTTTTAGTTCTGTTTAATTTCATATCATAGATGAACAATATATATTCTAATCAAAGTGTTTACCTGTATAGGAATGATTTCAGTTTATTGAATTAATCGAGTCAGTTGTTTTACATTAGTTTTTCTTTATGCATTCATGCGCTATTCATCTCTAGCTTAGGGCTTAAGTTGCAGTTCACATTGAACCATCCCATCTGTTAAAAGCGAATTATCAATTCACTATTTCACTTGCCTAAATGATAGAACACAATAGAATGGCGCTTTATATTTTTTGTCGTAGCTACAGTGCCCCTTTAGGAAGCAGCGATATACCATCACGTGTAATCTATTTCTATCCAATCAAAGCGGCAGTCTCTCGAGAAAAAAATCAGATCCACTCTCAAAAAGTAGTATTAAATTTTTACATTAGTGTTAAAAAAACGTTCATGATTTATGCTCATTTTGCCATTTTGGCGGATCCATAATACATATAAGCAATTGATAGCATTTCAAAAATACATACTGTGTGTATGTTTACCTTCTTTTTTGTTGTGGTTAGGCACCAAACTATTCTTTGTGTTCTGGCTAAAATGCAACAATTTAAAAAAAAAGCTATAAGGGTAGCTACTTTTTTAATATTACTTTTTCAGGAATAGTAAAAATATTCATCGAGTTACAGAGCTAAACATCAATTCAAAATGAGCTTAGGATGTGAGTGTTTTTCGGTCAATAGTTGAGTTTCTTTCTATATCTATATTAGAATTTGTTATTTTACTGTTAAGCTTTTTTTCAGATGATACACCGATGAAAAAAAGGAAAAAAAGAAGCAGAAGGAAGTCCCAGGTGTAAGCAATAGTACCTTAACAAGGATTGAAAAATACTACAGTGGGAATGTCCTTTTAAACATTTTAAATGAAGACTGATCTGAGCCCGTGATACCAGTTATATATGCGGAAAGGAATTGCATTTTGAATACTGCTCATGCTCATAAATTATGACAAAGAACTATGAGTGATATGGCAATTTGAGATCAAATACGTAAACATGACATATTTATGACGCCATAGTGACTGTTCTGCAATAAAGGATCCAAATAAAAACACCTGGTTCACTTATCAATAAACCATAACATAATTTTGACAGACTTTGATGAGTTTACTATTTATACATTTAGGAGTCATATATAAGCACTAAAAAAATCTCCTCCTTTCGCATTTGTATAAAGCCTGGCCTTGAAGTCATAAAACTTTCGAGTCAGTTTTTGTACTCATACTCAAAAACCAACCAATCATAATGCTGGATATCATGTTTCGAGCATGATTTTGTACTCCGATCACTGAGCGAAGATTAGTTTTTTCGGGAAAGTATACAACCAATCATTTTGACTTTTCTGTTTTAAGTTCGTTTCGTTAAATATTGTAACAAAACAAGAACTACCTTTTTTAAACGGCGACAACAACAGTTGTAGTAGGCGTTCACCATTTTCTTAACCTCTATGAAATCTTTGAATCACCACTTTATTTTTAAATTACTATTAGATATTTTAGAAAATGTTTGGAATATTTTGACAGGTGTATTTTTAAGAATTTAACATTGTAAATATATCTATTATCATTAATTGTTATAAGTTTATTTTAGAAAAGCGACTTGTTTGTTATTGTGAGTTTTAATTTGTCACCAGTTTGAGACAACCAGTGATTTTTTCTTGAAATTTGTATTTTAAAATTGTAATTAATGTGTTTAGCTCATGCTTTTGTTGATAAAAGATAGTGTTGCATGACTTAAATGTAAATCTGTTTTATTATATAATGTTGACAGATAATTAAAAAAAAAACATCCTATTTTCTTGTGCCATTACATCGTTTATAGTATTTTTTAAACTCCACAGATTGATACCTGTAATCAATGTTGCTTGAACCAAAATATTATATTTTTGTCAAAATAAAGTTTATAACATTTTTACACGATCGTTATGGTACACCGTTGACCGTCCGTCCGTCCGTCCGTCCGTCCGTCAGACTACACGTTTCCGAGGTTTTATTCATTGAAAAAGTGGGATTTTCAAGTGTTTGGGCAATAACTCATTTCAACGGTTTTCATGAAACTTTGGTGAATTGTTTATATTATTTGAGGTATCCGACCTTTCTATCTTTATAAATATTAGATTTAACGTGTCCGAGATAAAGAATTTTGTTGTTGAAAAGGTGTGATTATCCAGCTTTCGGACAATATCTTTAAAGTGCTTTGAGTAGTTCTAATGAATCTTTGTTGACTGTTTAACATTATATAATAATGATAACCTACCTTTAGTTTTGTTAAAAATTTCGAATTAGGTCTTTCCGCTTTGGTCTTTCCACTTTTCTGCGGAAAGACCTATTGTATTTCTTCTGATTAATATTGTTTTTGAAATTTTTGTTTCGCAATATGTCGCTTAGATATTTTGTTTATTGTATCGTACAGTTTACACGAGTTTAAATTTCGACCTGCTAAGCCGAACCATTTTTCTTTGTAAGAGTTATCTCCCTATTCACTGTCTAACAAATGTGTGCATCTCCTTCGTAACAAAGAAAGATATCGACAAAATTATTTTTAAAACTTGTTCGTTACATACTCAGGAATTTTTGGCTAATTTGGATCGAAGCGATTCAAAGAAATTTTATGGGAGTTATCTACCTTTACGAAATAAATTTGTCATGTTTTTTTTTAACTCATTACCCATTGACTGTATAAGCCTGGTATATCCTCATTTGAGGTCCCTACATGTAGGTCCTAACTTAGAAATTGAGGTCAAGATGACTACCGGAAGTGACTTGACAAAACCGAAAATAGGGTTTTTCGCATTGTTTGCAGAATCCATATGTTTTATCATATAAATACAGAAACTTATCACTCAAGATTAGAAATGTCCCCCGACAAACCGTAAGTGGCCAATTATCTCCCGTTCTACATACAAATGTAAACTATATACTTTTGTAATCAGTGTGAGAAAAACTATTATGTGAGACCGGAAATTACATTCATTTCACCGGAAGTAGCATATAAGCTCCCTTTTTTTTCTCAAAAGTATAATTAAACCATTCTTTATCGCATCAGTATGAAGAATACATCTTATTATCAAAATCTCTTTAATGTGGAATGACCTTCAATTGTTCTCTGAAAAAATGGTTTTTACTCTGATATTAAACACGTTATTGAACTTTATTCTTTGGAATTCGAAGGGAGTATAATTGCGTATGGGGCACCTGCTTATTTAATGTTATCTTGACTATTACAAGATTATAAAATTACCCGAATCTTTTGGTCAGTTTTGATATTCCAATAATTCTTTTTAAAACCAAACAGTGTACAAACATTATCAATACATTATTTACATTTGTTTACATAAATCACATAAATGATAAAAATATGGGACACACGTGTGGTTCATACAGTAAAGGGAGATCAGACTAATTGATTGATTGATTGATTGATTGATTGATTGATTGATTGACTGGTGTAGAATGCCACATTTTGCAATTTTGGCTATTATTTTATCATGGTCAGTTTTATTTGTGGAGGATGCCGGAACGTCCAGAGAGAACCACCGACCCTCCGACTATTCTTGTCGATTAAGATTGAATTAAGATCACTTGGTACGTACGTGTTGGGTTCAAACTCACAACCTTAGTGACGAAAAGCTAGTGATTTAGTAGTTAACTACTTAGACCACTCACCTCCCTCCGAGAATATCTTATATTATACTGGATATATCAGCATCGTAAAATAATATATTCAATGCATATCTGTTATGAAAGGAGCAGACTGCATCCATTTAAAAATTAGCTGATAAGAAACTAGTTTGGAGTAAACTTTGTATATATGTGTGATTTCAAAAATCTATTGTCAGAAAGTTCAAGTAATAATTAATGCAACATGTGTATCAAATTGTAACTTATGTTTATATTTTTAAGTTTAATTTTGGTGTACTGTTTACTATATATACCTAAGGCTATTGTGAATTTGACTAGACATATTGTTGCAATAAATTTAAGATGACATTAAGCGTATTTCATTGAAGCTATCATTATCAAGAAGTTATGGAGCTTGATATTCTAAAGTTTCAAAAACGACTTATGAGTGACCCAATCACAAGAAGTACAAGACAACCGCTACATGCCTAGCATTATAGCAGCGGATAAGAAAGGAGCAGAGTGTACACCAGGGTTTCCATGGGTCAATTATTTTTTTCGCCACCTCTTTCGCCAAAACAATATATTTTTCGCCACTTTATTTAATTTTTTTGCCAAGTAACATAAATATATTTTTCGTTTAAAATTTACTTTATTTCTACCACCTCCTCCCTTAAATAAGATTATTTTCCCCCTTTGTGTCTATGATTATTTTCTCATACTTATTTAAGAGTCTATATTTAAATGAATAAACACTAATAATATAAGTCCTGGAATATAACAAAATTAATGGACATGTTTCGATCATATAATACCAGTATAGTTCGTAGGGATTATTTTTCTACAAGAAAAATACTGATGTGTCCTTTTGTACTAAGAAGTTGTTTTTACAACAAAAGAAAAGCTTTTATCACATGACATTGATCCCTCATTTCATGTGTAGTCATTACAATGAAGGATTACTCTCATTCGAGGGGTTGTTTCCAACCTTTTGGATATATTTCTTCATAACGACATTTTTCTTTCCTTGGCCATCGTAAATGAAAAAAGTTGAGACGTAAAACTATGAATGAAACACGTGTGTCACTCAAACTTTAAAGTAGTCTCACTTATCAATTACCTATATAAAAGTCAAAGGATAATTAAAGTTTTAAATCAGATATTTTTCTTGCTCTTGAACTTTTTCGGCACAACAACAGCTTTTGTTTCTAAACTATCTGTAAAAAGAGAGGAGACGTCAAAAGTTTGCTTCAAACACGTGCGGCCGCAGTGGTAAATAAATTATGTATGAGACATTTAGAGTAATCCATTTAACCATATCATTTTGTCAAACAATTCAATCAACACCTTTATTAATTAAATTTGGTCCTTTGTTGTCGATAGCTATAAAATGCAATTAGCTGATTATTGATTTTCTGTCCAAGTCCTAATGAGGTCAAGGGGAATTCCGAGTTTTGTCTGATCGGGTAAAATCCGAGAAACTCGAAAAAAAAGTAAATAAACAAGATGGAGGAAAATAGATCGTTACATATATTTCTTTCTCCAAATTCTTTCGCAAATGACGAATTTGTATCACCACAATTATTATTTTTTTTCGCAAATTGAGAAAATGGCCAGCGGAAACCCTGGTGTACACTAACTTTACATGTATATATAAATTTATACACATAACAAACCTCGGTGTTACGAATCGATAGATTTTGAATTTCAAACATAACACTGATGTTAACTCAGCTAATCAAACCTTATTTTGTATTATCGCAAACATGAAGCAATATATTTGTTAGACTGTGCTATATTTGGATATTTAAGGTGTAAATTAAAAAAATACCAAAAGATCTGATTTCAAATGTGGTTAAAAGGTCAGGAGCAATAGCTGAAAAACAACAAGTGTGACGATGACACCTATACAAATAATGTATCTTTCTAGGTAGTCCTGCTGAATGGTTGTTTATATATAAAATGTACACCCCTTTGTTTATGTGGAGTTGTGTTCAATCAATGATACTATAAGTGACAATGCCATTGCTTGTTTGTTAAAAAATGTACCTCCCTTTGCTGTAAGTGCCTTGTAAAATGCGACTTCACTATAGAAACTAAATGTGCAAATTTTTATTTATCGACAAACAAATTTGACCAAAAAAAATGTCTATGTCGCTTAGCAAAATTTTGTACTTATTAACATTAAACTGTTTCTCGTAATTTTTCTCTGTGTCTGCTAATTTTGTAAAAAATCTTTATAATATACTCGACAATAAAGTGTTTGTTCTTTGCTCAGTTAGCATGCAGTGCATAATCAATTACCTAAAAGCGATACACTCCTATGGTCATACAAAAAGCTTACAAGACTGCTTGTTGTGATGTTATCTGTCTGCATAGAATGTCGCACAATCCGAGCAACATGCATGCTTTTCTGACGGCGATGGCATTAGCTCTTGTATTTCAAAATGTAGATCCCCCAAGGATGACTGGGATATAGAAATATTGTCACTTGGTCTTCTCCCGACCGGCAGTAAAACGCTTGCCGAAGTGGGACGTCCGTTTGGCTGTTCGGGATGTATCAAGTTCGCAGTCACGTCCGGTCAGAAGGGGGACGTAAAATCCGATGTCTCGTGTAAAGAGAGTGCCACGCTCTTTGCACGTTAAGAACCCTTGCAACAACTCTTTGAGGGGTCCGTAGGTGGCCTGTTGCAAGGCAAATTTTCTGTCCCTATCCAATATACCCTCATTTTCCAGTGGTAGTAAAAATTTCCCCGACCATCATCCTAGATGGCCTCTTTTATAACAATCTACTTATTGTATTCACTGTTAACTTGTTCTCGTCTTGAATGTGCATGAAATATTTGTCACTGGACGTTAAGCAACCAACAATCAATCAATCAATCAAAATGTAGAAGACATTGATACTTTATAATATGGTTTATTTCTATGCATAATGTTATAAATTGTGACGTCTGACATTGTACTTGACCTCATTTAAATGGATCAGTAACAACTTAAACAAGCTATGTTTTCTGGATGTATGAGTGATGGAACAACTTTTAAAATTGTATATATAGCATCCGTACATTAATGTTAGACTCATGTGTTTAACTAACTTTTGGAGAACTCCCGATTTTCGACTTCTAATTATTTACTTCTAGCATCTCGTTTTTCCCGACAGCCTGCATCTCTGATTTTCTCAATCTCATTTAAATATGATTTTCATTAAGCTACACATTCTACTATCGCAGCGTTATTATGGAAGATATACCAGAGGGTCTTCCAAACTCGTAAGTCGAAAATTAACTGATAAAAGTCTTCAAACTAGAGTTTAAACAAGGTTTCAATCACTAACACAAAATATAGTATGGGAAATAGTGTTCTCTTTGATCTTTGGTATCTCCTTGTTTCTATAACAATCTCACGACGCGTACTCAGATAATTCGGCCTACATTGTCTTTTGTCAGAAATCCAGAAAAAATATACAATGACACAACCACTGGTCACATAAAGTTTGAACATGCCAAATAATTCGGACGTATTGCATATAATGTACGATAACAAAATCAAAGAAAGAATAAAAGAGATGTGGTATAACTGCCAATGATACAACTCTCCAAAAAGTGACGAAATGCCATAGAAATTAACAACTACAGGTCATCATTTGGCCTTCAACAATGAGAAAAGCCCATACCGCATAGTCAGCTATAAAAAGCGCATTTTTTTAACCTTGTATTGATGACCTTAATTTTGCATTAATTATCTCAGGAACATAATCATCTTAAAAGTTAAAACCACGCGTATTGTGTGAGGACAATTCTTATCAATATACTACAGGTACAAGCTTTGATAAGTAGTTCAGAATGGCCTCCGTTGTTTTTGTCTTCTTTTATTGTGTTAGTTGGATATTAGTTTCCGATGCTATTTTAACAAAAGATGATCAAGAAGATGTACTACATGCGATTAAATCTGCATACGGTAAGTACTAACGTTATTTTGATCTTAACAAACATAATTTTCCAAACGATATGTATTCATAAATTAAGTGGCTAGGCATTTGGATAAGGATTATCAAAACTCATAATATAATGTGTGATGGTCAGAAGAAGAAAGTTGATAAAACTCAGAGTATAATGTTTGATGGTCAGAAGAAGAAAGTTGATAAAACTCAGAGTATAATGTGTGATGGTCAAAAGAAGAAAGTTGATAAAACTCAGAGTATAATGTGTGATGGTCAAAAGAAGAAAGTTGATCAAACTCATACTAAAATGGCAGATGTTCAAAATAAGAAAGTTGATCAAAACTCATAGTATAATGTATGATGGCCAAAAGAAGAAAGCTGATCAAACTCATAGTATAATGTATGATGGTCAAACGAAGAAAGTTGATCAAACTCATACTAAAATGGCTGATGTTCAAAATGAGAAAGTTGATCAAAACTCATAGTATAATGTCTGATGGTCAAAAGAAGAAAGCTGATCAAACTCATGGTATAATGTATTATGGTCAAAAGAAGAAAGTTGATCAAACTCATACTAAAATGGCATATGTTCAAAATAAGAAAGTTGATCAAAACTCATAGTATAATGTATGATGGTCAAAAGAAGAAAGGTGATTAAACTCATAGTATAATGTATGGTGGTCAAAAGGAGATATTTGATAAAACTCATAGTAAAATGGCAGATGGTCAAAAGAAGAAAGTTGATTAAACTCATAGTATAATGTTTGATTGTCAATAGAAAAAGGTTGATCAATACTCATAATACAATGCCTATCGTAAAAAAAGGTGATCAAACTCTTGCTACATCGTATGATAATCAAAACAAGAAAGTTGAGCAAACTCATAGTATAAGGTTTGATGGTCAAAAGAGGAAAGATGATCAAAACTCATAGTATAATGTCTGATGGTCAAAAGATGAAAGCTGATCAAACTCATACAAATAGTAAATATCTGATTGTCAAAAGATGAAAGCTGATCAAGCTCATAATATAATGTGTGATGGTCAGAAGAAGTTGATAAAACTCAGAGTATAATGTTTGATGGTCAAAAGAAGAAAGTTGATCAAACTCATACTAAAATGGCAGATGTTCAAAATAAGAAAGTTGATCAAAACTCATAGTATAATGTCTGATGGTCAAAAGAAGAAAGCTGATCAAACTCATGGTATAATGTATGATGGTCAAAAGACGATAGCTGATCAAACTCATACAAATAGTATAATGTCAGATGGTCAAAAGAGAAAACGTAATTAAACTCATAGTTTAATGTATGTTGGTCAAAAGAGGAAAGATAATCAAACTCACAGTATAATGTATGATGGTCAAAAGAAGAGAGTTGATCAAACTCGTCGTAAAGTGTCTGATGATAAAAAGAAGAAAGTTGATAAAACTCATAGAATAATTTATAATGATTAAAAGAAGAAAGTTGATCAAACTCAAGATATTATGTTTACTAATATAAGGAAGAAAGTTGATCAATCTCATAGCAGAATGTTTGATGGTCAAAAGCAGAAAGTTGATGAAACTCATAGCAGAATGTCTGATGGTCAAAAGATAAAAGCTGATCAAACTCATACAAATAGTAAATATCTGATTGTCAAAAGAGGAAGGTAATCAAACTCATAATATAATGTATGATGGTTAAAAGATGAAAGTTGATCAAACTCATAGTATAATGTTTGATTGTCAAAAGCTGAAAGTTGATCAAACGCATACTACAATGTATGGTGGTCAAAAGAAGAAAGTTGATCAAACTCATAATATAATGTATAATGGTCAAACGAAAAAAATGATCAAACTCAAAGTATAATGTTTAATGGTCAATTAAGAAAGTTGATCAAACTCATAGTATAATGTCTGATGGTTAAAAGCAAAAAGTTGATAATACTCATAGTATAATGTCTGGTGGTCAAAAGGAGATATTTGATCAAAATCTTTTTTTTTTTTTTTTTTTACAACTTCAGATACTTTATTTTACTATGATAGTTGTTAACAAATCTCCTTAATGTTACAACAATGGCATTAAGGTTCTGCCCTGTATGGTTAATTACCAATAAAACCAGGGGATTTCATTGGCAAACTTTTTATAATTTTACATACATGTAGTATTGCGTGTTAGTTACAATAAACAGAGTAATAGCTGTCTACAACATGTACTTTACTTTACAATGAAAAGAAAAACGGAACTTTGACCGTCTTTTGTTTAGCTTTTAGTTTTGGATTAATCGAAAGTGAAAGAGCATGGTTTCAATCGGATCAAGAGGTCAGTATAATTGAATTATGGTAGTTTTTAGATAGTGTCTTATCTTTCAAGTACGCTTAGCATTGAATAATATACTATATCTGATAATCAAACAAAAAATAAAAAAGCAATTTCGTTACAAATTTGTCTTCTTTTTATTTCAATGACATTTTTGTGATTCTCAAAAATGTAGGTCAATCAAATATAAACATGACAGCCAGAGAATCAATTTTCTAAAAATTTTCTTTGAAATTTTCTCAAAAAGGAATTTTCCGGATGATATAAAATGTGTATATCAATTTCGTTTTTTAGGACTGACATCATATTCACATATTTGGTTCTCTTTTCTGATAAATAAAAGCATTTATAAATCACAAAGCAAACAATTGTTATAATATGATTAAGTACATAATAATCCACATCTTCAATTTTGTACCCTACTACAAGATTTTGTAGACAAAAAACATGTTGCCCAATATTAAGATACATTCATATTTTCTGTAGTAATGTCCAATAATTTTTTACCCATGTGCATTCAAAGAAAAAATAATTATAGCTATCATATTTAGAACATAGTTCACAGTTTTCACTATTAACTACCTTCCAGCGATACAGATTATGGTTAATAGCTAAAATATTATGCAGTAGTTTCCATCTAAACATTTTTAATCTATTATCTTTTAAAAAAAAGAAAGGTGAAAGATAAATTTTTCTTAATGAAATATATAACATTTTCACCTGATAGTTGGTTTTTCCATGAGCAAAAACCTACTGGAAGCTCTTTGTTTGACCTGATAATAATATTATAAATTTCTTTAAACTTAATTTTGTCTAGATCGTAATACAATCCATTACTTAACATTTAAATGTCTTGTGTGATGTTGATTTTAGTATGTTTTGATATATTGCTCTTTAATTTTTGGATCCAACTTTTGGGTAAAGCTTTCCGAAGGAAACATATTTCGGCGATCCAATTTTGTTTCTTTTTAAGTTTATCCAATATTTTATGAGAAATTTTTCCTTTATCATCAATTACATCATTTACAAAAATTATGTTTTCCTTTACCCAATGACTATAATATAAACTTTTACCACCTGTTTTTATATATTGGTTTCCCCAAATAACTTGCTTTCTTATATCTCTATAATTATCAGGTACTTTTGTCTTTCCTCCTCCATTTTTAATCCATCATTTCAAAGTAAAATGTAGGTAAGTTTTTAAGGTTTTCTAGTGACTTATGAGTATTAAGATTCATTTTAAATATTAAATTATTTTCCCCAAACTCTCTAAAATAAAAAGTAGGTATGATTTTCCAGTTAGCACAAGTTTCATCAGTTAATCTTTTAACCCAATTTATTTTAATAGCCTATATGTATGCGTCAATATCTGTCATTTTTAGTCCCCCTTCAATATAATCTTTTCTTAACACTGAGCGTTTAACTTTCTCGCTACCACCCTCCCATAAAAAAATAAATAAGATTTTTTTAAATTGACCAATAATTTCACTACTTAGATTTATCAATGACGCAACGTATGTTATATTAGGAATAACTAGTGTTTTAATTATAGTTATTTTTCCTATCATACTCAATTTTCTTTTCTTCCAATCATTTAGTATCCTTTCTGATTTTTCAAACTGTCTTTCTATATTTAGTGTTTCACATTCTTTTTTGTTCAGGCAAAAATAAATGCCAAGACTTTTTACCTTATCCTTCCAATTGATACTTTCAAATTTGTCTTTGCAGTGTTTTAGTGATATTTGATTAAACTCATAGTAAAATGGCAGATGGTCAAAAGCAGAAAGTTGATTAAACTCATAGTATAATGTTTGATTGTCAATAGAAAAAAGTTGATCAATACTCATGATACAATGCCTGATGGTAAAAAAAAGGTGATCAAACTTATGCTACATCGTATGATGATCAAAAGAAGAAAGTTGATCAAAACTCATAGTATAATGTCTGATGGTCAAAAGATGAAAGCTGATCAAACTCATACAAATAGTATAATGTCAGATGGTCAAAAGAGGAAAGGTAATTCAACTCATAGTTTAATGTATGATGGTCAAAAGAAGAAAGGTCATCAAACTCATACTATAATGTATGATGATAAAGAGAGGAAAGATAATCAAACTCACAGTTTAATGTCTGATGGTCAAAAGAAGAAAGTTGATCAAACTCATTGTAAAGTGTCTGATGATAAAAAGAAGAAAGTTGATCAAACTCATAGAATAATGTCTGATGGTCAAAAGATGAAAGTTGATCAAACTCATAGTAGGATTATGTGTGAGGGTCAAGTGATGAAAGTTGATCAAATCTCATAGTAAAGTGTCTGATGATAAAAAGAAGAAAGTTGATCAAACTCATAGAATAATGTCTGATGGTCAAAAGATGAAAGTTGATCAAACACATAGTATAATTTCTACTGATTGAAAGAAGAAAGTTGATCAAACTCAAGGTATAATGTATAAAAATCTAAGGATGAAAGTTGATCAAACTCATAGCAGAATGTCTGATAGTCAAAAGAAGAAAGTTGATCAAACTCATAGTATAATGTCTGATGGTCAAAAGATGAAAGCTGATCAAACTCATGCCCATAGTATAATGTCTGATGGCCAAAAGAAGAAAGTTGATCAAACTCATAGAATAATGTCTGATGGTCAAATGAAGAAAAATGATCAAACTCATAGTATAATGTCTGATGGTCAAAAGATGAAAGCTGATCAAACTCATACAAATAGTATAATGTTTGATGGTCAAAGAAGACAGTTGATCAAACTCATAGTATAATGTTTGATGGTTAAACATAAAAAGTTGCAAAAGCTCAGAATATAATGACTGGTGGTCAAAAGGAGAAATTTGATCAAACTCATACTCAACTGGCAGACGGTCAAAAGCAGAAAGATGATTAAACTCAAAGTGTAATGTTTGATTGTCACTGGAAGAAAGTGGATCAATACTCATAATAAAATGTCTGATGGTCAAAGGAAAAAAGGTGATCAAACTCATAATTCAATGTAAGATGACCAAAGGAAGAAAGTTGATCAAACTCATAGCAGAATGTCTGATGGTCAAAATAAGAAAATTGATCAAACTCATAGTATAATGTCTAATGATTAAAAGAAGAAAGTTGATCAAACTCATAGTAGGATTATGTGTGATGGTCAAGTGATGAAAGTTGATCAAATCTCATAGTAAAGTGTCTGATGATAAAAAGAAGAAAGTTGATCAAACTCATAGAATAATGTCTGATGGTCAAAAGATGAAAGTTGATCAAACACATAGTATAATTTCTAATGATTGAAAGAAGAAAGTTGATCAAACTCAAGGTATAATGTATAAAAATCTAAGGATGAAAGTTGATCAAACTCATTGCAGAATGTCTGATGGTCAATAGAAGAAAGTTGATCAAACTCATAGTATAATGTCTGATGGTCAAAAGATGAAAGCTGATCAAACTCATGCCCATAGTATAATGTCTGATGGCCAAAAGAAGAAAGTTGATCAAACTCATAGAATAATGTCTGATGGTCAAATGAAGAAAAATGATCAAATCATAGTATAATGTATGGTGGTCAAAAGATGAAAGCTGATCAAACTCATACAAATAGTATAATGTTTGATGGGCAAAGAAGACAGTTGATCAAACTCATAGTATAATGATTGATGGTTAAACATAAAAAGTTGCAAAAGCTCAGAATATAATGACTGGTGGTCAAAAGGAGAAATTTGATCAAACTCATACTCAACTGGCAGACGGTCAAAAGCAGAAAGATGATTAAATTCAAAGTGTAATGTTTGATTGTCAATGGAAGAAAGTGGATCACTACTCATAATAAAATGTCTGATGGTCAAAGGAAAAAAGGTGATCAAACTCATACTTCAATGCAAGATGACCAAAGGAAGAAATTTGATCAAACTTATAGTATAATATCTGATGGTCAAAATAAGAAAGTTGATCAAACTCATAGTATAATGTCTAATGATTAAAAGAAGACAGTTGATCAAACTCATAGTAGGATTATGTGTGATGGTCAAGTGATGAAAGTTGATCAAATCTCATAGTAAAGTGTCTGATGATAAAAAGAAGAAAGTTGATCAAACTCATAGAATAATGTCTGATGGTCAAAAGATGAAAGTTGATCAAACACATAGTATAATTTCTAATGATTGAAAGAAGAAAGTTGATCAAACTCAAGGTATAATGTATAAAAATCTAAGGATGAAAGTTGATCAAACTCATAGTATAATGTCTAATGATTAAAAGAAGAAAGTTGATCAAACTCATAGTAGGATTATGTCTGATGGTCAAGTGATGAAAGTTGATCAAATCTCATAGTATAATGCCTGGTGATCAAAAGACAAAAAGTTGATCAAACTCATAGCATAATGTCTGAAGGTCAGAAGAAGAAAGGTGATCGAACTCATACGACAATGTCTGATGATCAACAGAACAAACTGATCAAACTCATAGGAGAATGTCCGGTTGTTAAGAGTAAGACATTCAAACTTTCTTAAATCGAAAAACAACTCACAACACCGTTACTGAAAAAAAACCAACAGACAAACAGCAGTACACAAATCACAACAAAGAAACATAAAGACATAGTTACACGAAATCATCAAAAATGTGGGGGATCTCAGGTGCTCCGGAAGGATAAACATATAATATCAAATAAAGGCAGTAGTAGAATACCGCTGTCTAATAGTCATAATTCGATTAAACAAAACCATATTCGTTTCAGTAGTTTGTCCAGAGGATCTTTTTCCTAAGTCTATCATTTAAATCAAAATTTCAAAATGGTATTTAATATTGATAAGTGATTCGTGGAACTATACGTAAGATAGATTCGAAAATTAATCTAGTTAATGTCATAGATGAAAAAAAGAGATATAAAAATAATATCAATGTACTTTCGACTTCAAATAATGTTTTTTGTTTTTGTTTTCATCGAAAATGCAAATGCAATGAACATGTTCAGCAAGAAATTTATAATTCTAATTATTTATTATATTGGCAGGGCAATACGGTGAACGTCTGCAAAAAAGAAAATCCCCGGAAACAGTCATTTAAACGAAAACCAATATCCATACATAAATTAATTGGTAAAAAACATATTCTAATGCAATTATTTTGAAACAATTGTTCTGATTGGATGACAGCAAGCGTAAAATTATCTATCTCCTTGTCTGTAACTAAGGAAGCCGACATTTTGAATATCGGAATATATTGACATGTTATTTCTACAATAATAAACAAAAAACTCACTTGTTGCGCCTAAAAATCTTCTTTTTATCAAATTTTATTACATTCTGAAGCGGCACAGAAGCCAGAAAACGCCCGGTGTTTATGTTTGACGCCGGAAGCATACCTATGACGTCACCTAGTGTAGGGACCGAAGAAGATAACATTTTTTCGCGGAATTTTCTTTTATGAAAATTTTACACTAAAATAATGTTTGAAATTTAATTATAAACTTGTTTTGCTTTTGAATAGAGATAACTGTATTGTATTTGAAGCTTTTCGGACGTCCATCGGTAGTTTTACTGTCGCAAATACCCGTTTACCTGTCTCCGCTCCGCGTCGCCAGGTAAACTAAATTTGCGACAGTAAAACTAACGATGGACGTCCTTAAAGCTTCAAATACAATACAGTTATCTCTTAAATCATAAAATCAATTAACAATCAAATTCAAACTAGCAATCGTTTGACTTTTAAAAACAGATCAAATTAGAAATTAGAAGTACATTTTAATCTAAAAGAGTTGACATGAAGGTGGAAAACTTGTGAGAAAACAAGATGTGGCAGGATTGCTAATGATTATACAACTCTCCGCAAGAGACCACAATAACACATAAATTACCAACTATAGGTCATCGTACAGTCTTCAACAATGAGCAAAGCCCATACCGCATAGTCAGCTATAAAAGGCCCCCAAAAGACAATGTAAAACAATGTAAACGAGAAAACTAACGGCTTAATTTATGTACAAAAATGAACAAAAAACAAACAAATAACACTTAATGATTTGTCTTTGCATCTAAAACGAATAATTTAAATACATATATAGCCATATATATATTTCATATTAAACAAAATAAATTATGTCAGATTCAAAGATACAAACATAGAAATGTATTCAAAATAGCAATTAACTACTTGAACTGTAGACTTGAAAAGTTTTTCTCAATTTTCATTGTCTTTAACAAAGTCAGTTACTTCAGTTACCATTCAAGACAGTTTATCTAACAAGCGGCATTACATTGGACGGTAATTGTGCATTTCTATAAAGATTATGTCATGTTAATCAATACTAGTATCAGAAGATAATTGTTAGAAGATTATTTTCGGAATAAACCTAAGACTACTACCGTTCCAACCGACGTTAACAACAACTATCTTTCCAATCCAGTTCGTGTGAATCAATATGAGTATGCTTGTATCAGCGGCTATCTTACTCTCTATGCAAAACCAATAATACCAAATTTAAATGTTGTTTTATTTCGTTTCACTGCATCACGAGCTTTGACCACTATCGTCACTGACTTAGTCATTTTGACATCAACCGACCCCCTCTTTCCGAACTAGGTCTAGTCGTATTCATTTGCAATTATTTATAATTTAAAGGTTGACAAATACTAGAGTTAACCAACACCTTTGTAAATTGAGTAAAGCGACGCATGTTTTTCTTTGAGGACGATTCACTGACTCGTTATGTTTTCCTGAAAACTATATAAGCTTTGTAAAGTGAAAACACTTGAATGGTATTAATATCAATAGCCTGGTGATGCTGAAAGTACCATTTACGGATGGCTATTTTTTTATAACTCATGTAAATGTATAACCGATGTCATATATGTGTTTAATGATAGACTTATTTACCTTCATATTTCATACGATATGAATTGATAGTCTACGCAGTAATAATTACAAAATAAAACTGTTATCTTCCCCCTCTTGTCACAGTTGTCCATGAAGTTTGAAACACTAACGAGAAATAAATGTCAAAAAAAATTAGTTCAAGTGAATTACAGAGAGGTTATCAACATCAATCCCGCCAATACAGTGAAAAACGGAGACAAGACCGAGACTGCGCAGCATGATTTTTAAAAATTGATTTCAATTATATTACTGTAATACTTTAAAAAAGGATAGACAATGTTAGCTCTGTTAACTGAAATGTACCATACACTCATTATTGTTGTGTGTACATTTTCCGTGTTTTACTTAAAGAATGCAGGTAAGTTTATTATTTACGTGAAAATGCCAAAAAATGTATTTGAAATAAAAAGGGATGAGGTCTCAAAGGAGATACTTTATGCTGAATTTAAAATTGCAAGACATTAAAAGCGTAATTGAAGCACTTTTTCATTAGAATAATGCTTCTACGTAGTGAAATTTATTTTAAGCGAACTGGCGAGTTGATGAAAGCACGAATGTAAAACGTATTCTTTATACATTTCTTAGTAATGAGTCATGGGAATAGGCCTTGTCATATTTATTTACAATTATATTTTCATTGATCAAAGATGGTATTCAAGAAAAGTTCCTCATTTGAGTACATATCCCGTCCATATAACCTTTTTCCAAAGCTAGTAATGATCTTTGGAATACATTTATTAAATACTTTGAGACTCAATCGGAGTTAAATGTATGGAACAGCAAAATGTCACGAAGAATCCTATTAAGCACTATTTGGAGACAATCGGAAACCTATGTATACGGTATGCCAGGCATTATACACAGAGATTACAATTTCCTCACACTAAACATGAAGGAAAGATTTGGACACCCGGCTTTAAAGATAGGTATGTGACTGAAGCAAAACTGAGAAAAGAAAATATGAAGAGTCCTTGAGATATTTCGGCAAAGACATACTAGATGATGTGTACCGTAGAACGTATCCGGGCAACCCTGTTGATTGCCTGTCTGAAAACAAGTTATATTAGTGAATATTGTGTTTGATCGGTGTAATCTAGCAACCCATACTGCTTTTCTAATTTACTAGTAAAGCTGAAAATTGTTTTCACGAATATTTTTTTTTTATATATGCATGTATTATGATATGTAAGCTTTGTTATATCAGTGCACGGGACAAGATTGTAAACGATTTCTAAAAATAAGAAGATAAAGTATGGTACCTCCCCCTCCTCCTCCTCCTCCTCCTCCTCCTCCTCCTCCTCCTCCTCATCATCATCATCATCATCATCATCATCATCATCATCATCGTCATCGTCATCATCGTCATCGTCATCATCATCATCATCATCATCATCATCATCATCATCATCATCATCATCATCATCATCATCATCATCATCATCATCATCATCATCATCATCATCATCATCATCATCATCATCATCATCATCTTTTAGGGATATCATAGTTGGTAGTTGATATGTGAATGTCAATGCTGCATTTGTTGAGTTATGTTTTCGTCAACTTAGTACTATTTTATGCCTTTGATATCTTTTTTATTACATAAAGATGAACGTGAAAATATATTCATCAATTATTATAGATGCTCAGGGAACTGATTGGTTTGTGTACAAAGATGGAATTCAATCATACACAGGCACAACTAACGTTACACATACAGGCAAGACATGTCAGCGGTGGGATAGTCAGTATCCACATACACACAACTATGGATCGATCGGCGAGCATCAAAATTACTGTAGATCTCCTCAGATTCATAACAGACATACAAAATCATGGTGTTATACAACAAATAGAACATCACGATGGGAAGAATGTGACGTACCAGAATGTGGTAAGTTGTATATGAAAAAGAAGTCAGACTTGTGATAGATTGCGATGTTTTGACTTTTATGTCCAAAAATAGGCAGATTGGACAAGTTTTGAGTTTATTTAATGACTCTTTTTAGTTTTGATTAATTTGTAAATACTATATTAATAATTGGTTATTATATCCTTTTCGAAAAAAAATTACTTGTTTTATTGAATAAGACGTCTGATTTATAACCTTTCTCTATCAATATGCTATTATTAATTAATATATCTACAATATATTCGACAAATTTTGAGAAATAATAATAAGTTGCAATTCGTACTTTTCATACCTTAACTTTTATTGATATCAAATGATAAGGACTCGTCCAGTGTCCAGTTTATTGGGCAATTTAAGTAACTGCGCACATTCATGCACGTTCTAGTTTTATCAATATAAATGAATAGCAAATTAAACAGTTTGAAAGTAAACTAATAATAACTTCATTCAATCAATTTGCGTAAGATTCAATAACAAAGGCCGGTCGACATCATATTAAGTAATTGGGGTTAACTTGGTAGGGAGAAAATAACATATTTTTAGCTCATTATTTGCAATAACGAATAACACAATTGTCAACCAAATTTTTTGTTGTTATTTCATAAATATGTCGTTCTGTATTGGAATAGTTTTTAGATTTTTCATTTCCGTATGTAAGGCAATAGAAAGTTTGGGCTTCAAAAATCCACATGACTATTGACTTTATACAGACAATTCGCCCTTTTAAAACATTACATGGTTCACAAATAATACGTGACTACAACATGTACAACGTCAAATTATTTCTAAAAACACTGTCATCCTCTTGTCCATCCGCTTGTCTATCAATACATTTCAACATATTAATCAGCATTAGTTGCAGCTCTTGTATCAGTAAATGTGTTGATATACATATGGTACATATAGGAAGATGAGGTGTGAGTGCCAATGAGACAACTCTCCATCCAAATAACAATTTAAAAAGTAAACCATTATAGGTTAAAGTACGGCCTTCAACACGGAGCCTTGGCTCACACCGAACAACAAGCTATAAAGGGCCCCAAAATTACTAGTGTAAAACCATTCAAACGGGAAAACCAACGGTCTAATCTATATAACATTTATTTAGCCTTCTGATAATTCTTTAAGTGGAACTGGTTTTAAATATTTGACAGACATAAATACCTTGCTAGACAAGTTCACCTAGCTGATATTTCACTATTTTGAATTACATTACTGGCAATTGACCATCGTCTGATAGTATCTATAAATACTATAATTCAAATAAGGTTTTCAATATTTTTCAACTGATGATGATGGTATAAGTACTACAATAATAAATATTGGTATAGTATGTGGAACTGTGGCTGTAATTGTGATTGGTGTCGTTGTCATTGTAGTTGATAAATTCTTTTCTGCAGGACCATCAGTGGGCGCTGCCGGTGCTGCAGTTGCATGAAAATAAGGAATGACGATAATCGATCATACACTTGTTACTTCACAAATACATAAACAGTTATGTCTTTTAACACGTGTTGCAGTTGTATGACAATAGGAAAAAAGGAAATAACGATATATACGTATTCAATAATATACTTGTTATTACACAACACAATAAACAATTACATTTGCAACGGTTTTGGAATTTTGGGTCCTAAATGCTCTTCAACCCTGTACTTGTTTGACTTTATAACTACTTTGATCTGTGCGTCACTGATGACTTTTGTATAGATAAGACAAGCGTCTGCCGTATTAAATTATAGTTCTGGTTCCGTTGATAACTATTCTAACACGTAACTGTTTGAAAAAAGAAAATAATTTGATTGTTACAATTAGAACTTATTTCATTTAACTGTACATTGTTAAACCACCAGATAGTTGTGTACTTTCAACTTAAGTCAAGGAAGCTTCATGAGACATTAATTTTATTACTCGTAGATAGTCTTGTCTATATTGTTTTTGAATTCTGGACATGCGCAGACCTAATTTTAGTTATTGGATAAATTTCAAGATGACGGATAGATCTTGCTCTCGGATACTATGATGCAGAAACGGTATATTAGAATGAGGCGATTAGACAAATAGCTTCAACTTCACTAGATGTTGACAATTAACCTAAGACAAAAAAGTTTTATATGTGGCCTCTATTTATATAACTCATCTTCCATATTTCGTAGACGCCAAAAGCTTCATCATTGAACCTTTTGATGAGCGACTTAAATAACGGTTATTAAATAAAATGTCAATGGCGTACATGTGCATATTAAATAAAAAATCCTTTTTTAGCCTCGTAAAAATAATTATCAAAAATATAGCTTAGGTTTCTACAAAATTTGTCAAATAAGTGCGTTATAGATTTCAAACTGTAGAAACATTTCAGCATTGCAATTGTAAGGAGGCTATATGGTATCTAATAATATACATTTACAAGAAATTTAAGGTTAATGGAGTGTTTGTTAACCTTCAAGATTTAAGTTATTACGTTTACAAACATGACGTTGTGTTAATGATAAACTTGTCTTTCTACTATCCTTCATACGTTGTGTCACCGTCAAACTGTTTTGTTCGATGTTTTCATGTCATAGACTCAGAAGAATACACTCAATACACAACAAGGATTCGTTGAATACTTGTTTATTTCTATCCGTCCAGTTATAAAATGATTCAGTTTATTTTTAATTTGCATTTCAGTTAACGCTTTTCAATTCATATGTATGCACATATGTTGGATATATGACAGTTGTTTACATGTCCTTTAAATTGGCAACATTGAGCTAGCAACACTCAAACTTTAATGAGTTAATATCAAGTTGAAAACTAGTGAATCGTAATATTGTATAAAAACTAAACGCCAAACAATAAAAATTAATTAATATTTGAATCAGTTAATGTGTGAATATTTCAAAAAAACATTCAGAAAGTATTACTTGTGAAAAACTTCTTGGTTTTATATATATACTTTAAACTTAAACGGAATCACCCAATAGATCAAATGTCTTGCAAAATATAAAGTAAAATCAACTTCATACACAAGATAAAAAAGAAAAAAATGCTATGCATATACGTGTTATTTATTTGAATGTTTTTTTTCTGCAATTGTTTTGGGATTATTGTAATATCTATTTCTGGATTCAATTTACTTGACTGAGCGGAGTTAAACCCGTTCGCTCATCGTAGACAATTCCATCTATAGACAGGTAATTTGGGATAAACTCATCAATCAAGTGTCAGGTTATGGTCATTAATCCGGTAAAAAATATATAAAGACTACATGATGATGATGGGTATTCGAAAAAAAAATAAGCAGACACAGCCGTTGATTTTCTTGTAAAGCTGAGTTGAAAATTATGTACAAATTGTCTCATTCTGGATGTATTGTTTTGAAAGTAAAGTTTTGGCGACAGCAATTGCATTATTTGCATATGTCGTTATGCTGTATAATCCAAATGCTTTTAATCATTTGCTGTTATTCTGTGATAAGCATATTGAAATGTATTATAAATGTATTATATATCTAAGTATTTCTCTGTCTTGTGTGTTCTTTCGTTAATTTGTGCTGATTTCTCGTCATGTAATGTTGTCATTTTAGCGGTATATCTAAAACTGCCTTAAATCTCGGAGAATTGCCTAACCATAAATCTATTGTTTTCATAAAATGGCCTGTAGCAATCCAGGAATAGGGCAGTTATTATCTAATAGTTTGTTTCTAAGTAAGTTGCCTTGTCGTTTCTTTTTTTGTTGCACTTTAGTGTTCTTTTGTTTTGTTGTTTTCCTCTTATAGTTGAAGTGTTTCCCTCGATTTTATTGTGTAACCTGGGGTTTTAATCTTTTAAATGGACTTAAGACTTTTGGACAGCGTTATACTATGTTGCCTTGATTTATAATATGCATATGATCTAAGAAAAAAAGTGTTACTTAACTTATTTACTTGTTTCAAGTCAAAACAGAAAATTTCGATATCATTATTTTGACATGCAATTTATAAAAATTGTCGGACGTAGACCTGTTTGTGATTGTCAAACTTTTCCTAATCATGGATTGTTTTGTAACAGCCAGATATAAAAACGAACTGCTACTAAAATTAATTACTCCTAGACCGAAGTATCAAGCAGAACAATTCCAACGGATTTAGTGTACAGACCTCAAACACAATTTTAATAATGCATAATCTTATGCAATGTATAGAAATGTATATTGAGTTCTGTTTTAATTTCCCAGATTAAAAAAATATTAGAACCAAATAATGAATATGTATACACTGTACTACTGTGTTAAATTGACAACCGATGTGAATAATTATATTCAAAGTATTAATAAACTTAGATGGATCATTGTATTAACGGGGATTTTAAATCACCGTAAAATCAGAATTGCGATTCCCCGTTTTAATGATTACTTTACAGCCAACCTTCATAACTACTTCGTATAAATGAAATAAAGGTTTTAATCTTTTTTCGTTTAAAAAAATGATTCATACATTCATTAGTTTATCAATAAGGCCACACCAAATTAATTTCTTGTTCTACGGATTTTTGGACCGTAAATTTAGGTCGAGCGAGCGATTTGATTTTTTTTTGTAAACATAAAATAGTAGGTTTTGACAATATTAAAACTTAATTTATCACTTGTACTTTGACATTTCTTTAATTTCTGAAGTATTTTTACCCTATTGAACAAGAAATAAATAAATCTGGTCTATGTATGTATGACTGACAATGAGACAATTCTCCATCGTTCATAATCAGTTTTGGGGCAATACCTTAATGTTATAAATATCCTTTTACATGTTCTATGAGGAATCAATATAAGTTATAATATATCTGTTTGTACAAACGGGCTCATATTTTCTCAAAGAACTATATATTTATCTGGTATTAAATGGTCAAAACATGTCCAAGAATTTTGTAATATTCCTGGACTTTAAACATGTTAAACATGTAAAATTTAACACATTTTCTTTAACATTTAAATATTGTTCAAAATAAGTGGACCCCTCCATTAGAAAAAAAATGTTTAAAGTACGATGTAACTCTCCTCTAAGTTTTCAAAGGTTTTGTATAGAAGAACTATACAAATCCTTGGTATTTCTATTTCCTTTTTAACATCAGTAAAATGACCCCTTGTCTGAGGGAAGGTTGTCCTAAACCCGATAATAACAAACACGGGTCAAAGTACGGCCTTTTACATAGGGCTTTGATACAGACCAAACAGCAAGCTATAAAGGACCTCAAAATTATTAGCGTACATAATTCGAATAGGAAAACCAACGATCTAATTTATATATGCAAACGGGAAAATACCCATGAACAACATCAACAAAAATAACTGCTGAACGACAGGCCCCTAAATCAATCGGGACAGGTGCATAAACATGCAACGGCTACGGATAGTTTTGTTTCGCCAGCATACAATATAACTGCAGTTGAAGGCAAATGCTTCAGAAGGTCTTTGTACTTTATTCCAACAACGAACATTTGTTGATAGGGAATATAAGTAAGGCGTAAAGAAATAATTTTTTGTTACGACGTCATAACACTGGAGCCCTTTTTTATGTCTGGAGTTTGTGAACAAATTTCCCACATTACCCGAATTTTCGGATACTGTAAATCGAACGTTCGGGAAATTCGGATCCATTGAAATTTACCGGATTTTAAATGTTATATTCACTGGAAGTGACGTTTCGTTGGTAATTGTGGGAAATCATTTCCAAACAAAATGAATACTTCTCCACTTCAAATGGAATCGTATCTTATTAAATCCTGTCTTTTTGATATTTCTGGAAATATTTTACCTCATTAAGCACAAAAAAGGTAGGACTTTGTAACTACGTAAACATTTCTTGTCAAAATTTGGTGTCAAAGTTTCCCCCAAAATTTGCTTTCAAACTCCAGACGTAAAATGGCTTCAGCATTATGACGTCGTAGGAAGACGTCCCAGAAAAAAAAAAAAATAGCCTTGTCAGACGTCATGATTATTTGGACTACATTATTTTGTGAAATGTTTTTTTAACTGTTGCCATTTTAATATATGTGTATAATATGTTATGGAAACCTATGTTTTGCTATTATCTTATTTCTGTTTAATGTGTTGTACAACCATGGTTTTTGCTATTCTCAGAACTTTGTATTTTGTGTTGTTCAACTATGTGTGTTATGTCAAGAAGAAATGTACTTATTGTTATTTTTGTAATGCTGTATTACTAATAAAACATAGGGGACATTTATCTTTTTCTTACATTTATTTTGATGTAATAAAACAATCTGGAAAGTATAAAAAATGTTCCCAATCGATTAATATTAAAGCTTAAGTGGACATCAATATTCACTGCTTTGAATAGTACATTCATTTAGGTCCTTCTTCTGTAGATAATGAAACTTTGGTTGACAAAATTAACTTTTGGATAAGAAACCAATAGAAAAATGGGGGAAAAAACTAAAATGACAATGGAACTAATAAGTCTTAAACAAACTGACAAGTACATTGCCAACCAAGAATTCAGCGACGAACAGAAAAACTGTGCAGTGCAAACCAAATCACAATCATTGTTAAGGTGATCCTGAAATTTGAAGTATTTTTTGTTAAAAAGAGGGACGAAAGATACAAGAGGACAGTCAAACTAAAAAATCGAAAATACGCTGACATCGCCATGGTTAAAAACTAAAAAGGACAAACAGACAAACAATAGTACAAATGACACTACATAGAAAATTAAAGAATAAACAACACGAACCCCACCAAAACCTAGGGGTGACTCAGGTGCTCCGAAAGGAACGTTGAAAACGTTGTTGAAAACGTTGCACCCTTCGGTTCATTCACTGAAGTACACATTTTGATATATGTCTGTTTCGATGATGACATCGTTAGGAACATGAGGACGGGATTATAGTTCCTACAATTGAAACATAGCCATCGTGAGTTAAACGAAACACCACCAGTTATTCCATTACTGTCAGTCAATTTGTAATGGTTTCCATAAACTGTTCCCTGAAGAGACGACTACATCTGTACCAAGGTTTAACCACTGTTGTCTTTATATAACAGCTTTTTTTGTATGCAGCAACCAGCATTATAGGAAGAGAAAACTATGGTATAATTGGAAGATAAAAAAAAATCACACTGCTGGATATTGGCTTCATATACCGTTGGGGTTTTAAAATCACATTTTGTCGAAATTTGTTTTAATGACACTTCTTAACAATTGCTAGAGGTTAACCAAGATATGCAACTTTTATAAATGTATCTGATCAGGTTCAGATTGATCACCAAACATTGAATAATTTACTGAGAAAAAAGCATCGCATCATGTATATAGGCGCATGTGAAGTTAAAGGTTAATACGAAATGCTTTCTATGCTTTCTTACCCTCTTAATGGTGGTATAAGAAGATGTGGTCTTAGAGCCAATTAGACAACTCTGCTTCCATGTCACAATTTGTAAAAGTGCCCCATTATATGTCACAGTTCGGACTTCAACACTGAGCATAGATTCACACCGAAGAACAAGGCATACAGGGCCCCAAAATTACTAGACTAGTGTAAAAGCATTCAAAAAGGAATACCAGCGGTTTTATCTTTATTATTTTGTATTTCAGTAGTATCTGTTCATTAAAAGTTGAGTTAAGGTCATCGTTGAATTGAAGCATTTCACGTTTAAAATGTTTTCATGTCCGTTTCAAATCATCAACTGTCAGTTCCGAAGGTTATTTTTCTAAGTAATCATTGTTTTGAATTGATAGTTACCATTTAAATATAATCAATGGTACTTTAAAGCCATAAACATTTTTGTTAATATGAAATACATCTGGATTATTTATCATACAGTACGAGATATCTAAAAATCAGAATTAAGGATAATGTTGAAAACAGTAATTTTCGCCTTCAACTATAGAATGTTTTTGTTAACATGAATTATTTGTTTTACTGTTTATTAACAAATCGTAATTTTAATACTGAATGAGATGACTATAAAGAAAACGTGTTGGAAAAGGAAGGGAAATCACAGGAGACTTAAACTGATCCATTTATACCTCTCATTTTATCAAAATTTCAACTTGTCAGGCCAATAAATAACATTATGATAAAAATGTTATAAGAAATAAGTAATTGAAATATTCAAGCAGAATGCCCAATCCATATACAAGTTTACTGTCTCCAAGGAGTTTTTAAGAAGCCCTTATGCAAAAAATAAATTTAAGCCGCGTTCAAGAGAGGTACATGAAAGGCTGATCTATAAGTAAATAATTTGTTGTTACAGCATTTTAAAAAATCTAATAAAATGTGTTTGAAGACTCAATCCACTCAGACTTTTTTATTTTTTGTAATATTTCACTGAAATAGTAAAAAAAAATAATTAACACATGAGAGTACTCAAGGTCAAATATGCATGTACAGCTTCCCATATTAGGTGTTATACCACCAATGATTTCCCCGTATTTGTCTTTTTTAAATTCGCACTTTTCTAAAAATTGTGCAGAATTTATCTTTGGTTCAAAAAAGAAATACTTGGCATGTGTGAGGTTTTATCCTGTCCAGTACTATAGAAAAAAATTACATAACAATTCATTGCATATATTTTTTTATACAACCGGATGTGACGTACCATGATTTGGTGGTATTACACTTGTAAGTAAAGTGATATTATTTCCATAATGCTTTTCAACTATATTTACTGACATGATTTGATTTTCAAAGCACTACTTTAATATTGTTATTGTAGCAAGTAAGTCTGTTCGATAATTCCAGAAACAAGAAACAATGTGTTCGGCATAATGGTTGAGGTTAAGATCACAATATTTCTTACAATGAAGGTGATATGTATAACATTGCATACTTTTAGAGGAAATCACACACAGTACACCTCGCGTGCCTGTTTAGAAAGATATATAGTTAACTATCATAAAATCGTGAAGGTAAAAAGGTAACAAAGAAGAAAAAACATGCATACACTGGTTTTCAAGTTAGGTTATTTTGCTAAGTACTATTGGAACCAATGTTCGTGGATTTCATGATAACAGGGGAA
The DNA here is from genome assembly GCA_037788925.1 of Mytilus galloprovincialis. Taxonomy (NCBI): domain Eukaryota; kingdom Metazoa; phylum Mollusca; class Bivalvia; order Mytilida; family Mytilidae; genus Mytilus; species Mytilus galloprovincialis. Next base: position 54,849,276 of record CM075338.1, on the reverse strand, counting down.
ACATAAATCAAAATTAACCTCAGTAAAAGATCAGGAAGCTGTAGTAATATATTTGTATTGTAATTATAGCAAAAATCAGTTTGATAAATCTTCCTTTCTCTGTTTTATCTTGTTTCTGAAGATTGTCAATTCAGAAAGAATTTCGAGCGCTTGAAGCAATCCTTGTACAATTTAGCAAAAGGTAACTTTAAATTATGATTTTCTTCCTGGGTGTGTTGTCCTAATGATACCATACGGGTCATTATACGTCAGAACTTGAACGTGTATCCATTCGATAGATTTGTATCCTTTTTAACAAAAGTTTACTGTTTTGTTCCATAATAATTTCGCAGAATCACAGGGCTAGTATTGACCCTTCATTTGGCCATCCTTTCTTCAAATGTCCTTTGTAATAATGTTGTCATCGATATTTTTATAATAATATTTTGAAGAAGCTTATTAGGGTAGTTACGTGTACTTATGAATGAAAACAACAAATGTATTTTACTTTTATCATTTCAAATATGTTTCTTTATTCTCCAAGTAATTATCAAATCATGTTTTGTCAAGTCCGAGGCCTTATACATTGTCTTTAAAAATATAATTGGTACATGAAGTAATCTATTGAATTATTAATCTACAGACTTAGTTGTTATACTTATACAATTTCAAAGCTGTTTGGAGCTTGTGATCTTCAAACTCCATCATCGCGACATCATGCACCGGAATGGAACGGTATACCTTTGAGTCAAGGTCATCCTACAACGTCATCGTCATCATATTCTTTGTCTTCTTCGTTATATCATCTTCTTCATCTGGGTGTTCCACCTTGGGTGATATAAAATTGTAAATCTCTACGTTAATAGAAATTACAGCTACCGACGAGGGAGAGTGTAAGTAAACTTCACACTTTGTTCATCGGTCTGGTTTTGCAGGTACATGGTTGGAGATATGTGGTCAGAAAACAAGAACAGTAATAAAGGCGATTAAAGAATGACCGCCCTAATAGGACAACCTATTACATATATCTAGAACTCAACAAAGGCGCATGATGCCTACTCAAAACAGACATACATACCTGTACCTGAAAAGAGGAGAAGATGAATATTTTATAACAGTATATATTGTATATTGTATTTTATCTTTTTTCTAGTTTGTTTCTATTTTAATTTCACCTGAACAATACCTCACTTTTGATTCAATGATTTTCTCCTTGATTTATAAGATCAACATAATTTGAAGAGTCGGTTTAAGAAATACACTTGCGACTAAGATTTATTCTAAGTATACTGAATTGTTCATGACTTACGAACAATCTTAATCGTAATTTATTTTTGTGAAACTGACAACGTGTCATTTATCTGTAAAAAGTAATTTAATTTATATGTGTGTTACAAAATTAAAGGTTAGTAATTTTTATTTTGAATAATCATTGTATGTGTATAGAGTAATAGACATATGGTACAATAAATACTAAATACGACCATAGTTGTTGATTATGTTTTAATTGTGATAGCGAAGTAAATCCAAGAGATTATTAATTTTCTTCTGTGAAAATATAATAATTAACGCATTTATTGCATAACTGATGTTTTTAACTACATACCTCCTGAAAGCTTAAATGCTTATTTTTTTACTGACTACAGTCCTCAAATGGTGTACACTTCCTACTAACAACATTACAATATTCACCATATACCATTACATCATACACCCTGTGACATTACATCATACACGTTAAACCTTTGCACCATACACCATACACAATATATTTACGCTATCCAAAATTACCCAGAATGCAATTAAATTTAAAAAAAAAGCGAACGATTGATTACTAAATTATTTATTTTATTTAAAAAAAAATTAGCACAATTTTGTAAATTAATGTTTAAAATTAAAAATCTGTTCTTTATACTCTGCATATCTTTAAACTTAATAACCATGGTTTATATATAAATATACACAATCACATCATTCCTCGTACACCATCACACCTACGCCATACTCTATAACACTATACACCTTCTGCCATTGCACCATATGCCATACACCATTACACCATACACGTTGGGTATTTGGCGGGGGAAGTTTACACCATCCAAGGGCTATACAAGTCATTTTGAGCTAGATAAAGTACAGATAACTGATGATTTTGTAACAAACAAAAGCATTTTTTTTATAATATTTTGCAAATGATGTTTGGCTGAAAAAGAATGAATTAATGTTAGGCAAATTCGAAACTCGTATCAATGGGTTAATCTATGCTATGCTAGATTAATTCTTGTTCGTCTAATTTGTGGCAAGTTAAATTTGAGTACATGTTTAAAATTGTTGATAATGTTATTTATTATATATGAATGATAAGTTCCTACTTTTATTAGGCTATATTGTGTTTTTATTGGTCTACGAAGATATATACACATTGAAAAAAGTATTGCAACAGTTTGATTTTTTAAAACTTGAAAAATCAGTCTCTGATTTTGGAGGGAATATGATAAAATATTTGTAAAATAATATTGAAACGTAGTTTATGATAATATTGGCTTTAAACAATGTTAAAACGAACAAAAAATGTATGAAAAAAAAAGTTTTATCTAACCAACATTTTTATAACAAAATGAAGTGTTTTTTGTACAAACAAATGCATTTAACAACTTTGACTGTATTCGAACTTTACGAGGTCCGACATTTATAAATTAATCTTTAGATTATTGTTCACATCATGGTTGATCGCTATACGCCAAAAAATTGGTACTTAAAAAATATACGTGAAAAAAATAGAACCTGAAATATCCGTTTTGTGCATAAAAAAATATCAATAGCAGTTTTATTTCAAAAACATGTAGTTTGATTAAAAAAATAAAATCAGACCGGCAAAAAGCGAAACTATATATATAGATAGCTATCGAATTGTTTTCATTTTCATTTTTAGATTTCTATAAAAAAAAACTTCTTTCTTGTCATTATGACTAGAATAACAAAACGGTAGATTGATACGAAAAATACACATATGACTAAATAATAAAATATATATTGGAATTTTAAATCGTTCATTACTTATGTTCTTAAGATCTAGCATATTGCACACGCTAATATACTTTTTATTTGATTACAATGTAAATCATAGCTGCATTTATTAGTTTGATGAGATTTGTAATATTTCTACATTACCGTTAATAATGGTTAAGCTTTTTATGGTTATATTTCAACATTGATACGAAATTAAATGATCCCCTGCTAATGAAATAGCCAGTATCATGTTTTCTTTTTCCACTTTTACCATTTTCCTTTTTTTTTCTAAGTTATTGTGTTTGCATTAAATCTTCAATCAGAATAACACAACTTGTATCGTTTAAGGTAAACACATTAACAGAGTATAATAACGTTTGCACATAGCATGCATAGGTAGCAATTGCTGAATTGATGCTTTAAAATATTAAATTGATCGCAGGCAATACTTGTATGTCTTAGTTTCCTTATCCAGGTTTCATTTTGCCCTCTGTAACCCTTGTTGATTCAGTTAACTCTGTGGTAATCATCAAATGTTGTACTTAACTATTATACCCTTGTGGTAAGGACCATTTTATACCGACCAGATACTGGATACTGGTCGGTAAGAGGTTATTATTTCACATCTGCTGATAAAAGATAATTAGGCTGTCATGTGTATATGTCCCATGCTGTTCTCCCATATTTTATCTCAAGTAGATTACAATTTTCACTTTTCTTATGATTCCAACGTCTAGCTCAAAATGACTTGTATAGCCCTTGGCATATTTTGAAACCATTTAGTAATCATTTCTATGGAACATCATTACAATTTTTTCTTTATGAAAGTTCCTTCCAATGTACTTTTTTTAGAAAAAGGACGAGACGTTCTTTGACATACCCCTGGTTCATCAACTTTCTACTCAGACACTGATGACGTTTTAACAAAGTCTGAGTAGGAGCTGCAAGCTCTTTAATATCGAATATTATCGATTATCGTCATTCCTTTTTTTCATGCAACTGCAGCACCGGCAGCGCCCACTGATGGTCCTGCAGAAAAGAATTTATCAACTACAATGACAACGACACCAATCACAATTACAGCCACAGTTCCACATACTATACCAATATTTATTATTGTAGTACTTATACCATCATCATCAGTTGAAAAATATTGAAAACCTTATTTGAATTATAGTATTTATAGATACTATCAGACGATGGTCAATTGCCAGTAATGTAATTCAAAATAGTGAAATATCAGCTGGGTGAACTTGTCTAGCAAGGTATTTATGTCTGTCAAATATTTAAAACCAGTTCCACTTAAAGAATTATCAGAAGGCTAAATAAATGTTATATAGATTAGACCGTTGGTTTTCCCGTTTGAATGGTTTTACACTAGTAATTGTGGGGCCCTTTATAGCTTGTTGTTCGGTGTGAGCCAAGGCTCCGTGTTGAAGGCCGTACTTTAACCTATAATGGTTTACTTTTTAAATTGTTATTTGGATGGAGAGTTGTCTCATTGGCACTCACACCTCATCTTCCTATATCTACCATATGTATATCAACACATTTACTGATACAAGAGCTGCTACTAATGCTGATTAATATGTTGAAATGTATTGATAGACAAGCGGATGGACAAGAGGATGACAGTGTTTTTAGAAATAATTTGACGTTGTACATGTTGTAGTCACGTATTATTTGTGAACCATGTAATGTTTTAAAAGGGCGAATTGTCTGTATAAAGTCAATAGTCATGTGGATTTGTGAAGCCCAAACTTTCTATTGCCTTACATACGGAAATGAAAAATCTAAAAACTATTCCAATACAGAACGACATATTTATGAAATAACAACAAAAAATTTGGTTGACAATTGTGTTATTCGTTATTGCAAATAATGAGCTAAAAATATGTTATTTTCTCCCTACCAAGTTAACCCCAATTACTTATTATGATGTCGACCGGACTTTGTTATTGAATCTTACGCAAATTGATTGAATGAAGTTATTATTAGTTTACTTTCAAACTGTTTAATTTGCTATTCATTTATATTGATAAAACTAGAACGTGCATGAATGTGCGCAGTTACTTAAATTGCCCAATAAACTGGACACTGGACGAGTCCTTATCATTTGATATCAATAAAAGTTAAGGTATGAAAAGTACGAATTGCAACTTATTATTATTTCTCAAAATTTGTCGAATATATTGTAGATATATTAATTAATAATAGCATATTGATAGAGAAAGGTTATAAATCAGACGTCTTATTCAATAAAACAAGTAATTTTTTTTTCGAAAAGGATATAATAACCAATTATTAATATAGTATTTACAAATGAATCAAAACTAAAAAGAGAACAATTAAGTTAAGATATCCAAAGGATGTCTCTATACAGCGGTGATTTTTTTTTCATTTTATAATGATTGATTATAATCTCTGTGTATAATGCATGGCATGCCGTATACATAGGTTTCCGATTGTCTCCAAATAGTGCTTAATAGGATTCTTCGTGACATTCTTCTGTTTCATACATTTAACTCCGATTAAGTCTCAAAGTATTCAATAAATGTATTCCAAAGATCATTACTAGCTTTGGAAAAAGGTTATATGGACGGGACCTGTACTCAAATGAGGAACTTTTCTTGAATACCATCTTTGATCAATGAAAATATAATTGTAAATAAATATGACAAGGCCTATTCCCATGACTCATTACTAAGAAATGTATAGTTACATTTTCACGTAAATAATGTACTTACCTGCATTCTTTAAGTTAAACACGGAAAATTTACACGCAACAATAATGATTGTATAATTGAAAACGCCTTTAACCTTTTAGTAGAAGTGTTAGAACGTGAAATTTCCAGTACATAGGTATACGTGCATTATCACGTATGGTTTGCATTTAAATTGTGAAGGGCATGTTTTCGTTGGTTTGATTAGAAAATGGTAGATCTTTTCATGTACCAATTTTATTTTATTCACATACAACAAAATGTGAATGATAGGTAAAATTTCAGTTCAAAAATCCTAATAGACCCCTTGCGTTGTATTTATGTTTGCATAATACATTACAATTTGAAAAACACTAAATTAATTGCTCTTTTGTGCGTATACGCCATTTAAATATCTATATAAATGATGTGTTTGTGTGTATTTTTTTGTGTGTTTTCTTCGTTTAGTATTTGGGTATGCTTTGGTGTAATTTGATTGTGACCATTGCTAATATCTTTTCATAAGTTTCTGTTTGGTACACTTCATAATATTCCTTTGTTTCAGTGCCATAATAAAAGCAAATACATTAAGAATAAAATGAAAAAACACTAAAACATAGGGAGGTCAACAAAAAATCAAATACAAAAAGAAGAAATGTTACATTTTTATTCACACACAATTTATTGGCGCCTTATCTAATTTTAAAAGAAAAGTTTAAAACAAATAAACTAGACCAATTATGACGCCCATAACTAAACCATATTTTACTAAACTATACATTATTAGTGTCATAAATATGTAATATAAATGCATTACCTAAAACGCAAAGGTATTCTATTTCAAATATGATATGACGTACACTATATGCACAATATGCAGTTAGATTGTAACATGAGTAACCTATTAGAATATCAATAGAAATAAATAAGCTGATTCAGAAAACGATACATACCGCGGAAAAAGTATTTTTGCCTTTAACCCAAGTTTTAATGATTGCGTCATTGTAATAGTTAAAACAGAAAGCATATTTTATTTAAAGAACGCATGGTATCTTTAACATATGTGTTTAAATTCCAAATGCATTGTCCAAAGAATGGTTTTGCTTTTCAAACATCAACAGATAATTCTAAATCTGAAACAAATTTTTGAGTTTAGGAAATAAAAATGGGTACATATTGTTTCCAACTAGGTAGTTATTCGTCTCTGCTATTTTGGATTTGATCCTTTTTTATATTTGGTATCCAATTATTTAATCCTCTCCAAAACATCAATATATTTGGACAAATCTAGCAAACCAATGTTTAATATACAAATCACAGATACACAGCTAGGGATAACATTAAAAAGGACAGAGACCCAGTGATTCAACAATTTTGATAAAATCAACTGAAGTTAAAATCCTCAGCAAACCTATGAAAGAGAGACGAACGATACCAAATGGAAATTTGAACTCATAAATAAAACATAAACTGACAACGCCATGGCTGGAAAAAAAAGCAACAAAATAGTACACAAAACACAACAAAGAAAACTAATGTCCCAGCAAAACGAACCGCACCGAAAGTGGGGGATGTTCTTAGATGCTCCGGAAAAGAACGGAGATCCTTCTCTATATATGGCTCCCATCGTGTTGCTTTTAAACGTACAAATCAAGGAATAAGTCTAATTTGTGGTAGGTCACATTCGAGGAAAGGGAACACGATTGTAGGTACATATCCGCTATCATATGTGAAATGAATAACGGTCAACCAACTCGTGAAGGCGTCTGTGAAATGTACGAAGGGGTGATTTCAACTTCTACTATGCCTATGACTGACTCACCTACTTGTTATACGAACAATTAAGTTAAGATATCCAAAGGATGTCTCTATACAGCGGTGATTTTTTTTTCATTTTATAACAGCACACCATATACAATCAGAATATTTATTTCTGTACTTTGTAGTTTGTTTTTAAATTGTTTTTTTTTTAAGTATTTGTAAACAACTTTTGAATCAGGTTTTTCTGAAAAATAAAGTTAAAGGATCCTTGCTATATAAAGGTTACACAATCGACATTACGATACGCATGAGCCCATGGAACATCTTTGTTACTGATGATCACATATTATTATTTTTGATATCATAGAAGCCATTTTTCCCTCTGTTGTGATATAACTAACTAATTTTTAATTTTGCAATTACCATGAGCAACAGTTAGTTTTTACGAGTGAAGAGGACAATGGTTACAATTTACAGTGCACCATACAACATGCATACTGTATTCTAATTCAGTTGTTTAATGAAGATTATGTTTATATGTCGTTATTCCCGCTATCCAAAAGACGATGCTATATTGCTTATCCATTTACGTGATAATTTTTTTATAAACAATTATTGGACCTTTAACTAATCTTCAATTTTGAGTTATAAGTTGCCACTTCGGTTGCACGAATATAAAAAGCTGGAAAAGTTTTCTTGGTTTATCAATCTGCAGTATATAATCATTCGGAGTTTAGTTTTCAGTGCGGCTAAAATAGGTGTATATGCAGAATGTATATATTTTCAATGTATTTATTTACTGACTGTGTCTGTTTTGTCATTGTAGATATTTCAATATTACAGCGGTCAGTGCAGATATCAATGTGACTTACTCTTTTGTCATGTTTGTTTAATAAATGTAACCAATTTAGCTGCACAACTGAGGTGATGCCACAATGAGATGGTGGTTTTGTTTTTTGAACTAGTCAACGTGTTGTGGTTAAGAATTTAATACTTAATGTTCGTTTACGGAACGAATGGAATCATAATTTCCATCGTCTGTGGGTTGTTCTTTGTCGACTTTCTTATGGCTAGTATTTTGTGCGTGCACTAGTTATGATTCTATTATCGATTAAATATGTTTCTGTTACTTTGTATCCCTTTTCACCTCCGTTAAGTGCTTACTAACGCAAAAGTACACAAATTACACGATATCTTTCTGTCGTGTCGTTTTTGAAAAAAAGATTTTCCGAGTTTACAACACAAGTACTGGTATAGGATCGATACCATGCATGATAGTTCATATTTATTTGATAACTGTTGCAAATTCATGATTTAACCTATAAGGTATTAATCGAAACAGGAAAAATAAAATGTTAACAAGAAACTTGTTGCAAATTAAAAACAATAAATTTAGTTATTGACACCATTATAAACTATTCCTGTTCGATAAAGCTTAGTTAAAAAAACATGAGACTGCGCATCATGATGTCAAGGTTTAACTGTCGATGCTATAATTGATATGCTTTTAAAAGACAGTAGTCATAATCGATTGTGTTTGCTGAAATGTGCAATATAATTATAATTGTGACTTTTATGTTATTGGTTGTTTATTTGAAATGCACAGGTAAGAATATACACTAATTGTGAAAACTTCTTAGATGTATTAGTTACACTTTCAAAAGATAATTTATTTTGTGACATGACATCTAGTTGAGGTAAAAAGAAATGATTGAGGTGTTATTAAAGTTTATATAAGTTTAAAATGAGATAGTTGATGCAAAAAAAGAAAAGCTTTTTTTGTTTATTTTTGAAAATGTAAGTATCAATATGATTCATGACAACAAGTCTACGAATTATATATACATCTGTGTAATAAACAATATAATCAATTCATGACTTATATAAAATAAGGCGGTGTAGTGTAATTGCAAATGAGACAACTTTTTCACACGACAACAAATGACTAAGACACTGACGAAAAATAGTTACCGTACAGCCTGCAACAATGGATTAATTCCATGATACACAGCAAGTAAGAAAAGCAGCGACATGTCAAAATTTAAAACTATTCTAACAAGAAAAACTAACTTTCCAATTTATGTTCGAAAGAACACATAAGAACCAAAATTCTGTACATTTAAAAATTACACTGGCTTTAAAACAAATTCTTGAATTATCATGACATTTTGCTCTATCACATGCCTTTGCTTCGCCGTGGTTGACAATATTTTCTCGAGGTACCAATCTGATATATCACCCTCTCAGCTATGTGTTACTTATATAATGTTATTTTAATAAATATTTTATTTTGCAGAGTGTACAGTGGTTTATCAATGTTATGCCTATATTCACTGGCATTTCACTTATGTTACTAATGATGATGATGTGACAAACATATGGTGTGAAAAATTTTGTAAAGCTGCTGATGCAACCTATCAATACTCTGGAACAACTGTAAGTAGTGTATGGTTTAAATGCTTTCTTTTAAAATCGACATTTCTGCAAACCATAAATTTTTCCTTGACATCCGCACATTCTGTGTAGTCATTTGTTAAAGCGTAAATCAAAAACAATTCATATCATAAACAAATGAACTATTATTACTAAAGCCCGCAAAACAGTTGATGACCCGGTCTGTAACAATTTCAGAACTAAAACTGAGAACAACTACAAAATACATAGACTTGAAAATTGGCCATTATGATGTATTTAAAACCATTATAAAAATGAGGAGACGGGATATTCATTTCTACAAATTAAAACCCTGATCAAGGAAATGAGTAAAATTAAGTGCAATATTAATTGTTTGAACTGACAATAAAGGAAAACCGAAATAAGTTATAAAGATTAGATTATACTTTTTTAATCTACCTTAATGGTAAACATGGTAACAGTTAATTCGTTTGATTTTACATTTCATTGACAATCTGCCGAATATTAATGCAAAGTTTTTACAGAACGCAAACAATTCCTTTACAATAGTATGCAATTGTACTAAATTATAGATCTTTTGTTTGTGGTTATCTAACTGAAGTGACATATAGGTCCAACGGTGTTTAATACTTATTGTTTATACATTGTAATAAACAATTAATTTCCCCATAAGTGACACTGATAGCCTTTTCCTGATACAGATTTTAAAAAGTTATTTTTATAGATTTTTATTCATTTTCTTATTGTGAGTTGTAATTTTCTCCCATGTCTATACATTTTGCACTTAAAAACACGTGTCTTATCTTGTCGTTGAAAAGGCATCTCAGTTCCAATAGGACTAAGAAACATAGTTTGTTTTAACTTTTGTATAACATGTATAATGCAGTTAATCTCTTATAATAAAAAATAATGGGCCCACATATCGTTCAATCAGGATAGGCTATTCTCCTAATTCTGAATACCATGTTTTCGTCATTAAATGTTGCAACCTTTAAATACATTTATTGAAGTTCAGATATACATATGCCACTATGATAAACAATTTACTTACTATATATACTATCCCAATGTATCCTGGTACCTTTGATAACTTTGATAACTTTATAAAGACGTAAAATTAAAATTTTGTATTATTGCCATTTCTTCCTTCTAGCAATTACTTGCACATTAGGAAAAAGCTGATACGAAGAACTGTATGATGTAACTATATTCTCAATAACAGCAACCCCTTCTTGCGCATAATCTTCTTCTGTTAATTTGGGTGAATCATATACAAAGAGGGTGGTGATAACCACTCCAGTACAACTGATGTACCTTCACAACGTTCTGTTGTCATTCGTAATAACTTTGGTAATTAATACGAAAGAATGCACTTACCATTTGTGTTCAATTATATAAGTCCTTGCAAAACGGACAAATGCAAATGTACCACATCAATCATTTAGATATTCAAAAATCCCATTCACGACAATCTGAATGTCTACATATTCTTTAGGTCGATTATCTAGGGATCCAGTGACATTACATAATAATCAATAAAAAAATAACTACATGTATCGTATATCAGATATAACGTTTTTTTGTTAATACATTTGTACGTTTGTCTTACTTCCTACTTTATGGATGTAGGATATATTTTTATAATCTGTGGGTAGTTTACATTATTCCCCCCTATCCCACTTACAGAATTCTTTAAAACCATGTACATCGCCTCTAACTCTTTCTAATTTGAATTCTGTTTCATTTCACTATTTGTCCAACTACCAAGCATATTTGGTTCATTTTTTATATCAGATGAAGCAAAGGTCATATGACCACCATAGTCTATATTCGAGGCTACACAACACATCTGTATATTTCCATGTGTGACGTCTGTCAACTGACTCAGTTCAGAACCTTTTTTGAGCTTGTCGACATTTTTTAACCTTAACTTGAAAATTGAATCCCCCCTCTCCCCCTGTTCAATACCAAAGAAGAATTCCAACTGGCTTTACTAAAATGCATCGTAAGAAAACACCGATTTCTAAAAAGAACTTTTTCTCCCACTACTGTTTTTGTAGAGTTTAATTTACTTTCTATGGAATTAAAAAAATCTTACTTCCACCAACACGTTCATATTGCAATATATGCAGACTCTATATTATCCTTTTGTGATAATTCAATGATTAAGGTCGGATAACTGATCGTTTCTTTGCACTTAATCAACACATTACTGTTTTGCTTGTGTTGCTTCTCGTTTCCCCTTGTTTGGTGTTATACTTATCGGACAGTGTCTCGTCTAGTTTTGTCATAAGGGAGTGTGTTAACGCCTTCTGAGTAGATGGAAAATTCTTGTTTAAATTGTCTGACATTTATGTAAAAAAGTGCTCATGCTTTTAAACAATGTGTGTTTCGCTTCATCTTAGGTCGGGTGTACACTCGTTGTAGAAAGTTATCTTCTGCTTTATCCCCATTTGTCACTATAAGTGACCCTATTATACATGCATACAGCCAAAACCAATTCATACAATATTTTCCCGCTATACATAAACGAAAAAACGTCGGAAAGTATAATAACTCTTTTCATGTATAAAAACTGATTAAGGAATATAGAATCAATAATAATGACAGAAACAATAAGTATAACATAGTAGGGAAATCACAACGTATGTTTCGCCTTATTCATTTTGTTTCAGTAAAACCGTTGCTATTGTATAAGGACGTTACCGAATAGGAAAGGCTGCAGAAAAACATTTCAATGTACCAGCACATGCCAGGGAAACAGGTCGGAAATATGTGGTGGTCATTACATTGGGCTTTATACTCGAGTCACTATTTCGGAAATGGGTAACTATATTAAAAAAAAAAAACTGCCAATTGCTATACCGGGGTCTTTGCTATCTTACTCTGCAGTATGGGTTTTGTACTTGGTAAAGACCTTGTGGTGACCTATAACTGTTTAAGAAGAGGGGCATAACATAACACAAGGACTTTTAAACTGATCATATCCATGGCGTATACCGATAAAGACAACCGGTCAAACAAAAGTACACAAAACAAAACATAAAACTAATGACTCAACTTAACGAACACTGGGGTGATCTCTTTTGTCCCGAAAAAGTAAGCAGATCCTGCTTCAAATGTGACACCCGTTGTGTTGTTCATGCTAGAACACAACTGGTGACAAGTCTAACTAGAAAGGTCAATTAGTTTCTATTTCGTTTGGTCGGGAGTGTTGTTTTGGTAACTTTACCACATTGTCATATTTGCATATTAAAGTAAATACATCTATATATAGTTAAATTGCATACGTCGAATAATATTTCCACTTGAAAGTAACGTGCATTTGCTCAACTCCTTAACTCTATTGTTTAGTGAATTCGCGAAAATAATGAGAAAAAACACGACTTTTTAAGAGTACTACTTAAAAGTACTTTCTATTCGATTGTTATGAAATATTAGTTTTTTACAGCAATTCAGTTCCCGTTAAAATGTAACAATGTTTTGTACCATTTTGATAAATGTCTTATTTTTATGCTGCAAGAAAATACTTAAGTATCGCGTGAAACATTTTCAGAAATTATTCGATACATTTTGTAACTGTTTATTTAGAGGAAAACATATATTTATACTTATGAGGGTAAACAATATTTGTTCCAGAAGATTGTATGCGGTTATGCTTCACGACAACATATAACTTCTATTATAAGTTTTATACAATTTTATCAAATTTCCTCGTTTCAATATATTTGCCCTAAATTCTTTTTTACAAAATTTATCAATGACAGATCAAATTAATTCTTGATTTTTAACTAGAAACAAGAGTTCAAGCAAATTTATTTAAAACCCCAACACGTTATTAACGTTTTTTCTATCCAACTATAGTAAATGTTGAAATATTTTAACAGTATCTAAATTATTGCGTTACTTCAACAGATTCACAGGAGAAAACATCAACTATAAACAAAAGCAAACGCCAACATACATGGAAAAGGCCTCTTGATAATAACTGACATATTTCTGACTGAGTATCTATAGATTATTTTAAGAAAGCAAATGATGAGTTGAACCTGGTTTTATGGCAAGCCAACCTCACGCTTATATAGCAATGTTAAAACTACAACTAACATTACAACACTGCGTGGCAAAAATATCGAAAAGTCACTCAGCACAGAATATTCATAAATAAGTAATATACTTTTCATTAAACATGTAAATTGAATTTAACAACGGGCAACTCGGTTGAATATACGATAGTGCATAGGGACAGACAACATATCAATTTAGCACCATACGAATAAATATACGTCACTAAAATAAATGTAACTTTTGTAACGTTTATGTTATCACATTTTAATTTCTAAATATGAAATAGCTGTGTTTAACTTGTAGACGAGTACAAGAATATTTAACTTGAATTCAGTTTCAACTGATGTTATTTTAAATATATGTGTATCCGCGACATAAGTATCAAAACTAAATTAGGTTTGTAATTAAGCTATTATCGTTTTTAATCAAACTCATGCAAGTTCAAGAAAGAAACTACCAACTCTGTTGCAAGATACAACAACATATGCACAAAGGGTCGAATTAACCAAGAACATTTGACAAATGACACCAATTCTGACAAATACTGCTATTATATACTAGTCTAGAACTGTGTTTATCGTTTGACATAAAAGTAATTGTTTCAAACGACGGACATGACATATGATGCTACAATCTTGGTTAACTGTTTATACATGTTATATTTAAGAACTAATTTTCATTTGACGTTATACACGAATACTCATAAATATTCTAGCTGCGCTAAAAGTTAGGCTTACCGTTTCAATTTTAGCATTAACATTTACATTTTGAATGGAATTATTACCATTTTGAGTTCAAGCTCATAATTTGATTACTTGTGTTGTATCAGTAATGCGAATATTTGCTAATACATTTATATGTGTGTTCACTTGATTAACGTAAATATTATTTCACTAGCAATTGTGTTATGATAAAGTCCTTTGACCTGAGAGTTTCACTAATTTTAATTTTAATCATTAGAAATGAACGATTTTGTGTTCTGCATATAGTTCTTCCCAGTAAAACCGATTAACCAACACTTAAAGCATAACGAAATACGGATAACAACATGTTTGTATTTATCATGTCTATTGAAATCGATTATTATGCGTAAATATGTGGGGCTATTTGTATGTGGCATGTCAAACTTATAAAACATCATTTATAAAGAAGAAATAGACTTTAGAGTAAACAGTAAAATATAAAAAAAATAAAGTACCGAACTCTGAGAAGAATTCTCAACAAAATTTCCTAAGCAAGTGCAAACGCTAAAGCACATCAAAAGAATGGATAACAATTTTCACATTTTTGATGTGGAACAGGTACTTGCTTATATAGAAAATATGGGTTTACAGATAACTTAACCTCTTATGTGTATGACAGTCGCATACAATTCTATTATATATATGACGATGTAAAACAATTTTATACTATCTATCAATTTTTTCAACATATTGCCAGAAAAGAATTATTGTATAACTACACTTTTTTCAATAGAATATTCTTTGCACAATGTTCCAGATTATTTTGTGATACAGCAAGATGAACGTTTTGAACTCACTATCATTGAGTATTGCAATTTAATATCAACTTACTTTGAGGCAAATTTGATTATTTATTTTGAATCTATTTTCAGTCATATAGTTCCTAACGATACATGACATTAGATAAAGAAAACCCACATTGGACGGGACAATTACAAATTACTTGTTTATTAATCACCTTTATATACAAATAATCATACGTAATTTGATATCTTTTTCTTAGTATAACCCAGTTGTAATTCAAAATACATTTTTATATGTACATTGAAATACCGAAACGAGTCAGCATGTTATTTCAAATATACAGATGTTTTTTCCTACACATAAATTCTGTTATAACAATAGCTTATACTTCGGAGTGAAATAACTATAACCAGCTATACACTAAGTGAGTTAAATAGTACATCACCGAATTAATGCATTATATTTTAATGTGTTGCAAAAAACTAACCATTGACACAGGGATGGGGTGATCGTAATCTGTATTCCTAATCGATTGTAGTTGATTACATTTTTTCCAAGTAATCGACAGTCATCTGTAATCGACAACATTTTCGTTTACATGTAATCGTAATTTAGACGATTATAGCAAAAACGATCACGTAATTACCGATTACTTTTCGAATACATTTCGATTACTTTAGTAATAAAGTATAAAATAAAACCTACTTTGAATGGAAAAAAAAAACAACTGCATGTTTTCACTAGTTTAAAGTACTGATAAAATAGAAAATATCAATATCACTTGAGAGTTTATCGAATACAATTTTTAGATCAGTTGTCTCAAGCTGCATTATGATAAACCAGATCTCCTAGGCTAACATTTTTAACTATATTTACAGCTTTTGACATTAATGACTTGCAATGCTTGTCAATAACTTCTACATTTAAAACAACATTTAAAAATAAAAAAAAGATTAAAAATAGGAAAATACATAAATGTACATGAAGTACTCAGTTAAGTTCTGTACTACATTAAAGTAGAATACTTTTTTAATTACTATTCAGACGCTCAAAGACTTCTAATCAATGAGATACACCCTTTGTTTTAATTTCAATTTAAGTTTCATGTGAAATAAAATGAGAGATTTAATACCAGTTGTTGCCTTTAGGTTATAAATTGTTCTCCTTTAGCAGTTTTATAACCTGCAAACAAAAGGATACATTCATTCGTGTAATTCTAAATGATAAATGTCCATCTTTTTAAATTAGCTAAACTAACTCTTCTTCTTTTTTTTTCATATGAAAACTGTTCTACTCAGATGAATTATATTCAAATATACCGACCTGTTAAATATGAGTATTATATATATCAAACTTAAGTCAGTATGACAACAAAAATTTACAAACTAAGGAGAAGATAACCTACGATGTGAAGAGGTCATTGATGTAATGGTCGATGTCAAAAATGTTCTCATGTTTATCATCGCTCAATCAAGAATAGTTTAGATCCTCCCTAAGAGTGTCAATCTAGAAATCATCTGTCATTATAACATTTAAAAACAATGCTTTAAAATCTTTTTTTGTAAAAATCGAATTTCCCCTCTAAAAAAGTTTGGCAACATAATTGTGTTAAAACTGTATTCAATATTTTATAGCATGTAAATAAACTCCTCATATATACCAGGACTAATTTTTATATATACGCCAGACGCGCGTTTCGTCTACAAAAGAGGGACGAAAGATACTTAAGGGACAGTAAAACTCATAAATCTAAAACTAACTGACAACGCCATGGCTAAAAATGAAAAAGACAAACAGAAAAACAATAGTACACATGACACAACACAGAAAACTAAAAAAAAAAAACACGAACCCCACCAAAAACTAGGGGTGATATCAGGTGCTCGAATCCAAAAAAGTTAAAAAAGCCAAAATAAGTACGAAATTGAAGAGCATTGATATCCAAAATTCCTAAAAGTGTTGCCAAATACAGCTAAGGTAACCTTTGCCTGAGGTAGAAAAGCCTTAGTATTTCCAAAAATTCAAAATTTTGTTAACAGTTAATTCATAAAAATAACAATATCAATGATAATTCATGTCAGCACAAAAAATGCTGACTACTGGGCTTGTGATACCCTCGGGGAAATAAATCTCAACTAGCAGTGGCATCGACCCAGCGGTTGTAAATAAACTCATCATAGATACCAGGACAAAATTTTATATATACGCCAGACGCGGGTTTCGTCTACAAAAGACTCATCAGTGACGCTCGAATCCAAAAAGTTAAAAAAAGCCAAAAAAGTACGAAGTTGAAGAGCATTGATATCCAAAATTCCTAAAAGTGTTGCCAAATACAGCTAAGGTAACATATGCCTGAGGTAGAAAAGCCTTAGTATTTCCAAAAATTCAAAATGTTGTTAACAGTTAATGTATAAAAATAACAATATTAATGATAATTCATGTCAGCACAAAAAGTGCTGACTACTGGGCTTGTGATACCCTCGGGGAAATAAATCTCCACCAGCAGTGGCATCGACCCAGTGGTTGTAAATAAACTCATTATAGATACCAGGACTAAATTTTATATATACGCCAGACGCGCGTTTCGTCTACAAAAGACTCATCATTGACGCTCGAATCCAAAAAAGTTTAAAAAAAAAGCCAAAAAAGTACGAAGTTGAAGAGCATTGATATCCAAAATTCCTAAAAGTGTTGCCAAATACAGCTAAGGTAATCTATGCCTGATGTAGAAAAGCCTTAGTATGTCCAAAAATTCAAAATTGTGTAAACAGTTAATTTATAGAAATAACAATATCAATGATAATTCATGACAGCACAAAAAGTGCTGACTACTGGGCTTGTGATACCCTAGGGGAAATAAATCTCCACCAGCAGTGGCATCGACTCATCGGTGACGCTCGAATCCAAAAAAGTTAAAAAAGTAAAAAAAGTACGAAGTTGAAGAGCATTGAGATCCAAAATGCCTAAAAGTGTTGCCAAATACAGATAATAATCGAAAGGTAATGAGATAAGCTACAAAATTTATAGTAATCGAATATTATCAATTGCAAAAAAATTCAATATGTCCAATATGTTATCGATTATTAACCGATTAAATTGTCATTAATCGTGCCCATCGCTCAAATGACAATTTCTAAGTTGTTGATAAGGCATAACTCTGGAGTAAATAGTAGAGGAGCAGATTAAAGAACGAATAAACAAACCATAAAATAAACGGCAATGAATTGAATAATGACAGCATGTGTTTTACTATACGTGTAATAACTAAATGCAGATACTACTTAACAAGAATGCTGAGTCGAATAAGTCTATTTTGCGCCTAAAATTGTTTTACTAGGCACATTGCATTGTTATGATATCTCATGCATTTTCAAACGAATCTTTATTTAAGGTAACACAACTTTACAGGTTTTTTTTTCTTTCGTCACAGCGTTTATTATCTGTGTGAACAATCTCGTTAAATACTGGTCGGATTATTGAAATAAGCGAACTCTGAACTGGATGATACATATCGGTTCGTGTTTTTAAAATAGCTTCTGACAACTCGTATCAAACCTGATTTATATGTATCGCATTGTAACACTACTCAACTGCCGTTAAAACATATAACAAAACCATGACTTGATTTCACGTGATCGTATATGTTTGGATTTTCTTTAATCGGTTATACTTTTTAATGTTTTGACTATAAAAATCTTGATTGAAAGGTAGAGCGTTTTTGATCTCATGTATGTTCCACTAATAAGAGCATGACAAAAGTTATCAAGATATATTAACTTGGGGTTCGTGTTGCTTATTCTTTAGTTTTCTATGTTGTGTCATGTGTACTATTGTTTGTATGTTTGTCCTTTTCATTTTTGGCCGTGGCGTTGTCAGTTTGTTTACGATTTATGAGTTCGGCTGTCCCTCTGTTATCTTTCGTCCCTCTTTTGTCATAGCACTGGTATTCTTCGACTTATATGGTGTAGTGTCATTTTGGTATATTCCTTTTTTATACGCCCGTCCAAATTTTGACGGCACGTTTTGTGATATACACATATATTGCGTTCGTCCGTCTGTCAGTCAGACGTAGACATGTCGCACCGTAACTTGAGAACGACGTATCCAAATTTCATGAAATTTACTATAGTTGTTTATTATGATGTTCAAATGATCTGTATATTTTTTGGTGGAAATAACATTTAAACTTTTGGAGTAACGGCATTTTGTAACATAAACAGGGGTGTGGTAATTTTCAAATGTCGCACTGTATCTAAAAAAAAAGATTATTGCTTGAAACTTTACACACTTCTTAGTTGTATAAATCTTATATTTGTATACTTTTTAGTTATGATTCAAAATTTCATTTTTGAGTTATTGAGTATTTTGTAAAAAAGGGGAAGGGGGATTTTCCATGTCGTGCCGTATCTAAAAAACGGTTTATGATTATTACTTTAAACTTTACACACTTCTTTGTTATATTAATATAAAGATCTGTATAATTTTGGTAAGGATTTAAAATTTAATTTTTGAGATATTGAGTATTTTATGAAAAAGGGGGAGGGATTTTTTACATGTCGCGCCGTATCTCAAAACAATTTATGATTATTGCTTAAACATTTACACACTTCTTTGTTATATTTGTCTAAAGACCTATATACTTTTTTGGTTTTGATTCAAAGTTTTATCTTAGTGATATTCATTTTTTTTTGTAAAAAAGGAGGGGGGTCACATGTCCTGCTGTATCTCAAAAACAATATATGGCTATTGCTTAAAACTTTCTCAGACACTATTTATGATTATTGTAAAACTTCCACACAAGACGTCGGGCGTATCATGCGCTCATGGCGCAGCTGTTTATTTTACCATCAGTAACTTTATTATTTGCAGGACTATCTACAGAAAATGAAACAAATACAAACTCACATTGTGCAGCATCTGTGTCTATAAGAGAATCAACAACGGCTGATTTTATGAAAATAATAATTACAAACACATCTCCACCAACAGTTACTCGAAATACGCCTTCTACTTTACCTTCATTATTCAGTACAACAAATGAACATGCAATTACAGCCTTTTCAACTTTAAAGACTGAAACTTCAACACAAGACAAAACAGGTATGGTCCATGTTGACAGTATGTTATCTGTTTCAAATTATTACAAAAATATCTGACAGGTGATGACAAAAACTTAAATGTAATGCCATCATCACTGACAACCTCTATTTCATTTTTGATTTCATTTGATATTTATTTTAATAGCGTTCCGCTATGTAGATCGTGTTCTCTCACTTAATAGTACAACATATGGTGAATATGTTGAACGAATCTATCCCATCCAACTAGAGATAGAAGAGAGGTGAAAGATACCCGAGGGACAGTAAAACGCATAAATCGAAAATAAACTGACAACGCCACAGAGATAGAGGATATGACATATACAATTAAGTCTCATATCTTGACTTACATCTAGAAATTGACAATGAGGATGGGCTGAAGACAAAACTTAGCAAGAAAACAGATGATTTCAGCTTCCCAATTGTAAACTTCCCATTTTTATGTAGCAACGTTCAGCAGCTCCTGCATACGGAGTGATTATCTCCCAATTGACACGATATTCCCGGGCTAGTATATCCTGTTATGGTTTCCTTGATATAGTTTTGCTGCTCACAAGGAAGAAATCAAACCAGGAGTTACAAATGGTGAAGTGACAATCATCCCTTCGTAAAGTTTACGAACGCCATCACGAGTTGGTTGACCGTTATAGAATAACCGTTTCACAGATGATATAGGTTATGTTCCATTTGTTCTTACTACAATATCCTTCTTTTTTCACGAATGTGACCTATCGATTGAGACTATTTACCGGATTTGTAGGAACTTAAGCAACGCGACAGGTGCCACATGTGGAGCAGGATCTACTTACCCTTATGGAGCACATGAGATCACCCCCAGTTTTTGGTTGGGTACTTGTTAAATATTTTGTATTCTATTGTGTGTCTTGTCTACTAATATTTGTCTCCTTGTCTTCTTATTTTTAGCCATGGCGTTTCCAGTTTATTTTCCATCGATGAGTTTTACTATACCTCTGGTATCTTTCGTACCTCTTTTATAGTTCCTTATTACCTGAAAATAACAAAAGTAAGTTGTAATTGTAAATAATCGAATTAAGTTCACAAATCGCTCTTCATATTGAACATGTTTGGCGAACTAACAATTGTTTCGGTTGTAAGGATTCAAATATAAGTAAGACATGATTTCGATAGTATTGTGCTCTATTAAGTAGTTTTTTCATTGTTAATTTTTTATCTAACTTTGAATTCCTTATATATTTTTAAAAATTGATCCTTCTAGAGGTTTATCTGACTTATTTGTTTTTAACTTTTGAAAGCTTCTGAGCTATATTTATTTTGTTTTTATTTTATTTAACTTATTATTAAAATAATGATATGTTGAAGGTAAAACAATCATGCCATGTTGTTATTTTAGGAATGAGACCAAAGAAACTGTTATGTAAATGCCCAAAGAGGTTAATAAATACAAAATGGCACTTCCTTGATGGAAAGAATATACCAGATGCTGAAGTAAAGAAAATGGTCCTTAATGATTTTAACAAGAACATAAAATCTGAGATTTCGGTTAACAAGAAAACTGTATCAAAAGAGGTTCGAGAGAAAAACTCATCGGTAAACAAAAGAACATCTTCACAATCTATAGGATGGGGCAGCATTCTTTTTCTCGTTTTTCCAATGGTTTTCTTGATCGGCATAGACATACTTAACTGCTGCATTCACTTCCGGACACGCCTTGATGGCAGAAGACGGAACCGTATAAGACCAACTACTATCACCCAAGATCAGAGAGAAAGACTAAAGCCTCTGCAAGAAAATAGCTATGACACCGAAAGTTATTACGCCAGCAGATGTGGCAATAATTGTCATCCTGAAGAAATAAAACGTAAAACTCATCAAAGAAAAAAATTCGACAACTATCAGCAAAACAGAGATGAATGGTTGCAGTACATGTAACGCGTTTTTTTCTAAAAGTTGAACTTTTTGTGTTATATTTTAAACTGTGATAAACAGAACGACTTCTAAATGGACATATTCTTTACTTCACAAAATAGTTTAATGTTAACATTTGTCTGAAAATGTAGTCTAAAAAACAACAACATTGTTTTTCTTCAAATAATCATGCTTTCCTCGACAAAACTATGTTTCTGTATACACCAATTAAAGAATATTCAACACAATATGTTTCTCTAGAATGGTCAATAAGTCACCAATCAGTAGATACTTTAAATTATACAATGTATCCCAGATGTTTAAGTTCAAATGGATCCAAGTCTAGTTCAGGAAGCTATTACTTAACATTACACAATGAAAATTATACAATTAAGAAGTACGTGCATGTACTAAAAGAGGGGCGAAAGATACCAGAGGGACAGTCACACACAAAGATCGAAAATAAACTAAACCATACACATATTGTTACTTTTTTTTCTGTTTGCTGTTTGTGTTTAAAACAATCTCCTTTAATGGTGAAACTATGATATCTTCAGTGTTGTGATTCGTATCTACAGTGTTAAACTAAACATTACAAATTCAGCAACTCTGTAAACACATTTGCAGTACATTAGTTGAACAAGATTAAATCTTCATTCATAGGGTATATTTTACCTAAACGCTTTAATTGCTGGACCTTATATTTGTAGAGCTAGATTTCTAAAACTTAAACTTTAGATTCAAATCTGCATTACATTGATCTTTATTATGCTGACCTCTCTGTGTTACTAAAAAAAAAACAAATAAATCAGAGTTTTCGATATCATAATCTTGTCAAACAAAATACTTTTTTTATCATCGGTACAAGGACATAATTCCCAAATATGAACCAATGTAAGTATCAACTTGACTAAATACTATTTCTAGGCATATCAATAAATACTAAAATACTATATATAGCCGATAGCCCAGCAATACTGGTGGACCCCATATTTTATTAAATATAAATATATAATATATATATACACAATATACATGAAGCATAAGTATCAATGCACTATGAATCAACTTTCATAAGGAATTCTGTAGAAAACCAGTAAATTGTGTTAAAAATATGGGCTCTGTCATCAATGATCCCGCCGGCCAGGAAAAACCAACAAAAACGAGTTACCTCGGTTCAAACTCCATTTGAACTGCAGTCGAAAGACTATATTTTAAATAAAGTGGAAAATTTTGGAAACCTGTGTCCAAACCCAAATGCTCGGAAGACCGTCTCGAGAGGTACACTTGGACTGTATATAACTGAATAAATATACTATTTGAAATAATAAATCAAGTTACTAAATAGTAAAATATAAATCCCTACTAAATACAAATAAGAATAACAATTCTATATAAAATGAAATTTATTTCACTGTTGTCCAGTCTGATGCTTGCCTAGAAGTGACCAACAAGGGAAAATATTCCCGCTCAATATCAGTATCACGTGATACATGTATGTATATACGTGTACATAAGTTCCCGTATCAATAGTATTCACTAGTACCGTTATTACAATAATTTCCCACTATACTATCGAACCGTTGGAAATTATAAGTATCAACTTTACTAAATACTATTTCTAGGCATATCAATAAATACTAAAATACTATATATAGCCGATAGCCCAGCAATACTAGAACCACAAAGAAAGGGTGGGCACAGTTCAGTTTACAACCCAAGTGTTTGTGAAACTGACATTCTCTTTTCAAATGTATCATCAATGTACCCGTCCTTACTCGTGTCGGACTTCCACCTCCCGTGTCTCTTAATGCACCTTTCGTTCACATCAGACTGGGCAGCAGCGGTAGCACCGCCTGA
This sequence comes from Mytilus galloprovincialis, assembly GCA_037788925.1. NCBI lineage: Eukaryota > Metazoa > Mollusca > Bivalvia > Mytilida > Mytilidae > Mytilus > Mytilus galloprovincialis. The sequence continues at coordinate 54,825,009 of CM075338.1, read as the reverse complement.
ACGAAGAGAATGTAAACCTAGATTAAGATTAGGGGCGACAATTCTAATTCTTTTTACAATATTCTTTTTAGCTGATGTGTAACTCATCTTCTTATTCTTATGTATCAATTTAGCTATACCCTTAGATCTAAATATAGGTCTAAAAACAAATAAATCAGATTTCTCATCTAGACTAGCTAACTTAATATATCTAGCTAAAGTGATACCTTTTGAAATCAAAATTTTTATTACCCTGTCGGTATTGATCAGTTTTACTACGTGAAATGTGTATCTTTAAATAATCATCGAAAACTGTGATATCTTTACATTTTAAAGAGCTAAGCTCATCGTAACGCAAAAACCCTGAATAACCTATCAAAATCATGGTCAAATCACGAACTATCAATAAATCTTCTGAACTTTCGTACAATGAACATAAATCAATAAGAATATTATTGGTAATTGGATCCTTTTTGACTACTGGTCTACCGTTCAAACGTTTTACAGATTCGGTCAGTTATTTAACATACGAATTGTTAGTAGGATCATTGAAGCCATTAAGCTCATGGGCCCATTTGATAGAATATACAGCGGAGTCTATTACACTGGGAGAACAATGTTTGTCAATAAATTATGTCAAATAAAGCGCCACATGAACTGGGTTAGCAGGTAATTCTGACATGTTGTGTTCATAAATAAAAGTTTTCCATCGTTTAAAACCATAAAAGTACTTTTTATTGGTATTTTCGGCTTTGGATTCAACGATAAAGCTGGACATCTTGTTGGCTAAATTTCTAAGTTTGTTGTCCGGGGATATACCACTGTTGTCTATGACAGCCTGGACGTTTTGTTCCAATCTTAAACCTGCAAATAATATTGATTACATTAAGATTCTAGTTTGATTGCTAACATATGAAATTTCAGAATACGTTCACCAAATACGCCATTTTTACCACTACCTTTAACGACTGAGTGTTGTTTTGGTAAAAACTTTGTGCCTTTAATAAATTTGGTGAGATTGTTCGATGCGAATAGCAACGGCCAAAATGGAGCTGATTTCCATTCCGGTATAACAAGCGTGCTGTTGGCTTTGTCGTTTTCTACTTTGCGTACGACCATGGAAATGAGTGATGGTGGTGGAACTAACCAATTTGTTTCTGTGTTCCAGTTTTGACTAAATGCGTCAACTGCTTCTGTACCTGAATACCATATTTTAGAGTTAAATCGTTCACACTGTGTATTATAGTGTGTGGCGAATCTGTCTATTGTATATGGACCCCATAAGCTATTGATTTCATCAAATATATCAGAATAAATAGCCCAATCGTCGTGATCAGTGTGTCGACTGAGCTTGTCTGCGTGTGTGTTGTTCTCTCTCGGAACCCATTGTGTAATTATGTTTATATTGCTATCAACACAAGTTAGTTTAATGTCAATAGCTATATCTTGTAATTTCTGTTTCTTACTTCCAACTCTTAATATGTGAGGTACGTTTTTATTGTCTGTATAAATTTTGACGGTTTGTCACTAAATGTATTATCAAAAGTTTGTACAAACCTATTGACGCATTCTAATTCGCGCCATGTGGAACTTTCGTTCCTTTCTCGTTCTGTCCAGTTACCGGACATTTCCTTGCAAAAAAGTTTTGCATTCAAATCTGAGGTTAAATAACCACCAAAGCCTACATCTGAGGCGTCACAAAACATTTCTATATCAACAATATCAAACTGATCGACTTTACAAATGTCGACTCCAGCATCATTGAACTTTTGCAATGAAATGGACAAAAAATGTATTTCATTAATTGCTTTTTTTGCAAATTTTGACTGGTGCATCCCAACTTGCTCTACCCAAGATACAATCATAAAGGTATCTAGTGTTTAATCTAACTAAGTCACCAATGACTATCTGCATAGATATCAACTGACCAACAATAGTACCGTTATTACAATAATTTCCCACTATACTATCGAACCGTTGGAAATTATAAATATGTCTTATTCGTTTGGGTATACCACATATGATCTTGTATGGTAATACTCTAAAACAAAACACAACCATGACGTCATTCATCTAAAAGCTTTTTAAAATACTTCTATGAATGAATAGTAGGTAAAGAATAGAACAAAACGAGCTGTAATTATGAAAGGTCTATGACCCTGTCTTGAGATATACATTGTAAGCTATTGCAAATCTGGCGAGAATTTTCATACATATAACAATAGTATCTTTTTTCTTTCTAAAAATGTTTTAAATAATAAGAAATTTATAAGATTTTCAGTATTTTGAAATGTATGAAATTGTATTAAAACTATCAAAAACAAATATAGGGTAATCGAGCAAATGTGTTCATGGCACTACATATAAAACCAGAGAGAAGTCTGAATATCCTTCAAGAAGTCAACATCCTTTAAACGTTCACTCATACAATTTGTTTTCCTAATTATGACTGTTGTTACAAAAGCGGACACATACTTAACATATGGTTAATAGTCTAGTCAAAATAGATGAAAAAGGTGGCCAACCTCAAAAAAATTGCAACAGAATTGTTTTTTGTTTTTTTCAATTCTAACAGGCTTTCTTTATAACATACTAAAAGTCTACCAAGATATCTGAGTGGGAACATGGATTTTTGGGGTGAAAAATGAAAAAAATTGTCAAAAATAGCGAAAAACTGGGAAAAGCTTGTAAAACATTTATTCTGTGAGATAATCATTAGAAACCAAAAGTTTTACAACAGTAGGTACAGTGTTTATGAAATTATTAAAAAAAAATCGTTGTTTTTTTAACTAACATGAAATTTTAGGTAATAACAATAGATTTCTGTTCGAATTTTAGATTCACAAAGCATTAATTGATTATAAAAACAAACAGGAAAAATAAAAAAATGGTAATAGAAGTTCATTTTATATTTAAAAAAAGACAAAAACCTTACTGATAATCATTTCAAAACTTTACAGCAATTTTTAATTGGATAAATAATGGTTTTGGGTAAAATATACCAAAATTATTCAAAAATCGCTAAAAACTTGAAAAACACACTTTTCGAGTTTTAACTGTTTTTAAATCACTCCAAAATAGAAAAATGCAATTATTAATTTATTAATAATCCGATAAACAAAAATCACTATAAAACAATTACGAAAATAACTGATTTTGGGTGAAAATAGACAAAATTTGCCAAAAATCGTCGAAAACTGGAAAATTCTGATAAGATTCATAGTTTTTTAGAAATCATTTAAGAATTTAGCGAAAAGCAATTTACTTTTCTTTTTTTTTAAAACAGTACAATGCTTTTATTATTACCATATTAACCAAGAAGGGATTTTAAGCGAAAATCAAAGATGTATTGACCATGATGAGAGGTAAAAAGTATAATTCACAAATAGGATTGTTAATTAAAAAGTATATGGTGAAATACAAGGAAATGGTGTTTAAGATTATTCAATAGTTTTTTGTATACAACAAATATCTACTCATCAGTAAAGTCAGATTCAACAATTGGAACAGAGTTAGAACAGTTCAATCCACGACATTCACCGCATCCTACTGAACACTGAAGACCATTTTTTCTGCAGACGCATCGTTTGGTGTCACAATTTTGTTTACAGTTACATCTTATAATGTTAAGAAGTTTATCCGGTGCTGGAGGAAGGTCCATCAAAATTGGACAAAGTTTTCCACGTTTGATTTTCCAACCATAGTCTGTAGGATCCATGTCTACTTCTTCTGACATCCATGTCTACTTCTTCTGACATCCATTTTTGGCACTGATGATAAACTCTTAGACTGTGAAATTTCCCTGAATCGGATGTTGGTGGTAATTTTTTTTTACCTGGACTGAAGTGTTTCCAGTTATTACTTTGGATGTAAATTTTCTCCATCGAAGAATGTTTAGTCCTTCAAGAGGAAGTCCTCCATATAAACACGTGAGTGCTTCTTCTCCCGCTTTGTTAATATCAGCTTTAATTGATTTGTTATTCATGAAAAATTTGCCTTGCGTTTTCAGATATTCTTGGTTAAGTTTTTTTAATGCAAGTCCTTTGCCTATTCCAAAAAGCCTAGATGTCGAGTCACAACCTGTCAAGGAATGTAAAAAGGGCAATAAATAACAGACATCTTCCCAAAGAAATCCTCTAGTCTGTTGTATATTCCATATTTTTAATTTTTTGTTGATTGCCATTTTATCAGATTTGAAAATACCCCTTTTGGACTGCTGATTCACATGATTAATAAGTAAAACCAATACATCTGTATCTTCACCAATAACTACCACTTCTGAGGACAAAGCACAATCTACTGCAGTTAGTGCAATAAGAAGGTCTTTATCATCAGTTGCATTCTTACATCGTATGCCATTATCCTTAAGCTTGTCACACAGCATGTTAATAAGAGCTTGTTTGTTATGACTGTTTGACATGAATAGTTCCTTTTTAGTTTTGCAAGGCATAGAATATTTGAAATTGATGTTCGGTGAAATGATGCCTTTAGTTCTACGCAAATGTGTTATATCTTTAATTGAAGGCAGTTCTGGATAACTGTCAAAAACAATTACAGGGTCTTTGCATTTTCTAATTACATGATCAACATACATTTGCGTAATGTCTCCAAATGAATCCCCATGTATCCAAGGAAGTCGCTGCAATAGTGATCCACCATCAAGGACATACTGGAAACCTTCACCATCTATTTCATGTATGCAATCGCTTCCACATGCCCATATCGCATCTGCTAAGTTTGACTTGCATGCCTCTCGAGGTAGTCGGTTGCAATCAAATAAAGAAGAAGGAACGCTAGACAATTCATACGGGAATACCTCAGATGTGTTTTCAAAGAGACCATTTGCTGCTGTGGTGAGGCGTTGGAACATCAGTTGTGGATCTATATCAGTATTTAAAAAGTCTGAATCTGACTTTGACTTAGGTTTTGCTATCAATGTTATTGATTGGTTAGACTTCTTAAAGCTATAATTTAAAAAAAATGTTTGCCTTTCATCAGTTCTAACGTTTTATTTCCAGTACTTTCAGCTTTATCAACGTTAACATCAGGCTCTGCCGCAACACCTGTTTCAATGTTTCTAAGTGAAACATCATTTGCAAAAGGATTTCTTTCAGTAAGGTACTCAAGAATCGCAAGAGTGTCCACCCTGTCTCGTTCTTTCCTTGTACGAGTAGCTTCTTTGTGCTGATCACTGGTACAATATCCAACACCAGTGATATCTTGCATGGCACTGTTGTAGTCTGCACAAGCTGGCATAGATAATATCCATTGTGCTCGTTGTGATTCCCCCATTCCTCTGCCCCTGGTTAGACCTCCAGAAGATTTGACACTTCTCATCAAAATTTGTTCTACTGTCAGATCTGTGGAAAGACCACTCCAAAAACGGTCAGTCTCCAATAGCATTTTCTCCACCAGCAAAAAAGCCAAAAACACATAGCAGGAAGAAAATCTTCTCTATCAGAGAGTTTTTTGTTTGCGGCAAAATACCTACAGCAAAATGAAGATGAACAAATAACAGTTGCCGATCTTGTGAAAAAAATGTCAGAACACTGTGGAATTGATGATGCGTATGGTGTACAACATATGAAGAATAAATTACAAGAACATTTTGGAGATAAAGTAATCATATCTGAAATAAATGGAAAGCCAAATGTTATTACTTTTCGAAACACAGTTCGGTTAATTTTGCAGGAGTTCTATGAACAAACAAACACAAATCGTAGTATTGATGAAGAAAAACAGTCCATTATCCAGGCAGCTGCTAAGATACTTAAATCTTAAATCCTTTCATCAGAAACATCCAACAAGGCACTATATCCTTCACTTGATGAACTATCTGCACAAACCAACATGAAATATGTGCCCGAATCCTTACAGACTCTTCTTCAAACTATATTCAGTGGAAAGGATACACGTTTAAAAATCATGTCAATAGGTCAATCTATAGTCCAAGCCGCAGCACCAAGAATGTTTGTGTTACCTCTACAACTAGCACTAGGAGAACAGTTACATCATAACTTTTCGTCTAGATTTCTGATTGATACTTTATATAGTCTAGGATTTTGTTCTTCATATATACTGAAATTCAAAAAAATTTTGGGACCCTATTTTGCATAAAATTTTTTTTCTTCGGTTTTTGGTCGTGGGACGTTGCTACATGTATATGTAGATAAAAATTTATGAATGTAAAACTATTAATAAATCTTCTGAATAGAGTAGCAAATAAACAACTCATATTTTTGATAAGAATTTACTCAAAATTGTCCAAAATCTGCTCTTTGGGTCTTGGAAGAAAGAAACTTCTCTATTACTTTGTCAATATTTACACTGAAATCCCGATGAATATGCAGTAATGCTATGTAACTGTCGTTATCATTGTTGATCGTACATTTGTTTTCAATTACATATGTAGTACCGTGACTGAAAAATCTCCATCATGGTGTGGTAGCACACGCGAGATGTTATAAACCAGCATACGTGTCCGGCATCGAGCGACCTTCCCAATTGAATTCGTCAAAATTACATGACAGGTCAGTTTCGTATGTCTCAGACAATATTGAGATTTGTGATATTTCCTACATTATAATGAAGCAGATACAGCGCAAAGAAGATATTACTTGAAGCGACTCCACTTTCCAGTTCCCTTATCATATGGTCTAAAAACGCAAAAAATAATAAGAATTTCCAATACTGTTTTGGCGTGTTTGCAGGGTGATTGGCTCCGGTAGTCTGTCGACCACTTCGCCTCGGCATATTTTCAAAAATATCGAAGGAATCTTGTAAAAGATACAAGTTACCTCCTGATCTTGATTTTTTTTAATTTTGAAACCAAATGTCGTTATTTAATGATATTTCATTAATTAAAAAGGTGACATCATAGTTGTTTTCTTTAACATTCAATTTATAAATTTTGATTTTGCCATTTCTTTTTTGCATGCCGAATCAATGTACACGCAACTGCGTGTAAGTGTATATGGAGCCACGATCTTTTTCTGCATGACTCGAACAGCTTCATCAACACTTGTAACTATAGGTTGTCAAACTTATATCCGGGACACCAACAGTCTCCGACGTTAAACAAATATTATAATCATATCATAATAGTCTAAGATAATACATGCATCACGCGTCGATGTCCGATTCCGATTGACAACTCATTTCTCTCTCTCTCTCTTCATTTCTTTTTTTTGTGTGTGTGAAAACGACGTGGATGCACGTGCTGTCGTGCCTCCGGATAGCTACGCCCCTGAGATTCATGTTGTTAAACCTACCACTTTCAACTGGGAGAAGTATTTTGTATTCCTTCAGCCTCCTTTGGCTCTGAAAAGGCCTCTGTATGTCTGTATTTTGGTCTTCATATTGCATCCTAATATAAACTTCAAGTTTCCATTTGTAACTTTGAATTACCCTGATGAAACTCTTTACCAAGTTTGTAAGAGTGTGGTGTATAAACTCTGAGTAAAAATAAGTAGTAAACATCCATTCTCTGTGGGATAATACTATAAACAAGTCTGCTTTCTTCAGTTGTTATTTCATAATTTCTTCTGTGGTAATTTGTACGGAGCGATACTTCCCAAAAGCTAATTTGAAATGAAATTTCACATCTCTGTGACGCAAACTTATCTTTGGTTGTGTCTTAAGAGTAACATTAGTAAAGAACACAACTAGCATTTCTTTGATGACAGCTGCATATTGTATGATAAACAACATCGTAAATTTGCCTCCACATGTAGTGCAGCAAAACCGGAAGTGATGAATTGTTTACAAGACACGATGCACTGAACAAAAATCATCAGTAAAAATAATTTATCTAACCAATTAAACGTAATAAACACCGAATCTTTACTAAATTATCAATTTCTTAACACTGTTAATTGCAGTTGTATAAACACTGCAGAATAATCTATGAAATTATTTGTTTTACTTGTTTTGAAGTTCAACAAGAGTTGTCTATCTTGAAATAGTAAGAAAAAGCGGTTAATTTAAAATGAAAATAACTATTTACTGATAATATGCTACAAATATAATTTTTTGATATGTTGTTAGGGAGATTCAATATTTTCTGAAATGCTAAATGGTATACTACAACTCGCCTGTTCACAGCAGATATATGTTATAGCATCCATCATATTTCCAATACTTATATAGTGAGAAAAACATGCCCATCTGAATTTTTATTAAGGTATAAATGACATAAATAGTAGGCAGTAACAATTATGGTTAAAAATATGTTATTTTTTACTCACATTATGTCACATAACCAAATATCAAGCATATTGGTTACATAGGGTAAATCACTTTTTCTTTATATTGCATGATTCTTAGGTGGAATGGTACTTAACAGTTTATCTCTTTTTATAATGATATTCAAGAAAATAACCAAACACTGCAGCCCAAAATTCTAGATATTGGGCAGCAACCTAACAACAAGTTGTCCGATTGGTCTGATAGATCTTGACCTTTTAAATCATTCTTATCCCTTGTCTAATTTGCTCTAAATGATTGGTTTAAAAATATAAGCCACAATCTACGTTTTACTACATGTTCTATTTCCGGCCATGGTGGCCATCTTCGTTAATTGGTCGTTCACTTCCAGTATTTTAAAAGGAGAATATTTTGTAAAGGTTATCGACGGATGACGGACGCCAAGGAATGAAAAAAGCTCACTTGACCCTTTGAAAACACACTCCGAGGAAAATTCAAAACGGAAAGTCTTTAATCAAAACATAAAATCAAAAGCTAAAAAACATCATACGAATGGATAACAACTGTGATATTCATGACTTCATACAGGCATTTTCCTATGTACAAAACACTAGATTAAACATGGCCATATAGCTAGCTTATCTTCTCACTTGTATGACAGTCGCATCAAATTCGATTATATTGACACATGTATAAACAAAACAAACAGTCATATTAATATAAAATTGTCATAAGTATGGGTACAGCAGTCAACAATGTGTTATACTATCAATTACTAAAGAAAAAAAATATCAACAAAGAGGGAAAATAAAACAAATGTACAAATCACATAATCAAAAACGAATTACGGTTTATAAAAAAATACCATAGCACAATAACACAGTCAAACCAATGACGAGCTGGATAAGTACAAAGCCTTCTTCAAATAAATCTAACCAAAAATAGACAGTAAAAGTGATAATCTACGAAGACAAATAAAAGAATACTATGACAATAGCTGTCAAATTCATGCTCACATATTTGACTCAAATCCTCAAATTTGATTTTTAACATACCTAAACGTAAACTTAAGCTATTGCCCCTTTAAGTGATAATTAATTTTCGTTTAGAAATAAATTTATAATGTTGATCAATCAGTCTCACTTATGGAGGAAATAACGCAGAATAAACCTAACTCAGTTGTTACTATTAACCGGAATATTAGAGAGCTTTGAAAAATTCTTACTTTTATGAATAATCAAAAGGTTTTTTTTAAAATAGAGTAAATACAAGTTTCTGAGAAAATCCAAAAAATGAAAATGATTCATACGTTCTTTTTAAGGTTTTCTTGATAGGATGATAAGCCGAATTAAAGAAGTATATATGAAAAAAAATGAATCGAAGGTAAATGTATAAAAATATTCAATCATTTAGGGCAACTGATTTATTACATAAAACTATATTTTCCAGCGTTTCCTTGGTAACCTTGAACTATAAGCTGATAACCCGACTGTTCATCTCCAACACTAAAAAAAGAATACTCAGCATATCGTTAAGTATTGTCAAAGCTTGATAATTCAACTCTCAATGCATGTCTTCCGTGTGACGTTAGCTCATGAATGTTTTCATTTCCTACAACAATACAAAACGATGTGCAATACGCTCAACACAAAAGGGCATTATATTCCTGAATGTGCAAATTATAACTCAAATTGAGTTACACATCTTTTCAATCGAAGTAGATTATACCATGTCGATATTCAAAACTTGGTGTTGACGATTTATTGTATATCGTCGCCATGTATATCTAAATCAGTTTTATCTAGTACTATTTTGCATGTTTACGTAACAAAGGTTCTCAACACCCTGCATCAGATTAAAAACGTGACACAGCACGATTATTTTTAACAGTTGCAAGTCAATGTTTCTGTAGATCATCATTTAAACTAGTATACCTTGAAATAAGTTCAAATACATGTCAATCTACCAAACGCACTGTATCATTTTTTTTTAAAGTATTCAAACATTGATATTATTACATACATAACTATCTAGTTATTTGAAATACGTGTTGCGTTTTTAAATCTTGTAAATAGTTTTGTTTAGTAAAAATGGCGTAATACATGAAGCTATACCATGAGTTATATGAGTGCGTCAAAATTTAAGGAATTCTGTTTCAAAAAGATTTTTTTTTACTTCATGATAACAAAAGTTGTCCCGCTGTTGCTTTTTTTTAGGACACAAGTATGTACATTGTTACCAACATACATATACATGACACAAAGTCTTTTTTTCACTTCTTGGCTTATGTTTTATGTGATATTAGCATTAGAGACAACTAATAGCAACAAGAACAACGGATTAACCAGCAGGAATGATCATTAGGCGATAGTATTAAGAAATTAAGCGATTAAACGGAAATTAAGGTTGACAGTGACCCAATAACTAAATGCAAAAAGAAGCACTTTTGAAAAGCAGTGAATCAGCATTACAGATGAAATACAAATGTAGCAAAGGATCCACAAATATGTGATGTGATTTGAACTTTACAACTTATTTCCGGTATATTATGTACTAGCTTTATTTGATTACATGTACATGTACATCTACTGAACTCATAAGAAAATCGTTTATATCGGCTTAAATGTCTTCATCCCATCGATTCTTCATTCCATCAATGATTCGTAATAGTTATGAGAATAGTAAATGAATCATTATATCCAGACAGTTGGAATCAATAAAAAAAGTGTACAATTGAACGATTTGAAAGTGAAAAATGCTGCTTTTTAAAGTCTTGACGAATTAAGTTTTGATATGCTATTTTCTTAGGTTTCCTGACAGTGTTTATATGATGTGGGTGGGCATACAAACTAAAATCGTAACAATAAAAAAAAAAAGATCTTCATGATCTTTAAGTATCCAAATATAATATATAAATACATCGCCCTGATTAACAAATGAGTGACTAATGTAAATCTTCAGATTTCTATAAATTACCTAACCAATACTCCCCACTTCCATTGCCAAATCCTTCTTTGTAGGCCTCCCATCCTCTGTAAAAATCTACTTGTCCGTTGAATCGTCTTTGTATAACCTAGAAGATTACCATTATTTCGTCAAACAAAGACTGAACAAACACAAAAAAAAAAACACAAAAAAAACAAAGTATTTCCATTGATACACAATCAATGGAAATACATTGTTTTTTTTGTGTTTTTTTTTAAACAAAACAAAATAGTTCGTTCTTATGTTGTACTGTTAAACCACTGTCCAGGTGAAGGAAAGGGTTTTGGTCCCGCTAACATGTTTAACCCGCCACATTATTTATGTATGTGCCTGTCCCAAGTCAGGAGCCTGTAATTCAGTGGTTGTCGTTTGTTTATGTGTTACATATTTGTTTTTCGTTCATTTTTTCACATAAATAAGGCCGTTAGTTTTCTCGTTTGCATTGTTTTACATGGTCTTATCGGGGCCTTTGATAGCTGACTATGCGGTATGGGCTTTTCTCATTGTTGAAGGCCGTACGGTGACCTATAATTGGTAATGTTTGTCATTTTGGTTTTTTGTGGATAGTTGTTTCATTGGCAATCATATCACATTTTCTTTTTTATAAGACTAACAAACAATCAATATGTTATCGTGTATGGACTCGGATTATATACGAAAAAATGTATTTCCGTATTTTTTTGTCATGACAATGTGCGTTCTGTAGATACTCTGTGCCAGAGAACTCCAAAACAACACGAACATTTGCTTTTAAAGCATTTTATAAACTGCTTAGCAAATTTTAGTCAGTGTTTGAGTAAAACAAAAAATATTACTGTCAACAAATTTCCCTTTCAATCGGAACAATTCAGAACACTCTAAAGAACAACAAAGAATTGCGTTAGTTAATCTGGACGACTTTTGTGTTGGGAGGGAAATAATTCCTTCCAAAAATATGATCTTCCCTTTTCACAAGTGTTATACTTTTGTACCATTGATTTGCTATTTGATTGGTGTTTAAAGCAACTTTCAGTACTATCGGTCAGTTTGATCGATTGGAAACTTATCGACCCTTTGTGTAGTCAAAAGGTAATTGATTCTTGTTTCCGGTTGAAAATTCAAATTGCATTGTTCAATAGTCGTGACAGAAATGATTTTCCATGCTCTTCAACTTTGTACTTGTTTGGCTTTCTAACTTTTTGGATCTGATGAGTCTTATATAGACGAAACGCGCGTCTGGCGTGTTATATCATAGTCCTGGTACATTTGATAACTATTTCCACTCGAAAAGGAGGTAGGCATATGTGACTATGTGGAACGCATCTATCCCATTGAAATAGAGGTAAATGATACTACAGATACAGTTAAGTCGGCTTCATATCTTGACTAACATCTAGAAATTGACAATTAGGGTCGGTTGAAAACAAAACTTTACGACAACAGATATGAGTTTAGCTTTCCAATTGTGAACTTTCCTTTTCTCAGTATCAACATTCAAGCAGCACCTGCATACGGGGTATATATCTCCCAATTGATACGATATTCCCGTGCTTGCATTTCCTATCATGATTTTCTTGAGAGAGGGTTGCTGCTCACAAGGAAGCTATTAAACCAAGAGTTCCAAATGGTGAAGTTGAAATCATCCCTTCGTAAATTTTACGGTCGCTATCATGAGTTGGTTGACCGCTATGGAATAACCGTTTCACAAATGATATCGGATATGTTCCTTACGTCGAAACTACAATCCCCTTCCCTTTCATGAATGTGACCTACCGAATTAGACTATTTACCGGATGTGTTATCACATAAGCAACACGACGGGTGCCACATGTTGAGCAGGATCTGCTTACCATTCCGGAGCACCTCAGATCACCCCAAGTTTTTGGTGGGGTTCGTGTTGTTTATTTCTTAGTTTTTCTATGTTGTGTCATATGTAATATTGTTTGTCTGTTTGTCTTTTTCATTTTTAACCATGGCGTTGTCCGTTTGTTTTATATTTATGAGTTCAACTGTCCCTTTGGTATCTTTCGTCCCTCTTTTATCACTTTTCCATAGGTGAGCAGTAACTAATTAAAAAGTTTATAAAAACTGCTTACATGCAGAGATTTCGGTGATAAACTAAAACTACTTATTTTCAAAATTAATCAAAAGTAGAACACTTTAGCTCATTTCAAAACCGTCACAATTGCAAAACAAATAACCTATAGACACATTCATAATATATATCAGGATTAAGAAATTGTACGTCAGACGCGCGTTTTGTCTCAATAGTAACGCCTGAATCAAAGGCAAAATAAAGAACGAAGAAAAAGATCTTAAACAATTGCGAAAGATTTTGAATAACCAAATCTTTAATTCTATTGTATTTGGTCTTTAATACTCAATGTATTACAAAAAGGCCTACAGAACAATCGACAAGACATCGCATGCAGTTTTACGGACGCCATCACGAGTTGGTTAACCGTTATGGAATAACAGTTTCACAAATGATATCAAATATGTTCCTTACGTCGTAGCAACAACCTTCTGTCTTTCATGAATGTGATTATTTTCCGGATTTTTTATAACATAAGCAACCCGACGGGTGCAACATATGGAACTGGATCTGCTTACCCTTCCGGAACACCTGATATCACCCCTAGTTTTTGGTGGTGTTCATATTGATTATTCTTTAGTTTTCTATGTTGTGTCATGTGTTTTATTGTTTTTTTCTGTTTGTCGTCTTTCATTTTAAGCCAGGCGTTGTCAGTTTATTTTCGATTAACTTGTTTGATTGACCCTCTGGTAGCTTTCGTCACTCTTTCACATTGACTTGGATATAAAATCATAAAAAAAACAGAGCGAACAGAAACGAAAACCCGAAAAGGAAAAGAGAAATCTTAAATTATATCATAGATATGGAGAATTAAAACACCTGCAATGGAACAATTGATTTAAATTGCACATCTACAGTTCCTGGTCTTTCATTTTTAATAACTAATGAAGACTAATGTTAAATGTAGTTAGTGATTATTCTAAGAATCATACCGTCCATGATCCTTCGTTGTTCACAACACAATACACACGAACTGCGGACGGGGAACCATCAGGGAATATATTATACACTCCTGTTTTCGCACTGGAAATATATGAACATTCCCTTGGGAGATTTGTGCCTACAATAAGTTAAACTGTTATATAGACAACAAATATTCAAAAGATTTCTACTAAATATATGTTCACTAAAGTCGTATGAAACGAGTGACTGGTGAAAAATAATGTTTTTCCATTTCTTGAGCCAATGCATGTATATATCATTAACTTAGTCTTTTGTGTACGATTTTTATCATTTTTTATGCAAAAATATCATATAATCGTCATTTTTTTCTTTCAGTGAAAGATGCATGCGTATTGCGATCACGTTATTCGTTATCAAGTATTCGTTAACAAATCATTTACAATAGAAAAGGTAAAATTACAAAAATACTGAACTCAAAACGAAAAGGCAATATCAAACGATCAATACAAACACATCAAGCAAATGGACAACAATTGATATATTTCTGTCATATACCTGTCAACTATCATAATAGGTACTAACTGCATTTTAATTTAACCTTTGACTACATAAATCAAAGATTCGCTGTCGAAAATTGAGTTTGCGTAGCAATGTGTAAAGTCAAAAAATGTGTTGTTTTTTTTGTTAATACAAGGGCTTCTTCTCTTGATTACAGACATGTCAACTGAAATGTTACACTGGTCGTATTCAAATAAGATCAACAATATCAAAATATTCTTGTTATGGTATCCCTTCTTGGTTTTAAATAACCAAAGTATAAAGATTCCTACGTCTAACGATTAACATAACGTGTCGAGCATCCTGTGAATTTTTTACCTCATGCCTTGATTTCATTTTGTTTCAGGTGCTTTTACAAAATTGGCCACAAGAAAAGCAATCGCTGTGGTCTGTGTCTTGTTGAATTAGCTTCGACTAAATCAGTTCGGAATTCGTTTCTTAGTCAATTTAATAGAAAGAAATATTTTGCAAATAAAACTATTCATGTCCTCTGAGGTTTTTTTAAAAGTTTTATGAAAATCTATATGGCTTATTACTTTATTTCTACTGATTTCTACCTAATTTTGGAACAATGAAATAAAAAAAAAACATTCACCAGAAAATGAAATCCAGTGACACTGATAACAAACATACTAAAAACGTTTTGAAGCTAACAAATTACCGTTTTTAATCATGTTGTGACATTGTATGTCTCTGTTGCACAGTCTTGTATTATTGCAGCATGCTGAAAATACTTGATGTCTTCCCTCAGAGCTTCTTCCAAATATAGATCCAATCAAGTGACTACAGGTCTTGAGAAAAAAAATATCTTTGATATCAAAAATGGTGTATTCTTTAAAAAGGTATTTGTTAAATGCATGCAGTTCATATTTGGTAGTCTAGGCAAGAATTATATTTAAGAAATACGAACATATTGCTTAAAACTAGGCTTTGCCCTCTACATTATAGTATTTTGTTTACCTATTGGGTTGCTTTCTCATTGATATACTCAACATATATGAGGTTAACCGGTCTATCGTTCAATTGGAAAATTTCGAGTCTCAAACAACATTAAAGAGATAAGAGATAAAACAAGACGTGTTATACGGGATAAACAACATTTGAGAGTCTTGTATATAAGTAAATGCATTTTCGTTACATTATATCTTTCATGTGATCCAGAAAGTCAGCCGTTTGCAGTTTCCAAAACAACAATTACCTCATCCCTTTCAAGGGCTAACAAATGTTTTGATTTCTCCAACGTATTATTTTGAAAAACTTAACTGTCGTATCAGTACAAAGTTGTGGAGGCCATTCACAGAAAACAATGATAAAATTAATTGACATACTGAGAAAAAATTTAAAAAAAATTAAAAATAATGTTAAACAGTTTCAAATTGGTAGCCATTATACAGTTATGCTGACAAGCGATATTGGTTTTTATGTTTAATACAGGGACAACGCTGAGAGCAGTATATTAAACATTCAGTGTATTGGTCAGATTAAATATTCCAATGCAAAGCTTCTCGAATTTTAATCTTCAGTCAATCTTAATAAAAATTACCACTTCACCATAATTCTTTCAGACCTTTTAATAATTTATGGGCAGATAATTAAAAAAACAAAATATTAGATTTAAAGAAGTCATTATATTCTGACTTGATTAAATATACTGACTATCAACAGTTAAAGTGTGTAGTTTTCGTTTAAAAAAAGTGTTGGACAAAGCTAACTCGATAAAATAGCCACGTCATATTTATCATAGCAAATAAAATTCAATTTTAAATCATATATTGAGAAAAAAACACATGACGGAACATTTTTTCCAGACGTCTTTAGTACGATTTAATTTGAATTTTTGAAGAGTTTAACAAAAACAAATACAAATAAATAATATTATATGGTCCTAATATGGGATGGGAAAACAAACCAAATCGCTAGAACAGTGTGCTGTTTACCGAAAGAAAAAGGGGGGATAGGAATGATAAACTTAAGGGACTTTATTAAATCAAAACAAGTGAAAAGTATGTACAGTATTGTCAACTCAAAAACACAAAAATGGAATGCAATAGGAAAATACTGGTTTACGTCACGTCACTAGACGAAAAATATGATACAGATTTTTTTATATATCTGTTTAATAATATATAATTTATCACAACTAACTGTGAAACAAAAAAAAACCAAATCAGTCCATTATAAGTTATGTTTTGTGGTACAATTTCCTTAAACGAAAATTCTGGGATATGTTGTTGTCGTCTTAGCATGGCAACGAAACAAGTTGATGTCATATGTATGTTTCCGTAAACAAAAAATCCAATTTAATTTAATGCATAAAACGCACCAGTGACGCTCAAATAGAAATAATTATTAAGGGCATACGATACAGTTTCATCCCATGCTGACAGTTTGCTAACAATTTGTATATTATAGGCTATGTTTTGTCTGATTAAATCAAATATGTAATAAAATTGTTACCTGCATGTGCTACTTTTTGAGTAAAATGAGGTCGAAATTTTATATATTTGCTCAAATTCGGATTTGTGGACGTATTTTTCCTTTCGACAAAAATACATAACATTTTTGTTTTAAAAGATAAATACAAGCTGTTTTTTGTTAAACCTTTTGTAAATTCTGTTTTATATAAATGTAGTTTAAATTTGTGCAATTTGGGTTTTTTTCAAATAACTCATATTTATCAAATGTTCACGAATGTAGATTTTTTTTTACTGTATATTTATCTAATTTAAAAAAGATTGAACTATTTACGTTTTCATGAAAATTTGCACACATTATCGTCTTACGTAATCAAACCAAGTGACATTTTAGAAAAGAGGGGTCCATGAACTCGTTTTCAAGTTAAATAATTTTGACTGATAAAAATCAGCCGAAAACTGTATGTTTTCCCCGATAAGTCGTAGTTTGACGTCGCAAACATAACAATTTACGTTAACAACGTCATTACCTCCCCTGTAACTGTATTGTATGCCGTTAAAAGCCAAACAAGTACAAAGTTGAAGAGCATTTAGGACCCAAAATTCCGAAATGTTGTGCCAAATACGACTGAGGTACTGTATGCTTTGAATAATATATTCCTTAGTATTTCGAAAATTTCATACTTTTATAAACAGACAATTTATAAAATGACCACATATACATTGATATTTATGTCAACACCGAAGTGCTGACTACTGGGTTGGTGATACCCTCGGGGACAGAACACCCACCAACATGCACCGACCCAGTGGTAAAAATAGTTATGAATATGAAGATTTCTTTTATTTTTGCAATATGCCCTACACATACGAACCTATGTTTTGAGATGAAATACTTTTGCAATTATTGGTTTATTGACATTGTCATGCGTTTGATAAACTGGAGAAAGGTGATTGCTCGGAAACATGTTTAACATCACCACATTCTTTATGCGCTAGTCCCTAGTCGGGAGCTGCCTGTAATTTTTGTTGGTTCATGTTTATCATTTTGTTTTTAGTAAATTTACTATTTCATTTTTTTAAATATTGTCATCACTATGCTTGTCAAAGAAGACTATACGAAATAGGATTTGTTCATTGTTGAATGCCGTTTAGTGACCTGTAATCATTTATCATTCACATTATTTAAGATCTGGTGCACAGTTTTATCATACGGCAAACATAACATCTCTTCATTTTTGTTTTTATAAAAATAAAGAAAATATTAACCTAGTCATGGGTGCAAGGCAAAGGGAGACATCAAATGTTTGGAACCTCTAGCAGGCATATCCCTACTCGCCTTATATTAGTTATTCCGTGATTCGGTCATATACAATCACAAATTTAGCGCTAACAATTTGTTTGTAGCAAAAATCACTATAGTTGGATAAGGTGACGCTATCGCGCTATATATTTGCATAAAAGATGAATCTATTTCAGAAATTGATTTGTAAATTCCATGGCCCTCTTATCTAACTCTTCAAACTTGTATGCTTATGTTTTATAATTCACAGTTTTCCATTTATTCTATGTTTCTCTTCAGTTTCTGTCTCCGTATAATTTTGTTAGTTGTGAAAGTTCTGTGTAGAGTAATGTTACAAAAACTAATTAGGAAGCTTTAAATCAGGAACCAGTAGTAATACATAACGTACAACAAAATCAATAAGCAATGACGAAATCGAGTGAATTATAAAGGGTCAGCGCCGTGATCACGAAATAATTATATTTGAATATCTCATATATGCTGAACTAATTTTTTAACAACAAAAATGCAAAAAGTAAACTTACAAAATTGCATATCTGCTAGCACAGTTTGCTGACAGTTGTGGAATAAGTCCTGATTTATCTATATTTGCTTGATCTTTCACCTCTTTATAGATAGTGTGGTCACGATTAAGAAATGAGAACGTAAATAAAAGTTTGGTTTCCTGTTCGACATTTTTTTTTAAATGCATTCAAAATTTAATTTATCTCTGTTGTCATAATAGACCCTTGGTAAATGTTTCAGTATAATTAATACACATATAATGGAGGGGGCATTATGTATGTATGAGAACAACATTTACTCTATAAAAATCAAATACAAAATTAATGTTTGTCCCTCTGTGTTAAAGCGAAGACACTTAACCATAGATATATTGCAGACAGGTTATGCATAGTCTTCAAAAAACCTGCATGTACATAAAATTAACACTTACACACACACACCTAAAGAGAGAGAGTGAATAGTTGAGACTCCGGAAATAATCCGTACGAAGCTAAAATAAACATCGTTATAATTTGTATTAGATTTCTACATAAAATAGATTTATACTGATACATATATAGATATAGAGGGGTCTAAATACTGCATAAATAACATTTTTCAATAGACCAAAAAAGTGAAAAAGTATAATTTAACAAAAATGCATTTGACTAACTGATGGTCTTAAAACCTGCTGACTGCCATTGACTATTGCCAAATAAATTTGGCGGTTTTTTATCCAACGAAGGCATAGGTTTGAACGCTGTTTTCAATTTAGACTTGTTTATATATATATAGATATATAAATGATTTTAGATAAGGTTTTGTAAATAAAATAAAAGACTTCTAAAAGAGTAAGTAATACTATTTCTTTTCTTATAAATATTATGTTATCGCGCATTTCGTTAGTGCTTGTAGTAACCTTCACGTTTAGCAGTGAATCAATTTATGTTTCTATTGGGATAGTTAAGTGAATGCAACTACTAACTAAAGGGAACTTCTCTAAAAATCAAGTCTGTGAATAAAAGTATCTGAATAGCAGATCTTGATGATTTACTTCTTTTCTTTATTTTTTAATTCTTACGACCAGTTTTCTCCATTCATTATTATGTGTCCATCATTCTATAACCTATACTTAAACCCCTATAAAAAAAAATTAATTCTTTATTTTTTTTGCCTTTTCATCCCTTTCTATTTTTTGATTGCACTCTTATTCTGCACTTTATGTCCATTATTTCCTATCCTATAAGCCCTATTCATAAATGCTTATATCAAAGTTTTAACAAACAGGTCAATACAAAGCATCTTATAATTTAGCAATGATATATATTTTGAGTATTAGAGTGACTAATTTTAATATAAATGGAGAATGTGTCCATAGCACACTGATGATGTCCCTGCTGTTTACATATAAATGATAAAGGAGCATAAATCAAAAACTGAACAAGTGAGGCCATAAGTATCCTAACGCGATCTTTGTTTTGTGGTAATAAGCAATGTATAAGTTTCATATCATTTAGTTGATGCAAACAAAAGTTAGAAAACAGAAACTCATTTAAGACATTCATTTGATGAAGACATAATCTTCTAATCAGTTTAATTGAGGTCTGAAGCTGGCATTCCAGTAACTGCTAGTAGTCCTTTGTTTATTCATGTATCATTTTCATTTTGCTTAGTTTCTTCTGTTACCTATTTTGACATCGGACTTGAAGTTCTTTTAAACTGAGTTTTACTGTGTGTATTGCTATTGGTTTCTTTATTCTACATTGGCTAAAGGTATAGGGGAGGGTTGAGATCTCACAAAACATGTTTAATCCTGCTGCATATATGCGCCTGTCCCAAGCCAGGAGCCTTGGCCTTTGCTGGTCTTGTATGTTTTTAAATTTTAGTTCATTTATATGTTTTGGAGTTTAGTTCGACGTATATTTTCAATGAACTAGTACACATTTTTATTGCAGGTCAGCTGAGGTCCACATACGGGTGCAGGAATTTCTCGCTGAGTTGAAGACAAGTTGGTGGCCTCCTGCTGTTGTGTGCTGTTTGGTCAGGTTGTTGTCTCTTTGACATATTCCCCATTTTCCATTCTTAATTTCATGTAAGTATATACAGAGTGACAAGGGTAACACAACAGCGACATAAAATCTTTAGCATATATTGGAATTTTTATTCAACAGAACCAATGGTATCTACATAAATTAACTAAACACATGCATAAAATTGAATTTGTATTTATTTTTGGTCTAAATACATATAGCTCTTATAAACAAACAACAATGTAGACTTCATAGAATAAGACAAACCTTTTACCATAAATTATTTGTAAACATGCAATAATTATCAATAAAAAATTAAGATACATATACTGGTATAATATAAGGTATAAGGTAAATATACAGAGATATATCTAAGTTGAAATTTACACGGCTAAATCAATGTAGCCTTCTATTCCATATATAATTAAAAAAAGTTGTATCAACTTAACATTCAATATTTTGAAACTTGAAAAATATAATAACTGATCCAGGGTTTTCACCAAGATCCTGACCAATCGCATCAAATTGAAAATGGAAATGGGGAATGTGTCAAAGAGACAACAACCCGACTATAGAGCAGACAACAGCCGAAGGCCATCAAGGGGTCTACAATGCAAGAATAGATCCAGTAACCACACTACATTTAAAAGGCATCTGCTAACATTCCATTCTACTATCTTTCCTTCTAATTATTACATAAGCCAATGAAATGCCTGTCTCCAAATATTTAAGTGTGTGTTTTTTTCATCAAAACTTAAGGATCTTGAAATGTCTTTTAAAAAGAAAGTTAAACATGGATTTTTCATGTCCTTGTATGCCTTAACAAAAGATCTCCAGTTTGATCAGATTGGGTCTAAACATATGTAAACAATAACTTTATTGACATATTTAGACATTTACCTAAAAACTAATTTGATTTTTAGGACTTTAAATTCAAAAGTATAATTCACGATAAAAACTATGACATTTACATCAACCAAGATTGGAATAAAATAATTCATGCTGACAAGGAATGCTTATTTTTCATTGAAAGCTAGGTCCAAAAGGACCCACAGATGTTTTGTTAGACCATTTCATACAATTTTTTGTTATTAAATATCTCAATTTATAAAAAAATTAAAAACACAATAGATTAAGTTAGCATAGACTAGATTATATCCATAAATTAATATACATGTGCAAATGCTGGTAAAACTGGCTAAGTAGCATGAACAGTAAGAGAAGTTGAATTGTAAAGGTCATGTGGCCTGCTATTTGGCGTTAAATAAAACAATATACTAGAAACAATACTGCAGTTTAAATTTCTCTCAAAGGACCCTGATGAAAATTGAAACTGGAAGTTCTGAAATTTTTTCATGCATGAAATAATGCTATTGTTTGAAAATGTACCAAAATGCATGATTAAACATATTCAGGAAATGCTACATATAAATAATACTATCAAAATTTCGAATGCGATATATTATTTTTGCGTCACCTATTCGTCACAATATTTGCAATTTAAAAAAAATGCAAAAACTTATGAATTTATGAATTTACAGGTGTAATACCATAAAAACATTTTTCGTCCTATCCAGTTTCATACAAAAAAGGATAAAAAAATACCTTAAATTGACAGTTGGTACAAGACGTAGGAAATGTAGTCTGTATTTGGTTACAGAAAAAAAACATATATCGTGGGTGATGCAGATTACCATTCTTTTTTTTTTTATCATTATTTAATCCTTTTTAAATAGTTTGAATAATATTATCAGAAATATCAATAAGAAATTAACTTAAATTAGAATGTATATACAGTTGATTTGTGAATTTGATGTCAAATGAACATAGTTTCAAAAAATACACAATGCATTTGTAAAAAAAAAACAAATCAAAAGAATTCTTGATTAACAGAGACTAGCATAACAAGATCTTAAAGCAGTTTTATCATACCTGGTCAGTACCCTAAAGCCCATAACCTATTACAAGACTGATAATAAAGTCAATACTACTATCAAATATAGAAAAAAAAATTACATATATAAATGAATAAGCATTTTTGGCAATATCTGGGAAGCTCAAACAAGTTATTATCCATATCTTAACATACACAAACTATGAACTTGAAAATTTTCTCTTCAATTTAATAAGTAGCACTATTTAAATTAATTATGAAAATCATGTCACATGTCAATCACATGGTATTTATTATAATGACTGAAGGACAAGTATTTTTAAACATGATACATAGAACCAATAATGATTTATTTTATTTAATTATGTAAGAACTTATTGTGTAACAAGTTTATACAATTTTGAGGATGTTGGGTATACTTTCTCAATTAGATGACATTCTAGCACACATGGTTAATTCCCTACCCTGACATAATTTTCATCATTCCAAAACTTGTATTTATACTTTAAACCTATAATTATGAATAAATATGAACAGGTACACTTTGCTCTGATTCCAGACCAATAGACCTTTTTAACAATTAAAGCATTGACTTATTATATATTTGTTATTATGTCCATTAAAAATTATTATGGCACCTTTTTTTTTTCTTTTTTTTTTAAGACATATAAACGTTTCATTCCTAAATATTTCTTGTGTACAATTACCTTAGTCGTCCAGGATCAGGCTAAGGGTACCTGTTTACAAAAAGAAACCATCTATCCAGGGGAAATAGAAGGCAATGAAAAAAAGTAGTCCACTTTTAACCTTGAATTTACATTTAGTGTAAAAAATATAGTATCCATATAATGTTAGAAGCATCTAACAGTTCTATACTTTAATTTCAAAATAGTAAGTAATTATTATGGCACCTTAAATCTTTGTAATTTGTAACAGTAAATTAACATCATTATATGCAAACAAAAAAAGAAAACAAAATTCCTCTATCACAAATTGTTGCAATTATTTCTATAAAGATTGGAAATTAAAACAAGTGAATTTTCACTTTTACAAGTTCTTATCTCAATGTATCTTAAAAGGAAGACCAAGGAGTAAGTCCGTTAAGGGCCGATTTTGGCCTCAAATTTCAGGTTCAACTCACGAAAGATTTTAGGCACTTTTAAACACTTAAGTATCTATTTCAATTGATTCAATAAGTTTATGTGAAAGATTTTAACTGATTTAGTCACAAAAAACGCCCCGATTCAAGCTTAAATATGAAAAATCTATCAAATATGCTAAAAATTAGTATGGTGTTCATTATCACTGAACCAGTATATATTTGTTTAGGGGCCAGCTGAAGGACGCCTCCGGGTGCGGGAATTTCTCGTTACATTGCAGACCTGTTGGTGACCTTCTGCTGTTGTTTTTTCTTCGGTCGGGTTGTTGTCTCTTTGATACATTCCCCATTTCCATTCTCAATTTTAAAAAACGTCACTTTTCAGATGGTTTTTGTCAAAAATGAAAGTGGCCTCATCCGTGTTCATCCTCAACCTTTATATATGTTATGTATTATCATCAAATACAACTTACATTTCAATATTATGAATGAACACTAATGCGGCCACTTTCATTTAAGACGGAAACCGTCTAAAATTTAACTAAAATGCTAAAATTGTGAAGATTTCAGTAATTTAGCATGACTTAATGATGCTAGTACCCGACATATGTGCATTGTATTGTCAAAAACAGCCCATATTTATGTAGCAGAAGCATTCTACTTTCCAGTAAATAGCTAAAAGATTACATTTTTACAATTTTGTAAAACTGCTATATTTTGGGGCCAAAAAGGGGTCTTATTGAACCTACTCCTTTATGACCCGTCACAGACTTTGCTAGTACGATACATATATATATAGTGTGGATTCATTATTTTGTGTTGGATACCAATTTCATGGATTTGTTGGGTACAGGTAAACAACGAATTTAAATGTTCAACGAATGACAAATTTTTCTGTAGGCTTGTTTGCAGGTTTCGACAAAACCATGAAATTAAATATGAACTATCATGCAAGTTTTCCTTAATCCATGAAAATTGGTACCAATTTAAATAAATGAATTCACAGTTGTGTATTTGTGTATGGCGATATATATTACAAATTTAATACACTAGATGAAAAAAAGTACAGAATAACATAACCTTCAAATATACAATTTAAATTGCAAATTTGATATCTTATGATAGCACAAATAGCATCTAATATAACTAAACTAATCAAAAAACGAAATAACAGTTTCTAGAATAAACAAGCAATAACAAAATAGAAAAAAAAAACAAATGCTGAAAAATCATGAATTCTATGCATAAGAAAAAAAGCAAAACAAAAAGGCATAATTGTCCATTACATTAGTCAAATACTTGTATATATTGAGGACAAAAGTGTGTTGACAAAACACGACAAGGACATCTTATAAAAAAAATCTACTGAAAACATGCATTAAACAGAACAACCATTTATTTATAAAACTTTCATATAATCATACACAAAAATATAAAAGAAGAATATAAATGAAAAAATATAATGAACTATACCTCATTCATTCAGTGGGTAGAGTTTTGATTTTAAAGAATTAATATGCTATCACAAAAGTTCCAAGAATTTGTTTTTGTTCAATAGACATATCTACACTTGTATGCAAATTGTGTCTGCCATTCATAAAAATCAAACAAGATGCAACAAATGATTGCATCCTAATCCCAAAAATTTGATGTCATTTAAGTTTAAACATGATTGTTCCTTTACATCAAAAGGTTATTTATAGACAGATCTACGGTCATTATGTGACAAAATTCAGCTAAATACCGAAATATTAGATGAATCTTTTGTAAAAATCTTACCATTAAAATAACATTTATGCAAGGTCAAAAGGGTTTTGAGTTCACAATAAATATGTTTAAAATTTCAATAAATATTTAATAATCATGATAATACATTACAAAAAATCCTCTTAAAGGGACATAACTCATATAAATATAATAACAAAGAGAAAGATATGAAAGGGAATCATATAAAAATTGCCATTTATTGACACTCTTGATTTCTAGCACAGCAAATTTAAAAAAAACTTAAAAATAAACAAAATTGATATAGGGATGTTTAACTTGAAATTTTACTCTGACAGAAAATACAAGACTTTATATATTTATCATGTTTTAGAATGTTTGATTTGGTAATTTGAAATAATATTTTCCTAATGAAGTCTTCTTGGTATTGCACATAGAATGTATTATATGATGAATCAAAATTATACATGATAGATATATGGAGACTTCTAAGTTTTCAGAATTTTTATGGATCTACATGATCTATCATGTCTATACTAAGTAAATAATGTTCCGCAAAATATTTTAATTGAAAAACTTTGAAATAAAAATTAACATATAGTTACAGCAAGCACGTTTTTTTCAATGATTTTTGTTGTTGATTATGAATAAAATTTTATGGTTGATTTTAAGTGTTGCAATGTTTTTTTTTATTGTTATCTTTTGAAGTATATATTAATTAATTTTTCATGATAGGATACATTTAGCAACATTATGTGTTGTTTATTTTACTCAGTATATTATCTAACATCGATGATTGACTAAAACATAGATTTAACAAGTATGTCTATAAATTGCCTAGAAAATAACAATACAACAGCAATTAGTAGTAGAAAATTCAGATATAAATCATGCATAATCATGATAATAATTATTGTTTCCATAAATTTACCCTGATGATAAACATATCAATCATTTTTTGTTAATTAAAGACATCTTGAAAGAGTTGTCATGGACACTTATGCTAAACTATATAATTGTTAACAGAATAATATTCATCTCATTAAACATGTTAAAATTTGTTCAAATTAAAAAAAAACATCATATTTATTTAAGTAGAAATGTTCCAATTAGCCCTAAGAAGCAATCATTTTGATTTTTTTTAATAAATACTTAAATATTACTTCAATAGGAATATCCAACAAATAGAAAATATCAAATTGTATTTGTTTAGCAGTTAACTTCATATTAAAGTTGAAAGGTTCTAATACATGTTAATTTTGATTTTTTTTCTCTAAGACATTTTTCTATAGAAAATGTTTACATCAGTATGGAAAAGGTGACACTATCTGAATAACATAGAAACACAATAGTGATTTACATAGAGGATCAGCCAGCCCCTTCATTAATGAACAACATAAGTAAATGTAGGTAGCGCTCTCATGAATGTGGTTGGAAAATATGAAACATAAAATATATCAAAACATTGTTGCCATGACTGCAGAGGGACAAATAATCCTATAACATCCAATCAAAACAAAGAAGGAATGGTACAATGCAGTCACACGATTCTTTTAGTCCAATGATGATGAATTAAATGATGATATATACACATGATCGGGATGCTGCAAGTTTGTTATGGTTTGAACACATATCTTTGTTTTCTAAGCCTTCATACTTCTTTAAACAACCTGCAAGAAAAAAACATACCATCAATCATCATGATCATGTGTAAGTGTTAATTCATCAATAATAAAAAATCAAATAAAAATCAAATACTGCAAATTCAGAAATTATAGCTAAACACAAAAATAAAACTTGCATTTTGATATATTTAAATTGAATTACAATTGTATCTGGACCATGTAATTTTTTATGTTTGTACTATGATAGAAAATTGTTTAATTTGTTAAATGTTAGTTGAGTCAATGTGGAATATTGTAATATCAAATAGTTTTTAGTAATTAGTGATTCTATGTCATATATATATTTCAGTATGTTGAGTAAGTGTGGATTCATCAGATACCAATTTTCATGGATTTCGTTGGTACAGAAAGACCACAATTAAAATAACTAGGAGATTTTATATTTCCTCAATCAACAAAAATTGATACCCAAGAAAAAAAATGGATCCACAGTACTTAAAATTTAAATGATATACATTTGTATGTTACCATATTAAACATGTTAAAAGATATTTCTATTATTTTAGCATTTCTCACCTTCATGACCATTTTAATAACAATAGTTGATCAAATTTGATGCATTCAATGATTAGGGGAGATAACTTTGTAACATAAATTTGCTTAATCAAGGAGGAGATAATTTAATCAGATTGACTACCTAAATACCACTTTTATGCTTTAAAATGGGTCTTCCAATAAAAAAAAAACTTACAAGAAATTGGTAGACCCATTTACAAGCATAAAAATGTTTTTTTAGATTTAAAGTAAATCTGAGTAATTATCTCCACCTTCATGCTTGTAAATGTGTCTACAATTTTTTTAATTTTTAATTTTATTCTAATTCTTACCTATTTTTTCCACATCATCAGTTGAACGGCAAACGATTTAATGGCTTCTAAGGTCAAGAATTGGTCACGTGATAAAAGGTCAGAGTTTACGATTTTTTGGTAAACGTGCACGCCTCGTGGTTTTTGGACTCGTATTGTCTTGTTTGTACTCGTACATTAATAAAAACCAAAGAGTTCAATTCTAGATTGAATAAGCTTCCTTGTTTTATATAATTATCATTAAAAAGTGTTGTTAAAATGTTATAAATTCACGAGTGAAGTGAAACTTTTTTCTGAAAATTTGCGTAGGTCCACGGAAAATCCTTTATAATTTCTCAAATAGGTTTGGTAACGTGTTGAGGGGTATAAAATATGAAGTAAAACCATTTTTTGCTTCTTATTTTACTATATCAGATCACAAATACCCCGGATACGCAATTGTGTCAGATTATTCGTTGCGAAGCGGAGATCCAAGGGAGATAACTCGGTACGCGCATCGTAGGATATTGCAAGTTCACAACAGTAAATTCGAGTAAAATTAATGATTGCAGATATATTTCGACGATTTTTTCAGTAAATTTTCAATATTCCATGTTCCTCTACTGTTGTAACATTAAAATAGTCATGGAAAGGTTGAATATGACATTTTTTTCAAGTACTTACAGGTTATTGAACACTTCCAAAGAAGAAAATTCTGAACTTGGACTTATTGTATTTTCTCAAACACCCTTTTGGTAGATAGAAGGATACAACAGGGGTTTATCAGTTGTCAGTAGAACCTGTGTTACAATAGAATTGAACTTTTCATTGCATGAAAGCAAACTGAATATGGAAACAAAGGAAATATAGTCTTTAAAATTGTGAACATTTATACTTTTGAATGAAAATAATATGAATTTGCAGTGGACAGAAGTACATGTACAATGCTTGTTTTATTGTACCTGCTTTAAGATACAGTGGTGGATCCCAGGGGTTCTGGTGACCTCCTCTTTTTATGGAAGATTAAGGCATTTGAATTCAGGGATCATATAGTTAACTCTCCTTTTTATCCTTGGTTGAGAATACCACCACTTATGTTTAAAATTGTCTGGATTCACCCTGAGATAAGAACCTTTATAAGATGTACAAGTTATGTTGCTTGCCTTAATCAAGAGAAATTATCTGAACCCAAAGAACCAGAAAGGGATTAAGAACATAATAATCAACACAAAGATAACCGAGCAAAAGCTGTATTGCAACCTGATATCATGCAGTTCTCATCATAATTCCTATTATATGTATTATTTCAAATTTTGCTTTATTTTTCTTCTTCTTATATTTGAATTCAAAAGTCATGCAACCAACTGTTGAGTGCATTCAATTAAATTATTGGTTGAATAATAAGCTATAAAGCTGACCAGTAAATAAAGTTTGAAAATGCTTTGTTGAAATACAATAGTGGTATTATATCATAAAATATACTGAATCAACTTCAAATTTAATCCAAATTCATACTTACCTGCTCTAAAATGCATAATCAATTGAAAAACAAAAACCTGAGAATACTACATGTACAATGTATAACATAGAGATTGGACGGACACTTCCCATGTTATAGTAGTCATAGACAAAAATAAAACTGACTTAAATAAAGTATGTTCATGTTTTTTTGTAAAAAAGGACAACAATAAGATATTTATTATTCTGATATCAGAAATAATCTCATAGTATCAAATAAGAATGTCAGTTCTTTTAATTGAGATAATCAATTTAATCACATTATTTACTTTTATAAAAAAAAAACTCATGATATTATCTGTATTTACAATCATGGACTATATAAAAGCTAAGTGTCAACATCTCACTTACTTTAAATGCTTTTAAAATTAACCTGTTAGTACTAAAATAAAGAGATGTGGTATAAGATAAGATAAGATATTTTATTCCAATTAAAAAAGGCCATGAAGAGCAAAGTAATGTGTTACAATGATTTATATAATTGACACAATAATGTTGATATAAATCAGATAAACATGAATATAACCAACTCCATTCTTAGATTTTAAACCACAGCCAGACCAGGGCCACACATATATTAGAAAAAAAGGTATAACAATTATATCTTCTATTATCATGATTATTAAACAGGCAAATATTCTCAAAGTCTTAATTAAAACAATATCTGTACTGTATTTATAGTTTTCTGAGTGCAAAACATTTATTTTAAATTGCAACATTTTTCAATACCTCTAGATTTTCTTGAATAAAATGCCAATTAAATTTTGCACTTGTGCTAAACATTTCAATTTTTTTACAACTTATTATACTATCATTTAATTCTTTTCTTTAAAAGTTATAAAGGGGAAACTGACATTTAAATATGGTATAATTGCCAATAAGATAACAGTCTAGAAACTTATCACCAGAGTCCAAGTGCCTGTTAGCAGTGACAGTTAAATTACAAGTCACTTTACATACATCAACAATGAATACATTCCATTGTTTTCAGGCAAATGAGGAAAATAAGAGTACCAATAGCTTTTGTCTTACTACATGTACAAGAGAATAATGGAAATGATAATATAAATAAGGAAATATCAGAGACAAAAAAGACAGGACTTAGCCATTGGACTATATGTAAAGTATTTCCTTACTAATCCTTAGAGGAGCTGCTGTATACTTTATAGAAAAAAATATATTGAGGATTTGGCCCCATCAATCAGGATTTTATACATTTAATACATATAACGTATAATGAGTATAAAATTTTATACCTAGGGTGGGAATTAAATGTCTTAAATCCATGCATGTTTATTTACTCTATTGTTCTTTGTGTACATAAAATGTACATGTATATGAAATATATCAAATGCAAAAAAAATGCTGTAATGTAAATATGGTAATTTGTAAACATCATATTAAACCCTCACTATTTAAAGACCTAGTAAAGGAAGTCCCTGCACCTCGCTAGACCTGTTTCTTAGACAAGATGTATTATATAACTCTTGAAAGTATAACACGATAAAGGTTATTGCTAAGTATATAGTAACATCGACGTGCGATAAAGGTAAAGCAAACTGTCAAACATAAACAATCTACCACGTGTTTGTCGGCTGTACTTGAATTCAAAACGACCCATCAGGCCTTATTTACACGATTTTTTGCTAAAGCAGACAGTTAAATATGTCTGTTTACCTTATGAGGTCTGTAAAGAATGGATTTGGTGGTATGACTTGTGTATGCATGGAAATATAATGAAGAAAACATTGATTTTTACCGTAACTTTTGAATACACAACATTCCCAAGGTATCCCCACGAAACACATGGCTACTTTGTAACGATGGCTGGTAACGTATAGCCACTTTCTAACGGCAAATCTAATTGGATGATCTCCAATAATCAATAATAAAATTGCTAATAAATGATTGGATACGAAATTGTGTCAGATTATAAATAGAGGGAAAAATGTAAACATTGAAATCCGCCATTTTGACGTATGAAACAAACTAATTTTCAATCTTCGATTAAAGGACATTGCGCACATTGCCAGCGTATCATGCATAACCAGTCATCTGCAAATATATCTTTCAATATGTTTTTTACACTTACTTTTCTATGTTTTAGTTAATTTAATGTTTTAATTTACTACAGAACGGGACATCGTTCTCAAAGATGCCGTAGAAAAAATTATAGGTGGCGTTGTTTGTGGGCGTAAACCTTTTACATACGGGTCCTTTTTGTGTCGACAGCCTCCATCTCGTAAGATACTACCACTAACCCACTGGTCAACAGATGGGTCATAAACAAAGATAGTATAAGGTCCAGCAAGGGAGTTACTTATGTTGCCTCTTGTCATTGATGGAAGGTTGAGACAGACGCTATCATCAGCCTGCCAGTGTCTTTTATCATGGTGATAAACTTGAACCCCAGAAGTAAACTTTTCCACAACACATCAACTGGCCATGAATGAGATAAAGAAATTTCTTATCTAGAATTAGAGTTTGGATTAATTGGTTCGTAACCAAGATCCTTGAAAAAAATCAAAATTTCTGTGGCATCAGATCCACTTTTATGCCACATCCATTCCATAAGAACGGCCTGTACGTCCACTTCTTGGAAGAATTTTTTAGCACCTTTGAAGACATGGTGTTCATATCCTTTCACGTCTATTTTCATAATAACTTTAGCAAAATCAAACCCTGGGAGTCGTAGAAAGCTATCAAGTTTCGCTGTTTGTACGACATCATCATATTTCCCACTATAAGCACTACCAGAATATTTCTCCATGTTCTTCCCCTCCAATACGAAAGTACCTCCTACGTTCCCATGGTCTTTTACAAAAGAGACCTTTTCAATCTTATCTGACAGTGCATTTGTGACAACGGTAATCTTGTCCTCAAAATGGTTGGCCAGGATAGATTTACAAATTCTTTGTAAATTGATTGACAGTGGTTCAGCAGCAAATACACGCCTACCAAACTTAGCAACAACCAATGAGTACACACCTAAATGGCGTTGTCAATTTGTTTTAGATTTATGAGTTTGACTGTCCCTTTGGTATCTTTTGTCCCTCTTTTAGCACCAAGATCCATAAATTGCAGCTGTGAATCTTTATTCAACAGATCAAACATAAGCCTGATCAAATGAGGTTCCCAAGCCTCATTCCGTAGAAGTCCTCCACTAACATGTACATCAGTGTTCGAATCGTGAACATACATCGCAACATCTCCTGCTGGTGTATGCAAATTAGCTTTCAAGAAATTGCCTGATCCTGAACATGCTGAGTCATCACCAACCCATGTTTTTCCATCTTTACGGAAAAAATTAACACCATATCGCTTTGAAGATACTTGGTTGTTTTTTTCAGCATGATCATACGCTAGATTTTTCTGGACATTGGTTTGACGCAACTGAAATTGTATTTGTTGTCACTTAACTAATCATATTATGTGCTTATTATGTTGCAAACCATTTCACATTTGCTTTGTGTTTTAACCTCATAAGTACATGCTTGATGTAATCTTCAGTGTGTGTTAAACTATGCTTTCAAGATTTTGTGTGTTGCATGTTAATATATTGACAAGATCTATTGCTTTCTATGTTTAAATGTATGTGTTCTGTCAGTTTCAAAAGCTCTTTGGAGTTTAGGTTTGTTTTTGTATTGCATATACTGACTCTAAGTAAAGCTTTATATCGTATGTCTTTTTGTCTTATGTCTGTAAGTCTTTTATGTCTTTATGTCATATGTTGTATGTCTATATGTCTTAATTTTTCTTTATGTCAAATGTCTTAATGTCTTATTGTCTTATGTGTTTATATGTCTAATGTATTTATGTCTTATGTTATGTCTGTATGTCTTTATGTCTTACATCTGTATGTCTTATGTCTTGTCTTTATGTCTTATGTCGTTACGTCTTTATGTCTTTATGTCTTCATGTTGTATGTCTTTATGTCTTACATCTTATGTCTTGTCTTTATGACTTATGTCTCTTTATTTCTTATGTCTCTTTATGTTTTATGTCTCTTTATGTCTTATTGTCTAATGTCTTTATGTCTTATGTCATGTCTGTATGTCGTTATGTATTACATCTGTATGTCTTATGTCTTTATGTCTTTATGTCTTAATGTTGTATGTCTTTGTGTCTTATGTCATGTCTGTATGTCTTTATGTTTATGTCTTTATGTCTTTATGTTTTATGTCTGTATGTCTTATGTCTTTATGTCTTAAGTTTTATGTCTTAATGTTATATGTCTTTATGTCTTACGTCTTATGTCTTTATGTCGTATGTCTTATGTCTTTATGTCTTATGTCTTATGTCTTTATGTCTTATGTCTTAAAGTTATATGTCTTTATGTCTTATTTCATGTCTGTATGTCTTTATGTCTTACGTCTTATGTCATGTCTGTATGTCTTTATGTCTTATGTCATGTCTGTATGTCTTTATGTCTTTGTTTATGTCTTATGCCTTTAAGTCTCTATGTGTGTATGTCTAATGTATGTATGTCTAATCAAATAATGGTGAAACCACATCGAGTAATGACAAAACTATATCAAGTCAATACGAAACCATATCGTGTAATATCTAAATATCATTAAGTAATGACTACTCCATATTGAGTTATATTTAAACAGCATTGCGTAATGTCAAAATCATATTAAGTAAAGACAAATATCATTAAGTAATAATAAAACAACATAAAGTAATATCAGACTTCCACATAAAACAGTTTCATATCTTGTTTTGTTGGAGGGAGATAAACCTAGTGATATAGAAGGACAGGTTTTTAAAATGGTGTACTTATATGAATTTAAATAATAAGGAATATACATACTACAAACTTATTATATATTCCATACTCAGATTTAAGTTTATTGCTAACATTATGTTTAAGTTCAACATTTATATTCATATTTATATAAATATGATTCTTATAAAAAAAATATACACTGCAGTATTTTTGTAATTTGGTTAAAAAGATATTGAGACACATAGATGCAGTAAGACTGTTTACAAAAATGTAAGAAGACGGAGTCGTGAAATGGTAAGGTCAAAATCCTCATGTTTTAAAAGAATTTGGCCAAAATCTAAAAAAAAAAGAGTATAAAAACACCAGTTGATATGAAAGTTATTTACCCTGAAAATTCAATCTGCAAGGTTCTTCCCTATATATGCGGACATTTCATAATCTCAAGTCTTGCTACGGTAAACTTTTTCTAGGGTAGAAAATCATTAGTTTGTCGAACAATTGAAAGTTTACTATTATTAAAATAATTGATTTATCAATATGAACACATACGTGTTACATACTGGTCTAGTGATAATAGTTGTGTTAAACACTTATCGCAAGTGGGAGTGTTCCAATATATAACGGAGGACAAACATGCATAGAAAACAAACTCATCATTGATACCAGGACTACATTTTATATATACGCCTGACGCGCGTTTCG
This sequence comes from Mytilus galloprovincialis, assembly GCA_037788925.1. Classification (NCBI taxonomy): domain Eukaryota; kingdom Metazoa; phylum Mollusca; class Bivalvia; order Mytilida; family Mytilidae; genus Mytilus; species Mytilus galloprovincialis. Next base: position 54,789,935 of record CM075338.1, on the reverse strand, counting down.
TCAACAAAAGACTCATCAGGGACGGTCAAATCCAAAAAAGTTAAAAAAAAAAGGCCAAATAAAGTATAAAGTTGAAGAGCATTGAGGACCAAAATAGCAGATTTAAAGGTTTCTACTACATTTACATGTAAATCAATACTAAAAATAACTGTTCTGGTTTTTACCTATTCTCTTTTAAATTTTCCAAGGGAAATACCCTTTGAAGACCAATATGAAATCGAAAGTGTGAATTCTTTTTTATTAACAGAATAATTACATGGTTCGTGTAGTACCGTTAGTTACATTTTGAGTTTGCAAATATTTAAACTTGTTCATACAACGCCAGTTTTGTATAGGCTACAGTAAGAGAAAGTTAGTCGTCAACACAGGCGTAACGAAAGTAGTATGATTATGTCTACCTATGCATTCATCAATAAAACAAGAATGATCTAGACTGATTTGAGTGATTTTGGTATTACTTAATTCTTTTGTGTCTTTTCAAGTTTTCATAAAAATAACAGCAATCATTGGTTAATTCCAAAGGTAAGTGATAATGTACAGTATGTATTTAATTTTTTGCTATCAGTGAATAACTTTCACCTATAGAAAGAATCACATATCTATATTGAACAAAAGTCATCGTAATAAGTAAACTTAGCAGTAACATCAGTCTTGATTGATATCAACATAAAACAATGACCATCAATCATGATCCAGATCTGCGAATGAAGAGCTATGATGGACATTGAATATGTTTTATAGGAAATGAAGTTGGAACTCTTTACAAAAAAAACAAGGAAATTATTTTTATTTTAACAGATAAAGACGATGGAATCAAGACTTACACAAGAGAGAAGAAAAGTATGTCAGAATGAGCTTGCTACTTACAGAAATATCTCCTCGTGCAGCACGAGTCCTGTTTGATCGTGAATTTGCTCCCGCATACTTGGATTCCTCGCTTAAGAAAGAATATAGTACATTGAGAGACCTTCAGAGGAGGCGAATTATTAATCAGTCACAGTGGAACCTGCTGTGGCCAAAGTATCCTAGTAAGTAACAGTGACATCGATATGTCGAAATGCACATTACTACTCATCGTGTTATTATTTGTTGTATAGTAGAAAGTCTTCTAATTTTCAGGATTGCTGGATTCTAGTAATGCAATAGTATCTGTTCCAAAAGGAATTTGTATTATAAAGGAACATTTACTTCATTACAACTTCACATTTGCAGTAAACATAAAACTGTCTGCCAACATTACCTTGTTTATAGATGTATCCATGAAATGGAGAAAAGGCAATTTGAGATTACAATTAACAACTACCAAATATGTAGATTAAACAACAGCTTCTTTGTTTGTACTAAAAAAAATTCATAAAGAAATGATGGTAAATTTTTTTTTGTTTATGAAAAACTGGACAATCGGGTAATTTGTATGCGTGCGCCACATTTTTTATGTTATTGAATATGCAGACACAGCTTACAGTCATTCCTTATAATTTAATTCTGAATTTCATTTTTTAACCGTAAATTATCATGAAAAAAACTATGATGACGACACGGTCACATGAAGAAATTATTTATTTGAGCTTATAGACAAAAGACTGTCAGCCACTCAGAAGATGTGTTACCCTTTCATAACATACTAATAAAACTGAGAATGGAAATATGGAATGTGTATTTTTATATAATCTTGAAAAATTATTTAAATCTAAAGAAATCAAGAAATTTGACAAAATATACAATTTTTGTCATGGTTTATCGAAAAAGGAATTTGCAATAATATTTAGTCCTTATTTCTTTTACTACATTTAAATTGATTTTAAATGAATTTGAGAATGGAATGTGTCAAAAAGATAAAAACCTCGACCGGAGAGCAGACTTACAGCTGTCACTATTTCATTGAAATTTCCTTAATTGTAATTCTCGTTACAAATTGATTTTCTGTAAAGGAGTTATAAGAGGTTAGTAGTGGTATCAGTTAGTCACAGTGTAAATTTCTGTCCGCTTGCATGATTTCTTAGTAAGAAGTCTGAAACATATCATATGTATCAGTCAGTTACAGAAAACTATCTATTATTTATAGACAATAATTTTGTGCAGGGATGGAAATAGTCATAATCATAAAGAAAAGAAAAACCTACATTTATAACAAATTTTCTAGAGGTAGTGTTAGAACTAATTCTGGCTAGCCATATATTTGTTGGAAATGATAAGAGAAAAGTTCAAAATAGTATTTCGGTTAGGATGACATACTTACTTGTTGACTTACAGATAGGCTTAGGGTGATTTTAACGAACTTGATCACAGTCCTTAAAACTTACACATGAATTAACCAGCTCAGTGTTTAAGTCTAGTACAATCAACGATCATATTATAGTATACATCATATTATACATATACAGTGTCTCGTAAGTCAGGTACAGTGTCTCGTAAGTCAGGTTTTGGCTGGATATTGGTTGTTTTATTATGTATGTATATTGTGTATGAATTATTTTTATTGCAATCAATATGTGACACTTTAATAAACAAATTATGTATTATACCACATTAGCATATTCCCGTCCTGAATATTCATAATTTGCCTATTGATATTAAACGGTCATTTGACATCATCAAGTTATCTAAGGATATACAATTGTTATTTATTGAGATTTTCCTAGCTCATTAATGACTAGATGATTTTGTATTTAATTTCTAGATGTACTTGATTCTAAAACGTTTGATATAACTCTCATGATAACGTTACTTAGAAACCTGACCACCCTGAACCCTCCTCAAGGTGGATATGACAGGTTACCACATCCTAATGAAGTAACACCAAGCTCAGATTTGGCAAGAATAAAATATTATAGAACCGTTCTGGCTCATATGGATGAAGTGAAAATAGACAATACTAGGTTCCTCACAGCATGGGATGATATTGCTGGTGTAAGTACCTTAGAATAAAAGTGTATCTTTCACAGCAGGATTGTTGCTTGGTACAGGCCTGTTAAGATGTAGAAGAGCTGATGTTAGAAACAGGAACATTAAGATTTGTCAGGATTTCAGCTTGTTAAACACATGCAACATGTTTAGAGGTAAAAGGTTTGGCATTATTTGGTTTAGGACAGTCCTATGGAGATGGTCTCTGTTATATGCATATGCACATACGGCTATAGAAGTATAATGTAAAGGTACATGCACATTAAGGCAAGTCGTGTATGTGCATTATTTCTAGCATATTTAGGTTTAATGCTTGGAACAAGTACATTATTATTAGTCAGGTTTGTGGTTAGGAAGAAGTACTTTACGGTTTAGAACAAGCAGTTTGTACATAGTGTAGATATACTATGATTGCTAGGTTTTTGCTTGTTTCAGCTTATTATTACATGGTAGGAGTAAATACAAACATGATTAAGATTTTTGACAGATTTGGGGCCTCGTCTAGGTCCATTAAAGTGTCACAGGCTTTATGAAAGGGACATTTGTTGATAATTTTGCGTGTGCCAACTTTGTGTTTGGTACAAAAACATCAATGTTGGAAAGGTTTGTGTCTAGCTATAGGTATAATACCACCATTGTTTTTCCCCTATAAGTCTTTGTTAAAGTTTTACTTTGTGCAGAAATTTCTTTGCTTCAAATAAAGAAATACTTGGCATGAGTTAAGTTTTATCCAGTCCAGTATTTAAGAAAACATTCACATAACATTTCATTGCAATCAAATTACTCCTTATTTAACCTGTGTACAAGCTTTTGTAACCATGTTATCTGAAGTTTACAAATATTCTATAGAAACCCCAAATAAAAAAATAAATAATGATGCTTTGATAAACATAAGATTTGTGTTTAAGCCCCAATGGTTTTACTGCAATACAATGTAGTATTTTAATAGTAGTAATCTACAACCGTCAAATTGAAGGGAATGGTTTTTTTCGACCTATTTTCATATCCAACTGGATGTGATGTAACATGATATGGTGGTTGTTGCTTAGCTATGACATATTAAGGTATTTCATGTTTGTGCTGGTTACATACACATTACACTGTGCTAGGTTAGTGCTTTTTCCAGTATAGAAAAGTGTCCTTAGGAAAGCACAGAAAGGAAAGACAGATTTTTTTAAAATTAAGAGGCACATAACGATATCGTATATCCATTACTTTGAACTTGCACACTTAGGTCACTGGTTCAGACTAGGAAAGTGTTGCTGTTGGTACAGACACATTAATGTATAATATATTTTCATATGATGACGACATAAGCTATCAATCAGTTTAAAGGACGTGTTTTTCAACCGACTGTCGGCATTTCAGTGGGTACGATTTGTGCCCCTCTTCTTGCCGACTTGTTTCTTTATTATTATGAGGCTGACTTCATACAGTAACTTCTTAGGGAGAAGGACCAGAAGTACGAAATATCCTTTAACTCTACTTTCCGCTATATTGATGATGTTCTCTCCCTAGATAATTCAAAATTTGGTGACTATGTTAAACGCATCTATCCCATCGAACTAGATATAAAGGATACTATAGATACAGTTAAGTCAGCCTCATATGTAGGAATTGACAATGAGGGTCGGTTGAAAACAAAACTTTTCGACAAAAGACACGATTTCAGCTTTCCAATAGTGAACTTTCCATTTCTAAGTAGCAACATTCCAACAGCACTTGCATACGGGGTATATATCTCCCAATTGACACGATATTCTTGTGCTGGTATTTCCGATCATGATTTTCTTGATAGAGGGTTGCTGCTCACAAGGAAGCTATTATACAAAGAGTTCCAAATGATGAAGTTGAAATCATCCCTTCGTAAGTTTTACGGATACCATCACGAGTTGGTTGACCGTTATGGAATAACCGTTTCACAAATGATATCGTATATGTTCCTTACGTCATAACTACAATCCCCTTCCCTTTCATGAATGTGACTTACCGAATTAGACTATTTACCAGATTTTTTATCATATAAGCAACACGACGGGTGCCACATGTGGAACAGGATCTCCTTAGCCTTCCGGAGCACCTGAGATCACCCCTAGTTTTTTGTGCGGTTCGTGTTGCTTATTCTTTAGTTTTCTATGTTGTGTCATGTGTACTGTTGTTTGTCTATTTGTCTTTTTTTTCTCATTTTTAGCCATGGCGTTGTCAGTTTATTTTCGATTTGTGAGTTTGACTGTCCCCTGGTATCTTTCGTCTCTCTTCTAATTGATGTCTTGAGCTGGCATGTCAGTAAATGCTAGTAGTCCTTTTTTAATGTATGTATAATTGTCAATTTGCTTATGTTACCTCATCTGACATCAGACTCGGACTTCTTTAAAACTGAGTTTTATTTGAGTATTGCTATGTGGTTTTTAATTCTATTTTAGCTAGAGGTAAAAGGAAAGGATTGAGGTCTTAAAAAACATGTCTCTCCTTGCCGCAGTTTTAGGTATGAGCCTCTGGCCTTTGTTGGTCTTGTATGTTTTTTTTTTAGTTTTCTTTCACCTATATATGGTTTAAAGTTTAGTATGTATGACATCAATTTTCACTGAAATAGTACACCATTTTATTCAGGGACCAGATGGCCATGGGGACCAGCTCCGATTGTGGAATTTTCTCATTAAGTTGAAGACTAATTGGTTGCCTTCGGCTGTTTTCTGCTCTTTGGTTGGGTTATAGTCTATTTGACATGTTCCCCATTTACATTCTCAATTTTATATTATAGGCACATTAACAAGGGTCTGGCTCCAGGCACATTCAGTACCTGGGTTTCTGACTGTACATAGAGAACTTATTAGTAGCAGGTTACTGTCTAAGTTTAAATATAACTATTTTGATGATTGGATACTTTTGTTTTTAAGTAGTCATAGCCTTGTTAGGTTTCCCATCACGAATGGAAAAAAAAGTGTGTCTATTATCTTGAAAATTTCTATGGATATGGAAAGTCTGACAAGTGCATACGTATTGTCATATAGTGCGGTCTATTTACATAAAAATGTTGGACAATCCTGATTTCAAGGGATTAGGAGTTTTTGCCATGATGCTGAATTTTACAATTGACTGTTCATTGTTGCCGTTAAAATTAAACATGATCTGCAAGATAAAATCTATAAACAAGTCAAATACCGGAAAAATGGAAGTGAACACCACATTTCAATAATTGTACTGTAATGTTGATTTAACCTTTTGGCTTTAATTCTTAAAAGGTTAATGTTTTAGTATCTTTACAAAACTATATCCACAGGTAAGTCAACATTAGTCGCTTTAGTATGTCGACTTCTAATTCACCTTAAATAATAAGATACGGCTGAAAGTAATGAAATTTTAAAATGACAGAGAAGAAATCGCCGAAGCGGAGGGGGCATTGAGTGTTCTCCTTCTCAGTCTGTATGGTTGTCCTTATGTATTTACACCCCTAAATTTGTTTCAGGCTTTTAATTAATATAAAAAAGAAGATGTGGTATGATTGCCAATGAGACAACTATCCACAAAAGACCAACATGACACAAATATTAACAACTATAGGTCACCGTACGGCCTTCAACAATGAGCAAAGCCCATACCGCATAAGTTTGCCCTACCATATATTATAAAACTGACACGAAATGTGTATTACCTCAAAATTTGGACCAAGGGTGAATTTTTTGGGCGTTGCTTTTATCTGTCTAGTGTTATTCCTCTTTACAAATGGACAACTTGCTGATTCTTTTCGTTTTGCGTTCTCTAACTAAAGTTTGCCTAAACCAAATGTTATGAGATTCATACAGAATGCTAAATAATTATAATAAAAAAAAAATGGATAAAGTTTGAATTTGTGGCGTTATGAACAGGGGCATAATATGTGTCCAGGAAATGTCCTTCCTTTTTATAAAATTTTTTGTGGTTTGACCAAAAACTAAAAATTATAAAGAGTAACTTAAACAGAAAAAATAACCGCCAATACCAGATCAACAAATACATGGGTTTTGTAAACAAATAAGATGATTGTCCAATTATGAAGATGGACACATACTTGTATTAGTGACATTTTCACAACCGTTAGGTAATGTAAAAAATTAAACCCGATAATATACAATAAACATTTTAGTGGGAGGAATGTTATTAAAAACGTTACAATTCAGTGAAACAATTTGAGAAATAGTTTTTTTTCTATAATTATGATTTAATTGTAATTACAGCCAATAAAACAGGTATGATCATACTAATAAAAAATAATCAACACTTCCCTCTTCAAATGAAGAGAATTGAATTGATTACGTTTATAGTTTTTTAATAATTGATATATTGCTCGTATCTATAGCTAGGGGACAATTCTAAAGATGATGATGTTATATCAAATTGGTAAACATGTTATTGTTCTCCTTGTAGCTGTAGCATTTGTTAAAGTTTGTAACTTTGTTAGTTAAATGCACCCTCAATTTGAAACTTTATGATACACGAAAGACAGTTATGTTATAATTAGCACATTTTATTTCGATGACGATCTCTTTGCTCTACCCCTTCAGTCATGTTCAATTAACTTTGAAACTTTTCGTTGTTAACGTGAAATTGATTATTTCAATCATATTTGGTATGCAGTTTTATTATCATGTGCTCGTCTTATTTCTATTTAGATTATTTTGACCCTTTCCTTTTAATATGCTTCAAAGGCTTTCTCAACATTACGTATTTTCCAGGCTGTCGGCAGATTAGGTGGACCACCAATAAAGCAGGAGTGTGATAGACTGAAAACAAAGATATTAGACCAAACTAACCAATCAATAATTGTTGACATAAATAAAGCAAAAACCGAAATAAAGGATTTAAAACAATCTGTAGGGATTTTAACAGTGAAAGTACAAGTAAAAGATACAGTGGAATGGAATGTGAGAGGTACACTTTTGAATGATAAAAATAACCAATCATCTGTTGATAAGGTGATTTGTCCGTATTAATCATCTGGTAATCAGGGTGAATATAAGAGACCATCCTTTGGTTGTTATGTTGCAATATTAGATTTTAAACTCTATTAATCAGCTTAGAATTCATGATTTAGCCCTCAGTTGACCAGAATAAAATACATGATGAAGTCTTATTGTGATCAGGTTGGAATGCATGATGTTGTCCTCTGCTGATCAAATTGGGATGCATAATGTAGTCCTCGTTGATCAAATTGAGATGCATAATGTAGTCCTCGTTTGATCAAATTGAGATGCATAATGTAGTCCTCGTTTGATCAAGGTGGAATGCTAGAGGTTGTCCTTTGTTGATCAGGTTAAAATGCTTATGTAGTCCTCTGATGATCAGGTTTGAATGCACAAGGTAGTTCTCTGCTAATCATGTTGGAATGCTAGAGGTTGTTCTCTGTTGATCATGTTGGAATACATGATGTATTGCTATGTTGATCTGGATGGAATGCATTATGTAGTCCTCTGGTGATCAGGTTGGAATGCATTATGTAGTCCTCAATTGATAAGGTTGGGATGCTTGATGAAGTACTCTGTTGATCAGGTTGGAATGCATGATGAAGTACTCTTTTGATCAAGTTGGAATTCATGATGTCGTCCTCTGGTGAACAGGTTGAGATGCCTGATGTAGTCCTCTGTTGATCAGGTTTGAATTCATGATATAGTCCTCTGTTGATCAGGTTGGAATTCATGATGTAGTCCTCTGTTGATCAGGTTGGAATTCATGATGTAGTCCTCTAGTGATCAGGTTGAGATGCAGAATGTAGTCCTCTGTTAATCAGGATGGAATGCAAGAGGTTGTCCCCTGTTGATCTGGTTTCATTGCAACAGGTTGTCCTCTGTTGATCAGGTTGGAACGCAAGAGGTTGTTCTCTGTTGATCACGCTGTGACCCATGATGTCGTCCTCTGTTGATCAGTTTGGATTACTGTGAAAGTACTTTTATTCGTGGGTATCAATTTTTGTGGTTTGAGAAATATTAACATGTTCGTGGGTTTTTAAATTCGTGGATTTTAGTTTTCTAATAAAAAAAAATAATTGAAAAATTAAAGCCTTTAGAAACGAAGGTTACAACTAGTCTTGATTGAAGGAAATTGCAAAGTAAACATTGACCCGTGTAAATCGTAGTGATAACAAAGGTGTTAGTTAGGCCATAAACATGTTACCTAAAGAAAACAGTAACATAAACAAATGCTTTAAACGTATCTTGAATTGTCCAATAATTTTTATCAAAATCAAGCCAAGCATGAAATTATAATTTCCCATATGCACGAGAACTATGAGAATATAAAATGAACACTTTATCATACTGGCATATCAATACCGGAAATCTAACTTTCATCGATCAAAAATATTTTTTATGAGAATTAAAAGATCAAAAGTTGTACAGTTTTGGTTATTAAAGATTAAAAAGGTATAATCCTGCATGCAGTTGTAGTTCTGTGACTGCTATTAAAGTATTCTCAGATTTGGCGTTATTCAATATATTCTCTATAGATCATATCAGTAGTCAAACCTACCGATGGGGATCTTTCCATGTCTTGATTTGAACAATGTTTGTTTTATTTCGTTGGACACTTAAATTTGTGGATAAAGTCATCCACGAAAATTACGAAAATTGGTACCCCACGAATAAAAGTACTTTCACAGTACATGATGCAGTCTTCTGTTGATCAGATTTGAATTCATGAGGTAGTCCTCTATCAATCAGGTAGGAATGAATGCATAATGTAGCCCTCTAATAATTAGGTTGGATCACATGAGTAAGACAGGCTTCTGTTGATCAGGATGGTATGCATGAGGTATTCATTTGTTGATGAGGTTGGAATGCATGATGTCTCCTGGCGATCAGGTTTTAATGTACATGATGTATGATGTAGTCCTCTGTTTATCAGGTGTTGATGCATGGGACAGTTCTCTGTTGATCTGATAAGAATGAATGCATGATGTAGCCCTATAATAATTAGGTTTGTTTAAATGAGTTAGGACTCTTTTGATCAGGATGGTATGCATGAGGTATTCCTTTGTTGGTCATGTTGGAATACATGAAGTAGTTCTATGTTGGTCAAGTTAAAATACACGATGTATTCCTCCTGTACTGCGAGTGGAATAGGTGATGTTGTCCCCTGTTGAACTGGTTATAATACAAGAGGTTGTTCTCTGTTGATCAGGTTTGAATACATGATGTAGTCCTCTGTTGATCCAGTTGGTATGCTTGAGGTAGTCCTCTGTTGATAAAGTTTAAATGCACACTGTAGTCCTCCTGTAATGATGTTGGAATACATGATGTTGTCCTCTGTTGAACTGGTTTCAATGTAAGATGTTGTTCTCTGTTGATCAGGTTGGAATTCATGAGGTAGTCCTCTGTTGATAAAGTTTAAATTCACGATGTAGTCCTCCTGTAATGATGTTTGAATACATGATGTTGTCCTCTGTTGAACTGGTTTCAATGTAAGATGTTATTCTCTGTTGATCAGGTTGGAATTCATGAGGTAGTCCTCTGTTGATAAAGTTTAAATGCACGATGTAGTCCTCCTGTAATGATGTTTGAATACATGATGTGGTCCTCTGTTGAACTGGTTACAATGTAAGATGTTGTTCTCTGTTGATCAGGTTGGAATGCATGATGTCTTCTGGTGATCAGTTTTGAATGCACGAGGTAGTCATCTGCTAATTAGGTTAAAATGCAAGAGGTTGTCCTCTGTTATTCAGATTGGGAGACATGATGTATTGCTCTGCTGATCTGGTTGAATAGCAAGAGGTTGTCCTCTGTTGATCAAGTTTGAATGCAAGACATTTTTTTCTGTTGATCAGGTTGCAATACATGATGATGTCCTCTATGGATCATGTTAAAATGCTTGATGTAGTCTTCAGTTAATCCGGTTGAAATACATGATGTAGTCCTCTGTTGATCAGGTTGGAACGCAAGAGGTTGTCCTCCGTTGATCACGCTGTAATGCATGATGTGGTCCTCTGTTCATCAGGTTGGATATAAATAATTTTCTCAGACTTAAGTATCAACATGTACACATCCGACGAATTTAGGATAATAAATCATAAAAAGTATAACATACTCAGAACTTTGTTATACTACAAACTATAGTATCTACCGGATCAATGATTATGAGTTTTCACAACTGTACATACATATACCATATGCATATAGTTATACTTTAATCAATGTAAGAAACAATAGAAAAATATTTTTAAAATTGACTACCGTATAAAATTCATAACATTTAAGAATACGTTTATGTAAAAGAGGAATGATTGCCTTTATTGCCTGTTCGATCTAATGTTAAAACATTTTACATAGATTACTTAGTCCTTAGAGCTTTAAGTGTTCTTATCATTTTCCTTTTTTCTCAGGAGAAGATATTCATCTCCCGTGGTTAGTTGATGCTGTTGACTTCCAACATATGCTTTCAAAGGGCGAGTATATGTCTTACGACAACCGTTTGAGTCTAGGTATAATGCATTAATTTGTTTGAATACAGATAACTTAAAAGAGAGATGCGATAATATTTTATTTTAAATAATTATTTAATTGTTAATACATAGATATCACAGCCGTTCAAAATGCAATAATGTAAAAAAAAATGAACACAATTCGATATACGAAACTTATAGTGGTATACTACCGTACAAACTAGTACTGTAAATTCAGAAATTAATGCGAGGTTTTTATTATTGCGAAAAATGCGACAGCGTTGTAAACTCAATAATTTAAACTCGCATTTTGAAATATTTTATATGAATCAAACAGGATTTTTTTTCAAAATCGTAAAAATTACAATCGCATTTAAGTCTAAAATGACAAAATCGCAATAATAAATGCTCGCAATAATTTCTGAATTTACAGTATTATATAGCTGACATGTAACATAAGGGACAAATATACCTCAAACAAGTTACAAATTATTCTTGAAGACACAATCATAAGCTTAAATATCCTGTTTGGCAATATAAACGTGTATCCTGATATTAACAAATAAGTTTACAACAGACTTCATCTGGTACCTTCAAAACAAACATAATAGGATTGTATTGAAAGTAAACAAGTTTGAACCAACCAGTTTAAACGAAAAAATCTTTGTCTAATAAAAATATTTCGACATAGAGGTTTGTAACATAAGAGAACATATATTTATCAGATTGATTAGAATCTTTAGTTTTCTATGTTGTGTCATGTGTACTATTGTTTTTCTGTTTGTCTTTTTCATTTTTAGCCATGGCGTTGTCAGTTTGTTTTAGATTTATGAGTTTGACTGTCCCTTTGGTATATTTCGTCCCTCTTCTAAAACATGTTTGAAAATAGAATAGCCTGACACAATCGAATTCAAATTGTGTTCCTATTTCAAAATGCAATTTTACGAATTATTTTAATTTTACTTTTGATTATTTTGAGGTGGTCCATGTAGGGCCGGCTAAAGTACTTTGGCAAGTGTACTTATTGGCGAAGAAATTCCTCTGAAATGGAATTCCACCGATGTATTGGTCATATTTTTTGGCAGGAATGGCATTGATATTGCAAAAAAGAAAATGGTCCCACTAAGAGAAGGTTTGTCTATAATACGCTTATTCCAATCCACGTATTGTTCTTTCCATTTAAATACATGTTTTTTGCCATTAGAAGTGACTATATATTTTTAATATGATAAAGCTATGCTCATAAAAAACAAGTTTAAATAATTCAACAAAAAAAGAAATGGACCAATGTTTTACATGACTTGTTTGTATATTCAACGAATATAATACAAAGTCAGTAGCACCAATCAACTTTTGAGTGCCGATTAAGTTGCAACAGTAGAAAACCAATATTTATATTAAACACTGGACATATACCAATGAAGAGAGAATACAAAAATTTGGATTATACTGGTACGTTTCAAGGATATAATATCGAAATTTGGATCGATCACTAAAACTACAATTTCAAAGCCAAAATTTAAACAAGCCAAAGGAATTCATAACTTTTTCAATGAATTTTTTAGTTTTGTAATTCTTCCTTTTAACTTTCGATTCATTCAAACAAACTCATCATAAATACCAGGATTAAAATTTTATAGTTTTGCCAGATGCGCGTTTCGTCTACAAAAGACCCACCAGTGACGCTCGAATCAAAAATGTTAAAAAGTAAACAAAATGACCAATCGTTACAGGTGAACGGGGACATGAAGTGTGTGCAAAAATTATACTCGGTAAAGCAGAAGTTCATAAGAAGTCTGAACCGTTAACAAGAGATTCTTCGACTAAGTCTGTTCTGGTACATAACTGTACACACATTTCAAACACAGACAAGCATAATGAGACTGCTAAGATACAATCTGTAGAATCGGTGGAATTACAAAAGCTGCAACTTCAATCAGATATTGCAAAGGCAGTAAGAGAAGGAAAATATGAAATTAAAATAGCACCATCTGACTTGATCGATTTTGGTGGGCAGAAATTATATGACATGACCCATCAACTTTTCATACAACATCGTGGATCATTTTTGCTGATGTTTGATGGAAGATTTGGTCTATACAATCAACTAAAAGAATATCCAAAAGGGGTTACTGCTGCATGTAAGTCAATTTGAAATCTAGATAATATACACTTGATCGAAACGATGAAGAATATCTTCATTACTGTGTGTAACTTTACAAACGACGCCATACTCGAATTTTGAAATAGATAAACTATATGATTTTTAATAATGATACGTTAAAACTAAACATACAAAAATCTACTCTAGCCCACTTTAACATAGTCTTTTTTAGCTGTTCATCTTTTAAGTAATTTATACTTTGACTTTTAACTTTTATAATATTTCAAATACATTCAAGGCATACTATTGCCTTGGGAAGAAAATGGGGAGCTAATATAAACCAAATTAAATATGTTTGCAGACGACACCCAATTATTTAATAAAAATGAAAGTTCTGTAAAAAAATCTTTTGAAATATTAGACAAATATGAAAAGGCATCGGGTTCTAAAATTAACTACGAAAAGACTAAGGGAATAAATATTGGCGCAAATAAACGCAGACGACCTAATAAGATAAGCTGGACAACAGATAACATACAAACACTAGGTATTCACCATGGTTATAACATTGACAATGACAAAATTTGACAATCAATATTAGAAAAAGTACATAATTGTGTACATGTCTGGAAAAGTCGAAAATTGACTTACTCTGGAAAAGTCCTTATTGTTAAAATTTAATTATATCAGTGTGTGGTTATGAGTTAGAAATAAGAGGTTTACCCGAAAAATACAAAAAAGAATTGAATAAGATAATATGGAATTTTATTTGGGATGGGAAAGTGAATCAAGAAGACCGGAAGGTTTGTTGTTTAGATGTTAAAAAGGGGGGCATGGGGATGGTAAATTTAGATAGTTGGATAGAAAGTAAATATATCAAATCCTTATATTCGATATTACATAAGCCATTATCTAGTTGGAATGCAATAGGTAAATTTTGGTTAAAAAAATTTGATAAGAAATTTGAGGATAAACTTTTTCTGTGTAAATTTTCTGACCTTTCAGGTCTTGAGATAAAAAACCTACCACATTATTACAAAAGCGCTTTACAATCGTGGTCAAAATTGACAAAGATCACACAGGGTATAATTAACAATATGGAAGTAAAGAAACAGCGATTATTTGGAAACTCAAATATTTTATTTCAGGGCAAATCTTTATTTTATTCTTCCTTTTCAAAAAGTCAGATCAAAACTCTTGGTGATATATGGGACGATAATAACAAATATTTTAAATCGTGCATTGAAATATATAGACAATTAATAGATAAACATAATTGTATTTCGGAATATTCACGAATTAAAAGTTCCATACCACAAACATGCATGCAGATTTTAAAAAAATAACGATGATCAACCTGATTTAAAAAGCAAAAAAATAAACATTTCTGAAAACCTTGAATTTTTAAATCCAGACAATAAAACCATTAAAATCAAGGATTTGACATTAAAATATGTTCAATTAAACATTAACATAACTGAGACTCCTAAGTGTCAAACAAAATGGGAAAATTTGTATAGCGAATATATAAATTTGGAAAAAATTTGGCTAAATCTAAGTAAAATGAATATTAATAGAAAAGTTAAAGAATTTCAATGGAAATGTATACACAGGATTATATATACAGAAAACAGACTGAAAATAATGCGCATGTCAAATGGAAAATGTCGTTTATATGATGAAATTAATAATATTGAAACTCTTGAGCATTTATTTTATCAATGTAACAATGTTAAACCATTGATAGAAACGGTTGTTAGAAATTTACAACTTTGTAACTTTATAAACGACGAGGTTCTCGTTGAAAAAGATATTTTATTAGGAATTTGTACAGAGAATTCGAGTAATTTCATTGTTAATTGAGTAATACTTTATTTCAAATGGGCTATTTGGAAAATACGCAATAAATGCAAATTCGATAAAATTAAACTGAATATGCAGTCTATACAGGCTATGCTAAAAATGCACATGAAAAACGAATTAAAATTTCTTCTGCTAGGCTCGGATATAAAGTATATATACAAAACGAAAAAAACTCTTTATCGAAAAATAATAGAAAGATGTACTTAGTTCTACTGCTCTAAACGAAAGGTGTGTTCGATTTCATATATACCTATCTTTTGTATATTGTGTATAAAGTAGTGAATACTATGTTATTATAACAGAAAGGAAAAACAATATTTTTTATTGTAATTATTATTTGAATCTATGTCTGCATGTGCATATTAGTTATATAAGTAAAAAAATTAACACATATATTATCCTTGAAAATACATTTGTACTCACCACATGTGCTTTATCCTTTTTAATAATCCATATATATATATATTAAAGAATACTTTCAAATTCTATTCAATCACATCAAAATTCTTCAAGTCAAACTATAACTTATTTTCGCAATCAAATTTTAAAGTATTTCCAGTTTAAATCAACACATGGTTTTGTTCAGAGAACCGGATATACGATAGTGATGTTATATACAGTGATATTAACTGCTGTGAAAATCAATTGTAATGGTTATTTAAACATAATTATGTATGTAAAACTATTGTTTAAACTCATATTTTCCCTGGTCAAATGAGGCTGTTAAAAACAGGGGCCCCTAAGTATGCGACCTAGCTACTTAGGTATTTATATAACAGGACAGGAATGAATACAATATTTGTTATGGTTAAAAAAAATAAAAAATAAAAAAAATATTTCAATAAAAAAATATTAAATTTGGTAAAAATAGCAACTTTTACTCAACATGCTAATTTCTATCCATCCGTTTCTTCCGTCCATTAATCTTTTCGTAGCCATTGTCTATCATTTATCAATTTGTTCAACATTAATATTAAGCTTTCGTGTTGCAAATCAGGCAAGGTTGTAAATACTAGTTATTAAATTTTGTTTCAGCAATACTTAAACACTGGGTTGATTCCGTGTTGACATATTCTGAATATACAGAAGACATCATGCCAATGATTTTGTTTGCTGCAACACACAGAGATCAATGTGAGGTAAATCACAATTTAAAAAATAATGTACTAATGAACAAGATATGTAGCATACCGTATATTGGTTGCTTTAAGCGTGTGTATAATTTTTGCTTTTTATTCTTCTCGGATGGTACAGAAATGCAAAAAAATTACACCGCGTGTCACAGTACTTCCTATCCCAAATTCATGTATTTAGTTTTGATGTTAAATTTGTTATATTTGTTATTCTCATCGGATTTTGTCTAATGCTTAGTCCGTTTCTGTGTGTGTTACATTTAATGTTGTGTCGTTGTTCGCCTCTTATATTTAATTCGTTTCCCTCAGTCTTAGTTTGTATACTACTGTTGCCTTTATTTGCCTAGCAGCAGTTTCTATTGAATAGCAAAATTATAACTTATGCATGATTTAATCTATAAAAATAAATACGATTCAAAATAGTATGGGTTGTTTTAAAAAGATATAGGTTGCAAATTAATAGCCTCTTCAATTTAAGGCAGATCATAATTAAATGTTTTTTGAGACAGAATTTTCTTATAATTTACCAAAATGAAGATTTTACTATGCGTTTTACAAAAATATAATATAAAGTATGGGTCACCGTGCTATTTTTCAAGCTATGAGTCGTTGAAAATTGCATAAATGTTGTTAGTTTGTTCATGAAAAAACACATTAGTGTGCATAAAAAATGTCTATGAGACAGATTGAAATAAATTGTGAAAAGATAGGTTTCATAATGTGTTTTTTAGAAAAAAAAGAAAAAAAAAAACACGGTGGTCACCGAACTTGTTTTCTTGCCACCAGTAAAAATGAAAAATTTCCATATTGGACCAGTATATTTTTTTTACTCAAAGAGTTCTCTTCCCTTAAATGGCTCATTTGAAAAAAATGATTTTGACAACCAAAAAATTAGTTATTTGTTAAAATATTTGAATAATACAATAAATTAACAAGTTTTCTTTATATAAATAAATAGTCTTACCATTAAATCACATCTGTTTCAAAACTAGCTGATTTGGGCAAATAACTAGACAAATTTTGTACTGTGATTGTACAATCCAAGATGGCGGTATACCATGAATTTACCTTTAGTTAAATAAATGCTTAGTAAAAACCTACCAACAAAAATGTTGCCTATCTATGTTACCTCTGAAGTAAAAAAACAAAAAAAACATTTTTTTAAAGATTTAGCTGCCCTAGATGTTAATATTGTTATTATTCCAATTTTCAATGGCTCATTTGAAAAAAATGATTTTGACAACCAAAAAATTAGTTATTTGTTAAAATATTTGAATAATACAATAAATTAACAAGTTTTCTTTATATAAATAAATAGTCTTACTATTAAATCACATCTGTTTCAAAACTAGCTGATTTGGGCAAATAACTAGACAAATTTTGTACTGTGATTGTACAATCCAAGATGGCGGTATACCATGAATTTACCTTAAGTTAAATAAATGCTTAGTAAAAACCTACCAACAAAAATGTTGCCTATCTATGTTACCTCTGAAGTAAAAAAACAAAAAAACATTTTTTTAAAGATTTAGCTGCCCTAGATGTTAATATTAAAAAAAATATTAAACTAAAAAGTATTAGTTATCGTATGATACAGGTTAGAATAAAGGCAAATCAGTTAGGCGTATTCGAATAACAACCAGTGAGAAATAAAAGATATTTAATTGTATCATGTTTTACAAGAATTCCGCTGAAGCCACTGATAGGAGGTGAGGTAAGAGGTTTTTTGTTTCGTGTAGAAGGCCTCGCTGGGACTTTGTGATCAAGAAAAGCAATAAACGCGCTGTTCCTTTGTTCTTTTTTTTTTTGCTCCGCATGTACTGGTTTTGTGTTTATGGATGGATACCACTTAGCTTGTCTCTTCTACTGAATATCAAAAAGGAATGTGTCAGATGTAGATAAAGTGTTATTATCTAAATTACATTTAAAGTTAAATATCAAAGTATAAATTGAACTTTACACGGAATTACGTTTTTCGTTAAAACTCTGTTTTGAAATATATTAATTTTTTTTTTAGAAATTAAAATAGGTTTTAATATTTCAGTTTTTATGTACATTTTGTAGGTTAATTATTTAATTTGTGAGGGAGTAAAATCGAATAAATGTTGAAATATGTGCCATTGTTATTATCTAGCTGGATGTTATGTATACAACTAATAAGACAGTCTTTCATACTTTAACTTCTTGATTACACAAAATATGATCAGAAAATCCTTAAATGATCGTCGATTTATCCAAAAGTTTTGAAGTTGCACATAGGAAGTAGAGCACATTAGGAATCTGTTTGTAGTTTATTATCCCCTGAGATTTTAGCTAAGCTGTCAAAGAACAAATGTATGTAATGTTTAATCGCCGGGAAATTTCTAAAAACGTTTAAATTTCCCGAATGGCAAAAGTCGTAGGAATAGTGTTTGTCGTCAATATGTAGTCAACTACGTCAGTAGTCTTAAAATAAGTTCCACTGTTCATGCTTTTGGCGGCAATTTTAGATTATAAGACGAAATTTTTGTATCTTTTCAATTTGGAGGCAGGGGTTCAAATTAGCGGTTGTCCGAGGTCTGCGAACTTCTACTTTTGCAGTCGGACTTTCGACTAGGTTACTAGCTACGCTCGTTATGCCCGACTTGAGAGGAAATAAAAAAATAACTTTGCAAATATTTTTACCAAAGTTTCCTTATAAACGATCTCAAAACTTTGTTATTCATGACAGCGATGTTCATTTTGTTCAACCTCTAGCTTTATACACTTAATCGCCGACAAATAATGTGTAAATTCGAGTAAAATCGTACCTGACAAAAAAACAACATTGAAAACAAAATGGCTGACATGAGAAGAAAATTGCAATATCGGATCCGATTCCGGAATCGGATATGGGTAATTCTGGGTTTTGGCTATCTTTGAACTTTTAAAAAAATCAGACAGATGACAAAATACATTTTTGCATGGTAAATAAAAAAAAACAATAGAATTGAAAACCAAAAGATAGAGGTAAAAGAATGAAAAAAAAAACAGAAAATATTTTGTACTGAAAATGTGAGAAACGTACAATTAAATACAACGATGATGAAGTAGAGCAGAATATAGTGCAACTAGATTATATGATACATGAATGTAAAAAAATCATATGATATGTATGTGGAGTCCTTTGGGGCACTCTACCCCCTACTGTTTGATAACTTTAAAACGGATGAGATCCCCACCTCTCAACCATATACATTTATGTATGGGACTATATAACTAATCAAATGAAATATAGGTGACGTCCCTAGGGTCACCCATCCCCTTCTGCTTCAGAACTTGGAAACAGTCGAGGTGCTCATCCCTCAACCGTGCATATTTATTCATGTATGCGACAATATATAACCAATCAAATGAAATACAGGGAGAGTCCCTGGGGTCACCCAACCCCTCCTGTTATGAACTTTGAAACAGTCGAGATCCCCACCCCTAGACAACCACATATATTCATGTATGGGACAATATAACAATTTATATGAAATATAGGTGGAGTTCGTGGGGCCACTCTACCCTTCCTGTTTGAGAATTTGAAAACCATATATTTTCATGTATGAGACAAATGAACTAATCATATAAAATATAGGGAGAGTCCTAAGGGTGACCCTACCCAATCCTGTTTGATAACTTAGAAACAGACGAGATCACATATGCATATCACTTTGCTAGACCTAACACCTGTCATTTTATTCCAAACTTAGACATCATGGACTTGGGGTGAAGGTGGGAGTCATTTACATTTACTATGGACAGGTCAGTCAGACCTCATCATTGATCCCTGTAGTAGCAAACATTTGTCTGATTTGTGTCTCATAACTTTTGTACTGTAGAACACAAAGTAATTTTTCTTTCCAGGAAAACAAGTCCATTCATACTTTTACTAGCTCGTACTAAGGTCAACTTGAACTACTAACAGTCAACTAATACGAACAATTACGATTAACTAGAAGAACTGCAATCATTGCGAATTTGTACCACTGCTGACTCAAGAGTCATGACTATGAAAAACAAATATACTTGATATATACGTTGCTATTGAAAACCTTGATAAAATATGAATTATTTGCCTCAATGATCAATTAATTAAATCAACATAAATGTACAACTATATATGAATGTTTAATGTTTGTTCTTTTAAATCTTTAAAAAAAAATATAAGCAACATTGCCACAGTTTTGATAATTATGTTTGCCTTGGTTTTTGGTTAACTACCTAAACTGCGTATACTGCTTACAGCGCTTTGATTTATTTTTTTTTTTGCTTTTTCGGGATTTTGTATTTCAAAATTGTAAATCTTGTTTCCGTGAATTGTATCTACATTTTCTTTTGATATCTGTAATGATCAATACTTTATAGACCCCCCATGCAGATAATTGTCGTCCTTGAAAGTCCGGGTAGTTATGCGAGTTTTAGTTTGTAGTACTCATATAATTTATTGATACTCTATGATCGGTTAGAAAATAACGTTTTTCTAACAAAACCATCCAGTTTGTTTGCGTTATTTTCCCCATTTAACGAAATCATACACACCGAAAATGGAACCTAGCCATTTTGTCATCAAATCACTTAAAAAAAATCGATATACGGTATTTTCCATTTGTATATATATATAAATGGGTTCAGCAAAGAGACAAAGAGAAAAGCACGAACATTAGTGATAGAAAGAGGGCAAATACATAATCTCTACTTTTGTTATGATCATTTTTTTCCAGGGAGATACTAAAGAGATGCAGGAGAAATTTATCAGAGAGATAAAGGAGATGTTCTGCAAGTACGAGACAAATAATCACATACACCCAAAAACAGTATATTTCATCAACGGAATTGATGAGAATGACGAGGAAATAGAAAGAATGACAGACCAAATCGTCAAATTTGCAATGAAACAATCATCATGGGATCAGCGACGACCTATGCAATGGGTTCCATTAGAGTTACAGATTGCCAATATGAGAATGAAAAATATGAACATAATAACAAAGGAGGACCTACAAAATGTAAACATACTGAACAACGACCTAGCTTTAGAAACAGGTCAGTTGGAAGACTTCCTTTTAGTCCAACATTCTCTTGGTAAGTTGATGTATTACAAAATTGACTGGTTAGAAAACTTCATCATCATTCATCCTCCTGCATTGGTAAATATACTACGGTCCTTTGTGACCGACGAACAGTTTTGGCCTGCAAACGAAGATCTTAAATGTATTCTACAAAAAATGACAGACACCGGGAAAATCACCAAAAAAGACCTCCTTAAGCTCTGGAAACAAGAACAGTTGGAGGAATATATGCCAAATTATAAAACCAAAGAGTTTGTCATTCAACTACTTGTACATTTGGATATTCTTATACTTCCAAGGCTATTACAAGAAAACCCTTCTACAGATAGAATGTACTTTGTACCATGTATGATCAAGACAATAAAACCGTCAAACTTCACTGACTGAAAAAGAAAGAACAATATGTTTGGAATATTCATTTACCTGCCCTTCTATTCTTAGTTCACTAGCTTTCAAGGTAATTGGAGCAACAGTAAACGTTTGGCCCTTGAAAGAGGATTGTCAAAGACCATGTCTTTATCATAAAGCTGCAGTATTGAATGTAGCTGAGGATAACGAACTACGAGTGTGGTTAGAAGACAATCGGTTGAAGATTTACATGACAAACAACATATCATTACTTTCTATTTCACCAGACATTGCAGCAAGCGTACAAGAATGTATTACAAGGAATCTCGAATCATCCCTCGTGTTTCATTACAATAGCTTCGGTCGGTCAATTGATTGATTGTTGGTTGCTTTACGCCGCATTAGCACAAAAAGGCTATATCGCGGCGAGAGCTAATTCGACTATTTTTACAATTTAAAGCATATTTTTAAAATAAGACAAAAGGTCCTTCAATATACTAAAATTCTTGACTAAAGCAAATTGAGTATATACAAATAAAAATCAACAGTAAAATAACGTGATAAAAATTAAAATCGATTTAAATATAATAACACTTTTATATTCTATAATAAATTCCAATTTCTTTTAAAAAAGCAACAATATTTGTAAATGGAACATTATTAAATAAATCATACATATTATTGACATTGAAATGCTTCTTACGAATATCAGCAAAGTCAATACAATTAATTAAAACATGTTTAATAGTATACTTGCAGTTGCAAGGAACACATTGTGGTTCATCTTCATTTTTTAAAAGATATTCGTGTGTTATTCTAGTATGACCAATACGGCATCTAGTAATAACACACTGATCTTTTCTGCACATAATATTATTAAAAGGTTTGCCTAAATTAGGTTTAATTTCATGCAATTTATTATCATCTTTTTTACTCCATTTATTTTTCAATATATTAAAAACATATTCCCTAATATTAGATTTAAAATCAGTATATGGTATATCACAGTTCGATAGAGGGTCACCCAGGGCATTCTTTGCCTCAAGGTCTACAGCTGTGTTTCCAAGGATTCCAACATGACTCGGAACCCATAGAAATATTATTTCTTTCAGAAGAATTTTTAAATTCCTCATTACATATAAAATTTTCAGGATTGTTGGGTTTTTTATTTTAGTATTTTGTATAGCTTGTAAACATGAAAGTGAATCCGAACATATAATAAATTTGGATTTATCTGAAGAAGCAATAAATTTCAAAGCCAAAATTATTGCTTCTGCTTCAGCAGTAAAGATGGATGCATCAGATGGCAAACGGAGGGTTGCAGCTCTGTCCCTGAAGACAGCAGCAGATGCAACTCTATCACCATCTTTTGATCCATCAGTATAGACAGTTGAAAAATCTAGATAATCGGCTTTAATTTCAGCATAGTGTTGCTGAATTAAAAGAGGATTTGTTTTATTTTTATTGTGTTCACGGAGATCAAATATCATTTTTGGTTTGGGAAGTTCCCATGGAGGACATTTGCAAGTTTGAACTTGAGCAACAGATTTTAAATCAAAAGAAGCTAAATGTGGTTTTAAACGTAAACCTAACGGAGGAATTTTATTTTCATGTTTTGCAAAAATATCTTCATAAATCGGATTAAAAACACAGCTGTAGGCAGGATTATCTGAATGGGCTTTTAGTTTGACAGCATATTGAAGTCCAAGCTTCAAACGTCTGTCAGTGAGTGAGTGCTCATCAGCCTCTACATACAGACTCTCAACTGGTGAGGTTTTAAATGCGCCAAGACAGAGACGCAAACCTTGGTGATGCACAGCATCGAGAATCTGTATGTAGGACTTCCTTGCAGAGCCATACACTATAGAACCATAATCTAGTTTAGATCTAACAAGAGATCTATATAAATTGAGTAAAATGTTGCGATCAGCACCCCAGTCAGTGCTGCCGACAACTTTTAAAATATCTAAAGCTTTTAAACATCTCGCTTTTAACATTTTGATATGGGGTAGAAAGGTTAACTTTTTATCGAAAAGTAAACCAAGAAATTTGGTTTCATCAACCATTTTAATTGGGTTGCCGTACAAAGTTAGTTCTGGATCAAGATGCAATTTTCTTTTGTTACAAAAATGCATCCCGACCGTTTTTGAAGTGGAAAATTTAAAACCATTTTCCGAGGCCCATTTTTCAATTCTTCCAAGACATAATTGTAATTGTCTTTCAATGTTATTCATATTTTTGCCTCTGTAACATATCAAAAAATCATCAACGTACAATGAACCTTCAATATTACTTTTTAAAACTTCAACAAGGCTGTTGATTTTAAGACTAAATAATGTAACAGATAAAATACTGCCCTGAGGGACACCCATCTCTTGATCATAAAGATCAGACATGGTCGAATTAACTCTAACATTAAATTGTCTGTTAGAGAGAAAATTAGAAATGAAATTAGGCATATTGCCTTTCAACCCCATATCAAATAGATCTTTTAAAATACCATGTTTCCATGCAGTATCATAGGCCTTCTCAAGGTCGAAAAAGACCGACAACACATGCTCATTTTTCGCAAAACCATTACGGACAAATGATTCGAATCGAACAAGATGATCAAGAGTACTGCGACCCTGTCGGAATCCACACTGGATATTGGCTAATAGCCCATTGGATTCCAGGAACCAAACAAGGCGATCATTGACCATCCGTTCGAGTGTTTTACAGACACAACTGGTAAGAGCAATTGGTCGATAATTAATAGGATCCGTATGATCTTTACTTGGTTTTGGAATAGGCACGACGGTTGCAAGCTTCCAGATTGATGGTAAATCACCAGATTCCCAGATGTTATTCATGAGCTGCAAGAGAGCTTCTAGCGAGGAATCTGGCAAGTGTTTTAAGAGTTGGTAGTGAATATTATCAGGCCCACAAGCTGTATCATGGGCTTTTGACAGAGATGTTTTAAGTTCTTCAAGAGAAAATAGTTTATTATAATTTTCACCATTTTTTTATTTAAAGTTTAATTTAATTTTTTCTTTTTGTTTTTTAACTTTTTTAAAGTCTTCCCTGTAGTTGTTACAAGAAGAAGACTTCGCAAAAGTTTCACCAAGTTTGTTGGCAATATCCTTTTCAGATGTTAATAAATTATTGCCGTCTTTCAAATGTTTTACAGTGGCTTTAGAATTTTTACCTTTTATTTTATTTACCATATTCCAAACTTTTGTCATCGGAGTGCGAGATGTAATCCCCGAGACAAATTTTTTCCAGGATGTTCGTCGGACTTGCCTACAAGTCCGCCGTGCCTTAGCGCGAAAAATACGGAAATTACTCAAGTTTTCCGTCGTTGGTTGTTGATTGAACCGTCTTTCAGATTTTTTACGGTCACCTATGGCTTGATCACATGCGTCATCAAAACATGGTTTACTGGGATGTTTTGGATTTGCCGAGGTCTTAGGAATAGTTTTGTCAGCAATTGACGTTAGAACTGTATTAAAAGTTAAAATTGGATCTTGCACAGTCTCAAACATCTTTGACTGAAGTTCCGCTCGACAGAGATTCTCAAACAAGGACCAGTCCGCCTTGTCAAGTTTCCAACGTGGTACTCTCTGTTGGGCAGAATTAAAAAGATGTTCAAGTACTATTGGAAAATGATCACTTCCACATAGATCATCATGAACACGCCATGAATAATCCAGAAGCAGAGAGGGATCGCATATAGTGATATCAATAGAAGAATAAGACCCGTTTCCAGGATGAAGATACGTATTAGATCCATCATTAAAAATGCATAATCCTTCTTGAGAGACAAAGTCCTCAATGATCTTACCTTTGGCATTATGAGTCTTGCTACCCCATAATGGATTGTGGGCATTGAAGTCGCCCATAAGTATAAATGGTGAGGGTAATTGATCAGTGAGGTTTTTGAGTTTTGCTTTATCGATAATTGAATTAGGTGGAATATATATCGAACATAATGTAATTGTTTTGTCTAATGATAAACGAATTGCAACTGCTTGCAGATCCGTTGTGAGTTGGACTGTGCTATGAATGACGTTGTCCTTCACAAAAATGGATGATCCGCCTGCAGCACGTTCACCTACCTTAGAAAATGTGCTATACATGTTGTATCCTTTTAAAGATACGTTGTCACTTTCTTTTAGATGAGTTTCTTGAAGACAAAATGCAATAGGTAAAAAAGACTGAACTAGAAGTGTTAACTCGAGAAGATTTATTTTAAGACCTCGGCAATTCCATTGGATTATATTTGTCATTATTTAATAAAAGAAGAGCGAATGCTGTCGAGTTTGCCAGCATTCTTATTTCGCTCACCCTGAGATCGTGATCTTTCGGGTGGCGGAACACTTTCGGTTTCCATTTCAGTTTCGATGATAAGTGTTGAAAATCTGTTGTGCGAGGAGAGTCGTCGATCTCCAGGACTACGCGCAGCTGGTGTTACTCCGCCTCGACCCCTACCCCGCGACCTCGAATCAGAAGACTTCTGAGAGGATGTATTTCCTGGCTTCTTTTGGACATCCTTCTTTTCTTGAGAACGAAGAGGAGATGGGGCTCTGGTAGACTGTGTACTGGACGAAGAAGATACCTTCTTGGATGCAGATGAAGGAAGACTTTTAGAGGTGGAAGAATCATCTATGTCACTGGGAAGATCCCAGACAGATTCACCGCTCCAATTGTGTATTTCTACTGTTTCTTTTTTATTTGATTTTTTTTCTCATTTTTTTTTGGTGATGATAGTGAGCTCTGTAGGGAAGATTGAGTTGACTGAGTACTGGTTTTGGAAGATATTGGTTTTCTTGGAATTATATTCTATCGGTAGGTTCTGTTTCAACAGGCAGCATTTTAAAATTGTCCGCATCAATTGGTCAAGTCATGCGAGTTTGTGTATTCTCGTGACTGAATGAGCGGACAACTTTGCTGGCGTACGATGGTCTGTTTGAAACAAGGAGATCATTCGAAACAGAAGCTATCTGTTTAGCTTCTGGGTAACTAATGTTTCTTTCTGTTTTAATTTTAATAATATTTTTTTCTTTAAGGTAAACAGGGCAGTCCCTAGACGATGAAAAATGGGATTCACCACAGTTTACACATTTAGAAGATTCAGAGTGACAGTTTGTTCCCTCGTGTCCTTCGTCAGAACACTTGAAGCATCTCTGCTTACCACGACATTGTTTGCTTCCATGACCAAACTTTTGACAAGTAAAGCAGCGAATTGGGTTTGGGATAAACATGTCAACTCTGATTCCGAAGCAACCTAAAGTAATAGATGGAGGAGGAGTTGGAGTTCTAAAGGTCAAAAGATAAGTATTTAATTTGATTATATTTCCATTCTTTTTAATTTGAAATCTAATAACATTAGTTACACCTTGGCTTGAAAGTTCCTCACCGATTTCTTCCACGGTAAGGTCACCAAGGTATTGACTTCTGTCTCGAATGATCCCCTTATAGCTGTTCAAACTGTTATGAGGAGAGACAGAAACAGGAAAGTTTGATACTGTAGACATTGTAAGTAAATTTGTTGATTGACTTTTGTTGGAACATTCAACCAACAAATTTCCAGATCTCTCGGTCGGTCAATAGATTCCAAAAAGTTATGTACTCTGTATAGCATCAAGGTGGACATTCCATGTGGCAGTACTGCTTGCTATATATCATTTCACGATATCAAGCACTTGGACAGTTGGGTATGCAGAAACGGGGAAGAGCACAAAACAAGATACCTACGTTACTGGATATTCGACAGAGTAAGGACAAATCTGCTAAATATATTACTAGTATAACACTTAGATGTACCACACACATCCTTAATTTAAATTATACAATCAAGCAATTACTCATTTCAGATCAACAGTAAATATAGTTAGTTACAACAGTACAGTGGTATATACCATATTCATTGTAATCGGTGACAAAATATGATTACTCATTAACTAAAGCAAAGAAAAATATGGATACAAATTAGTTTTAACATTTAAATTTCTGTTTCGTCATAGTTGGTAAAAATGCTTACTTATAAATATATTCTTTTTAAACAATACGTTTTACTAAACCATACAAAGTAACAAAGTGCAGTACCTATCAGTCGTTTTTTGAAGTAGGCATTGGGAAATTGATAACGACATGGCAGACATTGGTGAATCGTAAGCTCTAGACGAATGAGGAGCTCTTTATCGGCTGCTGAGATTCCTCGTGTTACTAATGAAAATAAAAAAAGAAAAATGTGATAATCTAGCCAACGTTGCGTCATATTCCAAAAATTAACACCATAAACATAACAAATATGTTGTTCATCCAAAAAAACACCTTTAACTTAATGTCAGGCATGTGAATGTAAATTAATATAACAGTAATTGTTATTTTTTAACAAAAACTTATATATATTTTTGAAACAAGGACATTGTATTTATAGTGCAAAATATTATTATATCAACATGAAAAGAAGGAGACTATCACATATATAAGGTCATGCGATTCTAGATATCTGTAATACGTTAAAACAAATTAATCTGATGTTACTACTTAATTTATGACACATAGTCGTTAAATCTATTATATCCTTAGGTACATTTTTGTACTAAAGACATGTAAACCTGAATGTGAAGGTAATGAAATACTCTTGATAATAGTAAGATGTAGACAAAACTTGATGAGATAGGGCAAACATGGAATCGTTTCAAAATTAATATTTAAAAGTAAAATTTAAATGTTTGAAAACGTTTAAATAATGTCAGATATAATCTGTCATTTTCATCTAACATTATACAGTGTATAACAAACAAGTAAGCATGCCGTTGTATGTATTGATAATACCATGAATACTTACATTGTTTTCTACAAGCAATTGTGTATGTAAGATTGATGTAGTAAATACGGAGTTATCAAAGCCTGCATCTTAGTATCACTCTACAACAAAATCTGACAGTAAAGGTGATTTACTTTTTTTTAGTGTATCTGTTTGCAGATTTCTCACGTTAAAATAGTTTTTCCTGAGTTAAGTTTATATCTCGTAACATAAATTTTCGAATTTCAGAAATTTAGTAGCACTAGATATTTCGATTACATATATATATGCATACAACATGGGTGCTCATATCCTTCATTTAAATTATTTTTAACTTCTGTTTGTAATATTCATTGGTCACTATTGCTGTTTTAAAGGTAAAACCGACGATGAACTAAAAACGGAACCAAGTAACAAACACCTAGTAAGATTAGGAAGTAATTTCATTACTGAATCCTTTGAAAGGTATTTCGTTCAGTTGGGAATGACAACTGGAACATTGCAGAAAATAAGTGACAAGTATGCTGGTCATAGTCCTAATTGAATTATGTCAATGGCATCGATAGAGTGGAAAGAAACTAAATTGTCAGATGGGGAAAAGCCTACTGTGAGAAATCTAAACGAAGCCTTGGTAGAAGCAGAGGTGGATAACCATCTTATATGTCAAGTATGTATGATTTATTGTGCTATTTCTAGGCGGTCAGCATTTGTTGGAGGAAGAAGGAGTTACCGGAGAACCACCGGCCTTCGGTAGGAAAACTGACAATCCTTAAAACAACATTAGTATGTATCAAGTTAAATTTATTTACTTTTTTTTACTTACTTTTGTGTCTCTGTTATGTTTATTTCCAAAGTTAAAAGCTATAATTATAAAATGACATCTGATTCAAATTGAACAAAATCAAACACACACAAATAAATTATATATAGATATATCATTTGTAAACATTAGGGTGTATATACAAATTTTTATTGTCTTTCAGATTTTCAGAGGAAATACAAAGTTGTTGGGTAAATACAAAATATTAATAAAATTGAGATTTGAAATGGTGAATGTGTCAATGAAAGAGACCACAACCCGATCATAGAGCAGACAACAGCCGAAGGCCACCAATAGGTCTTACATGCAGCAACAAACTCCGCATCGGAGGCGTCCTTCAGCTAACCCCGAAACAAATATGTATACTAGTTCAGTGATAATGGACGTCATACTAAAATCCGAATTAAACACAAGAAACTAAAATTAAAAATCATACAAAGGCCAGAGACTACTGACTTGGAACCGGCGAAAAAAATACGTCCGGGTAACAGGATTAAATTTCTTCGCATTCCAATGTTCATCATTAATACGATTTTTTTTAAATATTGACAAATTCTGCACAAACTGTTTCTGTTGAAAGACTATTCCATTGATCAATGAACCTTTGTGAAAACGGATGAAGATGATAAGTTGAATTATACCTCTTTTTAACTTATTTCCAAGGATGTCCTCTAGTAGAGTTTGTTGATAACTCAAACATATTTTGCCATTTGATATCATCTATCCCATGTAAAGCTGTATATACTTGTATCATATCATTACGATCTCTTCTGTATTCAAGTGTTGGAGGGTACAAGGCTCTCAATCTATCACATAGCGTAACATTCTAATACTAGGTACTAGTTTGGTAGCTCGTCGTTTGATCAATTCAATTTTTCTTATATCTTTCTTTAAATATGATGACCACACTGTTGTGGAGTATTCCAACAAGGGACGCATGATTCATTTATATAGAATAATAAACATTTCTGCCCTAAGTCATCGCTCTATTAAACGTCAGCATGGTTATGATTTGATTCATCGCCAATCTGTCTTAACTTTACATTTAAAGCTTAATAACGTTTTGTAAATCTCCTTTAATTGAGAATGGAAATGGGGAATGTGCCAAAGAGACATCAACCCGACCAAATAGCAGGCAACAGCAGAAGGCGACCAATCGGTTTAATGACAACTGATGCTATTTAAAGTAATCCATTAGTAATACGAAGTTGTGAGTTCTATTGATTGGGTCAGGCTCGTGTTATTGCTGTCCTGTGGATAAAAGACATTGTATTTCCTAGAGTAGTGTTATTGACATTGTTAAATAAAAGAGTTATAACGTGGCCAGTCGGATCATATTTGATAATGACCAGTGAAAATATTTCTATTTCAGTTAGATTTTATATAGTTGTACAGCTCCTTAACAAGTGTGATAATAACATGTGTGTGTGTGTGTTTTGTCGCTTTCCAGCACTATGATTTCATATATGGCAAGGTATAATTGAAGTTGGAAATGCTAGTTTGAATAATAAGGATTTGTGAATAATTACTTTCTGGAAAATATAGAGGAATTGCACTGTCATCTTTGATCGCGTAATAGAAAGCTTAAGGAATTTATCGTTTTGATCCGATATTTTCTGAATATGTAAATATATTATTTATATTGTAGATGATAGTTATCAAAAGTACCAGGATTATAATTTTATACGCCAGACGCGCGTTTCGTCTACATAAGACTCATCAGTGACGCTCAGATCAAAATAGTTTAAAAGCCGAATAAATACAAAGTTGAAGAGCATTGAGGATCCAAAAGTCCAAAAAGTTGTGCCAAATACGGCTAAGGTTATCTACTCCTGGGGTAAGAAAATCCTTAGTTTTTCGAAAAATTCAAAGTTTTGTGAACAGAAAATTTATAAAAATGACCATATAATTGATATTCATGTCAACACCGAAGTGCTGACTACTGGGCTGGTGATACCCTCGGGGACGAAACGTCCACCAGCATCCAAATCTCCAGAAACTCCAACTAAGAAAGCTCTTCATAATCTGTCATACCAAATAGGAAACTGTGCCTTAGAATTGGCCATTGAACTTGGATTGAAAACTGCTGAAATTGATCAAACCTTGTTAAAAAATCAGAAAAACTTACCAAAACTGATCGAAGATATTTTACTAAAATGGAAAGAAAAGTCAAATGTAAAAACGGTTCGAAGTCTGATGATGTCCTTACAGAGAGTTGAAAAGGGCGGATTTAACTGTTTGTCAAAAATGTTAAACGATCCAGATATGTTTGAAGAGGTACGTTCTTAAAAAAATCCCCAAAATCAATAAAATCAACATAAGTTAAGCTTCATATCTTGACTTACATCTAGAAATTGACAATGAGGGTCGGTTGAAAATTAAACTTTACGACAAAAATGATGATTTCAGCTTTCCAATTGTGAACTTTCCATTTTTAAGTAGCAACATTCCAGCAGCACCTGCATACGGGGTATATATCTCCCAATTAATACAATATTTCCATGCTTGCATTTCCTATCATGATTTTCTTGATAGAGGGTTGCTGCTCACAAGGAAGCTACTAAACCAAGAGTTCCAAATGGTGAAGTTGAAATCATCCCTTCGTAAATTTTACGGACGCCATCACGAGTTGGTTGACCGTTATGAAATAACCGTTTCACAAATGATATCGGATATATTCCTTACGTCGTAACTACAATCCCCTTCCCTTTCATGAATGTGATCTACCGAATTAGACTATATACACGATTTGTAATCACATAAGCAACACGATAGGTGCCACAAGTGGAGCAGGATCTGCTTACCCTTCTGGAGCACCTGAGATCACCCCTAGTTTTTGGTGTGGTTCGTGTTGTTTATTCTATAGTGTTCTATGTTGTGTCATGTGTACTATTGTTTTTCTGTTTGTCTTTTTCATTTTTAGCCATGGCGTTGTCAGTTTGTTTTGGATTTGTGAGTTTGACTGTCCCTTTGGTATCTTTCGTCTTTCTTTTAGAAAATTAGAAACAATTTTTGGAATGGGCAGAACCTTGTTATTTTTAAGATATATACATCTGAATGAATTGTTGAAATCTTAATTGTATATCTATAATATCCGATCAAAATTGGTATCCCCAAAAGTATTGACATTTCATGACAAATACACATGTAGCTTCTAATGACTCTTTAGTTTGACTATCACTGATCCTCATTACATTATTAATTATAAAACACACTTATGATAAACTAATAAGTGTAAATTAATGTTATGGAATGCTTAATATTTTTCAGCCATCATACACCAAGGGTGAGTCTACATAAGTTAAATGCTCTTAATCTTTTTTAAAATCCTGAAACAACTTAATGTGTTTTACTATAGCTTTTTAAATAGTTTTGTACCCCTATTTTGACAAATTAACGTATACTGTCTATTTTGTTTAGGCATCGTTATTAATAAAATGGAATTTGATGAGACTGTCATACAAGTGGGAGTTTGAGCGCTATAAAACCAGTATTAATCCACCATTTTCTACATTTGAAAATGCCGGTACAAAGTCAAGAATATGACAGTTGTTGTCCATTCGTTTGATGAGTTATTATCATTTGATTTTGACATGAAATTAGGGAATTTCCGTTTTGTATTTTCCTCGGGAGTTCGGTACTTTTCTGATTCCATTTTGTAATTACGACTGAAATGTTTTTAGAATTTGATTTGTTAAGAATTCTTGTTTTATTTATGATACAGATGGGTGCATTTCTAACCTGTACAGCAGGTTAACTTGATAACTTGTCATTTGGACTGGTCAAAGTTAACCTGTGACCGAACTTTCCATTTTTAAGTAGCAACATTCCAGTAGCACCTGCATACGGGTAATATATCTCCCAATTGATACAATATTCCCATGCTTACATTTCCTATCATGATTTTCTTGATAGAGGGTTGCTGCTCACCAGGAAGCTATTAAACCAAGAGTTCCAAATGGTGAATTGAAATCATCCCTTCGTAAATTTTACGGACGCCATCACGAGTTGGTTGACCGTTATGAAATAACCGTTTCACAAATGATATCGGATACCGTATAGCGGGTTATTTTCGCGGGGTGTTTTTTTTTTCGCTTATTTTGGCGGATAAATGAAAATCGCGAAAATAAATTCCGCGAAATTTTATGCATACGTTCGGTATTTTCTAAAAGCTAAAGTGATTTTTTTTTCCGGTCGGCAGGTCAATAACGGAATGTTTAGTTAAACATTATAAATAACGTCGTGAGTTCTAATTAAACTGAGTTTCTTTTTCACACATGTAAAAATTATCAGTTGTTCATTAAAGTCCGAAGATGAGTATCTATACCGGCTGAGAATTCTGAACTATACCCTTATTATATTAAATGGTGTCAAATAATTTAAGTGTGTAAAGTACTTTGTCAGGTATTTCACCCTTATTAATTAGTGTCAAATTACATAAGAGAAGCAAATTCCTATAGATAATTTTATAAGCTAATTAGTACATCAAAGGTCCGATCAATTTCATAAATTATCAACCGTAACATTTACAAAAAGTTTTAACACCTGTGACAAATATCGATCTTTGTTACCGGTATGCTAAGGATTAACTGCATCAGTAATTAATACATCAGAGGTCATTCAGGTAACAAAAAATAATTAACTATAACAATAGACACTTATTTGATTTAATAACAATAAAGAAACTCACTTATAATTAAAAGCAGTAAAACATAAAATGCGTAACTTTTTTTAACAATGGTATTCTAATGAAATCGTTAAACAGTTGGATGGATAAGAAATTGTTGATTCCGAAAATGAACCTATTGTGCCGGTTGATTTGTATCTAACAAGACTTAAACCATTATCAGCAAAATGGTTACCACAGATGTTCCAACACATTAAAACAATCCGGATATTGTCCGTAGAAGATTCCGTGAAACAGGTATTATTGGCGCCTTGGATGATTATCTTGAAGACTTACTTCCGCTATCAAAAATGTCACGAGACAAGTAAATCAAAGATATATCTGTAAATAGTGGACTATTCAAGACATGTGTTTAAACTAAAATATTGTTTGCAATTACCAAATGTTTTTATTTTTACTATTAAAATCATCATTTCTTTTAATTTCTCGTATTTATACAGAACTACAACACAGATGTTTCAAATGTTTTCTTCCTGTCAATTTGTACAACTTTTTATAACTGCAATGATCTTAAGTACTAGTACCGCCAAAATAATTTATTGGGAATTATAAATCCGCCAAAATAAAAACCGCCAAAATTTTTCGTATACCTTGTTGCCCCTCAATCGCGAAAATATACACCCGCGAAAAAAACCCGCTATACGGTATGTTCCTTACGTCGTGACTACAATCCCCTTCCCTTTCATGAATGTGACCTACCGAATTAGACTATACACAAGATTTGTAATCACATAAGCAACACAACGGGTGCCACATGTGGAGCAGGATTTGTTTACCCTTCTGGAGCACCTGAGATCACCCTTAGTTTTTGGTGTGGTTCGTGTTGTTTATTCTATAGTTTTCTATGTTATGTCATGTGTACTATTGTTTTTCTGTTTGTCTTTTTCATTTTTAGCCATGGCGTTGTCAGTTTGTTTTGGATGTGTGAGTTTGACTGGGACGTCCCTTTGGTATCTTTCGTCTTTCTTTTAGAAAATTAGAAACAATTTTTGGAATGGGCAGAACCTTGTTATTTTAAGATATATACATCTGAATCAATTGTTGAAATCTTAATTGTATATCTATAATATCCGATCAAAATTGGTATCCCCAAAATTATTGAAATTTCATGACAAAAACACATGTAGATTCTAATGACTCTTTAGTTTGACTATCACTGATCCTCTTTAAATTAATAATTATAAAACACACTTGACCGAACTTAGGACTGCTCTGATAAGTCCTAGTACCAAAATTTAGTTAACTTGAAAAGTGGACTTGGTCCGAGGACTGTTTTTATGTCTGCCAAAAAATTAACTTGGAAACAGGTCCGCTATTGATATATTAAGTTAACTTCGAACCAGTCCTGTCATAAGTTAACTTCGGAACCAGTCCTGTCATAAAGTTAACATAAGTAAACTTCGCAACCAGTCCTGCCACAAGGTTAACATACGTTAACTTTTGCTTTGACAAATCCGATCAAAACCCGACCTGTTCCCAAGTTAACTTTTGACTGGTCTGCTCAACACTAAGTTAACTTGTAACCAGGACCGCTCTATACGATTTTTTCTAATATCTTTGTTTCGTAGTATAAACATCGAAAATAAAGTAAAATTAATACTTCCGTTTTATAAACAGTATTAAATACAAAATGAATTATTTGAAAATTAAGTACGCATAAAACGTTGCTTGTAACACAAATTTATCTGTGATCTGACTATCTATCAATTATAAAAACGATCTTGGTTACAATGATAACGGGCACTGAATATATATTCCATTACCTATCAAATTCAACCATATTTGCACTTAATTATGTTTATCTTTGAAAAGAAGTATATTTGATGTTAGTTGTATACGTCCTTGAACTATGCAGTCACAATCTGCAATAGTTTAATTCATTTAAACGCATGACTACAAATTTTTGTTCGCATAAATTTCGGGTGCCAGCATGTCATCCTTTTATTCAAAACATTGATACCTAAACAAATTTCAGTAGTTTTGATACCTCATGCTGATTTGTACATCAAAATTATTTGACCGCATCAACCAAAACTGACCATATGTGAACTTTAAATTGTAAATCTATATACCCGCATAGTAAATCAGCCATATTTTTTTATGTCAGGATTCAATGTATAATACAATGGACAACAATATTGCAATACAATAAGAACAAATTTTTGTTCGCATAAATTTAGGGTGCCAGCATGTCCTCTTTTTACTCAAAATACTGATACATAACAAAATTTCAGTAGTTTTGATACCTCATGCTGACTTGTACATCAAAATTACTTGACCGCATTGACCAAAACTGACCATATGTGCACTTTAATTTGTAAATCTATATACCCGCATAGTAAATCAGACATATTTTTTATGTCAGGATTCAATGTATAATACAATGGACAGCAATATTCCAATATAATAAGAACAAATTTTTTTTCGCATAAATTTGGGGTGCCAGCATGTCCTCTTTTTACTCAAAATACTGATACGTAACAAAATTTCAGTAGTTTTGACACCTCATACTGACTTGTACAACAAAATTATTAGACCGCATTGGCCAAAACTGACCATATGTGCACATTAATTTGTCAATCTATATACCCTCATAGTAAATCAGCCATATTTTTTATGTCAGGATTCAATGTATAATACAATGGACAGCAATATTGCAATTTGATAAGAACAAATTTTTGTTCGCATAAACTTACGGTGCCAGCATGTTCTCTTTTTAACCAAAATACTGATAAGTAACAAAATTTCGGTAGTTTTGATACCATATGCTGACCTGTACAACAAAATTATTTGACCGCATTGACCAAAACTGACCATATGTGCACTTTATTTGTAAATTTATATACCTGCATAGTAAATCAGCCATATTTTTATGTCAGGATTCAATGTATAATACAACAGACAGCAATATTGCAATATAATAAGATCAAATTTGTGTTCGATAAATTTACGGTGCCAGCATGTTCTCTTTTTACTCAAAATGCTGATACGTAAAAAAATTTCAGTAGTTTTGGTACCTCATGCTGACTTTACATCAAAATTATTTGACCGCATTGACCAAAACTGACTATATGTGCACTTTAATTTGTAAATCTATATACCCGCATAGTAAATCAGCCATATTTTTACGTCAGGATTCAATGTATAATACAATGGACAGCAATATTCCAATATAATAAGAACAAATTTTTTTTCGCATAAATTTGGGGTGCCAGCATGTCCAGTTTTTACTCAAAATACTGATACGTAACAAAATTTCAGTAGTTTTGATACCTCATACTGACTTGTTCAACAAAATAATTAGACCGCATTGACCAAACCTGACCGTTTGTGCACTTTAATTTGTAAATCTATATACCTGCATAGTAAATCAGCCATATTTTTATGTCAGGATTTAATGTATAATACAATGGACAGCAATATTGCAATATGATAAGATCAAATTTGTGTTCGATAAATTTACGGTGCCAGCATGTTCTCTTTTTACTCAAAATACTGATACGTTACAAAATTTCAGTAGTTTTGATACCTCATGCTGACTTTACATCAAAATTATTTGACCGCATTGACCAAAACTGACCATATGTGCACTTTAATTTGTAAATCTTTATACCCGCAAAGTAAATCAGCCATATTTTTTATGTCAGGATTCAATGTATAATACAATGGACAGCAATAGTGCAATATAATAAGAACACCTTTTTGTTTGCATAAATTTAGGATACCAGCATGTCCTCCTTTTATTCAAAATATTGATACGTAACAAAATTTCAGTTGTTTTCATACCTCTAGCTGACTTGTACAACAATATTATTTGACCGCATTGACCAAAACTGACCATATGTGCAGTTTAATTTGTAATTCTGTATACCTGCATAGTAAATCAGCCATATTTGTTATGTCAGGATTCAATGTATAATACAATGGACAGCAATATTCCAATATACAGTACATACAGAGAGGATGTAATCTCATACTCCCTACACTGTGTAAAAACTTGGTGTCACACCAGGAAACTCCAACAACACTCTCCAAATCTTGTGAGGAAATTGGGAGAAAGTTGAAGTAATTCCTCCCTAAAACTCCTTAATTGTTTATTACCTTGGTGTGGTTTCTCACAACACCATGATTTTTATTGCTATGTTTACCTTTGAAGTGTGCTAGTAGTTGTTGACTACAATAAATATTTCTTCTGTTTCCTGTCATTAAATGACAATAAATTGCAGTCACAAAAATGATGAAAAGTGTGAGATTTGTTAAATTTTATAATATATATAATATATTACAATCTGATTTTATTAAACAATCCTGCACAACTTTATTTATTAATGATATATTCAATATTTGTTCTGACAGTGTTTTTTTTCATACGTAAGAAACATAATTAAAACAAACAAAATATCACCTGTAAGTGGGGTATAATTAATAGAAAATACAGACATATATTTTAATTGAACTTATTCATTTTTTTTTTAAATTTAGATAATTAATGAAGATTATATAAATATGATATGTATAAAATTTATCTACATCATTTTATTATATTCATTTTTTTGTATCATTACTATTATTTTTTTAACAATGTATATATTAATATCTATATGTTTAAACTGACTATAAATACAACTTATTGTGAATTACAAGTTGCCATTCTTAATTATGAGATTATGAAAGAATATAAATAATTTTCCAATCTAAAAATAGTTTTTGTATATATTTTTTTTAAATCATTTCATTAACATTTTGTATAACATTCAGAAATAAAACTAAACAATAAATAATGGAAATGGGAAGAATTGAATGAATAGTTTTCATGTAATTATATGTCACTGGCAGACCATGCAGTCATGCTTTGTTGATTTTTATTACTTTTACCTGCAATCAACAGGTCATAAAACCCTCCCAGATGGGAGTAATTACTTGGTGTTTTGTGGGAGGGATCATCTGTGTTTCACAGTGTAACACTGTGTTACACCAGAATCAGTGTTGGGAGTATGAGATAACATCCTCTCTGTGTGTACTGTAATAAGAACAATTTTTTTTCGCATAAATTTGGGGTGCCAGCATGTCCTCCTTTTACTCAAAATACTGATACATAACAAAATTTCAGTAGTTTTGATACCTCATGCTGACTTGTAAATCAAAACTATCTGACCGCATTGACCAAAACTGACCATATGTGCACTTTAATTTGTAAATCTATATACCCGAATTGTAAATCAGCCATATTTTTTATGTCAGGATTCAATGTATAATACAATGGACAGCAATATTCCAATATAATAAGAACAAATTTTTTTTCGCATAAATTTGGGATGCCAGCATGTCCTCTTTTTACTCAAAATACTGATACGTAACAAAATTTCAGTAGTTTTGATACCTCATGCTGACTTGTACAACAAAATTATTAGACCGCATTGACCAAAACTGACCATATGTGAACTTTAAATTGTAAATCTATATACCCGCATAGTTAATCAGCCATGTTTTTAATGTCAGGAGTTTTTAGTAGAACCATAAATGTACATGTAATCAATAATATTGGAAAACTATATAAATACAAAAAAAAAAATCCGCATAAATTGAGAGGGTCAGCATTTCATCTCTTTATTCAAAATAACAGTCACTACATATATAGTAGTTCATGTTGGTGTGTAAAACAAAACTATTATGCCGCATCATCAACGTACCAAAACTGACATGTCTGAATACAACTTATAGCTAATCCCAGCTGACACAGCGGATTGAACTTTTGACGCATACAACAATCATTTTTCCATTGTGGCGTCAAATATTTTGTTTGATGACGTCCAAATTTTACAGGAACCTGTGTGATATCCACCAATAGTGGACAAATAGCGAAAAGGTGTATTCATTTGTAAATACTACCCTAGTACTCTTCTGCGAATAGTATACTGTTTATCTTTTATGTCGGTTGATTGATTTTGTTTATAGTTTAACCTCAAGTGGCAACTATTTCATTAAAGTGCGCATTGAGTATAATTCTGGGACGTCCAATATCTCAATTAATCGGCAAAGACAAATCTCTTGACCAATCTGACGAATTTGACGAGATTGTTGATAGTTTTACCACACCGTATGCTTACGGACACTGTACTATTTCTGTTAGAATATTCTGCGGAAAATAGAATAGTTAATCCAATGCAAACAAGTTGAATAACAATGAAATATCCATGCATGTATAAATTTATGCATAAAGTAAAATTTAGGAAGGGACAGGTAAAAAAACGGGGAACGAAGCAACGTTGGCAATGTTGTTGATATCCCGTGATATAGGAATATTGTTCCGATGCGTAGGATAACCTTTCTATCCGCCTTCTAATAATAATTAAAAAAGACACTCTCTATGTGATTGTACAGCCATGTTTTATTTATATAAGACATGTATATCAAATAAAAAAAAGAGAATTTGTATAATATCTATAGTAGAGTCTAGCGAGTAAATAATAAATGATATATGTGGAAAAACAATGCGAATGTTGTTGACATATTTTAATTTAATTAATTAAATGTCC
Organism: Mytilus galloprovincialis; assembly: GCA_037788925.1. NCBI lineage: Eukaryota > Metazoa > Mollusca > Bivalvia > Mytilida > Mytilidae > Mytilus > Mytilus galloprovincialis. The sequence continues at coordinate 54,749,262 of CM075338.1, read as the reverse complement.
TCAGGTCTGGTCAATAGCAGACTTGTCCACAGGTCTGGTCAGAAGCAGACCTGTCCTCAGGTCTGGTCAGGAGAAGACCTGTCATTAGGTCTGGTCTGAGGCAGACATGTTCTCAGGACTGGTCAAAAGCAGACTGGTTCACATGTCTGGTCTGGAGCAGACCTGTCAATAGGTCTGCAGCAGTCCTAAAAAAGCGGACCGTAGGTCTCGTCCACCAACGAGTTAACTTGCTTGACTGCTTAAAAATTCTCAAGTTAACTTAGAAAGCAGTCAACAAGTCTGCTCCAAGTTAACTTTTGTCAAGGTTAGGACCGCACCCATCTGTATAATAATGTGTATTGAGTAAATTTTTTTTAATAAGATATCATAATTTTAACATTACCAGAAAGTCGGAATAAAATCATTATCAATGTGTTATGAACAATAATCTTCTCAACTCTGGCTAATGGTTTGCATTCAATAGATTTTTCAGATCATTATAAAGAAGCAAGGGATCAAAGAGGACTGGCATTAATTGTGAATTACAGTAGAGGCAGAGAAGGTATGTTATCCCTCTGAAAAGATTTAATTGAGGAGGCACATTCACCTTTTATATATATTAAACAAATTCATACCAACTTAATGTAATTGCACAAAAAATCATTATGCGTTAGTCCAATGATGATTGAAAATCATGTTCGCTAAATATTCAAAAAGACTTATGATTTTCAATTATCTGTTTATCATTAAATTTGACGCTACAATAACACATACTAAGAGTGCATTTCTTTCTTTTTGTAAATTTTGTAAACCTTGTATGGGAATTTTTGCTAGTACTTTGAAAGCATGAGTCCCTTGCAATGATTTAGCAAGATATAATTTTACATTTTCTTTAAATTTGCAAGCTATGATAGTCACTAGGGTGAAGATTGCACTGCTTTGTTTGCCTTTTGCAGATATTTTCAATGTTTTCTTATAGTTTTACTAAAATTCAAGGTTGAAGTTAGATACAAATAGCGTTTGTACTTACAAACGATGAAGTCAAACTGTAGAAGCAATTTGAGCAAGTGCATAGTTTTTCAATGTTTATGTAAACTTCGTAATCGTTTTTAGAAACAAATGATTAAAACAGACTCAGACTCACAAGGTTAAGTTTGTGTGGTCAAGTCCATGATAGATTTAGATACTATTAGCAATATGTTTAGTATATTCAGTGCATGGAAGGACTGTGCAAGGTGTACATGTCCAACTGGCAAGTGTTTTATGACCTTGACCTCATTTTATGGTTCAGTGGTTATAGTTAAGTTTTTGGTCTGTTATTCTTATTCAATAGGCCTACTATATTCCCTGTATAGAATGATTGTATGTTGTACATGTTTTGCTGGCAGGTGTCATCTGACCTTGACCTCATTTTCATTGTTCAGTGGTCAAAGTTTAACATGTTGATTTTTTGTGTTTTGGTCTGTTTTTCTATTACTATATGTAATAGGTCAACTGTATATGGAAGTTTTTCATGATGTACATGTCAGTCTCGCAGGTTTTATTTGATCTTGAACTCATTTTCACAGTGTATTTAATACTCATTGTTAAGTTTTTGTGTTTTGGTCGGTTTTGTGTTAAAATTTACTGTTTGCAATAGCATGAATCGTTCTATATAATAGTGTTCTTATCCCGGGCATAAAAACAATGCCGTTTTTGACAAAACCTTTTCAACTTTTGATCTTCAGTGCTGTACAACTTTGTACTTTTTTCACTTTCGATCTTGTATATCTGGGCGTTATGTATTCGGGTTTAGTTTTCTGTAATTAGTTTTCTGTAATTAGTTAATACTTCAGTTTCGTTATGTATATCTCTTTCATATTCATTTGTTAAAATTTACTGTTTGCAATAGCGTGAATTGTTCTATATAATATGAATGTTCTTATCCTGGGCATACAAACAATGCCGTATTTGGCAAAACCTTTTCAACTTTTGATCTTCAGTGCTGTACAATTTTGTATTTTTTTCACTTTCGATCTTTTATATCTGGGCGTCACTGGTGAGTCTCGTGTGGACTAGACGAGTTTTTGGCGTATTGAATTTTAAACCTGATGCTTTTTGTTATCTATTAATCATGCTTTTCTTTGTCTTATATGTTCTCCTTTTTATTTTGTATTGTAGTCCTGTAATATTTTGTTTTCATTTCAATGTTATATTTAACTGTGCCATTAAAGTGCGAGGTTTGGCATGCCATAAAACCAGGTTCAACCCACCACTTTTATTCCCCTTTAAAAGTGTCCTGTACCAAGTCAGGAAGATGGCCATTGTTATAATATTGTTCGTTTCTGTGTGTGTGTTGCATTTTAACGTTGAGTCGTTTGTGTTTTCTCTTATTTTTGAGATAAGACGTGGCATGGTACTTGTCTATCCCAAATTCATATATTTGGTTTTGATGTTATATTTGTTATTCTCGTGGTGTTTTGTCTGTTGCTTGGTCCGTTTCTGTGTGCTGTTGCGTTTCGGTGTTGTGTCGTTGTTCTCCTCTTATATTTAATGCGTTTCCCTCGGTTTTAGTTTGTTACCCCGATTTTGTTTTTTGTCCATGGATTTATGAGTTTTGAACAGCGGTATACTACTTTTGCCTTTATTTGTCTCAAACTATAAGCAATATGTCAACTATAAATGTTGTATAGAAGAATTGTAAGCTGTAAATGTCTGCTTTGCATGGTTCATCTGACCTTGACCTCATGTTCATGGTACATTGGTAACTATAGTTTTCTTGGTAAAGTATATTTCTTAGAAAATATAACCAATACATCAACAAAGATAGTGTATTGATAGATTGTAAAGTGTGCATGTATTTTCTGTTTGGTATAAATGACCTTGACCACATTTTCTTGGATCATGTTGTGTTTGTGCAGTAGTTGTATTAATGTTGTAGATTATGGACTTACAACATAATATCAATGATAACGGCAAGACATCTAGCGTGTACACTCTTGTGTAAAAGATTTTTGAAAATCTAATAGAAATAACCCCTGAACCAATGTGTTTAACTGTATTTAGCAAGCATACAATGATTCCCTGCCTTTGAGTTACTGATAAGTCTTCTAACTGTGACCCACAACAACAAAACAGATATATATTTTTTCATAAAGACTGTTGAAAAACCATCTGACCCAGCTGTCGTTTTTTTTATTCATGTTCTTCACAGTCTTGCTGGCTTTATCTCTCCCTTTCTAAATTAAGCTGTTCAGTCGCCGAGTATTTATAAAAAAAAATTCTTCAAATCTCTCTCACTAAGGCTATGTTTTTCTCTCTTTTTTGGTAAACATTTATATCAAAATCTTTTGTCTCCTTCAAAAAATCATATTATATTGTGATACATTTTCTGCCTTACATGTACATAATGATTTTGCATATCAATTTTGTTATGTTAATAAGACAACAAACGTACTTCTTTCTTAATCGACTGCATATAAAAGAGTTTTTTCCTTCTTTTGTCAAAGTTTTGATTTTTGAAAGCTGTGTTCATGGATTTTTACAATATTTGAACAATAGCTTATAATGATCAAGACTAGTTTAAAGAGCAAAATAATAAAACTATTTTGTTCTTGTTTAATGTACTGCACTTATAAAAACACTCGTTTTGCAGCTAACATGGCGACACATTCTGTGGATAATGTTTGTTACATGTCATTTACTTTGTGAAACTTTGATAATATTTAATGAACCTTTGGCAGAAGCTTTTTCCTAATCAAGAGATTATGTTGTAACCAGAATTAATTTTTAAATACGCAATACCCAATTTCTAATATTTAGATTATGGATGAACTCATATTTTGGCAGTAAACATTAGTAATCTATTTTGAATTGACTTTTTAACAAGATTAATTTGTAAGCCTTCGTGAATGAAGCGTTTTATGAACTGAATATGAGCTTCTTCTGAAAACGCTTCTGAAGATTATTCATTTTTATTCAATATTATTCTGATAAGTGGTGTCACTTAGTGCTATCAACATCACATTTTTAGATGGAAACCAGCAATCTCAGGCCGTGTTCACATTGACCTAAACTTGGTGTTGTGTTAGTGTAACTCACACATAAACTAAACATATTTACGTTTCCATTGATAAAACTCAATGTTTACATTTAGTTTAAATCATGTTTTGTCTACATGCAGTCGATAGTCGATGTAGGCTTTGTGTAGGTTAAGTGTACACAAAACTAGGCATTCAGAACTTTAATTTTCTCATGTATATTTGAAAAAGAAACATTTTTTATATAAAATTGATACTTATAAATAAAGTTTTTTGCAAAAATATTTGTCTAAACTTTATATATCTATTTGTTATAAAAACACTTTACGCAGCCTTATTAACCCCTTATCAAAACTTATCCATCATGATTGCCGAACACATGATTCATTTGAAAAGGTCTTCTCGAATCGATTGGACGTACCCACTGACAGAAATATTTGCCATTTGACTTTATACTCAAACAACGATTCACTTATAAATGCATTACTGAAAAAAGGGTGAATTTTAATTGTTTGTATGTGTAGTATCTCAGATCCGTAAAAATACAATTAGAAATAATAAACAAAAAAACATTACCCCCTCCCATTGCCAAATACTCCTTGGAGAATAAATACCATTTGAAACAAACAGAAAAGATAGAAATGTAGTGATCCTTAATATCGCAATTCTTTTTCTTCGTCTGTATGCACACTGATGGAGAGCCTACGTTTTTAATGCGCAATCAAGACATCTTTAAACTACTGCAAATCATTCAAAATGACTTTCTTTAAGTCAGAATTTTTTCTCGCGCAAAAGTTTAATATTATTGTTGTTTTCGATGGTACCAATTTAATATTTAATACTATAATGTATAGGAAAACATTGGATTCAGAATATTTGTTCATTCTAATCATCTGAATGACGCGATTGTTTTTTAATCAAATTGTTGAAATATCCATCCCCCTTTTTTTTAAAGTCAAATGGTCGTTTCCTAACTGCTAGAAAAGTTGTTCGAAAATTTAAATTCGGTTCTACGTAATCAACATTTAAATGACATATAGTTTACAAGTGTGAACAAATCGTATGTACAGGTAGCTAAACAAGGTGTATAGATGTGAACAAATTTAATGTGAAACTAGTGTGCATTACATTAAACCAAACGTAAACATGTTTACTGTACACAGCGTTTGGTGTGAACACGGCCTCAGTCGCTACAGAGAGTTTAGCGGAACCTTATATAAATTTCAGTACTTTTTTATATTGTCGGTTGTTATAACTTAAGTTCTAAAAGAGGTACGAAAGATACCAAAGGGACAGTCAAACTTATAAATTCTAAATGATGGTATCAACATTTTGTTTGCGAACCGTGTCAAACATTTTTTATAATACATGTACTTTAAAAAAAAATTGGTAGTTGCATCGAGATGTTGAATTTTAAAGATGTAAGGTTACGTTGAAAGCATGTGATATGTTACAGCATTTTACATGTTCTATGTGGTATTTTGAATCAGTGTATATTTGCTTTGCGAATGATACATATCTATCATGACACATTTACATATGTCCTTGTAATGTACTTGGTATCGCTCCTTTTGAATCAATTCATTACTGGGTCATCGCTGAGCATCTGTCTATCTTTCCATAAACTTTTTAAATGATATCCTGAAACTGCTGTGTTTTGCCTTCTTAGGATCATCAGAAGATGTACGAAGATTGGAACATTTTTTCTTAGATGTTCTTAAATACAACGTGAAGCGTGAACACAACTTGAATAAAAATGATTTGATGCAAACAATTCACTCAATCAAAACAAGTGAAATGACGGGTAAAGCGGCAAAACAATACCACTGTTTCGTCTTTGCAATAATGTGTCATGGACAGGAGGTAAGTCTTTTATTGTTATTTAAAATTTTGCAGATCAAACACATCTTTTGTATCTTTTTAGTATCAATTTTTATTCACACCGCCTCGAGAGCAGCGTATTACACAAAAACGGCTATGACTGCAGATACAATTGATGGTAATTATAATGAAGAGGAGGTTTTCGCTGAGAACTGGGAAGATTAAGATAAAGTAAGGAATTTTTGTCTTTTATCCAGTTATATATCTGTGATTGGAATGCATAGGGAACTGAAAACTGACATATGCATATCTTATACGTGGTAAGGGTCATGTAGGTATATGTCGAATATCCTTTTGAATTGTCAATACCTTATTCCTGTATCGTCCAGTTTGTGAAATGTGATTAACACACTAATAAGATTTTGTTTGGGGCTTGATTTGTTTTTAGATATTTAGAAAGTCATTGAATAACTTAACCATGATTTATTTTAGTTGTACTGTTTTGGCGACTTTATTTAATAAGATATTTATTTTTCATCAAAACAAGGAGATTTTCAGGTATTTTTGTTTTCTTAAAAACACCTTTGTAGTGTGTTTTCTATGTGCAAAGGTCACAATAAGGTTATATCATGTATAAATCAAACATTCTACATTTGTTATACAATTTTTTAATATTTCTAATTGGCAACGTTATGGCCGCTTTTCACCTATATTCAGTAAAGATATAACACATGGAGAAACGCACCATTATAAACTTCTTTCTTGAAATTTATGTTACTTTCTAGATTATGGTTTGTATTGCCCATTAATCTAATTTTATTCAATACATATGAAAACTCAAACTTGAAAATACTAGTCTTGATGCGTTTAAGCTTCTTATGCAAGATGCAATATTAATTACAATGTAGGACATGACTAAAAGCAAAATGAAGGAAATGTTCAACTCTAGTGAGAAAAAGATTGTTTGCTATTTATAAAAAAAAACTACAACTATGGGTTCAAACTAACGGGTTGAATATACTACATGTTGGCCGATTTTGTAATTGTGCTCAATATACGGTCATAAATTGCACAAGATAGTGCTTGTGTCAGTTTCTGTTTATTTCAGTAATGTTTTGGTACCAATTTATTTCACAAGTCTTGAAATTTAAATGTAATTCAAAATTGACATTCAAAACTTATAGACCCAAAGTCATTGTATGAATACAAAAATCAACGGTTAACAAATCAATGAAATTTGTGACACACTGGAATTTGCGTTCTTTGACACCGCCAAATACTCGAATATTTCATGTTCTTCCGTTATCATTATATATTTATCTGAAGATAACTGGGTGATCATTTAACAGCGGAGTATGTGACCAGTCATGATATTTTGGGTCCATGGTGCAAAATGTGATTTTTTATGCAATAAGTACCTATATAAAAGTGAAACAACACTGCAAAATTGTAGAGTGATATGGACCGTAGTTTTTCCGAAACGGCCTTTTGTAATGTCCCATCTCTATGGTGAAATTTCTTGATTTTCCCTTGTTTCTAGGATTTGGTAAATTTAGAAGAAATTAATACTATCACTGTTTGTTTTTTTTATTCTGTCCAGTAGAATTAAAAAGTTATGCTGTATTCCATGTAAGTTTTTGTACACCAATAATCCATATATCTTGTTGAAACATTTGGCCATGTTGCTTTAGTTACCATATTCTTAATTGTTATATTACCGATACCATGTACAAACATATAAACCTGACAAAAGAAATCTAATGCAAATGACACTGTGTACCAGTACGGTAGTCAGTTTGATCATTCCATCGTTTCTATGACAGTTCGTATTATCTAAAAAATATACCACAAAACTAACAATCCTTAACTTGCTATTCTCTCTGTAGACAAAAAAGAGGACTACTGGATACGACAATTAGGAACTGCCACACCATATGGTTACAATGACAAAATTGACGGTATATATAGGTATTTTATCTAGTCCATCCTGTAGCTCGGTAAATGTAATGGATATTTTCAACTCTACTCCTGGACGAAGACACAGTCATGGTCATCGACATTATAAATAACCTACTTTGCATGATGTCTCTATTAATGACTTGCTTCCATTTCTACAAAAGCCGTTAGGTATTCATCACATTCGCACAAAACTTTATTCATTAAACCTTTCAAAACTGCATTCTATGTTCAATATATGTTTGGAAACTACTTGCAAACCATCATGCAAACCAATACAAACTTACAGCTATCATTTCGGATATTGCATTTGCAAGTCACAGACTTTTCAAACCAGTTCGCATTGGAAAAGATGAAAATGAGAAAAGATCTTTTCTTGAACTTCCCTTTGCTAATAAAGGTCATCATAAATTAGTTCAGTCGAAAATACCTACTTATTTTAAAGATCAGTCTGTTCCAATAATTTCTTATACCTATACCAAATTAAATTGCAACTAAAATTTTCAATAACAAACACGTTTTGCAGGATCTCAACATTGACGACTTCAAGTCTAAACCTCCTGATTGCATCTGTGCTAGTTCCCAATTCACATATAATCCGGCTGTCCACGTTATTACCGAATACCTCAGCATTGTCAACACCACTTCTCTACAAAAGGAGTAGAGCCGGTAAGAGCCGGTTTTTGGCCTCAAATTTCAAGTTCATCTGACGAAGATTTGGACACTTTTTAAACACTTAAATGTCTATTTCAATTGATTCAATTATTTTTGTAAATGATTTTAACTGATTCACTCATTTAAAACGCTCCAATTCAAGCTCTAATATGAAAATTCTATCAAGAATGCCAAAAACTGTCACTTTTCATATGTTTTTTGTCAATAATGAAAGTGGCCGCATCCGTGTTCATCCTCGACCTTTATATATGTTACATTTTGTATGTATTATCATTAAACACAACTTACATTTCAATATCAAGAATGAACATGAATGCGGAAACCGTCTAAAATTTAACTAAAAAGCTGAAATTGTGAAGATTTCAGTAATTAAGCATGACTTAGTGATGCAAGTACCTGATATATGTGCATCGTGATGCCAAAAAACTGCCCATATGTATGTAGCAGAAGCATTATACCTTCCAAAAACAATTTTGTAAAACTGTTATAGTTTTGGGCCAAAAAACGATCTTACTGAACGTACTTCTTTGTAATCTAAAGGTCTGAAATATCGTGAGCCTAAATCCATCAATTGGCAAAACAACTTCAAAATACTGATGGATTCAGTCGTAGATTATGTCAGGCAATGGCCATGGCCTAAACACGAGAAAAAAGACGTATAAACTCTTTCCGAATGGATTAAGGCTGTGAGGTCGTTATTCCAAATCCTAATTAAGAAACTTAATGGGTCTATCAATACCCACACTACGTCAATTTAAAAAAAAACAAATATTGCAAAACACTTGTCGTACATCCATGACAAATATGTTGTTGTCCCCGCAGATAAAACCCCTAACAGGATCGTTTTTGTGTGTAAATATCATTACATAAACTGCTTGATAAATGAATTAGGTATTGACAATTCACTTGGAAACTCAACATATACCCTTAAGAAACTTACTAGAGAGGAAATCCTGGATAAACATAGGTCTGTTCTATGTTCCTTTGAAATTTCAACCAAAAAAGAATTCACTGTATTGAATATCTAAACTACATAAGTGTCCTTACAAACAACGGTACATTGTTCGGTCTTCCAAGTGCTCTTTCTACATTATTAACATCTCTTTTATTAGCGATCAAAGCCAGACTCCACAGTTATTGTGAAACTGCCTTTTCAAGAGGTGGCGTGAATCAGATGTGGATACCAAAAATATCAAAAGATCTTTTAGAGTACATTTAAATACAATCTAAGACTCTCGTCTACCAATAGTATTAAAATATTTGACTCTTCTACACTTTATACAAGTTTTCCCCATTCCGATCTAAAAGACAAATTGAAAGAGTTCATATTACTTTGTTTCATTAAATAGAATGGCGAACGTAGATGCAAGTATCTTGTCTTGGGGAGGGATACATCCTACTTTGAAAAGAATCACTATGATTCAAACAAAAAATTTTCTGTAACAGACATTATCAAGATGCTTTATTTCTTCATTGACAACATATTTGTTACGTTTGGAGGACGTGTTTTTTAACAGACTGTTGGAATTCCTATTAGAACCAATTGTGCCTCTCTTCTTGTGGACTCTTTTTCTCTATTATTATGAGGCTGACTTCATACAGGAACTTCTTAGGAAGAAAGTTAAGAAGTTAGCAATATCCTGTAACTTTTTGTTTCCGCTATATAGATGAGGTTCTCACAGTAAATAGTACAAAATTGGTGACTATCATGAACGAATCTATCCCATCAAACTGGATATAAAGGATACTACAGATACAGCTAAGTCTGCTTCATATCTTGGCTTATGTCTAGAAATTGACAATGAAGTTAGGATGAAAACAAAACTTTACGACAAAAGGGATGATTTCAGCTTCCCTATTGTGAACTTTCCTTTTTTTATGTAGCAAGTTTCCAGCAGCTCCTGCATACGGGGTACATATCTCCCAACTAATACGATATTCCCGGGCTAGTACTTTCTTTCATGATTTTGTTGGTAGAGGATTGCTAATCACAAGGAAGCTATTAAACCAAGAGTTTCAAATGGTGAAGTTGAATTCATCCCTTTGTAAATGTTACGGGCGCCACAAGTTGGTTGACCGTTATGGAATAACCGTTTCGAAGATGATATCGGATATGTTCCTTATGTCGTAACCTCCCTTTTCACAAATGTGACCTACCAAATTAGACTATTTACCGGATTTGTAATAACACAAGCAACACATGCACCATGACAGGTCCCACATGTGGAGCAGGGTCTGCTTACCATTCCATAGCACCTGAGATCACCCCAAGGTTTTTGTGGGGTTCGTGTTGCTTAGTCTTTAGTTTCTATGTTGTGTCGTCTGTACTATTATTTGTCTGTTTGTCTTTTTTTTTGAGCCATGGCGTTGTAAGTTTATTTTCTATCTATGCGTTTGACTCTCCCTCTGGTATCTTTCGTCCCTCTTTTATATTTCATTTTTGTGATAGAATCAGTTATTTGCTCGACAAACCACAAAGAAATGTTACACTGTTAACCTACCTCTTCAAAAACAAATGAAGTTAATGAAGTAAATGATTTGAAATAAATACATTTCCTTAAATAGTCATTTTCCGTTTCTGAAATCATCAAATTTAATTCTGGTTTGTGCACTATAGACAAAGGGCAAGCTTCTTTATTTACACAGCAGGGTGCTACTTTAGTGTGTAAATACCACTGCCTTATAGCATCAAGTCCCTTAGATTCAATTTCTTGTGGCAATTGTGCATCCAAATATTTCTTTTTTAACACATTGATGCACACTTCTTCATCATCTACATATTTTTAAGCAAAGACAACACATGGATGGGTTCTATCCATTCTAAAAAAAAATAATTATGGAAGTTAGGTTTAAAAGTTTCAAAATGTATTGTAGTAACAGCATTTATCTTGTTCGTTGAATAATAAACTCACCCAAGGGTTGCTGGGGTATAGAAATATGGTCACTTAGTCTTCTCCCGAAGCTTGCCGAAGTGGGGCGTCCGTTTGACTGTGCGGGATGTATCAAGTTCGCAGTCACGTCCGGTCAGAAGGGGGAGCTTAAATCCGATGCCTCATGTAAAGAGAGTGCCACACTCTTTGCACGTTAAGCACCCTTGCAACAACTCTTTGAGGGGTTCGTAGGTGGCCTGATGCAAGGCAAAATTTCTGTCCCTATCCAATATACCCTCATTTTCCAGTGGCAGTCCAAATTTCCCCGACCATCATCCCATATGGCCTCTATTGTATCAACCTACTTATTGAATTTATTGTGAACTTGTTCTAGTCCTGAATAAAAATGAAATATTTGCCACTGGATTGATTGATTGTTGGTTGCTTAACGTCCAGTGGCAAATATTCCATGCATATTCAGGACGAGAACAAGTTCACAATAAATACAATAGGTAGGTTAATATAATAGAGGCCATCTGGGATGATGGTCGGAGAAATTTAGACTGCCACTGGACGTTAAGCAACCAAAAATCAAACAATTGAATAATTAACATTTTTCTCATGGTGGGTTTTGTTCCTCATTTATGATCATACAGTGAACTATAGTTGTTAAATTTTATGTAAGTTGGTTTCTGGTGGAGAGTTGTCTCATTGACCATTATACCTTATATTTTCCTGTTTATATCTAGATGAGATTAGCATGTAGTTTTGTGCTATGTTTGGGCCATTGCACCCTTGTTTATTTATTCAACTCTTTTTCACATTCTCTTGTAAAGATAATGTTAATATTACAGCTGATTTCCTATTGCTTGTAGAGTAAAACTTTGGTAGACTTGCTTGCTATGTATATATGTTAATTCAAGTTTTGACGTCCATTATCACTGAACTGTACGCATATTGTTTAAGGGGCCAGCTGAAGGACGCTTTCTGGTACGGGAATTTCTCGATACATTGATCACCCATTGGTGGCCTTGGGCTGTTGTCTGCTGTATGGCTCCTTATACCCTATTAAAGATAAGAATCATAAATCATAGTTGATATGCACTAAAGAAAGAAAAAAAGGAACAATTAATATGTAAAATGTACCCTCCGTCTTAATACATAAGACCGTATTTGCACGGTTAATAATGTCTTCTTTATCACATTTTTTTTAATTCAGTGCACCTAAGGTCTTTGTTGCCATGACTATTGAATTAAATGCCCAAACAGGCCCTACATAATGCTTGCAAATCCCGTTTTGAGAACGTGATAGGGATTAGATAAAATAAGCGCAAGAAAAAATCAAGGCAGTATATACAATTATCAGATTATATTAGTTGTCCTTATAAAATTAGTCAACATGCATAAATAAAGTTGATGTGTACCGTTTTATTTATGTACCATTATCTTCAGTTCAATTTTTAAGTTGTATTAATTATTATGGAGTTTATTTTTTTAAATGAGCATGTTTCGATTTAATCTAGCTGTGTGTGCACTAGTGTCTCTCACTTACCCTATACCAGTGTTGTTCATGTATTGTCCTGTACAGTTATCCATGTGTAATTTAACATCAGTTTCATCATATAGTTTGTACTGAAAGTGATGATGCAACATGCTGGTCACAGAGTTTGTACCTTTTCCTGAATGCTGACATTCATCAACTTAGTAAAACACTTGTAACTCTGTAAAACAAACAATTAATCTAAACTTATTCCATAACCAGTGGCGGATCCAGAGGGGGGGTTCCGGGGGTGCGCACCCCCCCTTTATTTTTGCCGATCAATGCATTTGTATCGGGACATATGTTTTGCACCCTCCCTTTGCCCTGGGTTAGCACCCCCCCTTTCGAAAATTCCTGCATCCGCCCCTGATAACCATCATATAAGAAATCCTGTATTTTCATCAGATATACTAAAACTTTTTAACTAACCTTTAAAATCAATATTTTAATTTATATGTAGTAAGTATGTAGTAACTTTAAGTACAATTTTCAATTGTTTGCATGTTTTTCTTTTGTTCAGGTTTGTCTTAGTACTTTGATTTCCCTCTTCTTGACTTATATAACTGCTTGTTTGCCCTTTTCCTATAATGCAAATCATTATTTACCTATTTCAGAACCTAATTTGACTGAATACTATCAAATCAAATTAAGATAAAAGTATAAATGTACATTAACATGAATATTATCTAATCCTTTTGAACAAATTCCAAAAAGCTAACACTTTTTGGGCGTTTTAAAGAATAGTGTCGAACCTGCTGAGCATAACGTGAATAATGCACTTGCTAGACATAGACAAAACTATAATGTTTTACACCTTCTAAAAAACATGCTGGCTGACCTGTAAAAATTATGTTTATTTTGTTCATGTAAATGAATTTTAATCATTACAAAGTATAAAACACTTATATTTGTAATAGATTGCTTTAAAATTTGACAAATTTAGGTTACATGCATGTTTTTAAATGTTTTGTGAGGTTACAAATGTACATGTACATGTACAATATACCTTTTCACTAAAAATTCATAGTTTTTTTTTAATTACTTTAATTTTATAAAACATGAAATATCACATTGTATATATGCCATCAAAATAGAAGACTGTATGTGTCATATACATGTACATGTAGGTAGGACTTTTCCCTTTAATATAGAATCGTCAGTGTTGCTCACTTTAACCAAATACCAAAATCAAATTTATACAAGTAAGTATGTACCTAAAAATACTATTTACCTGGTAACAGTGCCCGGAGAAAACCATAGACCTTCAATAGGAAAACTGACAATCCTTGTCAATAAAAAAATGAAGTCAAGTGCACCCACACAAGCAGGGTTCGAAACGCACAACCTTCGTGTTGACTGGCGTGTGATTACAGTAACTACTTAGACCACTCGGCCACCGAGGCCCCTTGTACGTAGGAACTTTCTATCAAGAGTTTGAATATCGTATCAGCAGCTAGGTGCTGTTGGAATGGTACTACATATAAATGAAATGTTGACATCTTACGTCCTTTATATTTGTTTTTAAACAAAAATAATTATTATATATAAGTAATCCAATTATAGAAATGTGTTTTGGTAATACAATTTGCTATACTTCAGGACAAACTTTCGTTATATGGTGGCGATATTGTTAAGGTGGAAGACATTGTAGAAAATTTCAAGGTTGAAGATTTTGCAGGTATATTTACATATTTACTCAATTGAGTCGATTAAGAACCTCCCAATTGAATACTTCCTCGAATATCAACTCCAATAAAGAAACTTGAAAATGTAAAATAAACCACGGCAAAACAGTGAGAGAAACCGTAGCTTTGCATGATGTCGGCAGTTTAAGCTGTGCTCTTTATATGGTTATGGTGAATCAACCACTGATTCACGTTGAAACTATTCATGCATAAAAGGATACAAATATTGTGTAAGATGAATATTTCCTCAATGAACTTATACATCTTGTTAAGTAATATTATTATCTTACATGGTCTCAAGGCATTCCATAACTCCTAAGACTGTGCTTTAAATGTCTTTAATTTCTTGGTCTCAGCTAACATTAACCCTCCTACTCTCAATTTCTTTACAAATATATAGCGTTAATATTAAAAAAATCAATCAATGATCTCCGTCTTAAAATGACAAACACAAGACTACCACCTTGGTCACGTTGGTAGTCTTAAAATTACAGCTTGAAAAAAGACCCAAAAAAAATCCTAAAAGAGGGAACTTAAAATAAAATACTGCTGTAATTTGCAAGATATATTCCGAACATTGTAAATGATTTGGCTTCCGATACAGTAGTCATATTTACGTAGCTATGACAGTAAAAACATGGATCCCGAATTATGATTGTTTTTATGGGGGCAAATAGAAATTGTTTCTGGTTTGTTGCTTTAATTGTTTTTCCAAAGTCAAACATGTCTTCCTGAACATATCTAAAAGTATAAGCTGACATTTCAACTGCATTTTGGTTTTTTTTTTTATATCTAATACCATTTGCATTTGGCAAATTAACTTATCTGTCATTTTTCTGTATAATGCTAAACGAATAAATATGCAAACATACCCATTCTTTAATTACATCTAGAATTTATCCATTGTACATGTGTATTGCTTTCTGTTCGTATTCAAGTGGAAAGCGTTTTCTTTGAACACTTATGGCCTTCATGGTTGTAAAATCGGAAGCGTAACCGCAGTTCAACTTCTATATAAACGACGAAAATTTATAGAAAAGCAAGATTCAAAATAAAAATGAAGATAAATGAAGATATTTTCATGATTTGTCAGTAATTATAGTAACACCTTGCAGGTTGAATTACAGGATAACCAATTTTGTTTTACCTGATGTTCTTTTTTTTTAATTATTTCTAAGTAAAAGTCGTTTAGAACTCAAGACACATTGTCATTTTAAGTATATCTCAGTAGCATAATTTCGAATCCAAGCGAGGGAAGTACAAAAAAATTTGCGAAACAAAATTAACCGATCTAACATTTGTGGGCTGATGTTTGAACATAGTCATTAAGTTTTCAGTAATTTGGTTAGATGACAACATCAGAAAATCAGAAGGCGAATTTATTTTTCTTTTCTTTTAAGCTCCTGCACGAGGATTTTTTCATATAATGTAACAAGTGAACAAGACAAGGACCATAGTTGGTTCCCATGCAAATACTGCATACAATTTTAGATATTTCATCACTTAAAGCATTTACAATATATATACTAGTACTTTTAGTTAAATGTTTTGTATTGAAAATTGTGATAACATGTGTTTTCGTGTATTATTTTAAGGGAAACCAAAGTACTTAATCATCCAAGCATGTCGAACAGGACGAAAGAGGTCATATCGACAAGTCACTGACAATCCTGACGACTTTGGTGACGACAAATCGTTTACTGCAAAGTGGCACCAAGACTCCAACATACTGATATCTTATGCAACGACGCCAGGTGATATTATATAAATATGACACAACTGAGTGGATAATAAAGGATATTTTCAACCCTAGAAATAAACATTGGTAATTTCGGTGAAGCCAAGGTTGACAATGATTTTTTTTTCTATGGTAACAATCTCCCAATCAACATCTGAGCTGTGGTGGTTTTTTTCCTTATACTGAATGTTTTGTCATTTATGTCTGTTATATTGAAAGCAATTAGCTTTAGACTTTAATGTACATAGCAATTTTGCAGTCATTCGAAAAGTAACAAATGTGAAAAAAAGATTTAATATTTTAATGTAAACATTTTAATTATTCAATCATGAAAATTCCATTCATTGATTTTAAAATATTTGATTTGTCTGCTCCTGAACATGCTGAATGTAGCTTCAAAACAATGATATTCCGTTGAGCCATGTTCTACAGTAAAATGGTTCGGTCGTATCAACCAGTCAAAATCTGGTATTCAAACGTAAATAATGATATATAAATATAAATTATCAGTTTTTATGCAATCGAAATATGTGAAAAAAATCTTTAAAAATTTTAGGTTTGAGAAAACCTATGATTTGTTCATACATTTATCATCATATAATTACAAGATAAAGTAATGGTGGTTTCTATTGATTTATCAAGAATATGTAAATTGCAATACCATAAGGGCTATAACAATCAACAGTCTTGCAGACCATATATATATTTATTACACTATTTTACTTCTCGCTATTTCAATTGTTTTTTGTAAGATTTTGTTTGGTATCTCATTAATGAAATTTGTAATATATCAATCAAATGCGTTCCTCTTTTTTAAACAAGCTGTACAGTACATAAATTTTCAAAGATACTATTTTAAATTATTTTCAGAAAGATATTTAAAATATTTTGTTTTGTTTTTAACATAAACGGTAGTTTCACATATATCATAAAGTAGAAATTCATTGTAAGTGACAGTCATTGTTATGCTCTTTGACATTGTATTTGATTTAGACTTCCTGCTGTTTAAATACTAGAAACGTTGTCAAATTTAAGATCTGTATGTGTTCTTTCGTAGGTTATGTAGCTTACAGGAAAATCCCTCATGAGGTTAATCGATGCATTGGTTCGTGGTTCATACATGCATTGCTAGATGTATTTGAAAAAAGATACAAAGATAAGGACGTTATAAAAATGCTTGAAGAAGTTAGACGAGATTTAAATGAAAAAGAAGATTATAGGGATGCATCTGGCAAAATTCAAATGTCTGTCTACTTTGAGCAAGACCTTTTTCTTGTAACATATTCACTGTAT
Organism: Mytilus galloprovincialis; assembly: GCA_037788925.1. Classification (NCBI taxonomy): domain Eukaryota; kingdom Metazoa; phylum Mollusca; class Bivalvia; order Mytilida; family Mytilidae; genus Mytilus; species Mytilus galloprovincialis. The sequence goes on along the minus strand of CM075338.1, from coordinate 54,731,686 downwards.
GCAATGGCATTACCATTGCCGTCATGTTTGTTCACGATAGCGAACATGGACTATCATGATTGTTTATTTTGACAGTAAAATATATGTATTAGTTTGTTAAAGATACAGATCTGTGAACATTAAAATAACAGTATTGAATCAATACAAATGTAATGATCAAATTGATTTTCGAAGTTTCGTATGGAAAGTTATTTGTGTGCAAAGAGAAATTTTCTCACAAGTATACATTTACCTTTTATGGTTAATGTTCCGTTACGTCAATAGTTGTATATAGAAATGAAGGGCCAATGTTTCTATTAGGTTTTCTGTATTCATTTTAAGAATAATGCAAATTTTTCATTACCACTATTCGATTTCAACGTTTTTCAAGATGTTCATGTTGAATAGTTATGTTTCGCTTTGAGTTTTTTTAATGCAGTTCTGTTGAAGAATCACCTGAAATAAAATTGTGTTTGACAATAACATGTTTAAGTTAGATAATTTTTTTAATATTGTCATTTTATAGTTATATTGAACAAAATTCTATTATATACAAGATGTTGGATAAACGTCAACAAGACAACTAATCAAAAACACAAGTTCGCAATATAGATAAAAAGAGAGATAAGACATGATGTAAATTGGACAACTATTCAGCTGAAGCCAAACGACTTGGATATTTATGCAAATATAGTTCATCGTACGGTCTTCAACAATGAGCATATACAATACCTACTAGTCAATTATAACATGCAGTTTTGATGATATACATTTAGTGCCTTTATCTAGTTCAGTTTATTTCCATGGAAATAACGATAGTTTGTGTAAAATAGCTCAATACTGCTAAAGAAAAGTTTTGGTTTAATGATTTAATCCCAAATCTTTAATATCATGATTTAAAACTCTATACAGACGAAGACTTCTAGCACAGTAGCAACACAGACAAATGAACCATCACTCAAAGAAACAGAGAACCCTAGTGACAGTGATGATGGTAGTGCAGAAACCTAAGATAGTGATGACTCATACGACAATCCAACAGAAGAGAAAATGATGTTAATTTATAAATTGTATTGTAGGTTTTATATTGTTGGATTAATTTAGTATATGATTGGTTTTCATCAGTGAATATTTTCAATATGAAAATAAAATAATTGCAAGATTTTAAATTTTAAATAGACACAATACAACCTTCAACAATAACATGAATAAGAAAAACCTATAACACACTGTCAGAAGTCTGTTTCTGTAATAAACTATTGTAATGTACCTATCAAGGATATTCACTCAGTCGAAAGGTTATATATGAACCATAAACGTACATGTAGATTACATTGAATCTCATACTGCATCTTCTCTCAATGTTATTTGATAACCAGTTGGTTCATATTTGGCCTTGTCAACAGCTCAATGATCTAAACAGTCATCTAGATTTTTTTCCAGTTCTGATAATTTCTAAATTAAACATATCTAAAGACAGTTCATTTTTAATACTAAATTCGAGCTAATTCCACAGTTGCATACTAGATGGAATAAATTACCCTTGATAACGGGATAGTCTGCTAGAGGTTTGGTATACATTTTGACTGCTTCTTAGATTGTAATTATTTGTTTATGCAACTGTAAGGGGTATACAAATCTAATAAGTTTTCTGGAACGTCCTTTTTCATATTTTTTTAAAAGAAAGTTAATTTCTCAACTTGTCGACTAGTCTTTAACTTTTGTAAATACGTCTGAATTTGCTATTTATTTTACGGATAACACGGTGTTTATATCAAGTTGATTGTGGTTTTCGACTTTCTGTCATTTACGTTTTCTCCATGAAACTACCGTAAACATGGCAAATGTGCCCAAGTTGTCATGTGAACATTTCCTTAAAGACAAATGCCGACTGACCGATTCTTTTTAAATACTGGGTATAGTCCAGCGTGTGGAAGATACGGTAAATTTCAAAAACACTATATATGTTATTCCAGCAATCAGGGATGCTTTTTTGGGGGGGATTAGGACATAATCGAGTAAGTGTTTTTCAAAGTAGCAATGGGACAAACAAATAAAATAAGTTATTGTGACATCTTGAAAACAAAATGAGCGTGATTAGGCTAGAATAAATTAAAGCTAAAAATAGCATTCGAGCCTTACCAATCTCTAGTATGAGAAATTCAGTCTTCGTTCAATATTTGGATATTGCTTATGTACTAAAAACAGAACTGATAAATGTGAAGCAGAAAAATTTCACAGGAAAGAAATAAAACAAGAGGCTCTCAAGAGCCTGAATCGCTCACCTTAATTTTTTTGGTTAAATCTCCCATCAATGATTATTTTGGCCTTTCAATTTATTTAAATGTTCTTTGAATCGTCCTATTTTCTTTAAAAGCAAAAAAAAATGTTCTCCCATGTTCTATTTTAGCCATAGGAGCTATGTTTCTTGACATACAAGGAAATAAAATATAAAATTTATACTAGATACTATGAAACTCATGGCTGAAATCGATACAACAGTTTCAAAGGAGAAGATTTTTTACAGTAAGTCAACATGATGAACAAATTGTGAAAAAAGTCTTTAAAGGGCAATAACTCCTATATGGGTCAATTGACAATTTTGGTCAATTTGACTTATTTGTAGATCTTACTTTGCTTAACATTTTTGCTATTAACAGTTTATCTGTATCTATAATAATATTCAAGAAAATAACCAAAAACTGCAAAATTTCTTTAAAATCATCAATTCAGGGGGCATTATACCTGAAAAACCAGTTACCCAATTCGGCTGAAAATTTTAGGACAGGTAGACCTTGACCTAATAAATACTTTAACTTCTTGTCTTATTTGTTCTAAATGCTGGAGTTTTTGAGATATAAGCCAAAACTGCATTTTACCCTCTGTTCTATTTTTTAGCCATGACGGCCATGATTTTTTTACAAAATAAAAAATAAAACACAAACTTTATTTTATACACCCTACTGATCATTCAGTTGAAGTTTGGTTTATTGGTTTAGTAGTTTTAGAGGAGAAGATTTTTTAAAAGTTAGCAATCATGATGAACAAATTGTGAAAAATTATCATTAAAGGACAATAACCCCTTAAGGGGTCAATTGACAATTTTGGTCATATTAACCTTTTTGAAGTTCTTACTTTGCTGATCATTTTTGCTGTTTACAGTTTATCTTTATCGATAATAATATTCAAGATAATGACCAAAAACTGCAAAATTTCCTTAAAATTACCAATTAAGTGGCAGCAACCCAACAATGGGTTGTTTGATTCATCTGAAAATTTCAAGGCTGATAGATCCTGACCTAATGCACATTTTTACCCCATGTCAGATTTGCTCTAAATTGCATTTGACCCCTATGTTATATTTTTAGCAATGGCGACCAAGTTTGTTGATAGATCAAAACTGCGGATACAATTTATAAACTAGATACCCTAAGGAACATTCAGTTAAAGTTTGGAAGTATTTAGCCTAGTAGTTTCAGAGGAAAAGATTCTTGAAATAGTTTACGACGACAGACGACGGACGCCAAGTGATGGCATAAGCTCACATGGCCCTTTGGGCCAGGTGAACTAAAAAAGAGATCAATTAATCTTAATAAAAACCATGTGTCCTGAGACATAATATATTGTGCTCACTGAATCAAAAAATATACATTGTAAAACTTTGAACTGATATAAAGTATAAAATAAGTTACTTTTCATTTGTTTTCTCCTAAAAAAAAAATTAAAATAAAAGGAAACAAAACAATCTTTTTAAAAAATTGTAGCAATATATCATACTTGAATTAATGATTCCCAGTCTTAAATGAGATCCATAAAAAACAATCAAAGTATACACATGATCATATAAAAAATATTTTGATAAAAAAGATAATGTAAACATGACAAAACCATGAAAATGCAACAATAAACTCTATATAGCAAACTTGGAGAAATTAATCCCTATGTAAAATGAGACATATAGAGACCAATTAAACAATCAAAAAATTAAACAATCAAAACTGTGAATGTTTTGTCTTTCATTACTAGACTGAAATGAATAACATGATAAAAGTTATATGAAAACCTGTCAAGATCAGATCTAATTGATTTTTTTTTTTATAAACACAATCAATCATAATTATATAATACCCGACCATGCAGTCAACCTATGACATGACTTATGGGAAAGCATGTCGTTTAATACTGATTGATTTTTAAAAAGACCATACATACCCACGTTTCATATAAAAGAAAAAACCGCGAAAACTGCCTCTTAAAACTGGGGCGAAACTTGGTACAATTAGGCGGGAAAATGGTAAGTTTTTCTTTAATGTATTCATAGATAAGCTCTAACTTTACACGTTCAGGTCTCTATCATATAACAATCAGTTATATTAAAACTAAAAATTAAAATTAAACTATAGATATAGATATAGGAAATAATTGACATTAATAATTATTTAAAGATGGAAACTTTTGAAACTAATTAGGTTTTTTTCTATGTAGTAGTAAAACCAGATTTTTAACATATTTGAAACATTAAGGAACTCTCAAATGAATCAATAAATTAATTCAGAAATTTACACATGAAGAACATTTGACTACAAGATGAGTCTTATAACAGGTTTAATTTGTCTTTGAGATCTTCTCAGTACTGGCATCACATTGGCAGCTGGTAGATTCTGGGGAAGTCTTTGATTTTGAGCGAGCAATGGCGCAATGGGTTGGTTTTGAGCAGCTTGTTAATTGTCTTGTGCAGCAGGAGGGTTTCCTAGTCGGTCTAATAAATTTTGCAGTCTTTGTCTAAATTTTCTGATTATTTCAATCATATCGACTACAATCATCACCACAGCCAATATAAATTCTGAAAAATTTAATTATCTGCTAAAAATGATATCTGAGGTTTCATCTAATGATATTTCTTCATCATTTTCATCCAGTTGAAATTGTTCCATTTGAACTTGTTCGGTAATGAATTTCCTTTTCTTATTATTAGCGTTGAAGTGCTCAAAAGGATAATTACAGCTGAAAAATAAGAATAACTTCCAAAAGTCATGATTCACACATTTTAATTATTTGGTTTTTCTGCCACAAGATATAATGTGAATACTAGTTTTTTTGAAGGCACAAAACAACATAACTCCAAAGGATAAAACGAGAATCACTGAAAAAAAAAGATAAAGATAGTTATAAGGTCTTTCCACTTTTCTGTGGAAAGACCTATTGTATTTCTTCTGATTATTATTATTATTTTTTTTTTCTTCCGCCAAATTTTGTTCTTGCGATAAATGTTTGTTTCGCAATATGTCGCTTAAATATTTCTCATATTGTATCGTATAGTTCATGCGCTTTTAAATTTCACCCTGCTAAGCCGAACCATTTTTTTTGTAAGAGTTATCTCCCTATTCACTTTTTATCATCAAAGTGCATCTCATCTCCTTTATAACAAAAAAAGATATCGACAAAATTCTTTCTACAAATTGTTCGTTACATCCTCAGGAATTTTTTGGCTAATTTGGATCGGAATAAATTTGTCGGTATGTTTTTTTAACTCATAAACCGTTAACCGTATAACCCTGGAATGTTTTTATTTGAGTCCCCTGGGTCCTAACTTAGAAAATGAGGTCAAGGTCAAAGGGCAAGTTCTCAAGCTACTTTCGCATGTTTTTACATTTTCTCCCTCACTTTGAGAGATACTTATAAAAAAACAAGTGCAAAATGTTTGCCCAATTGTAATGAAGGAATGCTACATTTAATCTTATACAATTAAATGGAATCTTATAGGAGTTGGAGCCCCTGAAATGTCTTGAAATTGATTATAACTTCAAGTAAGTTCATTTGACCTTATACAAAAGGTTAAGTGACAAATGACCTTGAAAAATGACTACCAGAAGTGACTACCGGAAGTGACCTTGAGAAAATCGGAAGTAGTTTTTTTTGCAATTTTTTCACAAACAAGTACCCAAAATCCATATATTTTGTCATGAAGATACATAAACGGATTACTGAAGACTAAAAATGACTTCCAACAAACCGGAAGTGACCACTTATCTCCCATTCTACATACAAAAGTATATGGAAACTATATATTTTTGGAATCAGTGTGAAAGAAGCTATCATTTGAGACCAGAAATAGCATATTATGATGATTAAACAATTATTTATTTCATCAGTATGAAGAAACTACCTTCTTATCCAAATTTTTTTTGTTGTGTAAAGACTTTCAATTGTTCTCTGAAAAATTGGTGTTTAATTTTGAACTTACTTTTCTTCTCAGTCTTTTATTGTGTAATTATATTTTCCTTTTCTAGGTTTTTTTTTTTATCTTTATTTGTATTCAATTTTGTTTAAATTGTATATATTTTTTTAATAGTATTTCTTTTTAATGTATTTATAATCATACATGGACTTTAAAATCTTTTTCACAATTCGATTTAATACCTACTTTCTGAAATTCTTGGTTCTTGTGTATGATTTTCCTTATTAGTGAAATTTTTTTTGGAACATTTACTTCAGATATATAAATATATTCTATCAAACTTACCACATAAAATTGAAACCGTGGGAATGACCCAACCTTCTAAATTACTAATGATGTTATCAGCAGTTAAAAAAAAAACCAATATAAAACAATAATTTTCAATCATTACTCTGTGTTAAAGTTATGTTTAGTTAACCACAATTAGAATCTTTTTATTTTACAAATAAGAAAATGAATATGAGTGTTTATGTTGGATTTATCAATTATACATACAATATTTTTGAATTCAGTAGACATGGAGTAAACAGTTGTGGAGGCAGGCATACTTGTAATAGCATCCATGGCTGTTAAGGCAGCCATAGTCATCTTGAAGGTTGTCGTGGGTTTGATCATAGTTGACGTATATGGAAAGCCAACGGGGTCAAAATTCTTAATTCGTAACTTGTCAATTCGTAACTTGTAACTGTAATTTGTAAATTGTCAATTTGTAACTTGTTATTGTTAAATTCATAATGCTTAATTCGTAAATTGTCAATTTGTAACTTGCACCTTTGTAGTTTCAACATTCTTAATCGGTAAATTGTCAGTTTGTTACTTGTAACTGTGTAATTTCATAATGCTTCATTCGTTAATTGTCAATGTGTTACTTGTATCTTTGTATCAAAATTCTTCATTTGTTAATTGTCAATTTGTAACTTGTAGATTTCATAATTCTTTATTGGTAAATTGTCTTTTTGTTACTTGTAACATGTAACTTGTCGATTCGTGGATTGTCGATTCGTGAATTGTCGATGTGTGAAATGTCGAAGTGTTAAATGTCCTCGTTGTATTATGCTAACGATCATTATGACGACAGATGGCGCTCGAGTTCTTCTTCGGTGTATAATCCTCTTGTAAGTCAGAGTACCTCCATGTGGAATGTATACCTAAGTGATTTTAATCCATTAACTAAAGCAAATGCGTCTAAAAAAAGAAAAACAAAAATGTACAGGATCCCAGTTTTTTTTTACTATCGTGGACTTTTGTTTGAGAACGGAAACTATAGAAAAAAACCATCCCGACTAGTTCAGTCCCTCAACGTAATTGATCTCTCCTAATTACGGGGTAAATGTAATAGTCGTTGGTCAGTGGAATATTACGACTGGATTATTCAGGTATATACAATAAGGAGATGTGTTAATAAACCGTATGATTGCTAATGAAACAGCTATCCACCAACGCGAAGTACAAATAATGTCGATGTAAGCATCTATAGGCAACCTGGCTACGGCCTTCGTCAATGACAAAACCTAATACCATATAGTCGGCTTTAAAAGGCTACATCATTACTGGAAAACTCAGGTACTAGTAATAAACGATTTCTGTTAATCATAAAATGCTATTATCGGACCATTTTATTCTGACAGGAAAGGGCTGAAATATATATTCTATTCTGCTGTTGTCGGTTCTATGGTCGGGTTGTTGTCTCTTTGACACATTCCCCATTTCCATTCTCAATTTTATGTATTACTATATATGCCTTCTGAATTTTTCTGGTCATGAAGCTTAAAAATTGCCGCTACCAGATTTCCAAATAAAAATGTACAACCTAAAAGACTAAAATAGTCACGAGTCCCTCGATCTCAACAGCTGCTGAATGCCCCGTACTCTCGATATGAACCCCACCTGGTGCCACACCTCCTTATAGCCCGGCAACCTTACTAAATCTAACATGTTGTCAATCGTTAATTAACTGAAATGATTTACGATTTTAATCAATAAATCTATTTTTTTAAACTTGCATGTCAAATATAAAATAAAAAATCATTTGCAATGAATTCGTAACAATATAATCCTAATATTCTATTGACAAACCAGGTTGTATTCCGCCTGCCTCTTCTGTCGAGCAGTCAGCCAGGATCCCAGGCTATCATTCAACTTTAAAAATGACCAAATACATACTCCTTTGGCCAAACCCCAAATAATGTGCAAATATTTTCGTGGAGTAATAAAATCTAAGAACCTTAGTGTGCGCGCTCACATGCCCCACGTCCCCACATTGGCACTAGAGAAATAAAATAACTTTAAGAAAACAAGTTGCATAAGAAAAAAAATGAATTATAATTTCTTGTCGATATATACATCTAAATAGTATGTCCTTATTATCTACCAGGTTTCATGAAATTCTGTGGTGTGGTTTCAGAGGAGTTGCGACGATAAACTGTTGCAGAGGTATATCGGGCACATAAGTTCAAAGGGGCGTAACTTATAGAAAACAAACAGGACCGAGAGAATGACGTACGTACGGACGGACGGACGGGTCAAAATATTACACCCTCCGCAACCTCGTTGCGTGGGGGTATAATTAGTGTAAGCATATAAGAGATAATTGCCTCTTTCATGCAAACGGCGATATGGCAAGATCTTTTCTCTGACAAGGGAGAGGGCGTCAATTTGTTTAAAAGTGGGAGTATTAGGAAGGGGGGTTTGAGATTTCCAAGAAACACAAAATTTTATTTTTTTGGTTTAATTCGGAGTTCAGTATGACGTCCGGTATCACAGAACTAGTATACATATTTGTTTAGGGGCCAGCGGAAGAACTCCTCCGGGTGCGGGAGTTTCTCGTTGCATTGAATACCAATTGGCGGCCTTCGTTTCTTGTCTGCTCCATGGTCGGGTTGTTGTCTCTTTGACACATTCCCCATCTCCATTCTCAAATTTATGTAGGTAACGCGTGTAGTAAAAAATAAACAGTTTCATAGTTTAACGATCATGGTCATTACAAAATATATAGAGGGAACACCTCCTAGTATATTTCGATCTAGTACAATGATCATTTTAGATCTGTATCTGTAGGAGAACGTTGTAGATACAAATACCGGCTTTAATACAACAGTAGAGAGAGCGCCGTCGATGTATTGACGATGCACGAGAGTAGTTTCTAAACGGCTGTCAACGTTCGGTGTACGCACTACACTTCTTCAATGTGGTTCTATTTGAATACTGTTTTAGGAGAAAAAAAATGAGTTAGAATATTGTCACGGTATTTTACTCGTTGAGCCGGATCTCAAAACGTTTCGTGTAGTTTTTAATCTGCATGTTTGTTCACAACATTTCTTGACTGCTTATTGTTAAATCGGGTCCTTGGAAGCAGTTAAGTGTTCTTTTTGGACGAGCTTTTTTTTTCAAATTGTCTGGTTCTATCTCACTGCGACCACCTCGTACACTGAGAAATATTAGTTTCTGATTTGAGCGTCTTGGGTGTATTTCTTGTAGTTTCAGATTGGTGAGCGTGTTAGAGACGCAGCCAACTTCTCTGGATTTGTACTCTCCTGTTATAAATGAGGGGGGCAAGGGTTTAGCTGTTATGTTGTTATGGGGCATTTTAATTCTTTGTTATCTGTTATTCTGAAAATATATTTGCTGTTAGATGTTATTGTCTTATTGTTTGTTAGCTGTTTTTGGGATTTATGTTTTTTTGTTATCTGTTATCGTGAAAATGTATTTGCTGTTAACTCTTATTGAAAATTGGAATGTTTAACTTAGCATTTTTTGACAGCCAAATTTCGGTAGAAATTGAAGATCATTCATTGGACATTGGGATCTTCCACTACTAATATGTTGGTCCCGTATTCGGAGAAGGATTCCATTGATATATAACCATCACAGAAGTGAGGTCCAGGACAATTCCAGTATATCGTAATATGATTATCCTTTGAAATAAATTCCATTGTTTTTAACATTCATTTAGCATGTTTAGAAGTATCTTATTGTTTAGTATGAGGATAATGTTCCTTGTTTCCCGTACGAACATATTGAATTAGAACAATTTTTTATATGACAAAAAGGAAAACATATGACTAGAAATACCTGACAAGGATCTCAATTAAGGACTAGGTCCTTACAACCAGTTAACCTTTTATATTATATATATGGTTCATAGACTCAGCTGTTTTCAAAGCAGAACCAAATACATTGTACAATGAAAGTTCCCACCATGTATTGGGTTCCGAAGCTGCACATAACTCGTTACAAACAAAGATGTATTTCATCTTCAAGCCATTGTCCCCCTACTAAACTATGTATTCTACTTACTAGTAGACTTGGTACAAAAAAAAATGTTAAAATAAGGCCTTTGAAAATAGTGGAATAAAGTACTTATGGAGTGTCAAAATTGGTTCGAGGTACTTGATAAATTGCATGCTTGATATTCAAACTCTTTTAGGTCATTTTTCAGTACCAACAAACACAAGAACTATGTCAATTGGACCTACTTTGATACCATAGCTGCCCTTGAATTTTTACTAGATATAATTTTTGTCTCTTTGACTTATTCCTCATTTCCATTTTATTACACACTATTTAAATTAGCAGCATGTGTGAGTTTCTATAACTGTACAAAAATAAACGCCGAAAAAAGTAATATATAACAAATAAACAGCTACGCCATGAGCTCATGATACGCCCGTCGCCTTTTTGAAATATTCGATAACTTCTAATTGTCATATCAGATATTTATAAAACCTGAAAGGGAGCTTTAGTCAATATATATCATGTATATAAACAATATAAAGTATCATGAGAACTGATGAAAACATTTTTGAGTTATTGTCCGAAAACTGGAAAATATCATCTTTTTTAAAGAATAAACCCCTTAACTGAATAACATAAAATCGAAAATTAATAAAAATCAAAAGGGCGCTTACAACAATAGATATAAATAATTCAGAAAAGTTTCATGAGTACTGCTGAGACGTGTTAATGTCCGAAAACTAGAAAATCCCCCCTTTATAATAAAACCTCTTAACTCAGAAACGTAAAATCTTAACTTTATAAAAATTTAAAGGGAGCTCATGTCAATAGATACAAACAATTCACCAAAATTCCTTGCAAATTTGTGAAAGGATTTTTGAGACATTATCAGAAAACTGAAGAAAAAAACACCATTTTCATTGAATAAAACCCCATTAGGCCCGAGAACACAGTTATTTCGTAGTGCATTTCTTTTAGACAATAAATTCAAATTAAAAAAATCGCACTTGCTCTTTCTCAAAAAGATTTTTACAGTGTACTACCAGTGAGACAAATATTATCAAAATTATAGAAACTTCTACCAGCTCTAACTCAAAATATTGACAATTCTGTGTTAAGGGGGTGTAAAATTCAGTTTGACAGCTTCAGACGTGATAAAATTTAACCTTTTAGAACTGGACCAATTCACTACTTAACATAAAGATTCAGCCCCAATTTTTTTCAAGAAATAAATTGGGAAAGTGTATCAAATAAAACATGCAAGTTATACACTGTTTACACTAGGGACTATATTCGTGACGATAACTGTGTCCTTGGACCATTACTCAGAAATTAAAAATCTAAAATTTACAAAAAACGATAGGGAGCTCACGTCAATAGACATGATGATATCAATTTCCTAAAGCTTTATGTAAGAGTGTTCGGGTTAATGTCCGACATGTTGACGACGAATGGACAAGAATATTATACCAAATACATATCTAGATACATAATTCTAAAAACCATGTTTATAGAAAATTAAATCTATTACAAAGGATTATACCCGTAATAAAAAAAAACTGGATTTGTCAAGGACCCGACTTATTTTAATATTTCATTTACTGTTATCTGTTTTTGTCCATTTTAATTCCTTGTTATCTGTTATAAGCCAAATCAATTTGCTGTTTTGCTGTTATTGGGACCCCCCTTGCTCCCTCATAAATCTGACAGGTTGTCGGTATATTCTTTCAAGCCTATTGATGTTTTTAGATGTGAACTGGTCCCTTACTATTGTCGATATGATATCTTATTATTGACCTGAACATTTAAATATACGCTGTTTTCTCGCATTCCGGTTGACAATCTCAAATTAGGACTTCGGTTAGTTTTCTCGTTCCTTTATATTTTATTACAAAATAGTGCATATTCAACACAGTTTTGATATATAGTATACATTTAATAAGTGACTGATTTAAAATAATTTTTCATTCAGTTTGTTTTGCAAAGTACCTATATGATATCATTAAACATTTTTATAAATATAGGAAGATGTGGTATGAGCGTCAATGCCGAGACAATTCTCCATCCAAATAACAAATTATGAAAGTAACCTATTGTAGGTTACACGGAGCCTTGGCTCACACCGAGCAACAGGCTATAAGGGGCCCTAAAATTACTAGTGCAAAACCATTCAAACGGGAAAACCAACAGTCTAATCTATATAAAAAAAACAAGAACACCTATAAATTATATAAACAAATCATTAGAATTACATTCTTTTCTGAAATTTCAATATTGAGATTATAATATTAATGAATAATGGTTTTCAAACCATTTCTGCCATTATACATTGAGTCCAAAATTTGCGGGCCCAGGACAATATTAGTATTTTCCAGCACCGTCTTATATTTCATGTTTTGAGTCTTGTTTAAATATTAATTAGAAATTTCTTGACAAGTGACAGTCATATATTTGCGAAGTTGATAAAGAAGCGCTTTCCAGCGACACATCTATATATCATGTATACCTTCATAAAGGAAGTGACATACCTTATTGCAAGTTTGGTGACCAGTACATTAAATAATATAAATATGTTTATACGAGGTTACCTAATTTTTTATATAAAACCGAGTCCCTGTTATACATGCCATATAAAACAAACAAAGTCTTTATTTATTTGTTATCTTTTATATGTATGCGCTGTACATAATTGAATAAAACTCCTTTGGTATATACTCCATATGGCGGTGCTCCTACTTACAAGAGAATTATACATCGAAGAAGAACCCGAGCGCCATCTGTCGTCATAATGATCGTTAGCATAATACAACGAGGACATTTAACGCTTCGACATTTCACACATCGACAATTCACGAATCGACAAATCACATGTTACAAGTTACAAAACATCAATATACAAAAAGCAATTTACCAATAAAGAATTATGAAATCTACAAGTTACAAATTGACAATTAACAAATGAAGAATTTTGATACAAAGATACAAGTTACAAATTGACAGTTAACGAATGAAGCATTATGAAATTGCACAGTTACAAGTAACAAACTGACAAATTACCGTTTAAGAATGTTGAAACTACAAAGGTGCAAGTTACAAATTGACAATTTACGAATTAACAATTTAGAAATTACACAGTTACAAGTTACGAATTGACATGTTACGAATTAAGAATTTTGACCCCGTTGGCTTTCCATAGACGTAGGCTAAACAAAAAAAAAGTTACCATAGATATAAGATATTGTCAAGTAACTCTCCAAAGCCAGTCTGAATATTTTGAAAATTGTTTTTTATTAAAGGGAAAATAATGGGTGGGGTTTCACGTGAAAAATCCCTCCCCCCTTTTTTTTATTTGTGGCTAAATCGGTTATTTTTTTTTTGCTTCGTCATACAAAAATACATAAATTAATAAATTGTAGGGACAAGAACAGAGAAGGTTAGTTAAGAAGAGAAGCAATTTTCTCAACAAAGATGATACATAACCACGATAACAGCATAAGACTTACACATTGTTCTCTGCAACATACACAGTTATTGCGCCTCTAATGTTGGAACAACACCATTCCTTGTCCCCGTCTCCAATACGGACATGTACATTTTCCACACGGAGAGTTGATGGTTGGAACAATCTGTCCATTATGATGGTGGTTATATCCAGTCCCGATTCCTGTTTGTATGTGCAGTCATGTACACCCGTATATCTACATCTGAGAACGGATTCTTCTTGTGTACACTGCTCCCTTAGTTGTGTAGGTGGTGCAATTACTTGCATAACCAAAACGAGAAAGAAGATGTACATTTTAGCTAGCTTGTTTGGTAGTTTTTCTTGCAATTTTCTTCGAGATAATGGCGCGAAAATAAAATAACACTAGTACGGGAAAGAGATTTGACTAAATACCAAAGAGATACTTTTCATATTGTAAAGGATTTTTTTTCTAGAGTTTTTAGTATCAGTTATCTTTCAATGATGTAAATGAATCCTATTTTAATAATATTATCATTTATCTTTATATTATTTTCATGAGTTTTTTAATTGACAATAAATTAGTTTTGTGTACGTTGTGTTTAAATGTTTGTATTAAGTCATTGTTATGTCTATACAACAAAACTCTGATTGGCTGAAAATAGATTAATTATATAAGGGATATACTAAATAAATAAACGATGTGCAGGAGAGTGAAATAATTCCGGAATATTATATTTTTAAATGTTTAACTAGAAGGAAATACTACAATACATTTCATTTAAATATCAATTTGAAGATTGATTGCTATTGTTGTATCCTTTTAAGAAGAAGACTAAATCAATCATCAAGTCGCCTATAACATGCCTTTTTTCCGCCCGCAGGATTCCCGGGCACTAGAAATTGGGCCTAGCGTCTCCAATCTGCAACTAATGATCCAGAATCTTTTTGGTCTGCAATCTATCCAGAAACATTTTACGATTCTGCTGTAAAAAATAATATAATAACTTAAAATAAACTAATATTTAACCATTTAAAACATCGTCTTTTTTCGTTGGCTACTCAACCTTGCGGTATATTTATATGGTTTCAGTAGAGTGCGCCTCTTTTCTTGCGTTGTCTTTTCCCCTCTGATATGTATTTTTATGTGATATGAAATTAATGTTATTCTTTATTTGCTGCGATATTTGTTGTGTTTATGTGCACCTAAAAAAGATAATTATTTAAAATAAATTAATATTTAACCATTTAAATACATCGTCTTTTTTCGATGGCTACTCTTCCTCGCGGAAACCATGAGGTGAATTATATGGTTTCAGCAGAGTGCACCCGTCTGCTTCGTGTAAGTGTTCCCATTTTCTTACGTTGTCTTTTTTTCCCCGTCTGGTATGTATTTCATGTGATATGAAGTCACTGTTATTCTTTATTGCTATTTGTTGTGTTATGTGCAAGTGTAAATTTTTTTTGTATGAATACATTGTGGGACTTTGGCGGGAAATTTGTGGGTGGGTTAATTTCCCAAATTGACAATTCAAATTTTTATGCTTCAAATCAGACTAATGGTATGATATGAAGCTTTTTAGGATGGGTGGAGTTAATTTATTTTGACAAGGAGTTGGTTTTATTGCATCTTACATAGAGTACATACATTGTTGTATATAAAGATTTTCTCATTTTTTTTTATTTCTACATTTACACTAATCATGTCTTCACAAAATGGATCCAGATTTGTCTTCTTGGAAAAGTCCAAAAATGGCAAAAAAGAGTATTCTCACCGATTTGGAAACCAGAAAAATGTAGTTTTGCAACAATCCGCTATGGGGAATTTCTTTGTTAACATATACGACAATCGACTAAATTTTAATGGTAGATTGTCCCTCGCATTCGAGGAAGCAGTCCAATTTAGTAAACTGATAAGCCAGCTGGAAATGTTGAATGATTGATTGATTGATTGATTGTTGGTTGCTTAACGTACAGTGGCAAATATTTCATGCACATTCAGGACGAGAACAAATTAACAATAAATACAATAGGTAGGTTGTTATAATAGAGGATGATGGTCGGAGACATTTGGACTGCCACTGGATAGAGATGCCATTTTAGCGTTATTTGGCCGCCATTTTGTTTTCCGGTGACTGATATCACTTAAAAATGACCATTGTTGTTGTCAGATTTCCCCCTTTTACTAATCTTTTATCTTTCCTATGTACCATTTCATTTTGTAATAAATTATTTGTCTTTCTATTACTATCTTTGTTTTTACTGAACATCGTTTCGTTTTTATTTAATCGAGTCGGAAGAAAACCTACGTGACCGACTTTTGAACTGCGCGGCACGGTTTTTTTTTCTGGGGATGTCTAGTTTGGAGTCAAAAATAAATATTTTCCTGACGTCATACATTTATATAATTATTATCCAATGAAAGCGGAGATTCCCATCTACTGCGAAATCGAGGTCGCTTTCTGGTTCCTGTTTACGCTCACCAGCAAAAACATTTGACAAAACTTCAAAGATAATTTTCAAGTAGAAATATTGATATTTTTTTTAAACGACTGCGATTTTTAAATTCCTCGATGGCATTTTAGTCAACTTAAAGTTATTCTAAAACGATTTATGACCAGGAACATATTTATTTTCAGGCATTTTTAACTGCCCTTCACCATGACAGAGCAGCGTCAACAGACATCTTTCGAAATCAGCAATCGTGTAAATATCGGTTAGTATAAATATTATTACCGTATATCCGGGATTATTTTAATTGAATTTTTTGCTTATTTTAAATGTTTTCAGTGTTTTCCTTGCATACAATTGTAGATGTACATGACATTTATGAATTGTAAGAACCCCACCACTTGCAAGTTTTATAAACACCCTTTTATTTTTTAAAAGCAAGTCAAAAAATTACATAAATAAGAAATAGTAAATGTGGCCCAATTGTTGCCGTTGTATGTACAGATTTGAAACATAAAACTTCTTTTAAAGACTGTTTTAATTTAAATTTAGGATCCCCATCTCCTGTGCCTGTGAAAGCTGTGGCCCAACTGATAGAAGAGACTGATGTTTGGAAGTACCTATCCTGCATGGGAGTTGACAGACACATGATACATTCTCTTCTCATCAATTGCATGTATACCGGTTAGTATTTTATATAGTAAGATAAGCTGCATTTCATTATAAAAATAAAATATATTATATTTTCATAATTTTGTAATCAGATTTATTAGTTGGTAAACATAAATGACAGCATTATACTGAAAACATTATCAGTGATTATCGGCTTCAACTATATTAATTAAATAAATTTTTGTATTTATAACCAATTACTTTTTTCACGTGTTTGTACACCATGAATAACATTTTGATATATATGTATGCAAAATTTAACTCCATAAAAAATTAGTAAAGACTGATTTTATGAAAAGACAAGAGAAATAAATGCTGTACTTTTCAACATCTTTTTTATTTTTAGTATTTTCCAGTATTTAGTAATAGGTAGATTCATTACGTCATATATAAATGTGTAAATTTATATAGTACACAACATTTCAACATGTAAACTAGAACTGTTTCTTTGTGGTCCCTCTGTTTTTATTTTCAGTATATGATCTATGCACATTGCTAGTCAGTGGTGAGATGAATTGAAGACATCGCTGGACGATTGTGGTCTCTATGGAACAATACTTTGATGCCTTATCCTACATGTGTATGGTGTTTAAAAATAAAACAAGTAACTTTCCTTTTAAGTTTTATCTTGACAACTATAACGGCATTTTAAAAACAAGTGTAAACTAATCTGTGACTCTTGCGATTTATTGCATATAATGATATGTAATTTAAAAAACTTTATCAGAAATGCAATAAATTCAAAGGTCCCCAGTTATTTGTTATTTTAAAAATGTTGCTGGTCAACATTTCAAACAATTAATAGCATGACTAAGAAGCACACCAATATTACATTTGTACATTTGAAACTCATGAAATGTTGGTGCTTTTTTTTTTTTAGATGATTGGAGTTTAGACAAGTTAAAGCAGAATGTATGGCAAGAATATCTGTTTTGGCATTGTGTGATAGCGGTAGTTGAAGATAGTGTAGAACTCTCTTTTAAGGAAAACTTGCCGATTATTTTAGAAAATCTTAATTATAGTAGTGTAAATGTGTCTGTATTTGTAAGGAAAATTCGAAACAAAATGAAATCGGTTTTTAAGAAAAGAAGATATGTCTGTTGGTAAAGAGCAAGCCATAGGGATTGCTTTTAAAGATGTTGGTCCCATATGTGAAAAAGAGGGCATCAGTTTGGATTGGTTAAAAAATCCATCTCCGATACCAAATAAAATCAATGTAACAAATGGTATTATTGTTGAATTGAGAAAAGTAAGAATGCAACATAGCATATTACTCAAAACAGTTGCATTGTGGGTTCAATTTTTATGTCACTTAAATTACACCCCTGACTCTGATGGGTTAAAACGCAATATTGAGTTAGTTTATAAAAAAATGTCAAAGATTTCTTTATGTAATAGACAAAATGTCAGTGCCTTCTTGACACAACAATATATCCCCCCTCAGAAAAGAAATACCTTGTGTAATCTTGACTCAAATGAAAAAAGGACTAGCTCAGAAAAGGTTGACAATAAAAGGTTTCAAGACTACATCACTAACGCTTCTCATAAGTTTGCCGAACAAAAAAATATTATTATTGACCTCGAAAAAAAAACTGGAAAAAACAAGACAACAGAAATTTAGTGCAAACTTGAAGTTATTCAAAATCAGAAAAGAACATAAAAAAGTAACAGCTAAATACACTGATAGTCTATCAAAAATGTCTGAATTATCAACAAGAAATGTAAACAAAAGACTGAAACGTAAGCAAACACGTATTTCACAACTAAAATTTGAAAAAAACAAACATGAAAAAGAAATGAAATATTTAAGACAAAGAAATAAGAACATAAAAAGAAAGTATAAAGGACAATCAGCACTTCTGAGATATTACCGGAGCAAAAACCTCAAAAAAGAAAAAAGTAATGAAACTGTTGACTAAAAAAAAAATAAACTTAATGAAATCACAAATAGTTCAAACATTTCATGAGGGGAAATATAATGACACTATAAGGGAGGTATATGCTTCACTTCTATCCATGAATGTTGGAGTATGTAACGTTGAAAAAATTGTTCGTACTGTATTAGAAAAAAATGGGGGGGGGGGGGTAAATTGATCGCTTAGCAAAAAAAAACATTTGCAGAAACTATGCATATAGAAGCAAAAATCCTAGCACAATTGCAGGCAACAGAAGCAATGCTTAGAAGCAACAATAACACTTTACATACAGATGGCACAAAAAGGGATGGTTGTGAATTTGGGGGGCTGCAAATAGTAACTGATAGTGGTCAGTACAGCATCGGTTTAGTTGAAATGTTGCGTGGGGATACAGAAAATTTCTTACAAATTATTGACTTAGTTATAACAGATATGGCAAAACTTTTACAGGAAAATTACACTGAAAAAAAAAGGAATTATTGTTGTCAATAAAAAATACAATGACAGACAGACACATAGTAAATACATGTCTTAAAACATCACTCGAAAAAATTAAACTAGAATGTATACCAAACAACTCTGACAATTCTGAAGAAATACGTAAAAAAATATCAAAATTAAATGGCTTTTAATGTTACCTGCACATTCTAGTGAATTTAGCCTCACAGGCAGAATCGGGGTTAAAGTTATGGGAACAAATTGTACTTGAATCTGAAAGTTTTCATCAATTTACGTACAACCAAAACAAATCTGATTTCATTCGTGCTAGTACAAAACTGTGTGTGCTAGGTGCTGACGAAAAATCTGGGTACGGTCAGCTTTATTTAACCTTTTTAAAACAGCTTGATATTCCAGTTGATTTAAAAATGAGTACTTTTCACGGTCACAGAATAAATTTATTATTTTCCATGGGAGCAGCAGTTTTTTTATCATAGAGAACACATCAAAGAATTTATTGATTCATTTTTCAGCATAACAGAAAGGAATTCATTAATAACTTCTGTCTATCACTATGTAGATAATCCAGTCTATCTTGCTGGTTGTAGGGCATTTGGAATAGTTGATAAAAATTTTAACCGGTCCTATGTGGCGTATTATTGAAAGCACCTCTCATATTTTAGATTTGAATAAAGTTTGGTTTGATTTTAAAAAGATTTTAGAAAAATACTCAGTAGATGCAACAGAACTGGTTGAACGGAAAGTCTTATATCCTGAATATACTGTTCAGGATAAAGTTTTTGAAAGTTTATTTTTAATTGATAATGAGGAATTAAATATTTTAACTACCGAAGCCTTACAAATTGTTTTGTTAAATTTTTGTATTATAATAGAAAGACAACTGTTTCATAATTTGCCAGGTGGCATTTTAACTGAAGAAATAGAGGGGGTTAATGGCAAAGAACTTAGAGATGAATCGACAACTGTAAAACCAACAAATATAGTTTCAGAGCGTGATTTTGCAAATTTAGACCGATTAAAAAGGGAAAAACCCAATGCTAACATAATAGCATTGGAAGGTTTAATTTTATTTACCAACAACAAAACATTACATTGGCTAGATCAAATGGAGACAGAAAAGAAAACACATTTTTTTTAAAATAGCAAGAGAAAGGGCACCTGCAATGTCAAAACAATTTCAACTGAGAAAAGAACATAATAAAAATCAACACATTTTATTATTGAAAAAGAAAAGAGAGGAAAAACTCAGAAAAGAAAATGCAAAGCAACAAGAACTTCAATCTTTAACCAAGGACAAGGAAAAAAGTATTAAAATGCAATCCAGAATACATATTTTTATTGCAATTTTCGACCAATGGTATTCAGTTTCCCTTACATGAACTTGTTTCCCATCTTAAAGTTGTATTGGCAGCTGACTATAAACAAACAGTCCCCTCTAACCGTATTGTGTCTTTTGTTATTAAATCAAAAAATGAAAGAGATTAAATTATGCAAAAACAGAGGGAAATTGTATTGAAAAAAATAGAAAATATTAAATTTAAAAAATGTATTGAAGCTAACAAATTTTTCAAAGAACCTGTTCCTAAAAGGAAGAAAACTGAGTCTGTAACTGAAAATGCTTCAAAGAATACTGTTGAAAATAACTCTGATATTATTTTGAATGTTGAAAGTTCTTCTCAGTCTTTTGATCATGATATGATAATGACTGGATTGAATGAATGTCCAGTTGGTAAAAATGTTGCTGTGGCCCATATGGATACATGGTATCCTGGACAATTTATAGCTCAGGAAAACACTATTTTCAAAGTAAAATTTTTACATCCTGCAAAATCTGTACAGAATCTTTTCAATTGGCCTGAAAAAGAGGATATTAGTGAAATTGATGAAATGTTTATTTTTTATTTAGATTTTGAAATTTTATCAAAGGACTCTGGTGGTAGAACTTGGTATTTAACATAACATAACTAAAAAGAGATCAATTAATTTTCGAAAAACACTGTGTCCTGAGACATAATATATTGTGCTCACTGAATCAATAAATATACATTGTAAAACTTTGAACTGATATAAAGTATGAAATAAGTTACTTTTTATTTGTTGTCTCCTAAAAAAAGTTTTTTTTAAATAAAAGGAAACAAAACAATCTTTTTAAAAAATTGTAGCAATATATCATACTTGAATTAATGATTCCCAGTCTTTAATGAGATCCATAAAAAAGAATCAAAGTAAACACATGATCATATAAAAAATATTTTGATAAAAAAGATAATGTAAACATGACAAAACCATGAAAATGCAACAATAAACTCTATATAGCAAACTTGGATAAATCAATCCCTATGTAAAATGAGACATATAGAGACCAATTAAACAATCAAAAAATTAAACAATCAAAACTGTGAATGTTTTGTCTTTTATTACTAGACTGGAATGAATAGCATGATAAAAGTTATATGAAAATCTGTCAAGATCAGATCTAATAGATTTTTTTTTTTTATAAACACAATCAATCATAATTATATAATACCCGACCATGCAGTCAACCTATCACATGACTTATGGAAAAGCATGTCGTTTAATACTGATTGATGTAAAAAGACCATGCATACCCACATTTCATTTAAAAGAAAAGACCGCGAAAACTGCCTTTTAGAACTGGCGCGAAACTTGGTACAATTAGGCGGGAAATGGTAAGTTTTTTTTAATGTATTCATAGATAAGCTCTTACTTTACATATTTGAAACATTAAGGAACTCTCAAATGAATCAATAAATTAATTCAAAAATTTACACATGAAGAACATTTGACTACAAGATGAGTCTTATAACAGGTTTAATTTGTCTTTGAGATCTTCTCAGTACTGGCACACATTGGCAGCTGGTAGATTCTGGGGAAGTCTTTGATTTTGAGCGAGCAATGGCGCAATGGGTTGGTTTTGAGCAGCTTGTTGATTGTCTTGTGCAGCAGGAGGGTTTCCTAGTCGGTCTAGTAAATTTTGCAGTCTTTGTCTAAATTTTCTGATTATTTCAATTATACCGACTACAGTCATCACCACAGCCAATATAAATTCTGAAAAATTTATTTATCTGCTAAAAATAATATCTGAGGTTTCATCTAATGATATTTCTTCATCATTTTCATCCAGTTTAAATTGTTCCATTTGAACTTGTTCGGTAATAAATTTCCTTTTCTTTTGACATTTAATTATTATTAGCGTTGAAGTGCTCAAAAGGATAATTACAGCTGAAAAATAACTTCCAAAAGTCATGATTCACACATTTTAATTATTTGGTTATAAGATATAATGTGAATACTAAAAGGTTTTTGAAGGCACAATACAACATAACTCCAAAGGATAAAACGAGAACCACTGAAAAGGAAAAAGATAAAGATAGTTATTAGGTCTTTCCACTTTTCTGTGGAAAGACCTATTGTATTTCTTCTGATTATTATTATTATTTTTTTTTCTTCCGCCAAATTTTGTTCTTGCGATAAATGTTTGTTTCGCAATATGTCGCTTAAATATTTCTCATATTGTATCGTATAGTTCATGCGCTTTTAAATTTCACCCTGCTAAGCCGAACCATTTTCTTTGTAAGAGTTATCTCCCTATTCACTGTTTATCATCAGAGTGCATCTCCTTTATAACAAAAAAAGATATCGACAAAATTCTTTCTACAAATTGTGTGTTACATCCTCAGGAATTTTTGGCTAATTTGGATCGGAATAAATTTGTCGGTATGTTTTTTTAACTCATAAACCGTTAACCGTATAACCCTGGAATGTTTTTATTTGAGTCCCCTGGGTCCTAACTTAGAAAATGAGGTCAAGGGCAAAGGTCAAGGTCAAGTTCTCAATTGCGACTTTTGCTTGTTTTTGCATTTTCTCCCTCACTTTGAGAGATACATATAAAAGAACAAGTACAAAATGTTTGCCTAATTGTAATGAAGATATGCTACATTTAGTCTTATACACATGGAATCTTATAGGAGTTGGTGCCCCTGAAATGTCTTGAAAAGGGGTTATTTGATTATAACTTCAAGTAAGATCATTATAAAGACATTTGACCTTATACAAAAGGTTAAGTGACAAATGACTTTGAAAAATGACTACCGGAAGTAGTTTTTTTTGCAATTTTTTCACATACAAGTACTCAAAATCCATATATTTTGTCATGAAGATACATAAACTGATTACTGAAGACTAAAAATGACTTCCAACAAACCGGAAGTGACCAATTATCTCCCATTCTACATACAAAAGTATATAGAAACTATATATTTTTGGAATCAGTGTGAAAGAAGCTATCATTTGAGACCGGAAATAGCATATTATCTCTCTTACATCACTCAAAAAGATGATTAAACCATTATTTATCTCATCAGTATGAAGAAACTACCTTCTTATCCATTTTTTGTTGTTGTGGAAAGACTTTCAATTGTTCTCTTTGTTTTTTTATCTTTAGTTGTATTCAATTTTGTTTAAATTGTATATATTTTTTTGAGAGTATTTCTTTTTAATGTATTTATAATCATACATGAACTTTAAAATCTTTTTCACAATTTGGTTTAATACCTACTTTCTGAAATTCTTGGTGCTTCGTCGTGTGAATCTAATAGTGGTCTATGTCCATATTTTTGAAAATGGAGATGACTCCATCTGAAAAAGTGATAACTTTTTTTCTACCAAGGAGCAATGAAAGAACGATGATACATTCTTTTTGAAGACAGGTGTTGATTTAATTAGGTGGTAAAATCTTTTACAAACTCTATTTACTACAAGCACGAGATCTTCTAGATCTAAGAAGAAAAATATCCTTATCAGAGGAACGTCGGGTAGGTTCAAGATTGGCAGCAAATGACAGTCATCACTGTAAATGATCAAAATGTATAATCATTTCTTAATTGGAGTTTTTGTGCAAGAAAAAAGATTATAATGATGCATCTCCAAATTAACTTGAAAAAAGAAAGTTTTAAAATGTTGTATCTCCATATATCATGCTTTATACTTTAATCTCTCTTTTTTTCTTCAGAAATATGTTGATATCACAAAGTTAATACACATTTAAACAATATAAATTCATTATTAGAATGATTTTAAGAAAAATAATTGAATTACAAAGCTAAAATATAACTTACTTTTCTGTCATGCTTCAAAATTTTTCCATTTGCTAGCTTGTGTCATATGACCAGAATTCAAACATTTTTATTGGATAAAACATAGATCAGTATAACTTTTTCAAATATTAAAGATGTGGAGATACATCATTCTAAGAGTATTTTTTAGGCCTAAATGGGGCAAGATTCAGAGATATAGAAGTATAGGGAGATAGATCATTACACGAGGATGCAAGTAGTACCAATAAGTAAATTTATGAAAAAAATGGACATACACCACTGTAATATTCACACGACGGCTTGTGTATGATTTTCCTTATTAGTGAATTTTTTTTTGGAACATTTACTTCAGATATATAAATATATCCTATCAAACTTACCACATAAAGTTGAAACCGTGGGAATGACCCAACCTTCTAAATTACTAATGATGGTATCAGCAGTCTGAAAAAAAAAAATATAACACAAATATTTTCAATCATTTCTCTGTGTTAAAGTTATGTTAAGTTAACCACAATTATAATTTTTTTTATTTTACAAA
The DNA here is from genome assembly GCA_037788925.1 of Mytilus galloprovincialis. Lineage (NCBI taxonomy): Eukaryota > Metazoa > Mollusca > Bivalvia > Mytilida > Mytilidae > Mytilus > Mytilus galloprovincialis. The sequence continues at coordinate 54,706,620 of CM075338.1, read as the reverse complement.
TAAGAAAATGAATATGAGTGTTTATGTTGGATTAATCAATTATACATACCATATTTTTGGATTCAGTAGACATGGAGTAAACAGTTGTGGAGGCAGGCATACTTGTAATAGCATCCATGGTTGTTGAGGCAGCCATAGTTATCTTGAAGGGTTGTCGTGGGTTTGATCATAGATGACGTAGGCTAAAATAAAAAAAAAGTTACCTTAGATATAAGATATTGTCAAGTAACTCTCCAACGCTAGTCTGAATATTTTGAAAATTGTTTTTTATTAAGGGAAAATAATGGGTGGGGTTTCATGTGAAAAATCCCCCCCCCCCTTTTTTTATTTGTGGCTAAATCAGTTATTTTTGTTTGGCTTCGTCATACAAAAATACATAAATTAATAAATTGTAGGGACAAGAACAGTGAAGGTTAGTTAAGAAGAGAAGCAGTTTTCTCAACAAAGATGATACATAACCACGATAACTGCATAAGACTAACACATTGTTCATCTGCAACATACACAGTTATATCGCCTCTAATGTTGGAACAACACCATTCCTTGTCCCTGTCTCCAATACGGACATTTACATTTTCCACACGGAGAGTTGATGGTTGGAACAATCTGTCCATTATGATGGTGGTTATATCCAGTCCCGATTCCTATTTGTATGTGTAGTCATGTACACCCGTATATCTACATCTAAGAACGGATTCTTCTTGTGTACACTGCTCCCTTAGTTGTGTAGGTGGTGCAATTACTTGCACAACCAAAACGAGGAAGAAGATGTACATTTAAGCTAGCTTGTTTGGTAGTTTTTCTTGCAATTTTCTTCGAGATAATGGCGCGAAAATACAACGACACTTGTGCGGGAAAGAGATTTGACTAAATACCAAAGAGATACTTTTCATATTGTAAAGGAGATTTAAAATGTTTTTTCTAGAATTTTTAGTATCAGTTATCTTTCAATGATGTAAATGAATCCTATTTTAATAATATTATCATTTATCTTTATATTATTTTCATGAGTTTGTTAATTAACAATAGTTTTGTGTACGTTGTGTTTAAATGTTAGTATTACGTCACTGTTATGTCTATAAAACAAAACTCTGATTAGCTGAAAATAGATTAATTATGTAAGGGATATACTAAATAAATAAACGATGTGCAGGAGAGTGAAATAATTCCGGAATATTATATTTTTACATGTTTAACTAGAAGGAAATACTACAATACATTTCATTTTAATATCAATTTGATGATTGATTGCTATTGTTGTATCCTTTTAAAAAGAAGACTAAATCAATCACCAAGTCGTCTATAGCGCCTTGTTTCTTGCTCCAATGTCTTGAATCCATTTTCTTAAGTTTGGTATGTCTGCATCTCCTCATTGTCAAAAACATGCCTTTTTTTCCGCCCGCAGGATTCCCGGGCACTAGAAATTGGGCCTAGCGTCTCCAATCTGCAACCTATGATCCAGAACCTTTTGGGTCTTCAATCTATCCACAAAAATTTTACGATTCTGCTGTGAAAAATAATATAATAACTTAAAATAAACTAATATTTAACCATTTAAATACATCGTCTCTTTTCGTTGGCTACTCAACCTCGCGGTATATTTATATGGTTTCAGTAGAGTGCGCCTCTTTTCTTGCGTTGTCTTTTTCCCCTCTGATATGTATTTTATGTGATATGAAATTAATGTTATTCTTTATTTGCTGCGATATTTGTTGTGTTTATGTGCACATAGAAAAGATTATAATTTAAAATAAATTAATATTTAACCATTTAAATACATCGGTTTTTTTTTCGATGGCTACTCTTTCTCGCGGAAACCATGGGGTGAATTATATGGTTTCAGCAGAGTGCACCCGTCTGCTTCGTGTAAGTGTTCCCCTTTTCTTACGTTGTCTTTTTTTTCCGTCTGGTATGTATTTCATGTGATATGAAGTCAATGTTATTCTTTATTGCTATTTGTTGTGTTATGTGCAAGTGTAATTTTTATTTTGTATGAATAAATTGTGGGACTTTGGCGGGAAATTTGTGGGAGGGTAAATTTCACAAATTGACTTCAAATTTGTATGCTTCAAAACAGACTAATGGTATGATATGAAGCTTTTTGGGATGGGTGGAGTTAATTTATTTTGACAAGGAGTTGGTTTCATTGCATCTTACATAGAGTACATATATAAAGATTTTCTCATTTTTTTAAATTTCTACATTTACACTCATCATGTCTTCACAAAATGGATCCAGATTTGTCTTCTTGGAAAAGTCCAGAAATGGCAAAAAAGAGTATTCTCACCGATTTGGAAACCAGAAAAATGTAGTTTTGCAACAATCCGCTATGGGGAATTTCTTTGTTAACACATACGACAATCGACTAAATTTTAATGGTAGATTGTCCCTCGCATTCGAGGAAGCAGTCCAATTTAGTGAACTGATAAGCCAGCTGGAAATGCTGAAGGACAATTTTAAAGTAAGTCTATTTACATACTTAAATATATGGTGTGATTGACCAGTGAGAAAATGATTTTTTTTTTTAAATACAGTTAAGAAATTTTGGATTTGTATTCAATAATTAATATAAAATATTCTTATAATATGTAAATTCTGTCTTACAGATAAGGGGGGAGGGGGTGGGTTTTTTTAAATGTTGATCTTATTATAGAACTTAGAAGACTTAAAAGTTGTTCTACCAAGCACATTTATTTTCGAAGAACTAACTTTCACTTAAGGAACGAAAAAAAAATTTATAAAACTTATAAAAAAAAAAAAAAAAAAAAAAAATTTAGGAGGAGAATAAAACAATCAGTAACCCAACTGAAGCTAGTGGATCTACAACATTTAATCCAGAACCTTTTGTTTCTCCAACCTATAAGCCAGAACTTTATATTCCATCTTCAAGGGGATCAGCAGAAATGCCTCCCCACCTCAATATACGGCACCAAAAAAAAAAAGAAAAGTAGAAGACTCATATGCTGGTGATCTCATCAGCCTATTGAATGATATGAAATGAGTGTACTCTCTGTAAGAGGAGTTTGTTTCAGGCGTTCCATTAAAGTTTTTAAGAAAAGTTCAGAAAATTTTATTTGCATTAAAATAACATACTAAATTATTAAATAAAACATACAAAGTTTAATACTATTTTGAAATGTCCATAGGCATAACTCTTAATATGATTAATCCAAAATCTCTTCTCATCAAAATTCGATAATCCTTTTTTAACAATATGGTTGACAAAGAGTTCATGATTTTGACTTTTTATCAATTTCATTGAATTCATTGTCGATGCATTTTGAAATAAACATTCTTTATAATTGGCATGTTTTAACTGTTTTCTGACGGCACATTTTTTTTTATTCCTTTGGCAGTTTTCTTTTCCTGCTCTGTGTTGTCGTCATCATATATCAAACTATACATTTTTGGTCGCAATCCAATAAACTCTTTAATTGGAACACCTGCAGCAAAACGAAATGTATCAATTATTTAGTTGAAATTAGGTTTAAGATAAAATAGATTTTTTTGTGTGAAGTAAAAAGAAAAATCGCAATGATATTATATTATTTTTCTTTGGATTTTTGTTCTTTATCATTTAATATTTGTTAATTTCAAATTTTGTTAATCGATTGATAATAAAATTAGTTACCATCTAGTTCATCTTTGAATTTTCCAGGCATTTATTTTGTATTTGTTTGAAAATTGATAGTGAGTTTGAGGATATCCAGAAAAGTCGAAATGTTCTTTGATGATTTCCATATCCTTGTATACATCATCTGTCATGATTTCGTAGCACAAGCCGTCTGTAAGGGAAAAAAAATTCATTATTGTTTAGCTTTGACTTGTCGAATAATTCGGTTGCCGACTGAATTTATTCAACTGAAACATATAAACAAGATGGGGAATGATTGCCAATGAGACAACTGTCCACAAGAGACCAAAATGACACACACATATGCAGGTCGGAGTTATCAACGACGAATGGTGGATCACATGCAGGTCTGAGTTATCAACGACGGATGGTGGATCACATGCAGGGACGGGAATTGGCGTTGCAGATAAACAAACGGATTGTTTGAGTTTACAACGACGACCAGAGGAGCAGTTCACTTGAGTCGGGGTTATGAAGACTGTACGTAGTTGATGGTTGCGCCTTTTTCTAGAATGAAGAAGTTCCGATATTTGATGTTACGAGGAGTGTTTTGATAGAAATTTAACAACTTAGTTATTCACGCAAGAGTTGAATGAACTATACATTGGTGAACATTTAGATGTTGTTTTGAAATGATTTGGTTTATGAATATTGTTTTTTTTTTATGGGAAACTGGCAAGCATTCATATTGTCACCGATTTTAGCTAAAATATAAAATTATATTTCTTAAGAAAGAGAGGAATGTGACAATATGATGGGCTTAAAATATATATAGATAACATATTCTCAAAATGTTTATTAAATTAAATCGAATAAATGCACGGGAATATCTACATGTATTAAGAAAATCATGACCTTGGAAAAGGTTGTGCAATTGACCGCTACGTTGAATATAACATGTTTACATACAGACCAGATGGTGACATGTTACAATAACAATTACTAGTAGTTAAAACACTGGACATATGTGTATTCTTCAAACATCAATTTCCAGGTTGGTCAAAACATGTCAATTAGAGTCAACTTAATAGATATTAATCCATGCATCTTTAGAATGAAAATTATAATGGTCATGTTAATAGAAAACTTGACACTGTTTATATTTTGTATATATACTTGTGTATTTTACTGTATGTGACACATCGGCTTATGCAGCGTTAATTAAACTTATAGCAATCTACTATCTTTTGTTATAAGACAAACACAAGCTAGGTAGGCAATTTCATACATATGTGGCTTAGGGACAACCCCAAAGGAAATTGGCCTCAGTTAAAAGAAGAATTGAGTTCAAGATTGGCTAAAGTGAGCGACTCTCAGCATGCTTTTGAAATTTTAAATATATTAAAACAAAGACCGACAGAAAATGTTTAGTTTTTTGCTGAACGCTTGTTGGCTTGGCCGAAGAAGCGTTCGGGGATCAAGATGGAAATCAAGTGATAATTCAGTCGCAACTTATACACTCTTTTCATTAATAGATTGTCTCAAGATCAACTTAAAATGGAAATTATGCGAAAAAAACCTGACACACTGCAACGTGCAGTTACAATTGCAAAATTTAAGAAAAAAGTTCGACTGAAGGTGGAGGAAGATGAATTTGGCTATTTATTTTACGGTATTTTTGACATAACTCTTCAACGATTTTCGGTACTGATATGTCTTCGGATTTCAAATGTTTGGCTTGTGATTGATTGATTGATTGTTGGTTGCTTAACGTCCAGTGGCAAATATTTCATGCATATTCAGGACAAGAACAAGTTCACAATAAATACTATAGGTAGGTCTTGAAATAATGGAGGCCATCTGGGATGATGGTCGGGGAAATTTGGACTGCCACTAGAAAATGAGGGTATATTGGATAGGGACAGAAAGTTTGCCTTGCAACAGGCCACCTACAGACCCCTCAAAGAGTTGTTGCAAGGGTTCTTAACGTGCAAAGAGCGTGACACTCTCCTTACACGAGGCATCGGATTTAACGTCCCCAATCTGACCGGACGTGACTGCGAACTTGATACATCCCGCACAGCCAAACGGACGCCCCACTTCGGCAAGCGTTTTACTGCCGGTCGGAAGAAGACCAAGTGACCATATTTCTATTCCCCAGTCACCCTTGGGGTTGTTCGGCTTGTGAGCGTCCCTGATGAAGGTAAATCCAGAAAAGTGCTTCGGACGCAAGAAAGTATTAAACGTGTTTTTTCTATATTTTAACTGCTGACAGAACAGGGTATTTGGAGGGACAAAAGCCTATAGAAGTTGACCTCTTCAGATTTGCTCGTAGGTATTAAATGAGCCCCTTTCCTTTCATGAATATGACCTACCAAATAAGACTATTTTCCGGATTTGTTATAACATAAGCAACACGACGGTTGCCACATGTAGAGCAGGATCTGCTTACCCTTCCGGAGCACCTGAGATCACCCCTTTTTTGGTGGGGTTCGTGTTGCTTATTCTTAAGTTTTTTATGTTGTTTAACGTGTTTTATTGTTTGTCTGTTTGTCTTTTTTTCATTTTTAGCCTCAAACTTTAAATACATGTTTGACAAAATTGAAAAATGGAACGGAATTATCAATATCAAGGTTATATGAAATGTTCTCTTTTGATAAGGGAAGAGTAAGTTCAGATAATTATCAAAGGTACCAGTATTATAATTTAGAACCAGGTCTAAAATTCAATGTTTAAATGAAATACCAATTGATTCAGTAAATAGTACCAACAAAATTTTTCAATTTAAACGAGGGACAGCAGTTGTTAGGATAGGTCACAAAAACTTAGAGCAAGCTGTTATCGAAATCACCTCCGTAAAAATAAATTGGACAGTAAATGGAAACCATTTGATAGAATAATTGAACAGAGTCACCGGTAAGTTTTATCATAAAAAAATCAACTAAAAGGAACTACCACCAAAGTTCTTGCCCAACATCTTAAACCTGCCCCCGTATTTAATTGGACCATTCCGAAATTAGGTGAAGCAGATACAGATAATCAGTACAGAAAATTACGTATGTTTTTCCACCAAAATTATCTGATAAACAGTCAGAAAATAAAACTAATAGCGAAAATTCTTCTATGGAAGAGGTAGAGCAAACTCTCGATAAATTAATTCGAAGTTATAAAAATAAACGCGAATCATCCTCTAGTTAAGATGACACACCTTTTATGGAACTTACAAAAAGGGTAAAATATTGTAAGAAACGGCTAAGATGCAATTCAGAGGAACAGACCTAGAAGGAAAGAATATGGAGGCGATAGAACAGAAGCAGAAGCTCAATCTAATATTAACAGAATTCGCTTTCATAGCGTACTCAGTATGCCACGAATCATAGGCTAAAAAGGGGATTCTTCCCTCTATAGTTAAAAGATTTACAACATGTACAAAACCTTGACCAATAAGGCCAGATTGTTTCACGAGAATAGGATGATAGGGACAATTTTTAGGGATTCGTATAAAACCTTCTTTGGCAGGTCTCACCATGATAGACTTTTAATTCCCTCTTTGGTTAAGGAAGTACTTGAAATTGTATTTGATAGAGCAAGAAGCAAGGGTTTCTTTTATTTGCAAACGCTGAGGTTGAAAATGGAAAACCGAATGAGGTACAACAGGGCGGTTGTATTATACCCAGAGTTCATGTTTCTTTTCAGGTTATGTATTATGTGTATGTATCTTTCGATCGTATTTGTTATGTTTATAAATGTTTAAATTCATTGTGTATATTAATGTTTGTTTAATGTATCTTTGGATCGTATTTGTTTTATAATGGAGAACCGATCTAGATTGGTCTTTTGGCAAAAGTATTTTTATAATAGGTAAATGCTGTCTTGCAGCTGAAGGGTATTTTTTATACATATGTTGATCTTAATAACAGTAATAAAATTGATAAAAACTTGGTTACTTTTTTGTCGCGAAAAATATATACAACTATATAAAAAAAAAAGAGCAAAAAAACCAAACAAATCTCTTTTTTTTATCAACCATTCACTTCAGAAGCTCCGAACAACACAACAAGGTACCAAAGAAGTGGTCCAACATTTTCACAAATGAATGAAACACAAAGGGTTTCAATAAAAATGCCAGCACCACCGCCATATACGGCTCATAAAAAGGATTGATTGATTGTTGGTTGCTTAACGTCCAGTGGCAAATATTTCATACATATTCAGGACGAGAACAAGTTCACAATAAATACAATAGGTAGGTTGATACAATAGAGGCCATCTGGGATGATGGTTTGGAAATTTGGAATGCCACTGGAAAATGAGGGTATATTGGATAGGGTCAGAAATTTTGCCTTGCAACAGGCCACCTACGGACTCCTCAAAGAGTTGTTGCAAGGGTTCTTAACGTGCAAAGAGCGTGGCACTCTCTTTACACGAGTCATCGGATTTAACGTCCACCTTCTGATCGGACGTGACTGCGAACTTGATACATCCCGCACAGCCAAACGGACGCCCCACTTCGGCAAGCGTTTTACTGCCGGTCGGGAGAAGACCAAGTGACCATATTTCTATTCCCCAGTCACCCTTGGGGATCTCATAAAAAGGATTAAAAGTAAATGGCAAAGAGACTTCATAAATGGAAACTCACTATTACAATTTATGTATACAAATTAAATATTAATTTATAAAGAATTCAATCATCGTTGATGCATTATATGTCGTCTACAGTGTTTAACCTTTGTAACTGCTGATAATAATCAGTTTCATAAGCCAAATGTTTGAGGTCAAGAGGTCAATGAGAGCTATAACATTTAGCATTATGACGTCATAGTGGGTGCCGTGTATAGTAATCCTAGAATGAAAACTATATTGTACGGTATCATGTAATTTTAACTTTTAAAATGTCCATTAAATTTTTTTTATTTGTCTTTGACTTCTATATTCAACTTAAATGCATAGAAACAAGGCAAACTTTGCAATTCTTGCAACATGTTTCAGGAGGAAATGGAGAAATGTATTTACTGTGCACCAGTAGTCCTGCAGAGACTACTAATGGAATCATAAAAGAAAACATTTCATTGGATAATGCATTCGCCTGGACACATGTGGTTCTTCCACTATTTTAAAAGGTGTGCACAGTTTCTGGAGAGTGTTTTCGATATATGTAAGAGGATGGGTATCACCATTAGCTCCCCACTGCTTTGTGTAAGTGTTCCCCTTTTCTTGCGTTGTCTTTTTTCCTCTGGTATGCATTTTTATTTGATATGAATTCAATGATATTCTCTTTTGGTTGTGATATTTGTTGTGTTATGTGCACGTGTATTTTTTTTGTATGAATAAAATGTGGGACTTTAGCTGGAAATTTTCCCAAATGATTATTCAAATTGTCATGCTTCAAAACGGACTAATGGTATATTATGAAGCTTTTTGGCGTGGGTGGAGTTGAAAAGGAGTTGGTTTCGTCGCATCTTAAAGAGAGTACATATATCTATAAAGATCGTACTCCATTGCTACATAAAACATTCATTATGGCTATGGAATTTGTTTGCCGAATTGTGATTTTGAAAAAAATCCAAAAATGGGTAAAAAGGATATTCCCGTAGATTTTGAAATAAAAAAAATGTTGTGTTACAACAATCGAGTAAGGAGATTTTTTTTGTTTTGTTATAAGATCATTTTGGTGTACCGTGACCGGAAAAAGTTCTGAAGTATTTTAGGGTACATATTTTATTTGATTATCTTAATTATTATATATTATCAAAAAGGGCTGCAAACGGTGTCAATTCGATAGTTGAAGGCTTTGACGGTTCAAATTCAGAAAAAAATATCCTCAATTGATTCGATCCATAGAAAAATATGCAATGATTACAAATTGAAATCCGAATGATTGTAGAATGATATGTTACCAAACATCTGAAGGGCGAGTAAGTGATTTCATTGCTAGGTGGTTAAGAGAAACTAATCAGGGGAATGATAATTGGGAGAATCTAAAAACGCAATTGAATTTTCGTTAGGAGCACATTCTTGATGCATCATTTGCATTTGAACTTTTGAATAAGGTTAATCAGAAAATTGGCAAATGTTCCCTTATTTGGAGAAAAATTTTAACTTTAGCAACAGATGCTTTTAGCGGGCAAGATATCAATCAACCATTTGTTCAACTTTTTCATCAACGGGTTGTATCAAAATTATTTGAGAATGAAAATGATGCGTAAAAATCCACAAACTTTTATACAGCAGTATACTACTGCTGTCTTTATTTGGCTCAAGCAGTAAACTCGGCAATGGCTGAAACGCAATTAAGAAGAAAATTTAACTTGAAAAAAGTAACGGTAATGAGCGAAATATAACACCAATGGACATGTTTGGTTAAGGCAGTACTTGCAATTGTAGTTGATAGAGCAGAAAGCAAGGGTTCTTTTATTTGCATACGCTGAGGTTGCAAATGGAAAACCGAATGAGGTACAAAAGGGCGGTTGTATTCTACCATGAGTTCATGTTTCATTTCAGGTTATGTATTATGTGTATGTATCTTTCAATCGTATTTGTGTCAATCTAGATTTGTCTTTTCACTTTTTAAAATGTCTATTAAATTTTTTTTTATTTGTCTTTGACTTCTATATTCAACATGTTCAACTTACATGCATAGAAACAATGCAAACTTTGCAATTCTTGCAACTTGTTCCAGAAGAAATGGACAAATTCATAGACTGTGCACCACTATAGCTAGTCCTGCAGAGACTACTAATAGAAACATGAAGGGGAAAATTTCATTGTATAACGCATTCGCCTGGAAACGTGTGGTTCTGCCACTTGCTTAAAAGATGTGCATAGTTTCTAGAGTCTTTTCAATATATGTAAGAAAATGGATACCAGCCTTAGTCACCGCTTAACGGAGGTTATTACACATTTATCATATTAGGCCTAGTAATTTAAGATATAAAAAAAAAACACGTAGGACGATACATACTTAATGTTCTTTATTCATTATACATGCGATTGTCAGAGTAATGATGTCTTAAGATAGATCTCGTACTTGGAGGTGGAGTATGATGTCGTTGAAAGAATGATGGAGAAATGGGTGTCGCAGAAAACGAGATGAAGAAATGGATGTCTGGGAAACGGTTGACGAAGAAATTTCAGAACAGGAGGGTTGATCCTGAATAGAACAATTGTGTTAAAACTGATTCCTTGAATGTTTTGTACATGTATGTATATTAACATTTTCTTTTAGGTTATGTGTATATTATATATTAATGTTTGTTTATGAATCTTTCGATCATATTTGTTTCATAATTGAGAACGGATCTAGATTTGTCTTTTCGCAAAATAATAAAAATGACAAAACAGAGTTTTTCCTTCGATTTGGGAACCAGAAAAATGTAGTTCGACAACAATCTAACAAGTTATATTAATAAAGTTGATAAGATTTTAAATTTGGTTACTTTTTTTTTGTATTCGGTAATAACGGGGAAAATACCAATTAAAAGAAATGTATTTCAGGAGGACGACCAAATAAATCCCATTTCTAGCAACCATTTACTCAAGAACCTCCGAACAACACTGTAAGGTCCCAAAGAAGTGGTCCAACATGTACACAAACAAAAAAAGACGGTACAATATAGATTTGTTACAGTTGTTGAATGACATAGACAAATGACGTACTCTCTGTAAGATGAAGTTTTTTCAGGGGTTCCACAAACCCTTCTGAAAATTATGTTGTAGACCATCAAACTTTCTTTTGGTAAGGGTGATATCTATTTTTTTTTTTTTTTAATTTTTGCATCTTCCTCATTGCCAATATGGTGGTTAAATGACAATGTAACGATTCTGCTGTGAAAAATAATATGAAAATGAAAATAACATATTTATATTATGTACAATTTCACCATTTAAATACATCGTCTTTTTTCTTGGCTATCTGATAATATCAACCTTCATATAAAGTACATATGTAAATGCTGTCTTAGTTGGTAATATTAATAAAGTTGAGATGTTAAATTTGGTTACTTCTGTTTTGCATTCGCTCATAACGGGGAAAAATACTGATTGAAAAAATGTCATGGTCTTAAAAAGTGTAGGGGATAGAACCTACGTGAAAAGACGATCATTTATCACCGTCGGACGATTGGTTATTCTAACAACTATATCAAATAAGGTTTGGAACGATTATAGAGCATTCTTTGACAGTTCCCACTATGATAAACTTTTATTCCCTCCTTGGTTGAAGAAAATGTTCAAATTGTTACGACCATAAATAATAACTGTTCTTTATATATTATATATACGATTTTCAGAGTAAGGATGTCTAAGAAAAGAGTCGGAGTAATAATGTCGCAGTAAGATGCCGAAATAATATATGTCAGAGAAATCATCATCAAACCCGAGATACGTTTTAAGGCGCTATTGAAATAGACCATTAAAATGAAAAATATCCTTCTATGGAATTGCAATGGTCTTAGAATAAATCTAGTTGAGGGGATATAACCTAGATGGCATTTGTACTTTAATTTTTGATTTTGTTTAAAATAAAAATATAATATATTCTTTTGTTATCGTAGACTGTTCAAAACCTCAACAAAAAAAAAGTAATTCCTTTAGGTCGATTATCGACACTGCTAAGGTGTTTTTCTCCACTTTGCAGAAGCCAAGGAGTAAATTATATGGTTTCAGCAGAGTGCGCCCAACTGCTTTGTGTAAGTGTTCCCCTTTTATTGCGCTGTTTTATTTCCTCTGGTTTGTATTTCTATGCGATATGAATTCAATGTTATTTTTTATTGGCTGTGATATTTGTTGTGTTATGTGCACCTGTAATTTTTTTTTTTGGATGAATAAATTGTGGGACTTTGGTGGTATATTTGTGGGTGGGATAATTTCTGATCTTTACCGTTGCTTTCTCACTATGGCTGAACAAGATAAAGGACAAACGTTTAACAATCGAGTTTTACAACTTCAAGGGTTATCAAATAATTACGTGCACAGGGGGTTAATCCAATTATACCAACATTTTTTGGGAATGGTACAAAATTTAGAACTTGGATTAAACAAATAGAGAAGTATATTGTTTTGGCAGGTTTAGGTAGAAATGAACAAAGCAACAGTGGTAGCACATCAACCTAGTGACATGCGGGCTAGCAATTTTGTCCATAAGTGGTTAGAACAAAATGAAGGGGACAAAATTATATATGATGGAACGAGTGAAAATCTCAATTACTTGTTAGATTTTTGGAAGTTTCGTCTCCACAACCTGTTTTCGAACTTTCAAGAAAACTTAATTAAAAGCCTGGTGAAAATATTCCCATCTTCGCGGAAAGACTGTATATACTCGCGAAATACGTTTTAAGGCGCTATGTCAATAGACCATTATAATGACAAATATCATTGAATGGAATTGCCATGGTCTTAGAATAAATCTAGTTGAGGGGATATAACCTGGATTGCATTTTTACTTTATTTTTCGATTTTGTTCAAAAGAAAAATATATTCTTTTGTTATCGCAGACTGTTCAGAAACCTCAACAAAAAAGTAAATTCCTTTAGGTCGATTATCGACACTGTTAAGGTGTTTTTCTCCAATTTACTTTTCCGATCCCCGTGTATTTCCATAACTACTGACGAGTTTCTTTAATATATTCACTTTATTTTCCTTCATATCAGTTAATAGTTATTAAGATATGTAGTCCATGACAAAACAGTGATGTTTAAACGTTTGAAATCTTAACAAGGGAAAATTATACACATGTACCGCTACATATGTGTGACACGTGTGTAATGATGTGTAAATGTTAGTGGTTTGCTTGATCCTTACATGTTCGTTTGCATATGTCACTTCAACAAAGTGGTATATATACATCTGCGAGGGTCGAGCAAGCAAGACAACAACACTTTACGTTGTCGATAAAAGAGTGACGATCTCAATTTTGAAGAACTAAATTTTGAAGAAAAAAATGTTTAAAACAAATGACAATGAAAAGGAGAAAGCTTTGAATGATGTGTGGAAGAAGGAATGTGTTAGTGGTTCGTTATATCTTACATGTTTGTTTGTATAACACAATTCAAAAGAGTAGTGTGTATCAATCGGAAAAGATCGGACAAGCAAGGTGGACAAAAACATTTCTCGATGGCGATAAGAAAGTGACGAGCATGTAGAGCAACAAATGCGGTAAATATGTGTATTGAGGATGTTATACATGTTATAGTCCCATCGTAATAAATGATAGTGATGAGAACGAGATAAATTGTGTAAACAGACTAGTAATCAATACACACGCACATCAAAGACAAATCTAAGAAATGTGTATTGGACACTACAAAAGCTCAATCGTTATTGATAATAATGATAAGTTGGATACTGATGTGCGTATGCAAGAACGTGTTAGTGATTCGTTTGGTCCTAACATATCCGAATGAATTACAATACATTTTCAGTAGTGATATAGAACTTAAGTTAACTGTATATATGTATACCTGTCACATTTACACGACTGTTTGCCACGTAACACGGGTAGCTGTAAATTATATTTTGTCTTATGCTTTGTTGTTTAAAGCTATTTTGATTGCGTGTTTTCTCTTAGGAAAATTACAAAATACATCATAATAAGAACTTAAGTGAAGCTATTCTGAAATATTAGCTATTTCAGTATAAATCTAACTCGTATATGTCCAAACCAGACCTATATTGCTATCGAAAGTCGATTGATATTGCAATTTGTTGTCATTGAATTTAATGCACATGATTATAACGTTACATTTTTGATACACGTGAATATAACGTTGTATTGTTCTTAACAACACATTAGCAATCGCCGAGTAGCAAAGACTCCATTAACATTAACCAGAGAAAAACACACTACATCTTAAGAACAAAGGTACATGCCACACCTTATCGTACAGATAAGTGATATGTAACACTATTCCCTCAGGCACTTCAGGTGTAAAACAATCGGACTCCTGAACATCATATCATGTTTTCATGACAACAGTTATGCAAATAATATTTGTTAACAAAAATATATAAATGATTATCGCGTTGTATTGTCCTAAAGAATCGCTGAGTAGCGAAGATTCAACTAACACTAACACTAACTAATCAATCAAAGTGCTTGTGAGCACTAAATGGTAAAGATTGCCTCAATTTATCAGTGCGAAGTTGAATTAAATATTGCATTGGTTGTAGTTGATTAAACTGAAAAACTAGACGAAGGAAGATAACTCCAATTTTTAAAGATGATTTTAAACAATGACATCATTTATATTTTTAGAACATATATTTCTTTCCTCCAACTTGCAAAAGTTATGTAGTTTTCTTGACAGGTGTAACATCATTTTGTGCCTTGTATATCTGAGCACATATTACATTGTTAAATTTCTTAAAATATTCATCCATAGGGTGCACTGTATTTTGTGTATCAAAAAGGTTGTGATAAGCCTTGTAGGTTTAGATTTCAAGTCAGTCCCATAAGGTTTTGATTGCCGTTCATTTTAAATACAGTCTATATCTTGTAAAGGAACAAAGGTAAATGACTTACCTGACCGTACAGGTAAACGATATGTTACACAGTATTCCCTGTGGCACTTTATACGTCAACATGGCGGACTCCTGAACATCATATCATGTTTTCATTTTCATATTATCAGTAAACACACGTTCCAAAGTACTTAGTCAGATATTTATTAACTGCAAGCACTCAATATTTCAGGACAGAAAGATATGAATAATTCAAAAAAAGGGAAGACCTTCGGTACAATGCAAACGACTACAACAACATTAACGAGCGAGTTTTCAACTTGTGCGTCCAAGTTACACAACTCGTGCGCACGAATTTCGCAAGTTGGACGGTTAATTTTACATCAGTTAAAACCTACTTTGAATTGTTGTTATGATATGATAATAATAATGTTACACTATTTAATCCTTACTTAAATGTATTGCAATTTAATGACTTTCTTTTTGTACTATATTCAGTAGTCTTAAATGAATTTCGTTTTTTTATTTTATTTATTGTGGACTTTGCAACAGACTCTTTATTTACACCATTACACAGTAGTTTGACATCTGCAATGACAAGGTCGTCAAGTTCACCACCGTCAGTAATGAGGTACTGTATTAACAGGTCATTACCAGCACAATCACCAGATCATCAATTATTATTTATAACTGTTGATGTAAATGTCCTTTTGTTTTTTTATTCTTTGTTTACTACTTGCTTTTAATTGTTAGCACTGTCAGCAGTAGATTAGTTACTACACAATACAAGTAAGATATCTAGATAGCAGTGAGGCTTTCCTGCATTATTTAGTTCCTATGAAATGCTGTAATGATAATTAGAAATGGCAGATGGGCTTCCGTATACTTTAGACACACAATGACATAAAATATCAGAACCTATACATCTAGCCGAGAATGCTATACTAAATGGTTGTAAGACATTACATGTATTGATATAAAAAAGAAGATGTGGTATGATTGCTAATGAAACAACTCTCCACAAGAAACCAAAATGACACAGAAATTAACAACTATAGATAACCGTACGGCCTTCAACAATCAGCAAAGCCCATACTGCATAGTCAGCCATAAAAGGCCCCGAAATGACAATGTAAAACAATTCGAACGAGAAAAAAAACGGCCTAATTGATATAAAAAATGAACGAAAAACAAATATGTAACACATAAACAACCGACAACCACTGAATTACAGGCTCCTGATTTGGGACAGGCACAAACATACATAATGTGGCGGGGTTTAACATTTTATCGGGATCCCAACCCTCTCCTAGCCTGGGCCATTGCTATAACAGTAGAACATAAGAGAATACAAATAAACACTCTATTTTGAGAATACCATTGATGATGCAAACGACATTTGTTTACTATAAAAACAGTGCATACCACAAAGGAATTAATTTAAGGCCTTTTGAATTTTTTTTTTTAATGTTTTAGGCATGGGTAGTTATAGACAAAATCAGTCGTTTTAGTGTGTATTATGATAACATTGATGTTCAGAAATACACACTGTGAAATCCGATATTTATTTATGCATTTTATATTGCGAATCCTTGACCTCTGTCAAAAAAGAAAATCTTGTTACTGCGATTGCTAAATTTTCATAAAGAAGAATCATAATTGAAATTGATACTGTGGCGTTCTTGACATTAATAAAAAGCCTCACAATAATTTCTGAATTTACAGGAGTTGGATTTTTGTTTAGATTTTACTTTTGATAGAGGAAGACCATTCAGCTTGAATAATGTTCAGATTGTGATATATGGATTGACAATCCTATTTAGAAACAAGTTGATTGAAAAACACACCCTCCCCATAAACACAAAAATACCAAAAAAAAGAAATACACACCAAATACTTACGAAAATTATTTGAAAATCAACACATTCAAATCTCTGTAGATTTAGCTGTGATGAACAACTGATAATTATGATTAACGTGCTTTTAATAAATTATGCCAAGTCAGAAATATAAATTATACCAAATCAGGAATATGACAGTTGTTATCCATTCGTTTGATGTGTTTGAGCTTTTGATTTCGTCATTTGATTAGATTCTTTCCTTTTTGAATTTTCCGCAGAGTTCAGTATTTTGTGATTTAACTATTTTGATAAATTTATTGAAATATATATAGATGACTTTTCTTTAAGAAAATCCTATGAAAGCTATTCAACTACAGTATAAACAAACAATTATTAAGTAAAACACTCTTTTTTTATTCATTAAATTAAAAAATCTTTATATTGACTTTTTTTAAACAATAGAGGGTTGAAAAGATACAGTGTCCATTCCCTCATGTTTTTATTATGTAATTAATGATAGCGAGTTCAAAAATAATTAGTTTTAAAAATCGTCTTAAATCTGCTTAGTTGTAAGGTATTTAATTTTGCAATCCGTTTGCTTTGAATTTTTGACAATAAAAAAATATATATATATATATTATTCCTTACATTTCTTGCTAATCCTCAGCATATACACACAAAGAAAGTTAAAGTGTCTGGTAAAGTTATATTACTAAAACAACCTTAAATAAATAACCAAATCCATGTAAAGCCACCTTCATTTGTGGACGATCTAACTTCAGTTTCTTAATATTTCATTTTTTTTCAACAGATAATTCTGAAATGTTCTATTATAAAGATTTGTGGTATATATAACATAATCTTAAAAAACAAAAATAGCATAGAATATATAGCTTTATTGTTTGATAACTACTATTGGCCTTTTAGGATTGAAAACAGTAGTATAATTGCTATATAAAATAACGAAAATTCGGAATAAAGCAATATTCAAAAAGAACTTAAGAAGCGAATATGAATTTTATATGAAATATCCTCCTATATGGAAACACCATGACAGGTTAAATTTTGAGGGTAAAAAAACTTTTATGTCACATGGTGTTTGGTTTTTGTTTTGTTTTAAAACATGAAGATTTCAACCCTTTCCAGTTTGTAGATGCCAATTCCATGCATGTCTTCCTATGAATTACACAACAAATCTACAATATCCACTTTAGGATGTTTGCAAAATCACGTTTGTTTTAGATCTAAGACGGTAAAAAACTTGATTATCCAGAATTTGATAAAATTTATATCTTTATTATTTACAGATAAGAAAAGTAATTCATTCAAAAGGTCCGCAGTTATACGGTGCAACTCCTTAGGATAAAGTACCTATGATTCTCCAATTAAGTTGGAAATATATAATGTGACCTCATTAAAAATATAAAAAAATATTCTTGAAATGTTTGAGCTCACCTTTCTCACCAAATATAATTGTACAGGTATACACATGTCACAGGTGTTTTTTCTACTCTTTTTGTATACGGGTATAACCCAAATTTGTATCTGTATCATAATTGTGTGGGGAGGGCTGGCATTTTTTCTATCACTTAATGAACGAGCAGGAAAAATATATTATCTGGCCTTTATCTGATTGAGAATAAATAGTCTGGCCGAACGTATGTTTGAAATAAATATTATGACCTCAAAAGATTTGCCAAACCCCTACCCTTGCATAAAAAGGTCGTTCTCTTTTAAATATAAAAAAAACTCATCAAAATTACCCAGTTTATAATGTGGTTCGCTGGGCTGTTCGAAGTCAAAGAAAATCAAGGATCAACAATAACGAAGAATTTAGCCAGTAAATACAGCTACAGAAACAACATAAAGTATGTTTTATTAGTACTTTACGTTCTTTGATTTAACATGTATGTCTAGTTACATTTTCATAACACCATTATTACTTTCAGTCAGCTGCTTGAGTGTAAAATTACTACTGTTTTTTTTATTCATACTATCGCCATTTACGGTCCAAATAACATGATAAAATGTATTATACGTGTCTTTATCTGTTCCTGGGATAAATAATCTTTAGTTTTCTAAACAATTCAATGTTTGTTAAACAGTTAATCCTTACATGTGAACACATATGATACTTATATGTTGACTACTCGGGTTTGTAAAAAGTCGTGTTAAACCATTATACCAAGTAGGAGTTATCCGACAGAAAACAAAGGGTAATACATATTTAAAGATTTATACTAAATTTAAAGTAAAAGATTTAAAGGTAAACCAGTTCCAAAAATAACTGTCCTGGTTTTACCTATTCTATTTTTAAACTTTCCCAGGGAAATACCCTTTGAATACCTATGCGAAATCGAAAGTGTGAATATTTTTATATCAAGAGGATTACCGCCTGGTTTATTCTCAAGTTTCGTGTAGTAGCGTAAGTTCAATTTTGAATTTGTAAATAGTTAAAACTTATTCATATGTTTGTATAAATGATACTAGAACACACCCGCGAAATCGCGGGGAAATAGAGCGTATGTAAACTGTAAAAAGAAATACTGACTGGAGAATTTCAGGAGAGTTATCAAAAGTCAAAGGTACATAGGGACTGGGCACATTTTTTTGCCCTCCCCCTTTTTTCCAAATACCGATTTTTATACCTTCTGTTTTTCTGTACTCTATAAATATGCATATATACTTACTTACTATACAGAGAATTTCAGGAGAGGTATCAAAGGTCAAAGGTTACCGTACTTATATATATATATATATATATATATATACATCAGTGAACGCCCTGAATAGTAAAGACCCCCCCCCCCCCCAGATAACCATTGAGATTTATAGTAAATTATAACAAATACAATTATTCATAGTAAATGTATGTAAGTATACAGAAATATATAGTATTGACCGCCGTTGATAGGCGGATCCCAAGAGGGGGGTAGCCTGGGGGGCCCTGCTCCCATTTCGTTGAAAATATGGGGAATCACTGAAGCACGAGAGGAACGCCCCCCTTTTTTTAGGCCAGTCAGTGCCCCCCCCCTTTTTTCGGTCAGTCATCGCCCCCTCCCTTATGAAAAGTTCTGGATCCGCCACTGTAAACTAATTGATAGTAAATAGCAAATATTATTCATTTTCGTTGTCCTCCCAAAACAACCCAGACTAAACACGTTAAGTAAGGATGATACATGCTAGAACTCAAAATGATAGCAGAAAGCAAATCTATATACTTTATTCATAGTCTTCGTATGTTCAAAGTACAGAAAAACACAAACCGGAAGTCTAATCTGACTTAAAGTTTTGTCCAATGACGGGAAAATATCCGGACGCATTTTTGTTTTTGTTTTTTTTATCCCAAAATAACCCAAACTGAATGATCATAAGAATGGACAAACTTGCACAAACTTGCTGAATATAACATAAATGGACCATTCTTTAATATTCTAAAAGATATGTACAAAGAAGTTTTATTTGCAGTTAAAGTCACTGAAGGCATTACGAATATGTTCCCTTCCACAGTTGGAGTAAAACAAGGCTGCATTCTAAGTCCTACCTTATTTTCTTTTTATATAAATGATTTAACCTCAATGTTTGATAACACATGTGATCCTGTAACATTACATGACATAAAATTGTCTAGTCTTTTATATGCTGATGACTTAGTATTGATATCAAAATCCTAAGAAAGTTTACAAAATTGTCTAAACAAGTTAAATACTTATTGTGAAAAATTGAACTTGACTGTCAATCTTGACAAGACAAAAACAATGATATTTAATAAAAGTGGTAAAAAACTTACTAAAGACAAGTTTGTATTGAATAATGAAGTAATTAAATGTTGCACAGTATATAAATATTTAGGTATACTATTCAAGCCATCAGGAATTTTCACTAATGCTGTAAATCTATGTCAAAAAGCTTCTAAGGCATTGTTTTGTATTAAAAAAATACTCTACTGAGATAAGATGGATGTTTTTTTTTACCAATATGAAACTATTTAATTCTTGTGTTAGCCCAATATTACTGTATTGTAGTGAGATATGGTCGCTAAATATTGTGAAAAACAACAAAACTCTTGAATCTCAATATTTATCTATGGAATCAGTAAAACTCCAAATCAAATTTGCGAAAGGTCTTCTAAATGTTAATTCAAAGGCAGTAAATACAGCTGTATTAGCTGAATTGGGAATGTACCCTATTGGTATACAGGCCCATAAGTCTTCTGTAGGATTTTGGTTACATATTTCAAAGTCAAATGAAAATGAGTCATTATTATATAATGTTTATAAAGCTAACAAGCAGTTAAATGATGGATTTGCTTCAAAAGTTAAAATGCTACTTTCAAAATTGAATTCTACTCATGTTTGGGAAAATCAATGTACCTTCTCTAAAAAAAGATTACTTTTAGCCGTAGTGAAGAGGCTCAATGAAAATTACATTATATTTTGGAGAAATTGTCTCTTTAATGATGATAATTCGATAAATGGAAATAAACTAAGAACCTACAGAAAATTTAAAGTTAGGTTTGAACTAGAAAAGTACCTTTTATTGAATTTAGATAAAAATGTTACAAAAAATTATGCTAAAATAAGAATAAGTAATAGTATGATGGCTGTTGAACGTGGTAGATACAACAAAACAGCTTTAGAAAATAGAATATGTCCTTTATGCCACAAAGAGGTGGAAGATGAATTTCATTTTATCATAACATGTTCAGAAATTAATAAAACTAGGATCAAAATGTTTGATAAAATATCTAGTATTGTCCCCTGTTTTAATTCAATGAGTGAAGAAAACAAATTTGATTTTATATTTTCCTGCGAAGAATGTGATATTTTACTTATCATTGTTAACTACATAAGTGAAATGTATAATGAGAGAAACAATTATAATGTCAATATATGAACTGTGTAATTGATGGCTCAACTTATAATGTTATATATATTATAACGTATTTTTTGTAACCTAAGCATAATATTTTAATTGACAATTTTAAAGAGGAGGCATGCTGTCAAAAATAGTATTATAATTAATACTAATAATCTATGTTTTTGTTTTTCTTTCAACGCTACATGTTTGTAGTGTTTAATGACTATCGTTTTGTAATTAATATGCCTGTCTGTTTGTTTGTTTTTGTTGTGTATTTAAGTAACAATCATATTGTTTGGATTTCAGACTAATAAAATTCTTATTCTTATTCTTAAGAATGGATGACAAATGCGACTATACATGTTACATATAGGACACAGAGGCATGATGATTAATTTATTGTGGAAGGAGGAGAAGCGACACACAAAATGAGGTCTTCTCGTTTAATAGTATAGATATATAACAAGACCTATACAAAAACCGAATGACCCGTTACTTTTCAATGTAGAATTCAGAATGTATTATCATTAATAAATAAAACTCTATTCATATAAAGTCAAAGGCCTTTGTTAGAAATAAATAGGGTCGGTCGGTAGGTTACGTCTTTTACCTGATAAAGGGCATAGAAAGAGAAAGTCTCTTTCATTTAACAATAAGAATTGAATAATTTAGACTGGTTTGCATGATTGATTTTACATTTTCATATCAAAATCAGCAATATTTGTTTAATTAACAAAAGGGTGAATGATGATGCATTATGAATGTACGTATCCACAATTGTGTTATCAGTCTTTGCATCCCTTCCGGCATCCACTCATAACCACAGCCACAACCCCCATCCCTTAGCAGACCCAGAAAATGGTCTTGGACTTAAATTGAATAAGCTGCTTAGTAAGTAAACAGACAACTGGATTGGCATGAGAAGTGTAGCAGTCTTGATTTATATTACTGTGAAAGTACTTTTATTCGTGGTGTACCAATTTTCGTGGTTTTCGTGGATGACTTTATCCACGAGTTTAAGTGTCCAACGAAATAAAACAACCATTGTCCAAATCAAGACATGGAAAGATCCCATGAAGGTTTGATGACTACTGATATGATCTAGAGAATGTTTTGAATAACCTCGAATCTGAGAATGCAGTCACAGAACTACAACTGCATGCAGTATTATACCCATTTAATCTTTAATAACCTAAACTGTACAGTTTTTTGTTTTTAATATTCTCATAAGAATTTTTTTTTTTCGATGAAAGTCAGATTTGTGGGTTTCTTATCGTCGAGTTGCAAGTTGCGAGTTGAGAGAGTCGAGTTGCAAGTCACGAAAGTCGAGTTGCGAGTTACGAAAGTCGAGTTTCGAGTTTCAAAAGTCGAGTTGCGAGTTAAAAAAGTCGAGTTGCGAGTTACAAAAGTCGAGATGCGAGTTACGAAAGTCGAATTGCGAGTTAGAAAAGTCGAGTTGAGAGTTAAGAAAGTCGAGTTGCGAGTTACAAAAGTCGAATTGCGAGTTACAAAAGTCGACTTCCGAGTTACAAAAGTCGAGTTGCGAGTTAATAAAGTAGAGTTGCGAGTTACGAAAGTCGAGTTAGAAAAATATTTTTGACACGCGAAATTTTCAGGTTTGATTCACATTTGATAAACTAAGCATGCATGTACCCGAACTTAGTTATACTTATTTATAAAGAGTCTAATACTAGTTAAGTTCTGGAAGTATTTGAAAATAAATACTGTATCCTTACATGACGAGATCGATCTTATTTAATCCAGTGTGTTTACACTAACATAAAAAGAACCGGTCTGACCATAATTTACTTTTTTAACTTATATTTGGTAAACAAATAATCCTAAAAATAGAATATTAAAGAAAATTCTGCATCTCACGCAGACTATAACACATTACAAAATCATGGAGAAAATAGTTTGCTCATTGAAATATCTTTTGGATTTACAAATCATTTTTTTTTGTTCATACATCATAAGCCATTTAACGAAGACATGTGTATAGACTATCGCTAAATAAGGGACCGGTCAAAATTTCTTGATGCATGGGACCGGTGCAAAAAGAAAATTGTCTGAAATAATTCTCTTGATCCCATGGTTACTGGCAGAATAAAAATATGCTTGTCCCATGCACTTTACCTAGTAAAAAAGTGTGTGTCCCATGTTAAAGCACAAAAACATGATCAAAGTTGTGGATACATTTCATGCTACAATGTATTTGGATAGCTGAAAAATAATGCTACTATGTGTGAACTGTATCTATTTTGCTATTATAAAGTAAACAAAACAATACATAAGCATATGTTATTGCCAACACAGGAGCCCAAACAGATGACAATATGTTATTGATTATAATAAATGATACATGTATGCAATATTAAACAATTAACATGTATGAAGTGTATGGTAGGGTATCAGGTTCGTTCGCGCCCAATACACTTTCGCACCCTACACGTTCGCACCTCGCACGTTCGCACCCAAGGTCCGTTCGCACTGTACACATTCGCGCCCAATTTGAATTCAAATTCCAGTTGAATAATTGGAAAATCATAATTGTTATTATAAATTGCTTTGGTGTAAGTAAAACATTCAAGATTTTAAATGAAAAACATAAAAGATAATTGTTTTTAACAGCTTAATTTTGGTCCCTTTGATCTGAAGCAATAAAATATAGCAATACACTATTATAACCAAAACTAATAAAAAAAAATTATTCAACACACAAAAGAAAACATAGTCAGAATCTCACTTTATTTTGACACAAGTCAATGAAACAAAGTTATAGCAATACGCTAACCAAAACATGATTAAGAGTTATTCAACACAAAATAGAACGTTGACAGAATCCCACTTTTAAGATTAAGGATTAAAAAAAAAAATAACAATACACTATCCAAAACATGATTAAGATTTATTCAACACCAAAAAAAATGCTGTCTCACTTTATTTTGAGACAATGACAACAAATATAAGAATACAGTTTCCAAAACTTGATTACAAAGTACACAAAACCAATTAAAATTGGGCGCGAACATGTAGGGTGCGAACAGACTTTGGGTACGAACATGTAGGGTGCGAAAGTGAAAGGGGGCGAACATGAGTGGGTGCGAATGTGAATGGGCGCGAACGGACCCGGATTCGTATGGTAGAATACATTTTTTCAAAAAAATTGCAGCTTAATTCAGAATCTGACTATTCTAAATTAACAGTGGGTAGGTAAATTTTCCAAAAAAAAATTACAAAAATATGATTTTTTTTCTGCTTAGAATAAAACAATCCCCATTATTTGAATAGTCAAACCAGAAGAAGTGAACATCTCGAGACAGTTAAATTTTCAAATTTAAAACGAGAGGAATGTGAAAATAGCATCAAAATTAAAGAAGTGAACATATCCAACTTCCACTTTATACAACAATATTGTATTTTAAACATTTTTTTTAAAAGTGGGAAAAAAGTAAAATTTACTATCTCAACATATATGCAGCTTGATTGATTATATATTTATATCTGGGCTATTCAGAGCTTGTTGGGTGTGGGTTCCAGATTTGTTGTGACCTTTGAATGAATATTCCAATCATTTCTTTTGGTAGTATGCTACTGTATTTGTTAAATTTCCACAAACATTCTTTTTCTACAGCCAGTATGTATTATAAAAAAAAGAGTTTTCATTCTACAATGTCTGTTGAATTTGCATAATCATGATAATAACATTTATGATTAAGGTAGTTCAGGGGGTCATCAGTATTTGTACCAATAGTCCAATATTATAATGTGACACAGTTAAGGGAGAATTGTTATTGTTTATATGAGTTTACTTTATACATGTATCTAGTCAGTCTACTTTCAAATTATTTTTACCTCATCTTCATATTTTATTGATGGTTAAGCCTTTTGTTATTATTATTAATTTGATGGTTAAGCTTTTTGTTATTATTATTTTTTTCTCTGACCTTTTACATAATAAATTTTACACATAAGTGCTTGTAGGATTTCAGATTGTGCCAATAGATTTATCATATTTTGTTGATTTTATGTTATGTCATACATTGTTCTCGCTATACTGTCTTCCCATAAAACGGAGTTATCTCTCATTTTCACAGTTATCTACTCTTTAGAGAAGGAATTTTAATATATATTACATCAGAGACATATATACACATGTGTATATATGTCTCTGATTACATGTACAAAAATTTTGGCTTTTCTGCAAATATTTTTTCATATTAAACACACAAATATCATCATGAAACTGGTCTCAGATAAAAAAAAAAACATTTTTCTGTGACATGGCATAAGATTTGTTGTTCTGATGGGATCATTAGGTCGCCCAATTAATTAATTAGTAAATATTAAAAGAGATGTTTAATAGAAAAATACCTTCTGTCAGGAAAGACAACTCTGGTAAATGGGAGACAACTCTGCTTTATGGGAGGACAGATTTATATTTGACAATCATGCTTTTTTGTGCAGAAACACTATCCATGAATTCGTTTTTTTTTACATTTGTTAAACAGTTATACATGTAAAATATCTAATCAAATTTTTATATATTTTTTTAATTTTATATCAAAGTATTTTTTCATGTTTATTCTGTTTCAAATTTTTTTTTGTTGCCTTCACTGTTCTTTAAATCTTGAAAATGAATTTGCTATGTTGTAACTGTTACATTCACATTGCTAGATGTTCATGATGTTATTTTTGTTTGTTATAGATTTATCAAATAATTTTTTTTTCATATACAGACATTGTTTCAAAAAGTTCATGTCCCATGCTTGCCAATAATGAAAAAAACATTGAGTCCCATTCCTGTAAACACTGCAAAAAGTGCTTGTCCCATTACAGTTTGCACCGGTCCCATGCATCAAGAAATTTTGACCGGTCCCTAACGAACAGTCAATGCGTTTGAAGATGAGGATTTCATGGCGTAGCTACTATTGACGCAACGACGCACCTACGTGCAAAAACAAGATGGCCCAATAAAGATAACAAGAGGGCACACGCTGAAATGTCTCGCCTTCTTTACTAATCAATGAATTTATGTTGATAGTCTTAAATATAAAGCTTTATTACAACTGTCACATAAACTCAACATTAGCCAAGAAAATGAAACATTGATCAATGAACCATGAAAATGAGGTCAAGGTCAGATGAACCAAGCTAGGCAGACACCAATTGATATTTTATCGTGTGTTTTTCTGTGTTGTGATGTTATGTTATTGTTTCAGAAAAATGAGAAGGTTTGGATCCATTAAAACGTTCAATCCCGCTGCAAGTGTTTGCACCTGTCCTAAGTCAGTAATCTGATGTACAGTAGTTTTACGTGTTTCTCGTTTCTCGTTTTTTTTTTTTTATATATTAGACCGCTGGTTTTCCCGTTTGAACGGTTTTACATTAGTAATGTTGGGGCCCTTTATAGCTTGTTGTTTGGTGTGAGCTAAGGCTCCGTGTTGAAGGCCGTACATTGAACTATAATGGTTTACTTTTTTTAAAATTGTTATTTGGATGGAGAGTTGTCTCATTGGCACTCACACCACATCGTCCTATATCTATGTACAGCTAACAATTCTTCAATACAACAAATGTAGTTGACCTATTGCTTATAAATTAAGAAAAACAGACCAAAACACAAACACTTAACACTTAGCAATGAACCGTGAAAATGAGGTCAAGGTCAAATCAAACCTGCGCAACTGATATATATAGATCATAAAATATTTCCTTACACCAAATATAGTTGACCTATAATGCATATAGTATTAGAAAAAATAGACCAAAACTCAAAAAACCTAATACTTTAACCACTGAACCATGAAACTGAGGTTTAGGTCATATGACACCTGTCAGCTAGACATGTACACCTTACAATCATTCCATACAGCAAATATAGTAGACCTATTGCATATAGTATTAAAAAAATAGACCAAAATTCAAAAATTTAAATATAACCACCGAACCATTTAAATGAGGTCAAGGTCAGATGACACCTTATAGTCCTTTCATACACCGAATATACTAGACCTATTGCTTATAGTATCTGAGATATGGACTTGACCACCAAAACTTCACCTTGTTCACTGATCCATGAAATGAGGTCAAGGTCAAGCAAAAACTGGCTGACAGGCATGAGGACCTTGCAAGGTACGCACAAACCAAATATAGTTATCCTATTACCTATAATAAGAGAGAATTTAACATTACAAAAAATCTTAACTTTTTTTCAAGTAGTCACTGAACCATGAAAATGAGGTCAAGGACATTGGACATGTGATTGACGGAAAGTTCGTAAAATGAGGCATCTACATACAAAGTATGAAGCATCCAGATCTACTACCTTCTAAAATATAAAGTTTTTAGGAAGTTAGCTAACGCCGCCATAGCCGCCATAGCCGGATCACTATCCCTATGTCGAGCTTTCTGCAACAAAAGTTGCAGGCTCGACAAAAATCATAATTTAGCTTTATAACAGTCAGAGAAAGAAAGAGTTCGATTGACTGTAACTATATATAAATATATATATATGAGTCTGAAAGATTGTGTAACAATACCGATAAATAGATGGAAAACAAAACACTAAAAAGTGTTGAATATCATTGCACAAAGATGGAAAAACTGAACAGATGATATAAATTATACAATAATTGCAAATATTTCGGCTCAACAAATGGCCTTCTTCGGTGACATCAATCAATATGTTACACTTTTCCTCAACTCTTGTATAGATTAAGCTACACAAATATTTTTTTGTCATGCATCCGATTTCACCTTGAGAGATGCACACGCCTGATGAAGCTAATTTGTTTAGCGAAATATTGCGAGTTTCTATTTAACATCTAATAGAACTTTTGAATGTATTAATTAGTGTGTTTAAGTTATATTCTTAGACATTTATATAATTTTAATTCAGTAATTGTATCAGTTTATTTTCACAAACTGATCCACGCTTAAATAGATTGAATGTTGATTGTTGCTATTCTTAGACATTATATATATATATGTAAAATAATCCAAATTGAATTCTTAGAAAACTAACAGAAACCGTTTTACTAACTTATAATTGACAATCTTAAACATGTGAAAACTTATATAATTTAAAACCTAAGTGACTCAGTTTTATAAGTTACTCAATACCCAGGAGGAATACTTAAAACAAATCTTATACACGATGAAGCAATACACATTTTAAACTTTCCAATTAAATCTTACCTGTAAAAGGACGCAAATGTAAATGGTGTTTTTACAGTAGCATCTTTGACGGCTACATGCATAGACTAAAGAATACAAACTGGGAATGAGTCAAAGAGACAGCAACCCAACCAAAATATACAATTCAACCAAATGCTATTGGGTCTTCAACACAGCAAGAAATTACACACCTAGAGGGAGCCCCGAGCATGCCCCGAAACACAATGTTATATATCGTTATATCAAGAAAATGGACGTCATTCTATGCTCCTATATATATATAAAAAGATGACCAAAATAAAAATATATACAAGAGCAACATAGGCTAAATGTTCCTGACTTAGGTCAGACACAGAAATGCGGCGAGTTAAAACTGGTTTTATGCACGCCCATTATTTCCCTCACATCTCTAGCCAATGTAGACATATATAATTTTAACGCCCACTATTTTCAGTGTCATTGTCAATAAAATAAATTTTGCGGTCCCTAACGAATATTGCCCGGCATTACAGCTGTCCCAAAAAGCCCACTCTCAACGAAATCTGCAGAAGGGGTCTTTTATATATACATGTACTATGGTTTGGTTTCTATCTCACTTCACGTTTAATATGACGGTGCTAGCTATGAAATTTGATAATAATCTAAAAACTGCAAGCCATTTGCTGTATTTCAAAAGGCTGTCTGCTTCTTCATAAAATACTATTATATGTAGTGATTATGTAAGCAGTTAATTTTATTTTTACAAGAGACACAGATAAAGTCCAAACAACACTGAAAAAATCAACAATACTGAATACAACTCTATAAGATTCGTTTCCCCATTTTTACGCAATTCGACTTTTGTAGTTTTCATTTTATAGCCTAATAGTTCTCGTACATATGGGAAATAATAATTTCATGCTGGACTTTATTTTGATAAGAATTATTTGACAATTCAAGGTACGTTTATAGCATTTGTTTTTGAAACTGATTTCTTTACGTGACATGTGTATGGCCTAACTAACACATTTGATGGTCCTTAATCTGTTGATCAATTTATCTTGGGTTAATTAGTGTTGTCACTACGATTTACACGGGTCAATGTTTACTTTGCAATTTCCTTCAATCCAGACTATTTGTAACATTCCTTTCTAGAGGCTTTAATTTTTCAATTTAAAAAAAAAACTAAAATCCACGAATTTAAAAAGCCACGAACATGTAAATATTGCTCAAACCTCGAAAATTGATACCTACGAATTAAAGTACTTTCACAGTTATATAAAAACAATGACCAATAATAAACTAGACTCCACGTCTGTTTGTAAATAGCTATGATATCATAAATATTGAATAGTGTATGGGTTGTAATCGGAAAAAAAGTTGGGACAATATGAACTAAACAGCTATTTCATTTTTTACAGTCAAAGACAATGGCATCTGGTCTAATAGTTGAAGAAGAAAACTATGTCAGAATGAGCTTGCTACTGACAGGAATATCTCCTCGTGCAGCAAGAGCCTTGTTTGATAGGGAATTTGCTCCAGCATGCTTAGATTCCTCTCTGAAAAGGGAATTTAACAAACTGAGAGAACTTCAGAAAAGACGAATTATTAATCAGCAACAGTGGAACTTGCTGTTTCCAAGATTTCCTGGTATGTATAAGTGTCATAGTTAATTCAGAAAGTACATCCCTGCACAACGTGTAATTATAGCATAAAATCATAAAATAATGTGTTGGCTTATTGTACCTACTCAGGCATTTGAATATCCTTTTTGGTTATTTCATTACTTTATAGTCAGAGGTATTGGATAGCATATTACTGACATGATAGAGAAATACTTTACTTATTGTTGAAGTAGTTATCAAAGGTACCAGGATTATAATTTAGTACTCCAGACGCGCGTTTCGTCTACATAATTCTCATCAGTGACGCTCATATCAAAATATTTATAAATCCAAACAAGTACAAAGTTCAAGAGCATTGAGGATCCAAAATTCCAAAAAGTTGATCCAAATACGGCTAAGGTTATCTATGCCATAATGCCTATAATAAGAAGCATATACAATAATATGTAGTGAGTAGTTCAGATCATAAGTTATTTTCGAATGGTTGATAATTGGCGATTTTACAGAATTCTTTGTTTACCATACTTGAAACTGAATTTAAAATCATGTTAAACTAATAGTAAGTTGAGGGAATTACTTTTTATTTACAACAATTTTATAAGTATGTTTACACAAAATTTCTATTTTTAACCAGTTTGCTTATGAAACAATTATTAGACCTACATGTATAAGAAAAAAATGTCTCGGACTCGGAATAAAAGAATGGCAAGAAACGATTCAATTAAAAGAAAATATGATTTTATTTTCAATTCAAAGTCATCTTCTGTGTACGGTATTTTTTTCATTGTAAAATTATCTAGTTTTCTCAAAGTGAATAACCATTTATTTATAAGAAAAACAAGTTATTCCAGATTAAAACTTAAAAAAAATAAATATTTCGTCCCGTCATGATAAAGGTGAAATACGAAATGCAATTATTTTATTCCTTCTCTTAGAACCCTTGGTTCACTAGTTTTTGTAAACTGAAGTTCTGTATTAAGCATGTAAAAGAAAACTTCCCGATACAAGAAAAAATAAATAAAAAATTCTACTGCATTTTCATAAAGATAAAAATCGGATAACAAACCTATGGGGTCACCAACAGAACAATAAGGGATTACATATCATCCTTATTTGAAAAGCCTAGAAACGCTGACATATTATGGAATATCGTATCTAACACCTTTGTTTTTACTGAAAAGAGATCATATTATGAATTATTGTAGAAATATTTAGTTTCTGTATCATTAATTCTTACTAACTAACTCTGGTATTGTCCCCGAGTGGTAGAGGTTATTGGATTGATCAATGGTCGGGTCAGATCAACGGGTTTGAAATTGGCAATTGCTGTGTCTCTGCAAAACATGGTCATCGCCATCCTTATCATCTCTAATGATCAAAAATTATTTTATTGTGATTTCCCTCACTCCGCAATTATTTAATAATCTTATATATTTTCTAGATGTAGTTGATTCTAAAACATTTGATGTAACTCTGATGATAACTTTACTCAGAAACCTGACTGACTTAACCCCGTGTAATGGTGACTTTGACATGCTGCCATCTCCCAATGAATCAACACCTACCTCAGATTTGGCCAGGATAAAATGTTACAGAAACATGCTGGCTCACCTGCATGAGGGAAAATTAGATAATTCTATATTTATCAAAGCATGGAACGATATAACTGGAGTAAGTTTTTGTTAGTCTTGTATTATTTTAATTTTAGTTTCTTGTGTACAATTTGGAAATTAGTATGGCGTTCATTATCACTGGACTAGTATATATTTGTTTAGGGGCCAGCTAAAGGACGCCTCCGGGTGCGGGAATTTCTCGCTACATTGAAGACCTGTTGGTGACCCTCTGCTGTTGTTTTTTATTTGGTCGGGTTGTTGTCTGTTTGACACATTCCCCATTTCCATTCTCAATTTTAAGTACCTTAAAATTATACCATTTTCCTCAGAATTGGATGATACCTTATAATAATAATGTTTCGATATTAACTTGTTTAACAACTTGTCATTTGGACAATTACGTGACCATAGATAAGAGAGGGAACAAATAGGGAAAGGGTGGTGAGAATTTTCGTTGTCTTTCATTTTTGATATTTGAAAAAAGCATTGCCTCCTAGATGTATTAATTTGTTATCAGTCACCAATCTGACCCTGCTGATTTTGAATGATTCATTAATTAGCAAATTTAAAGTACGCGTAAACATAGCCAACGTTAACTTCATGGTTTTTTTATATATCAACATCACAACTGGGTAGTTATATAGACAATAACTGTTTAGTGTCTTTAAATTTCAGCTGTATTTGTACGGGGCTAGGAAACAAGGTGTATGCAAGCTTTTAGCGAGCTTTTACACCAGTTTCGAGCCGAGTAAAAATACAGCTGATATTTGAAGACACTAAACAGTTATTGTCTTTATCCTGCAATTAATTCTGTATATAATTTGTGTTATGAAAGACACAAAAACACATGTTTTGCATTTATTTTCTATTTGAAACCCCTCGAGGCATGCTTAGAAATACGATACAGTAATCACGCATTCAGCTGAAGACGGTTCGCAAAAAAAAGAATCTCGAATGGTTAACAATAATACATCGCTCAAGGTGAATAACTATCTATTTTAACATAAAATTTAATTTCAACAGTAAAATTAAATAACAAAACAGTGTCCAATTTGAAACAGAAGTGTACGAGTTGGCCTACGCTTCAGACTCGACATTCACTAAACATGCATGTTGAAATTGACATGGTTGTTTTTGTAACACAATCATACTCATTCAAGTTTTGAAATCGATAAAAAAGACTGCTGTTCATGTGTGTATGTTATAAGAAAATTTGTGTGATTCTTATTGCTATAAAGAAATGCTTGAAAACAAACAGAACGTATAAAAGTAATCGTTAATTCGCAATTGCTACGTCATTGGAATGCGATAGCAATACACATCTTGAGGTCACGCAGGTTAATACAATACTCAGTCCGGCAGTGGGCGGAGCTTTGGAGCGATAACTGTATAGTATGTATACAGATACAGCATAGCGATATCTGTAGGGCTGTATCTGTATAGTAGAACACCCAATTGCAGGATAAACTGATTTAATATCGAGTGATCAAACATATACAAGTACAAGATAAATAGACTGACACAAAAAACACGTGATTGTTAAATTTGTGTAGATGTTAGCTTCTGCTGTCGTCCATGCTGTCATAATTGTTTTATAAGTACTGTAAATATATATCGTACACACATCTAGTTTAGGGCAATACATGTAACAATATATATCAGAAGTCCGGATTTTGACATACAAGAAGTAAGTATATAAACACATTTAATAAATATATTAAACAGTTATTAATAAACAATTGAGGTATTAAAAATAAAAGAGACAAAACAACTTTTTAAACTTTCCCTATTCTCGATTGCTACATGTATTTTTACAATATAAACCAATAGATACGTTCATATACGTCAACGTATCAAATACATATTCGATACGTCTTTAAATGTCCCACTTCTATTCGGAACGCTCACAGTTAAATATTTGAAAACCAATGATTAATAAGAACAGATATATGACCAAAAAGGACCTAACTAATAGACAAATCCATATAAGGCCAAATTTGACTTAGGGAGTTGAAACCTTAGTTTATAATTTGAAAAATTGGAAAAGGACAATTTTAAAAAGGAGTGTGATCAATCATGGCGTTACCAAATGCGAAGAAGATAAGATTGATAAGAAAACTTTATTTTGATTCGGCACAAGTACAAATAAGCAACACAAGCTCTAAGGAGCCGACTACTGAGTTGATGATATCCTCACCAACTGATTGTCCATTAGCGGAGGTATCGACCCAGTGCTCACTGTGCTGTAAATGTAATGGGTACATCAGTCAACAATTTTTTTTATAATCTTAATAACTATAAAAACCAACAATAACTATAAAAACAAACAAATATGTCAACAACGAAAAACAAAAAGACATATAGACAAAGCACAATAGCTAAAACGAAAGACAAGAATTAAAAAATCACTTGTTTATTTGTCTCATGGTCAAATCTTACCTGAGTTTGTGATATATCAATTAGTATTGAAAACCAATGATTAATACCTAAAATTATATACAGAATTAATTGCAGGATAAAGACAAATATCAAATATCAGCTGTATTTTTACTCGGCTCGAAACAGGTGTAAAAGCTCGATAAAAGCTTGCATACACCATGTTTCCTAGCCTCGTACAAATACAGCTGATATTTAAAAACACTGAAACTGATATCATCAAGATGCTTGATTTCTTGATTGACAACATATTTGTTCCGTTCGGAGGACGTGTTTTTCAACAGACTGTCGGCATTCCAATGGGAACAAATTATATACAGAATTAATTGCAGGATAAAGACAAATATCAAATATCAGCTGTATTTTTACTCGGCTCGAAACAGGTGTAAAAGCTCGCTAAAAGCTTGCATACACCTTGTTTCCTAGCCTCGTACAAATACAGCTGATATTTAAAAACACTGAAACTGATATTTAAAAACACTGAAACTGATATTATCAAGATGCTTGATTTCTTGATTGCCAACATATTTGTTACGTTCGGAGGACGTGTTTTTCAACAGACTGTCGGCATTCCAATGGGAACAAACTGTGCCCCTCTACTTGCCGACTTGTTTCTTTATTAATATGAGGTTGACTTCATGCAGGAACTTCTTAGGAAGAAAGATAAGAAGTTAGCACTAATCTTGAACTCTACTTTTCGCTATATAGATGATGTTCTTTCACTAAATAATTCAAAATTTGGTGACTATGTGGAACGCATCTATCCAATCGAGCTAGAGATAAAGGATACTACAGATACAGTTAAGTCGGCCTTATATCTTGACTTACATCTAGAAATTGACAATGAGGGTCGGTTGAAAACAAAACTTTACGACAAAAGAGATGATTTCAGTTTTCTAATTGTGAACTTTCCATTTCTAAGTAGCAACATTCCAGCAGCACCTGCATACGGGGCATATATCTCCCAATTGATACGATATTCCCGTGCTTGCATTTCCTATCATGATTTTCTTGATAGAGGGTTGCTGCTCACAAGGAAGCTATTAAACCAAGAGTTCCAAATGGTGAAGTTGAAATCATCCCTTCGTAAATTTTACGGACGCCATCACGAGTTGGTTGACCGTTATGGAATAACCGTATCACAAATGATATCGGATATGTTCCTTGCGTCGTGACTACAATCCCCTTCCCTTTCCTGAATGTGACCTACCGAATTAGACTATTTACCGGATTTGTTATCACATAAGCAACACGACGGGTGCCGCATGTGGAGCATGATCTGCTTACCCTTCCAGAGCACCTGAGATCACCCCTAGTTTTTTAGTGGGGTTCGTGTTGTTTATTCTTTAGTTTTCTATGTTGTGTCGTGTGTGCTGTTGTTTGTTTGTCTTTTTCATTTTTAGCCATTGCGTTGTCAGTTTGTTTTAGATTTATGAGTTTGACTGTCCCTTTGGTATCTTTCGTCCCTCTTTTACACTGGAAGTCTTCATTTAGACATGCGTTTAATGCAAACAAAAATTTAATACTTTCAACAGTAAATTTTTGTAAACAAAAGACCTAAAAAAGGTGTTGAAAACTTTAAATCATTGGCTTTGGATAGGCAAATTATAGTTCGGAAGGTTTGTGACTCGGCAAAGGCTCATTAAGTAGTTGTTGGTTCGAATGCTTATTAAAGGCTCATTAAAGCGTGGCAGGGTTGTTGCGTGGTACAGACTTGTTTGGTAATGATCTGTTTGTGCTTAGTATTGTCATTATAGCAGTATGAGGTTTTTGTTAGGTATAGTCACATATAGGTTTGTGGTTGGTACCCGCACATTGAAGTTTGGAAGAGATGTGCTTTGTATAGTTAAGGATAAGTATACGAGGTATGTGCTTGGTACATATACATAACGATGCGGCAGGAACTTCCTTGATATATTCTCCAGGGTACTTTAGGAAACTTATCCTGGTATTTTATAGACGATTTTTTGTTCAACTTGTCACGTGTTTAACCATTAGTTCATTGAAAAGTAAATTGACGATGATTACGATACAAATAATGTTCGAACTTCTTAAAAGTCTATTGATCACTTTATAAATGTCACCATTGTTGATCAGGGTGAAATGTATGAACAAATCATCTGGTGATCAGGTTGGAATTTTGAAAGTGATCTTCTGGTGATCAGGTCGAGATGCTACAGGTTATTGTTTGATAATCTAGGTAATATTCTAGTGATCAGGTTGAAATGTTATTGGATAATGATATTCGGTGGACACTGATATTACAATTGACATTTCTCATTTCCTAAGAGATAATTGGGCGCTACCACCTCAATTATATTTTATAAACTATGAAGTGTTTGCAAAGTTTACATGTTTTGAATGTTTAAACATTTGCAGCATTTTATCAAAATTCAATATCGGCAAGATTTATTTCTGTGTGAAAAGTTTATATGTTATTTGTGAAAAATACGAAATTATTATTATGAAAAGTCACGATTTCTTTAATATACTAAATATGAAATTATTTAGATGCATTTTGTGTTGATTGATTGATTGATTGTTGGTTGCTTAACGTCCAGTGGCAAATATTTCATGCATATTCAGGACGAGAACAAGTTTACAATAAATTCAATAGGTAGGTTGTTGTAATAGATGCCATCTAGGAGGATGGTCGGGGAAATTTGGACTGCCACTTGAAAATGAGGGTATATTGGATAGGGACAAAAATTTTGCCTTGCAACAGGCCACCTACGGACCCCTCAAAGAGTTGCTGAAAGGGTTCTTAACGTGCAAAGAGCGTGGCACTCGGATTTAACGTCCCCTTCTGACCGGATGCGACTGCGAACTTGATACATCCCGCACAGCCAAACGGACGCCCCACTTCAGCAAGCGTTTTACTGCCGGTCTGGAGAAGACCAAGTGACCATATTTCTATACCCCAGTCACCCTTGGGGAACATTTAGTGTTGAGCATACCCACAAGTGTTATTGAAATAAAATGTATATCATTTAGTTGTAAATTCTGGAACAACTACATTTTTCAACAATTTCTACATAACTTTCCAGGCTGTCGGCAGATTAGGTGGACAATCAATGAAGCAGGAATGTGATAATTTAAAAACAAAGATATTGGACCAGACTAATCAAGAAATAATGTTAGACATTAAACGTTCAAATGATGAAATTAGGGAATTAAAACAATCAGTAGACAGTTTGAAAATAGCAAATGCAGATCTGACAGAGGAAGTAGAAAAGTTAAAAGATACAGTGCCTTGGAATATAAGAGGTAAGAATAGGTCAAACTATGAACGATATTCATCTGTAGATCTGATTACATGACATCTAAGCAGTTTTAAATATCTGGTGGTCAGACTACCATATTTAATATAATCCTATAGTGAAAATAATCTTGTGGTGATCAGGTTTGAAATAGTATAGCAATCCTTTGGCTTTGGTGATTGGGTTTGATTGTTGGAGAGAATCATCTAGTGATCAGTTGGGAATTTTATAGATAATCACTCGGTCATTAGTTGGAATCTTAAGGAAATTGTCTGTTGAACAAAGTGTAACTGTACATATAACCCTCTAGTGATGAAGTCGAAATGTCATTAATAATAAGGTGAGCAGGTCAGATTGTTATGGATAATCCATAAGTGATCAGGGGAATTTTATAAAGTCCTCTGGTGATGAGGTTATACATGTTATAATGTTGAGGTTATTAGCAGGATATCAGATTTAAACCAGATGATTTTGTTTTACTGATCAATTTGGATTATTAGAGATAATCATCTGCTGAGCAGGTTGTACTGTTAGATTTATTCTATGTCGATCAGGTTGAACTATAACTAGGTATCATCTCAGTAGGTATCATCTCGTGATCAGAGAGAAATGTTTGAGGAAATGCTCTTGCGGATAGGTTGACATCGTGTTGAAGGCCGTACATTGACCTTTAATGGTTTACTTTTATAAATTGTTGTTTAAATGGAGAGTTGTCTTATTGGCACGCATACACCATCTTCCTATATCTATATAACTATACAAGTTCTCTTGTAATCAGATTGAAATGGTGATGGTAGTTCTCTCGTGATCATATTGAATGCGAAAGACAATCATCTGATGATCGAGTTAAAATGAAAGAGGAGAATATCTGGTGAACAGATTCAAATGTTAGAGGTAATCCTCTGGTGATAAAGTTAGAAATTTAGCCACAACTGTCTAATGATCAGTTCTATTTTGGAATTTTAGACTTAATTCTCTAGTAATCAGGTTGGAATATTGAAAGTTATCATCAGGTGATAAGATCGGAATGTTAGATGTTAAGTTCTTTTGATAAGGTTTGAATGTTTGCGGTAATTCTATGGTGACAAGTTTAGAATGCGGATGTAATCCTCTCGTGCTAAGGTTAGAATTATGAGGTAATCCCCTCTAGATGAGGTTGGAGAGAAAGTTAGAAACAACTGTTTGGTGACTAGTTTGAATTTAGAATGTAATAAATAATTCTCTGGGGGTGGTTACAATGCTAGAGATTATCCACGCTTGATAAGGCCGGAATGTTATATATACTGCTCTGTTTATTAGGTTGAAATACTAGAGGTAATACTCTGATGATAAATTAGATTTACAGAGAGGAAAATATAACTGATTGCAATTAAGTTGAAACAATTATCAAAATAGCTTATATTTGTCCAAGTGAGCGATTCAGGCTGTTTGGAGCCTCTTTTTGTTCATTAAGTTTGCAAACAGCTTTAAGATTTATTTGTGCTGATTCTTTTTTTTTTAATATTTTATAATTTTATCATCTTGTGACGTTTAAAATCAAACATGACTTACTCAGCAATATGGGAGAAGTGGTTTACATGTGAATGAAACAGCAACCTAACAATTCCTTGGCAAATGATATTGAAGCCATTTACAAGATGAAAAAAGCACATGCTGGAAATAGTCATGAGGCATCATTAAAATCAGAACAAAATGTCATAAAACAAGACTCCTACACTGGCAACTTCTCTCAAATCAAATTTACCTTGAATTTAAGTTCATGTATATCTCAGGTGAATTTCATGTTATTTTCTTTCACCGCACATGACCTGATATGTCAACTCACGTGAAATTAGTTACTCAAAAATCTTTCAAATACATTAAATCAAATAACATCTTCATTTTTCAAATTCAAATAAAATAATGAAAAAGATTGTTTTTTGTAAGTTAATGGAAAAGTAATGTGAAAAAATTTACGTTAAATTCATGTGTAAATTTTTACGTTAAATTCATGTGAATCTCAATTCACGTGAAATTCACAAGTGTGTTGAATTTAGAAATTCGTTTGAGATTAATCTCACGTTATATTCTTAACGCGAATTTCATGTAAGGTTCAGGTGAAATTGATCTGAGCAAAGTTTTCCTATGTAAGGACAATGTCGTTATGACAAACAAAGTTACTAATCAATGAAATTTGATACAACTGGAGTAATTAAAAAAAAAATGCATAAGAACTTCAGAATCATTAAATTAAAGTCCATTATACGTAATAGTATTCAATAATTTCAATTGTAGCACAAATCGGGGAGGACCTTGTGGAGTGGAAGGAGAATGACAAGATGTTTATATCAACCAGAGCTGCCAAATATGTACTGAAATGTATTAAGGAGAACAGTAATGTTACTATTACTTCTAGTTCTGGTGTTGGTAAGACGGCAATTCTTCGACATGTGGCTTTACAAATGTCAGCGGAAGGATACGATGTACTTCATATTAGAGACCCAGGTGACATTATAAAGTTTTATAACCCGAAAAAGAAGACATTGTTTGTTATTGATGATTTATGTGGTAACTATTCTTTAAATCAGACTGACATGAAAGTTTGGGAACCATTCATTGAGCAAATAACAAAACTTCTGTCAAACACATTTGCCAAGATAATTGTAGCATGTCGATTACAAGTGTTTCAGGATGAGAAATTCGAATCTTTATCAGTTTTCAAATCATGTGTGTGTAACCTTTTATCAGATAATATCAGCCTGTCAAAAGCTGAAAAGAAGTCAATAGCTGAAGTATATCTTAAAACTAAAGCCCCTGATATATCAGATTGTTATGATTTATATGATTGCTTTCCACTTTTATGTAAATTATATCAAGGAAACCCTTCACTGAATATCAAAGATTTCTTCAAAAAGCCTTTTTCAGTTTATGAAGCAGAGATTGACAAGCTATATGACAAAGGATTTTATAGTAAATACTGTGCTTTGGCGTTATGTGTCATGTTCAACAACAATGTAAAGGAAGAAATTCTAACAGGGGAGGTGGACGAAGACACAAGAGTTAAAATCGAGAACACATGTGAGGCATGTAAACTGGATAGAGGAACGTCAAGGCTTAAATTACAGGATGAACTGAACTCATTTATACATACATTCCTGAAAAAGGAACAAAACATATACAAAACTATTCATGATAAAATATTTGACTTTCTTGTTTACTACTTCGGACATAAAATAATCCAATGCTTGATAAAGAATGGACATAGTGATTTGATCAAACAAAGATTTTTGTTAGAAAATGAAGACAATGTTGATCAGTTTATATCAATTGTGCCTCCTAAGTATCATCAAATGTACATACAAAGAATGATTGATGACTGGTCAAAGGGGGAAGTCTATCAAGTGTTTTGTAACAGAAATATGAACATACCTCAGTTCAGAAAGAAATTTCTCTGTCATTTGAATGGACTCGACACATATTGTCAGAGACAATTAGCACACGTAGATGGTGCAGCCAACCATGATTCTATGCTGATTCAGTTATCTTTCTTAGGTGATCTCCCTATACTTTCTTGGTGTTTTAATCATGGTGTTTCTGTTAATCGTTGTAGGAATGATACGATAGCCCCATTGCATGTTGCTGCAATGAAAGGTTTGACAGATATAGTAAAACTGCTGTTAGACAGAGGATCAGATTATGATAAATGTGACATTTATGGTTGGTCAAGTACAATGCATGCTTGTAGATATGGACATACAGAAATAGTAAGCAAGCTGTTAGAAACAGGAGCAGATTATAACAAATGTAGCAATGATGGTTGGTCACCTTTAATGATTGCTTGTAGAAATGGACATGCAGAAATAGTAAGGCAGCTGTTAGAAACAGGAGCAGATTATAACAAATGTAACAATGATGGATGGTCACCTGTAATGTTGTCTTGTATTGAGGGACACACAGACATAGTAAAGATGTTGTTACACAAAGGAGCTGATTATAACAAATGTGACAGTAATGGTTGGTCTTCTGTAATGCAGGCCTGTAGAAATGGACATACAGAAATAGTAAGGATGTTGTTAAACACAGGAGCAGATTACGATCAGTGTAAAAGTGATGGTTGGTCATCTGTAATGCTTGCTTCTAGATATGGACATGCAGAAATAGTAAAGATGTTGTTAGACACAGGAGCAGATATTAATAAATGTGACAGTATTGGTTTTTCAACTGTAATGCAAGCCTGTAGATATGGACAAACAGAAATAGTAAGGATGTTGTTAGACTCTGGTGCAGTTTACGATCAGGGTAAAAGTGATGGTTGGTCACCTATGATGGTGTCTTGTATGAAAGGACACACAGAAACAGTAAGGATGTTTTTAGACACAGGAGCAGATTGTAATGAATGTTCCTTAAGTGGTTGGTCATCTTTAATGTTTGCTTCTAGATTCGGCCATATAGAAACAGTAAAGATGTTGTTAGACACAGGAGCAGATTACGATCATTGTAAACGTGATGGTTGGTCACCTGTAATGCAAGCCTGTAGATATGGACATACAGAAATAGTAAGCAAGCTGTTAGAAACAGGAGCAGATTATAACAAATGTAACAATGATGGTTGGTCACCTGTAATGGGTGCTTGTAGATATGGACATACAGAAATAGTAAGGAAGCTGTTAGAAACAGGAGCAGATTATAACAAATGTAACAATGATGGTTGGTCACCTGTGATGTTGTCTTGTATTGAGGGATATACAGAAATAGTAAAGATGTTGTTAGACAAAGGAGCAGATTATAACAAATGTGACAGTATTGGTTGTTCAACTGTAATGCAAGCCTGTAGATATGGACATACAGAAATAGTAAGGATGTTGTTAGACACAGAAGCAGATTATAACAAATGTGACAGGGATGGTTGGTCACCTGTAATGTTTGCTTCTAGTTATGGACATACGGAAATAGTAAGGATGTTGTTGGACAAAGGAGTAGATTATAATAAATGTAACAATAAAGGCCAGTCATCTGTTAAAATTGCATCTGAAAGTGGTCATAGTGATATAGTTCATGCGATAAATGGACATTCTAGAAGGGAAAAAGGTAATTTTTAAACAGGATTAGAATAAATAGATGTGGTTTGCTTTTCTAAGGAGAAGTTTTTTTTACCAGATAGCAAGGTTAATACAACTACAAGGTACAGACTCCCCTTTCATCAATTAAGGATGTACTTAGGTGAAATTGAAAGAAAATAAAAAAAATAAAAATTGTTCTGACACGAATTCCTAAACCTTACCGAAGAAATTTTTTGATAAAGCCCATATTAGTCAATGCACTGAGAAAACTAAATATATAAACATTTAGGTAAACTAGGGTCGATAAATAAGAGCAAGTGGCAATGTGCTTATGTGTAGATTTGTCAAGCATTGACTTTAAAATATCCATACTGTCAACTAGCTGTACAAGCATTTAATTTTTCAAGTCAATACAGGTGACCCGAACTTGTTTTTCACAAATATGTAAAGTTGTTAAGACCGCTCAGTTTTGACTTTAAATTTAACATTTATTTATCAAAATTCTTTATAAAAAATATTAACTACTGATTACAAATGTTTCGAGTTGTGCGATTGGATAACAGGGAACTATCGATGTTTACAACGTTTTTTCCATAATTGGAAACCATAAAATGTCATAAAAAAGAATGATACTATGTGACGTAGTCTTAAGCTATATCTAACCCTTAAAGAACATCAGAGACTCAGAGGGAAACTAATGACATGTATTCAGCAACAATACGTTTTTAGATACGCAATTTTACATATCAATACAAACCTTATATGTCCTTAAGTTTTATTACAAATTATTGCATACACGAATAAATTATTTTGGCGGCAATTAAAAAATCCTTAACGTATGCAGAAATTGTATATACTGCATGTTAACCATGTTAAGCCAATTTCTTGTACTGGAAAAAATTATACAGGGAATCCGTAATATATGTGTAATGCAGGTGTAGACAGAGTATATAATGTGACACTCGATGCGACTGAGAAAGGTCAATTTCAAATATGATTTACCGTACGTACAAGGTATTTCACAGTAAGTTTCTCAGTTAGCTTGAATGGATAGGATGATTACAGTCTCAGCCATATACAGCCTCGAATTCATATCAGGGCCAATACAGAAACAGCAATTAATAATGTCATAGTTAATGTTTAAGAGAGAAGTATTTTTTTTAAATACAGATATTATCCACAAATTTAAAATCTTTCTTCAGCAAGAAAAAAGCGAGGTAACCTGAAAGGTATAAATAGCAGAAAGAGGCGACTAGATTCAAGCGAGTGTGATGAAGTTGTTCCACTGGCCAGATTAAAGGAAAACATAAAAGGTATATAAATCAAACTTAGCTCAATCTTAGTGACCTCTTAAACATGACATCAATATAACTATAAAAAAAAAGTAGGTTCTGTCATTGCAAATAATAAAATGTTTCGATTTTTAGCAATTTTTTCTTTGTTTTTGTAAACACAGTTTTGGGTACTTTTCGAATGTATTCAAAATTTAGCATGTATAGTTCACAAAAAATACATGGTGTGGATTTTACCTGATACGAAAGTCCATGCAATGGTTACAAAACTGTTGACACAGAGATGAGGCTCACCTACATTCACAACTTATGATTTAAATTGTGATATGGCAATGCCAATACTTTACAACTTGAACTATGAAAAACATAGAGTAAAAAAACCAAGTAAGGGTCAAAACCAACAAACCTTTGTGGAAAAGATATGTTGGTATGATATGATAAACAATTTTTGTACAACTGCTATCTTAATTGTTTTTAATTGGTCATCTTTGCAAATCATGGACAGCAACTATGGGAGTGGGACCGCTCCCAAA
This sequence comes from Mytilus galloprovincialis, assembly GCA_037788925.1. Taxonomy (NCBI): domain Eukaryota; kingdom Metazoa; phylum Mollusca; class Bivalvia; order Mytilida; family Mytilidae; genus Mytilus; species Mytilus galloprovincialis. The sequence continues at coordinate 54,661,932 of CM075338.1, read as the reverse complement.
CTAACGCAGTCATAATCTTATTACTTTTACTGCTTATTCTATTTGTTGGTTATATTCATTTGACGTGGCTCAGTACTTGAACATTCCATCATTGTATTAATGTGCTATGGTACATTTTTGCATTCTTGTCTTTTGTTTTGGCTGATGTGCTTGTAAATATGCCTTTTATGGTTTTTTGTTGTTGACATATTTGTTTTGTTTTATTAGTTGTTAAGATTAAAACACAATGTTGACTGCTATGCCCCCATATTTTTGACATTTTTACCTGTTATATAGTGTTTGTTTTGGTCACACATCATTGTCGTATTAAGGAATGTTATGCGACTGTCATGTAAGAGCAAGGTTTAGTTAGCTATAAAGCCTAGTTTAATCCACCATATCTACATATGAAAATATCTATACCAGGTCACAAATATGACAGTTGATATCCATACGTTTGATATGTTGAGCTTTTGATTTTGCCATTTGCATACGGACTTTTCGTTTAGAATTTCCTTTGGAGTACGGTATTTTTGTTATTTTACTTTTCACAAGTAAACTATGAAAATAATACAATGAGCTATTGCTTACGGAATGGGTATAAGAAATTTCCATTGAATTGATATGTACTAGAACTAATAAACTATACTAGAACAAATCGGGGCATTTAGAGCTTGGTTGAAAGTATGTAAACTTTTGTAAAAGATGACGTGCAGAGGCAGATTTAGAGTTTTTTCCCCTTTTGTGAAAAACATTGTTAATTATATAGGGGATCAATGATGCATAACTAGAGCGGGACCCCTCTTAGGCAGTCAGTTTCCCCTTGTCCTTTATGAATTTTTCTGGAGTATCCACTGTTGTTTAGAAAATTTCAGAAAAGGTACCAACAGTCTTAAGTTCTTGGAGACAGGACAATATTTTTAAGCCCTCTCTTTTTTCCAAAGTCCGTTATTTCTTTCTTGTTGAATTCCATTATTTTTTCGTTTCTGTAACCTATGAACATACGTATATCATTATTAAAGTGTGTGTGCTATTAACTATCAATTCCAAGTTTCTTCTCCACGGCGATCACTACTATACTATATACATGATATAGAGTCTCTATATATTATAGTAGTATATTCATAGTAAACATGCAGATAAACACGAAAAGGATTGTTCTTTCCCCGAGGATTTATGAAAATTATTTGAAAGTTTTAAACCGGAAGTCTTGTCCGTGACTTAGAAATCTGCCTGATGACGAAAACAATATCCGGACGTCATTATTTTTATTTTTCTCCCAAAATAACCTAAACTGAATATTCATTAGAATAGATGACAAATGCAACTATGCAAGGTACATATAGGACACAGAGGCATGGTGATTTTATTTATCGTGGAAGGAAGAGAAGCAGCACACAAAATGAGGTCTTCTCGTTTAATAGTACAGATACGGTCCCAAGTAATCCTTGTACATATGAGATATGCTGATCCTGATTCATCAACACACAAGATATCATTGCCTTACAACAAGTGAATACCATCAAACTAACCTAATAAAAAAATCCTTGATGAAACTATGAAAAGGTCTAAAGTCAAAGGCCAGCCTCAATAACATCTATGGAAATGAAATGTGCCAATGTAATTCCCATCTATTACCATTGACAAAAAAGATTGACCTATACTTACCGCTTCCGTCTAAACGTACTTCATCACAAACGATAAGTTATGACCAAGGCCAACAGATTTACTATAGGTTGCGTATGAAATGATTGTAAGGTGTATATAGAAAAAGAAAGATGTGGTGTGAGTGCCAATGAGACAACTCTCAATCCAAATAACAATTTAAAAAAATAAACCATTATAGGTCAATGTCTGTCTTGTAGGAATCATATGTTTATATCTTATTTTAATGTTCCATTGTTCGATGCTTAGTTGAATAGGTTGGGTCTGTTTTTCATAAACTATGATTAAAACATCGATTGTAAATTCTTCATGGACTAATTGAAAGAGATATATATATTCGTCGGACAGGTTTCATCTAACCTTGCACTTTTGCATTGTATATACAAACTGTTAACTTTTTCCCTATTGGACTTTTTTCAAATAATTTAAGCAATAGTACCACTATAGTTTGTGTATGACGTAAATGTAACATATGTAATGTAAACTTGTATGTTTCGCAGGTTTCGTGTGACCTCGGACTTTTTGTCATAATTCACTAACTACTGTTACGTTTTCATGCTTTTGTCAACTTATAAAATACTTTCGTCAACCAATCAACTATACATGGGGTTCGAACTGATCGAAATGATTGAAATGTGCTGTTTAGTAGGGTTCGTCTGTCCTTCACAAGTCAATGTTATGTATTTTATATGTCTGATTTTTAGATACTAAAGTATGTGAACTATATTTGGTATTTTTTAATAATTACGGAATTGCATGGCAGGGTTCATTTAACATTGTACTCACTGTTCGCGTTTACTGGTCGTTCAATGTTCAATATTCGTATTTAACTATGTTTCTCGGGTACTAATAAAATATAGTCATGGTGTGTTGACTTTAATCATTCTATCATGATAATCAAAAGGGCACTAGCTGTCAAATTCATGTTCACAGTTTTGACTCAAATTCTCATATTTGATTTATAACCATGTACTACATTAATCCAAATTATAAAAAGTCTTAAATAAACAATTGGCAGGGCATAAGCTTAATAATATGTAGCCTCGTTTCATGTGAATTTTTAGTTAGAAGGCAAATTAATTTTTAAAAAACTTTCGAGTTGACCACTGAAAATCTCCAATGGTCATATGAGCGATATAAACATAAATAAAGAATGATATAAATAGAAAGTGAAGTCGTGCAATTGGATTTTTCTAGGTCTGTTTCATTTCATTATAGATTAACAATATATTTTAATCAAAGTTTTTACCTGTATAGGAATTATTTTTGTGGATCGAGTCAGTCAATTAAATTATTAAACTTTGTTTTACTTTCAATTTTGACATTCATTTCCTTTAAATAAACGAACACATTATTCATCTCAAGCGTAGGGGTTAAATTGAAGTTCAAATGACTCCGGATTTAATAACGGCGAATTATTCACTTAAAGTAAAGTAAATAATTCAGTAACAATGTTTTTAAGCTGAATGCGAGAAATTTGAACCATTCTGATTGCTAAAAGAGGGAAGAAAGATACCAAAGGGACAGTCAAACTCATAATGATTATTTCACTTTTTTCACTTGCATTAATGAAATAACTAAATAAAATGATACTTTAGACTTTTTGTAGTATTTCCCGTAGCTACAGTGCCCCTTTAAGAAAGAGGGACATACAACTTGTCTTAAAGATTTATTTTTATCCTATCAAAGCGGCAGTCTTTCAAACATTTTTTTCTGATCCACTTAAAATGAAAGCAGTATTTTTTTTTTTACATTAGTATTGAATAAAAAAAAAAGGGTTCATGCTTTATGCTCATTTTGATGAAGCCAATGCACATATTAGGAAATGATATCATTTCAAAATTATATACTGTGGGTATGTTTGTCTTTTTTGGTTGTGTTAAGGCACACACTATTCTTTGTGTTCTAGCTAAGATACGACCATTTAATGATATCTATTTTTACGGGTTTTACTTTTTTAATATTACTATTTCAAGAATAGTAAAACTATTGATCGAGTGACAGAGCAAACAAATAATTCAAAAATTAGCATAGAATGTGAGTGTTGTTCGGTCAGGTGTTTCTTTTTATATCTATATTATAATTTGGTTTTTGTTTTGCTTATTTTCAGAGAATACTTTGATGAAAAAAAGAAAAAAGACGCAGAAGGAAGTCCCAGCTGTAGGCAATAGTACCTAAACCAGGATTACAAAATACGCAGTGGGAATGACGTTTTAAACATATTAAATGAAGACTAAGACGAGATCGTGGTACCAGTGATATATCTGGACCAAGCGGAAAGGAATAGCATGTTGAGTAATGCTCATGCTCATATATTATGACAAAGAACTATATGTGATATGGCAATTTGAGGTCAAACACATAAACATCACTTATTTATGACGCCATAGTGACACAACTCGTGCGTGACTGTTCTGCAATAAAAGATCTATATTAAAACATCTGGTTCATTTATCAATAAACCATAACATAATTTTAACTAACAGCCTTGATAAGTTTACTATTTACATTTTCAGGAGTCATATATAAGCTCTAAAATTAAGCATATCATTTCCTTTGGTGATTTTGGATTATTTATATATTTGTGAAAAGCCTGATATTATTTTGTTTTTAGGGAAAGTATACAACCAAACATTATGACGAAAAGAATCTGTTTAAAGTTTGTTTCGTTAATTATTGTCACAAAACATAAACCACTTACTAGTATTTCTAATGGTGATGACAACAGTTGTAGCTGGCGTTCACCATTTTTATATCTCCATTATATCTTTGAATCACTACAGTATTGTATTTTGAACTCATTATTAACTAATTTAGAAAATATTTTGACAATCGTATTTTTTAAAAAGACGTTTTATATTAGCTGTGTTCAAAAATTACAAAATGCGATGTTCTAACTGTCTTTCATATTTCGTACAATTTTTATCTGAACAATTATGAAACATAACATTGTATATTAGCATTAATTGTTATTAGTTTAATTTAGAAATGCGACTTTTTGGTATTGTGAGTTTTAATTTGTCACACGTTTAAGACATCCAGTGCTTTTTTTCTTGAAATTTGTATTTTAAATCAATGTGTCTAGCTCATGTTATTGTTGATAAAATATATTGTTGCATAACATACATGTAAATGTAAATCTTTTTTATCATATAATGTTGACAGATAATTTAAAAAACACCATCAATTTAAATTTAACATTGAATTGAGAGCACCTGGTACGTACGTGCTGTATTCAAACTCACAACCTTAGTAATGACAGGCTAGTGATACAGTAGTTGAACTACTTAGACCTCTCACCTACGAAGGGTATCTAATACCATACTTCAATTTATCAGCAATGTTAAAACAATATATTCAATGAATATCTTATATGATATAAGAAAACTGCTTCTATTTGAAAATAACTTATATGACGCTAGTTTTTTTATATACATGTATGTGTGATTTTAAAAAGCTGTTGTCGGAAAGTGCAAGTAATTTTTTAAAGCAACATGTGTATCGAATTGTATCTTAAATTGTATTTTCTGTTTATCTGTGTAAGATTAATATTGGTGTACTATTTTCCATAACTATTGTGGATTTGATAAAACTAAATGTTGCAATAAATTTAAAATTACAGTCAACGTATTTCATTAAAGCCATCATCATCCAAAAGTTGTGGAGCATGATAAACCCAAAGTTTCAAATATGACTTGTTAGTGATCCATATACCAGAATCACAGTACACACTCACCATGCCGCTATGTTAAAAACTACCTAGCATTACAGCAGCAGATTATAAAGGAGCAGAGTGTACACTACAATTATACATGCATATATAAATATATACACATATAAAAGCTCGGGGTTACGAATCCGATATCGATAGATCCTGAATTTCAAACATAATATTGCTGTCAACTCAGGTTATCAAACCTTGTTCTGTATTCTCGCTAACATAAAGCAATATAATTTTTAGACTGAACTATTGGGGTAACTAAGGTGTAAATTAAAAAAAGAACCAAAAGATCTGATTTTCAAATATGGTTCAAAGGCCAAGAGCAATATCTGGAAAACAACAAGCGTGACGATGACGCCAATACAAATAATGTATCTTTCTGGGTAGTCCTGATCAGGTATAAATTTATTTAGATTACTTGTGTTCAATTATTGTTTCTTAAAGTGATAATGCCTTGACTGTTCTGATATCATATGACCCTCTCTCTCTGTTTAAGATGGATTGTATTTATTGAAGGGTATTGTAAAAAACAATGCAATGGCTGTGGATATATAAAATGAGCCTTCCTCTGTTGTAAGTGGCTTGTGAAATACGAGTTCACTATGGAAACTAGATGTGCAAATCGAAAAACAAATTTACCGAAATTGTCTAAGTCGTTGCTAGCCAAATTATGTATTTATTGAGTGGTGACCTGTTTCTCCAAATGTTTCTTTGTGTCTGCTAATTTTGTCAAAACTATTTATTATATACACGACAATAAACTGTTTGTTCTTTGCTCGTTTAGCCTTTTGGCCTTTTTTTTTTTCTTTTTTTTTATTCGAGCGTCACTGGTGAGTCTTTTGTAGACGAAACGCGCGTTTGGCGTATATACAAAATTTAGTCCTGGTATCTATGATGAGTTTATTTAGCATGCAGTTCATTAATCAATCATATAAAATCGATACACTCACATGGTAAACCTGACAGATTGCAACACTGCGTGTAGTGATGTCATCTGTCTGTAAAAAATATCAAACAATGCGACACACCTGCATTCTTTTTCTGACGAATGAATACACAGACTGCATCAACTGATTGTATTCAAATATAGATAAATCAGGACAAATAGCATAACCTGTTTTGTAGAGCGGAGTAGTAATATCTTGTCTAAAAGGAGCAATTTTTCACTTTTGAAGAGTTACAAAAATACAGTCACCAGTGCTTTGCAAATCACTGCACCATAAATTACATTCAGGATCAAACAGATTCATTACAGTGAATTCACTTCATCATAACAAAGCAAAAAGATGGCTGTTGTTTAGGCCAAATATCATACATTTATAAACATTTAGTCATGTCGGGGTCTTTTATAGCCGACTACACGTTATTATTTATTTCGTTGTTAAAGGCTGAAAGGTTGCCGTTATTTGCTAACATTCACTTCATTGGAATTTTAAAAGATAGTTGTCTCATTGGCAAGCATACCAGATCTCTTTATTTCTATAACAATCTCAAGACGAGTACTGAAAAAATTCGTCCTACATTGTCTTTTGTCAGAAACACAGAATAAATAGAGACAATGACACAGCCAAAGCCTACGTTAAGTTATATGTAAAATAGATAACTTCACAGGTAATAAGGTTTAAATAGGTAAAATTATTCGGACGTATTGCATCAAATTTACGATAACAAAATCAGAGTGAAAGCATACAAGTGAAGATATAGTATATTTGCCAATGACACAACTCTCAATAAGAGAAAACATATGAAACACAAATTAACTATAATGATATGTCACCGTACGACCTGCAACAATGAACAAAGCCCATATCGTATAGTCCGTTATGAAAAGTCTCGAAATAAGTCTTAATGTTAATCTTGTAATGATAACCTTAAGTCTGTATTAGTTATCTCAGGAACATAATCATCTTAAAAGTTGAAACCACGTATAATGTGTGAGGACGATTCTTATCAACATACAACATATACTAGATGTGTTAAGTAGTTCAGAATGGCCTCCGTTGTTTTTGTTTTATTATCTTGTCTTAGTTTTATATTAGTATCCAATGCTTTCTCGACAAAAGATGAAGCAGATGTACTACATGCGATTAGATCTGCATACGGTAAGAAGGAACTTTATTTTGATCTGAACAAATATAATTTTCCAAACGTTATGTATTAATAAATCAAGTGGATTTTGGATGAATATGGTAAAAGTGTGTTAGGAAAATTTTATAAACACCAAAATAACCATTACACAGTGCAGAAATCTTAAAACAAACAGTGCCAGGCATTGAATATTTTTGCAGAATACGTATTTTCAATGTGGTGACAGGCAAAAATTAAGTTAAAAAAGATAGCCAAAACGACTGTTATATACAGGGGAAAAAACCTCAGGAGTATCACAACAACAGCGCTCCACAGAGAAAAAAAATATCGAATCGTGGATGCTGCATGACAAATGTCGATAACAAAATTGGAAACCTAGAAGACACTGTACATATATCATAAGATGGGCTTGAGCGTATTGAATAATCGGAATTCTCAAATATTTTCTTCAAACAACTATGAATTGAAATCTTTCCCCACAGATTATCCAAGCTTAGAAGCTCAAAAACGATTCTTCTGGAGGCCAATTAAAACTGTCATAGAAGAGTCTTGTCTTACAATTATGATGGTTAAATTGTCGTATATAATAAAATGAATGGATACTATATGACATACAGGTGTAGTGTAGCTTCTGGAGCTACTATAAATATGGCTATAAATATGGACCCGTATGATAAGTTTTATAAGTGAATAATTGTATATGGCACATGAATGAATGCCAAAGGTAAGCAGTAATAATTATTATTTTAATAACTTGTTTTTTTTAAGATGAAATGAAGAAAGAAGTTTCAACGCTGAAGGAAGAACTAAAACTAATGAAACACAAAAGTAAGTAGGCATAGCAAAAGTTTATTGTTACCTAAGAGTAAACGTTGGGACAGATTAATCAGCAATAGTCACTCTTTAATCCACTCGTTACTTTATCCCTTTTTGTTTTTAGCTATCTATGTAGTTATTCGGATGTCAATCCGTTCTATCATGTCTATGGTTAACCGGAGTTTGATCAAAGTTGTTTATGAGTATATCGAGTCTTTGATTAATTATAAATATCATATCACGTTATAAATTAAAGATATTATTAATTATTGTTTATATTATGTTTCCTGATTTACAGATTGTGAATGTGCTACGAAAGTCGATTCACACAACAATAAAAGTCCCAGATTCTTAGTACCAAATGGACAGGCTCCAGTGGCGTTCCATACTCACCTTTCTGCAAACTTCAATGTCAGTTCCAACCATGCTGTCGCTTACGATATGGTAAAAATAAACGTAGGAGATGGCTACAACAAATTCAGTGGTATATTCAAAGCACCAACAGCGGGATTGTATTTTATCACCAATACAGTTATGTCAATGCCTAATCATGGAATCCATGTTGAGATTGTAAAAAATGGAGTAGCAATTGGCAAGAACTGGGCCGATCATAACGGGTACGAGAGCGGTACCATGTCAGTTATTACCGATCTGGATGTTAATGACAGTGTTTGGGTGAGAGATTCGGACGGAGGAACAGAACGTTTAGAGCATGATTACAACAGTTTTTCTGGTTTTCTAATTTATACAGAATATTAAAGGATGAATTTTAAAATAAATTTATCGTGTAATATTCATTATTTATTTTTTCTAATCAGGACTTATTTATATTATATAAATAATGGATTTTGGAAATTTTCCTTTTCAGTATCCTTTAATTCAATATGTCATTTTCTCTATTTTTGTCTTACATTTGTTTCTTTTTTATGTCCAAATTTGTGTAGGTTAAGCTTTATTATTCTCTGTTATTCTTAACATCGTCCAGTTTTATATATCGGTAATGATTCTTAGTTCAAACATCAAATAGTTACATTTTTGTATCAAAGGTACCAGGCTAATAATTTAATACGCCAGACTTGCGTTTCATCTACATAAGGCTCATCAATGACGCTCAAATGGTTAGAAAGCCAAACAAGTATAAAGTTGAAGAGGATTAAGGACCCAAAGGTCCCAAAAGTTTTGCCAAATACGGCTATGGTAATCTAGCCATAATCATACCGGTAATACGATCAACGTTCCTCATATTTATGAATTTGACAAAAAAGAAATAAATGAAATGTGGTAAGATTAACGATGAGACGATTTACATCACATACATAAACGGACAATACTCGGTCATATTCAAAGCAATCACGTTAACACCACCCTATTCTATATATTCCTGTCCGAAGTCAGGAGCTGTTTTTTTTCAGTTGATGTCGTTTGTTGAGTATATCATATAGTTCAATTTTTCGTTTATTGTTTTGTTTTAAATCAGGCTGGAAGTTTTCTCGTTTGGATTGTTTATATTTTCCATTTCGGGATTTTTTTTTATAGCTTACAACGCGAGATGGATTGAATTTGCTTACTTTTTGAAAGCTGTACGATAACCTATACAGTAGTTTCTAATTACTTCTATGGCATTTGGTCTATCAATTCAACGGACAAGATTGATTGGCTTCTTCCGTCAAGCTGAAGTTGGCAGAAATCGCTATCTCATATAATCAGGTTAAGCAAAACAGGTGAACTGGTGTCTTGTTGACTATCACTCAGTGTATTCTCTAGCATCATGACCGTTGCATCACCAACAAAAATGTAAAAACAGTTTATTAAAAGAAATCAGTATTTCCTAATCATAGTTTTTGTCGATATTAAGCCATAATCATCGCCATGCCATTGCCAGTAACGCCATACAACGGACTTGTCTCCGCTAACACTGTAATCGATTCGACCAGGCAGGTATTTTACATTCAGATTGGAATTATAACAATTCCTATACCACCAGGTTCCTCCATGATATTCTGCACAGTTTTTTGTAGAATAAATGTCACTGTCAAAGGTAGAAAGCTTCATGTGTATTAGAATTTTAAAGAATCTCCTGTAATATAATTATGTTCGACTTTAATGTAAGAAAGGCTTTAAATTATTCTCATGTTTCATTCCTTTAGGAGGTGCTTTTAATGTCATTTAAAAAGAAAACCGAAAATATACAGAGGAAGAGATTTTGCATTAAATAGTGGGGCGGATTAATACCAAAATTTGACATAATCATGCAAATGGTGATACAAGCATAGGATTTGGCACAGACGTTCTTTATAGTGACATAAAGCTTATCAGAGGGGTACCCAACATATTTTTGATTTTTTTTCACGGCGGTCATCTTCAATTTAAAATTGACATTAGTTTACTCGTTAGTAATCATTTAAAGCATATTTACAACTTGTTTAACGTGATAAAGATGATGAGAAAACTAATTAAAATACAACTTAAAATGACATGAAAATATGTTTAACAGACAGGAATTATAAAAATAATTTACCACTTCCGGTTAGTTTGGTAAAAATTCACGCCATCGATTGATACATTGGAGATAAAATGTATGATGAAAGAGTCCTTTTGATAGATAGATTATATTTTAAGTTATACAGTGAAGTCGAATGATGTATTCCTTTACCATATTCATGATATTGTCCGATGTATTTCGTTCTTACAACTATAGAAACACAATGTTGTACAGTTCAGACGAGTACTATAACACGTACATCTTCAAGAATAAGTTTTCTTACATCAATATGTGTATAACTCTTGTTACAGCAATGACTGCTTATTGTTGTCAATTGAGTATCCACGCCCCATCTGTTGTTTCCTTATCCAATCGTCAATCGTCCTGACTACGTAGATGGAATACACAAGGATGTGATGTTTAAGTCTCAGTAACTTAGTCTTACTATGTAATATTTTTGTGTTAAATGCTTTAGGGAGTTTGCGGTTAATGCAATTAAGTTATTCGTTCATAGCCTTAATGATCGCTGGCCGATTTAGAGTTTGAAATATATTGTAGGCAACTGTGGAGGTATTTTGCATGCTGTTTGTTTTTTTCAATGTTTTTTTTTATTGGCAACGGTGTCTATCCATTTTAATCTTATTACTTAAATAACACTCTTGATATCGTCTTAAATTTCATTGCTAGACAATTAAATACTCTTAATCAATATCTGCTGCTAGTTATCGATGATTCCGAGTTTAGAAGGCTGCAAGGTTTGGTTATTCAATTTTGTATCAATCCTTTTCGTCTGTTGGGGTTATTTTTAAAGAAAAGACTAGAAGTAGATGCCACTTGTTAACTCTCAACTCATATTGAAAGTTTAAATATCCTTTAAAAGTTCTGTTGGTCTATTTTTTCTTTCGTTCTTATTCAAAATGCACACCAAAAGAGGGTGACAGCAAATTGTATACCTTGCTGACTCTAAATAAAGCTTATCTATTATTATTATTAAATCGGAGTAACGTCTAACATACGAAGTTTGAGGGGCTACAAGATCATGGTCTGACCATTCAGCTAAAATCTATGTCTGAGTGTTTGATTGCATACTAATCATAATTCTATTTTTCATGTTGTAACACTATACCTTAAACCATCTGAAAATGGTATGATTAAGGCATGCTGATTATAAGATGCACAGTTTTCTCTGATTTCAAAATTTTTCGGTTTGAATTAGGGATGTCAAAAGATCTGAAATTTAATACTCGGATACTCGGTCAAGATACTCGAGTACTCGCGAGTACTCGGATGAATCTTAAACGTCTATTGAAAAGTTTAGATTTTAGGTTGGATGCAGTATTGTTGTTACAACTTTTCGTAAACATAAGACAAATGTACTACGACCATGATAGCTTGCTCCTCTGGGTTGTTTTTTTTTTTGTATCAATTAAACAATAAATTACCGACCGCCGTTTCTACAAATAAATATCATAATACAATTATTGTTTGTGTACATGTTCATGAACCAAATTCCAATAAAATCAAAAATATTTGAATATAAAGTCAGACTAAGAAGACAAAATATGTATCATCTGTTCCTGAGGAGTTGGTATTTGTTAGGATACGACTTGTCCATTAATTTTTCAACAAGAATATTGGACTTCAAATTACTTGTGCTTTTTCGTGTTGATGAGTCTTATTTATTCTGTTGGTTTTTTTTGCTATATTGTTGGTCTGGTTTTCTTTTTTTTAGCCAAGACGTTGTCAGTTTATTTTCGACTTTTCGGTTTGAATGTCGCTCTCGTTCTTTGGCCCATTTTTCAATTGTAAATTAAACAATTATAGTTAAATTTCTAATACTGGGTAATTAAATTAATTAAAAAGTACATCTCATACCAATCACGTTTACATAGAAGTCTTGATAAACAAACAAAGGTAAGTTTTACAGCTTTTGATGAGTAAATAATTAATCAATGAAAGTGTTGATCCCTGTACAAACACCGTTAAAATGTCTCTCATCAGTTGTGTAGGGTTCACCGCAGGTCACTTTGATTTTGTTATTGTTAAGAAATATGATATGGTCAACAATTTCAGACGAAAGACTGTTTGACTTTCTATTTTTTGTTACAAGTAGTGCACATTAAAAATTTCCCTCGGAAGGAAAGAACGTTGCTGGTACTACTAAACATCAGGATAAACATATTCGTGTTCTTAATTGATTTTATTTAGTATTACAAATTTCAACGGAACTAAAGTGAGTGGAAATGTGAAGAGAAAATATCTCAAGATGTATAACAGGCAAAAGAGTATCCGAGTACTAAAACTGTACTCGAGTACTCGGTCGACCTGGAACTGATCAATTATTGGTAATATTCTTTATTTGGAAGACAAAAGGACCTGGAATGGAGTAGATTTTAAGAAACAGCTTTGTCATATATTAGTTATTAATAAAGTTGAATTCTTCTATCCGCCATTTTACGTCATGTCAGCTAACACATTGGAAACTGGACCTACTACATGTACTGTATGCCTTATTTTAAGTCTAGATTTTTAGTATTCGTATTGCCATTTTATAAAGTCATGCTGATTAAAATATTTCAATTGGAAACACTGTGACAATGATTAAATTTAGTAGTGTCAGCCCTGTGATTATGACCCTTGTATAAAGTAAATCCCAAATACACCTTGTGCTGGTGGGCCTGACAGATGCAGAACGTACAGTTAAGGCAATAGGTAACAATTTTACGTCATGTCGGCACATTGGAAACTGTAACTACGCCTTGTGTTAAGTCTAGTTTTTTAGTATTTGTATTGTCATTTTATAAAGTCATGCTGATTTAATTACTACAATAGGGAACCCTGTGATTATGACTCTCGGGTGGTGCGCATGTCAGATGCGGAACGTATAGATAAGGTTATATGAAACAGGTGAATATACTTTTGGTGTCTGTTTCGGATTTAACCCGGACTTGCTAATTAATGGCAATATTAAAGGGGCACTAGGCGGCCTAGCTACAAGATATATAAAAATTCTCATATATATTTTTTTTACTCAATCATTAATGAAATGAAAATGGTGAAATAATAGTTCGCTTTTATCATGTTTAGCAGCAAGTATGGTTCAATTTTGTCAAAATAAGCTAAAAACGTCGATTATGAATTATTCACTTGCAAGTGAATAGTTAGACCTCATTGAATCCATATTCATGTGACCTTTAATTTAACCCCTTATTTTCAGATGGATAACACGTGAATTGTATTTGTAAAGTTATTTAAAGTAAAAGAATGTCAGCATTTAAAGTGAAACAAATGTAAATCATTTGATTGACTTATTCGATCCACAAAAAACTTTCTTATACAGGTAAAAATGATGATAAACATTGATATTTCATCTATAATATGAAATTAAATAGACCTTAATAAAATTAATAGCACGAGTTTGCTTAATCTATCTATATCTATATTTATGTTAACATCGCTTATATGGTCATCAGATGATTTTAGAGGTCAACTCGATAGTTAATTAGATGGCTTCTTGACTTAAATACACACGAAACGAAACTACGTATTGTCATGCCATATCCGGATGATTGTTTGTTTTAGACTTTTAATAGTTTGGATATATGTTTCACATTGTTATAAATCAGATATGAGAATTTGATTAAAATCGGTGAATATGAATTTAACAGCTCGTTCCCCTTTTGAATTATGTGGAAAACAAAAGGGTTTGGAATGTTGTAATTTCTAATCAACACCGTTGTCCTATATAAGCTATGTATAACGTTGAATTCTTTGATTTGTTGTTTTTACCCCATGACGGCAAACAAATTGGACCTCGTTTTTTTAGTATTATAGATATAGAAGATATATATTTTTTTTTAAATGTTGTATGATGACACCAAACTATCTCCTCTGACAGTTTGAACAGCGGTGTATCATCCGTATCGGTTTTTTTAAATTGATTTAATTCACGTTTTTAACATTTTCTCATGACGTTACCTTCTAAACATGTAAAAGCTAACTCTAAGGGTTAAGTTTTGCACATTGCTGAAGATCGTACGATTACTTATTGTTATTAACTCCCTCGTGATTTGGTTTCTTTCTGGTATTAGAAGCTGTGATATTGGCAACCATATCATATCTTATTATTTATTTTGTTTGTTCTAGTATTTCCTTAATATATTAAACATGTACATGTAATACATTGTAATAGTTGACCACCGTTAGTCTAGTTGATGATTATGACAAAGACAGCGAGTGAATATTGAATGAAAATATGTTTATTATTCTCCTAATATATGTTTACCATTTTGACTACAGTATGATTGATGCTTTTTTTCAATGTGCAATAATCAATATCTTCGAATCATCATTGCTGAAGTTTTCAAAGCATAATTACTACCAGGCCATGTCACCCAAGTGTTTCCCTGGTAATTTAAATGGACTTCGTCATACACTCCACGTAGGTATTTACCATTAAGATTGGACTGGTAACAATCTTTATACCACCATCCTCCTTTACTGGTCGCTGCACAGTTACCTGACGGCCATACATCATTATCTCTATCGTATGTTGAAAATTGCATACCATTGTGCCAACCTGTTATTGAATCTCCTGAAAATAAAACAATAAAATTTGTTACATCAATTGTTCTTTTCTTTTTATCTTTGAGTAAGTTAACTAATGTAAATTCAGAATTTTCTTTTGAAAAATGAACAAGAATTTTTGAATTTTGCTTTTTTAGGAAAATACATACAAATATGTATTATGCAGTAGATATCAAAATGCACTATCTGACCTCGTCTCTTTGTAGTAGTTTAAAAAAACTGAAAACTATAAACATATAACAAAATCAAGTTTTTGGTAGGGTTCGTTCTGCGTAGTCTTTTGCCAATAATTTAAAATAAAAGTAGATACTAGAAATAGTAAGAACCTTAATAAGAAGGAGAAAAAGCTAGCGCATAATTCCTTTTACTTTGGGGACCAAACAATAGGATTTTGCTAAATCTATATAATCTCTCACCTTACTCATATCAATGTCAAACCCTTCAAATGGTCAAGTTCCTAGCACCCGACCCAAAAAGAAACAAACCCTAACCTAACCAAAGACTTTACTGCAGCATAATGATTCCCTAAAACCACCGGGTCACCAACAGGCAACCGTGACTGATGAGGGATGACTAAAAAGGAAGAAAAGAGAAAAAATGACAAAGAAAAAAATAAGAATAGAGAAATATGGGGTGCTCAAATATAAAGATTTTATGCAAAACTTAAAGAATTGGGTTAAAATATACTGATTACATAAAAAATCAATGTCAGAATACAGTTATCAAGTAAATATGTGTTTGTCTATTATTCTCTGTTCTGTAATCCCAATCCACACCATTATGTTTTGACTAAAAAATTGGAAACAACACGTTTAAATCATTCTATGCGTCCGAAGCGTTTTTCTGGATTTACCTTCATCAGGAACGCTTAAAGCCAAACATTTGAAATTCGAAGATATATAAGTATCGAAACCGTTGGAGAGCTATATGTCAAAGACACCTAAAATAAATAGCCAAATTCATCTAAAGTCAAGAAGACTGAAAGACGCAGAATTAACATTATTTAATGACTTACCCGCATTTCCTTGGTAACCATTAACTATGAGCTGATAATTCGACTGTTCATCTCCGACACTAAACAAACTATACTCAGCATATCGTTCTTCATTATTAAAGCTGGACAATTCAACTCTCAATTTATGTCTTCCATGTGAAGTAAGCTCATGAATATTTTCATTCCCTAAAAAAAATAGAAGGATTAACTTTGCAATATACTCGAAAGAAATAACATTTGATGACTCAATTTATTTTTTGCCGTGTTAAAAATAGGGGGAAGATATTCAAACCTTGAAAAGAATACGGCCAAACCATTGCCAAAAAATCATCGAAAAGACACAAAACACCAATAGAAAAACTAAAGGCGGAGCAACACAAAACCAACAAAAAAACCAGAATGACTTTAGGCGCTTCGGAAGGCATAGTTATTATCAGAGATAGCAGGCTTACAATTTAATACGCCAGACGCGCATTTCGTCTACACAAGACTAATCAGTGACGCTCAGATCAAAATAGTTATAAAGCCAAACAAATACAAAGTTGAAAAGCATTGAGGACCAAAAATTCCAAAAAATTAGCCAAATACGGCTAAGGTAATCTATGCCTGGGATACGAAAATCCTTAGTTTTCCGAAAAATTCATACTTTTATAAACAGGAAATTTATAAAAATGCCCATATAATTGAAATTCATGTCTTAAGTTCCTGCTGCAAATGAGGCACGAGAATACTTAGATGTACCTTTAATATTCTTCCTTTTATTTACATCATTATATTCATCCCTCTACATTTCGTAAATAATCGTAAAATTAGTAAACGATAAGTGTTTGCTTTGTTTTTTAAGCATGTGTTGTTAAAAATGTCCTTATTTGTGTTTTAGCCAAATGTCTTAGTTGAACGTTGTGGTTAATTAGTATAAACCCGAAGCCGATGAAAGGATGCATATGACTTTAGTTTTCTGACAATTGCTAAATATGTACAAAAGTTTTAAAAAAAAAAAATAAAGAAGCCTGTTTCATTGGAAACTCTTAGCAATGTTTTTCTCGCGTTTCGTTAGTATTCAAGTTTGTATTATAAAACCTTCTCACCAGAAGTAGTTGTTACCTTGGCAGCGAAAAGATCGATATGGTTATTCAAAAGTTACGCTTCAAGGACACCGAAACAAAATAGGCACCAATGTACGCACACTGCCTGAATTCAGATTCTAAACGTATTTGTAAGCAACACATACACATTGTAAAGTGTACAGTCCACATATGCATATAGCCGTATGGAGCCTTCAATTTACTCATTGAATAAAAATGTTTTGAATAGTTTCTGATATCATAAAAAAAATCCATAATGTAGTTTTAAGTACCGGTCTTTGTAAGAATCATGCAGGTTCCTGTTGATGGGCGATTCATGACCCCTCTTCAAATGTCTTTATATTTTGTTTATGATGAAGGTATGGTATGAAAATAAGTTTTCTGTATTAATTTTTTCTTTTCAACTTTGGTTGCCATGGAAACCATCCTTACAAAATTTTGCCTAAATACGTCCATAAGTAGCCTTTGAAAATTGAAATATAATGGATTTTAAAGAACCATAGAAATAAAGTTAATCAATACAAACAATATGTATATTTACAGTATTGACAAACACGACCCCAAACTATACAAAAACGTTAAAATTTTGAATTTACTAAATGGTTTGTTTCCATAGCAACCATTTAAAAATGTGTTAAAATTCGAAAATGAAAAATTTCAAAAACTTTAAAATTTTAAATCTGTTTATCTCCCAAGACCAACAATACCATGACATGTCATTGACAAATTTTGAAAGACCACATTCTATATATTCAGAAAATAAAAAGAAAGTCGTGTGTTTTTTTTTCTTTAAAAAAATAATTTTAGTCAAAAATTGTCAATTTTCACCAAAATTCAGATTACCAAACAGATGAATACTGAAACATTTTGAACTTAAAAAGCTAAAACATTCCATTTATGCGTGCATTCCTGACACAAATTTGGTAATTATAAATGAGAAAATATGATTGATAGAGATATTTTTGTAGAGAAGGACATTTTTTCTTTCTGGGCATGGTGCCCCCCCTTTTTTTTCAAAATTCAAAAAATTATTAATAAATTTAAAAGATGGAATTCAATTGTGAACATTTTGAGCATTAAAACATGAAATTTCTTCAAAGGGTGAGGGCAATAATAGAACCCCCTACACCATTTTTATATATTAGATTTTTTTTTTAGAAATGGGGAATGTGTCAAAGAGAGAACAACCCAAACAGAAATTTAAAATCTTTAGATTCTATTTCATGGTCTTTAAAATTGACTCTAAAGAACCTGAATCGATCACCTGTAATTTTTGGTTAAATCTTGCATCAATGATTATTTGTCCCTTCAATATATATCAATGAGTGGCGTAACAATTCCATTTAAATGTTCTTTGTATCTGTCGTTTTTTCTTCAAAAGCAAAAAATGAATTTTACCCCTATGTTCCATTTTAGCCATAGTGGCTAAGTTTCTTGAAGTACAAGGAAATAAAAAACTAAATTTATACAAGATTATAACTCCCAAGTTGGACTGAAATTGATTAAGCATATTCAATATCAAAAGAAGATTTTTTTTTAAAGGAAGCAAACTAGATGAACAAATTGTGAAAAATTTCTTTAAAGGGCTATAACTCCATACGGATTCAATTGACAATTCTGGTCATATAAACTTATTTGTAGATCCTACTTTGCTGAAAGTTGTGCTGTTTACAGTTTATCTTTGTCATTAATAATATTCAAGATAATAACCAAAACTGCAAAATTTCCGTACAATTAACAATTAAGTGGCAGCAACCCAACAATGGGTTGTTAGATTTATCTGCAAAATTTGCTCTTAAAAGGCTTTAGTGTTTGAGATATGAGCTACACACTGCATTTTACCCCTATGTTCTTATTTTACCCATGGCGGCCATGTTTTTTTACAAAATAGAAAATAGAACACAAACTTAATTCTAGATATCCTAAGGATCATTCAGTTTATAAGTTTTACTGGAATTGGTTAAGTAGTTTCAGTGGAAATGTTTCAAATATTTTACACCGGACAGACGACAACGGAAGCAAAGTGATGGCAAAATTCACAGTTCCTTTGAAACGGTGACCTAAAAAAACTACGTCCGTTCTATCAGAAATAAACTGAAAATAAAAAATAAAAAAATTGTACCATCGAGAGCGCTAACAAGGCAACTTTCCATAAATTTTAATATTTTTAAGGGTCATAACTCTTTTAAAAAAGTCAATTGTCCATGATTATAGAACTCATCCGAGATATTGTTGATATTAATCTAGTGTATAAGTTTTATTATAAATCTGGCAAGAATTGTACCTGTGGGAGCGTTAAAGGGGCTATTTTCCATAAATTTATTATTTTCAAGGGTTATAAATGTTTTTATTAAAGTCGATTGACCACCAATATCTAACTTGTTCGAGATATTGCTTATAATAACCTAAAGTATTAGTTTCTTAAAAATCTGACATAATTTGTACATGTGCGAGCGCTGCAAGGACAGCCAGATGGACACAAGGACGGATGGCAATCAAAATTTTAAGCAGACCATGTTTAAACGAAAAAAATTAAGTTCTAATTTCGATTTTTATTAATTGAAAATTTTTTGGTCGCATATTGGTATCACGTTGGCGTCGTCGTCGTCCGAAGACATTTGGTTTTCGCACTCTAACTTTAGTAAAAGTAAATTGAAATCTATGAAATTTAAACACATGGTTTATGACCATAAAAGAAAGGTTGACATTGATTCTTGGTGTTTTGGTCCCAACAGTTAAGGAATTAGGGGCAAAAAAGGGCCCAAATAAGCATTTTTCTTGGTTTTCGCACAATAACTTTAGTATAAGTAAAAAGAAATCTATAAAATTTTAACATAAGTTCTCTATGACCACAACAGGAAGGTTGGGATTGATTTTGGGAGTTTTAGTCCCAACAGGTTAGGAATTAGGGGCCAAAAACAGGTCCCAAATAAGCATTTTTCTTGGTTTTTTCATAATAACTTAAGCATAAGGGAGTTTTGGTCCCAACGAATTAGGGGCCAAAAGGGTCCAAAATTAAACTTTGTTTGATTTCATCAAAAAATGAATTATTGTGGTTCTTTGATATGCCAAATCTAACCGTGTATTCAGATTCTTAATTTTTGGTCCTGTTTTCAAATTGGTCTACATTAAGATCAAAAGGGTCCAAAATTAAACTTAGCTTGATTTTAACAAAAAAAGAATTCTTGGGGTTCTTTGATATGCTGAATCTAAACATGGTCATAGATTTTTGATTATGGGCCCAGTTTTCAAGTTGGTCCAAATCGGGGTCCAAAATTATTATGTTAAGTATTGTGCAATACCTCTGCGGTCGTATAAAGCTGCGCCCTGCGGAGCATCTGGTTTATTTATAAAAATACTATTTTTGATATAACAAAAATAAAAAAATAAAATATATTTTTTGTCTTAAATCAGTGGTTTTGATAAGATAATAACACTCTGTAAAGATTAGACAAATGGGACAGTTTTAATCTTGGTACAGTGTTTCCAATTTCATTATCTATGGAAAATACATTGCCTTGCATCGTTTCTTTTGTGGACTAGTATACTATTGCACAGAGTCAGATTATGTACACATAATGGCTGTTACTATTTACCTCCCATGTAAATCGACATGTATCGAAACCTTTATGCAAACACTTATTTGTCACTATGTCGATTTAACTGTGCTAAAATTGAAATTGAAGAAGAACTACAGAACCTTTCTTTTTATTCTAATATATAATAATCTAACTTATCTAAAAGATTTGAAATAAATGCGGAATGCGTCCATTGGACACAGATGATGCTCCCGCTTCCATATCATAAAAGTCATAAACGGACATGACTGAAGACACTTACCAATTGTGTACTAACTTTTATGGTGATAAGAATTGTGTAAAAGTTTCGTAACATTTGGTTGAGGCAAACTAAAGAAAGAAATACAAAACAAAAAATTCAGCAACTTTTTCCCTCTATAAAGAGGCATTGCATAGAACAGTGAAAGTTACACCACCAAAATTCAAAGTTGATCTGCATTTGGTGGTTTTAAGCATTGTGTATAATTTTAATAACATCTGGTAAAGACAAACTAAAGTTAGAGAACAGAAACGGAAATTCAGCAATATTTCTATTTGTAAAGGGGCATAACTCTTGGACGGTTTAAGTGACACCACCAAACTTAGTCTTGTTTTATGGTAATAAGCAATGTGATTAGGTTTCATAACATTTGGTTGAGGCAAACTAAAGATAGAGAACAGAAACCAACGTTGGGACATACTGACGGACGGACAAGGGTTAACCTTAATGCCCCCTCCGCCACTGCGGGGTCATAAAAATATGTAAATATAACAATTGATTAAATTAGGCAAAATTCAAGAATGGCCATTGCACATGGTTGTCATAAAGGTTTGAGAATCAAAACAGTATACAATAGTTCGGACCAGCAAATTTTCCTCAGGGCCACAAGGATAATATTTTTGAGAACCATAAAAAAAACGCGATTATTCTGCGGTATACAAATAATAATTCAGTTAGGTTTTAAAAAAAATAATAGACAAGCTGTCCTTTTCCACCATATACAATAGAAACATTGACAAATTCTTGCACAATTAATGTAGATCGTTGGTATATATTTCCTCAGATAGAACATGTAGAATTTGTATGCCCCCACTGTAGCAAAGGGGGCATTAAGTTGTACCCTTGTCTGTAAGTACGTCCGTTCCAGAGTTATACCCTTATACAAATGGAAAAAAAATGCTGACTTTTTTGTTTCCGTTCTCTAACTTAAGTTTGCCACAACCAAATGTTTTGAAACTTATACACAATGCTTATTTCCATAAAATTCAGAACAGTTAGAATGTTATTGGTGTAACAGGTACTGTCAATAAGTTATGCCCCTTTAAAAATGGAAAAATGCTGAATTTTCCGTTTCCGTTCTCTTTTTTTCGTCTGTCTGACATAGTTCATCTTACCCTGACCTCATTTTCTTAGAACATTGATAATGTTAAGTTAATATGATTCTTGTATTAAAATCTTTACATAACACTTACAGAGTTTCAAAAGTAATTCAATTATAAATAAAACCAACCAGACATTTCAGGGTGAGTCTTCTTGTTTAGCAGATCTTAGTCTAGGGTTAAAGTTTTTAAAGCATCAATCTGTTTCAAAAACCAACAATGAGTTGCATTAAATTGTTACTGTAACTTCTTTATAGCCATTTTGAAAGAGAAAGTATCCTGAGCTATTTTTTTTTAAATGTTCATTAAGATTTGTTTTATAGATAATCATGTTATGCTCATTGTTGAAGGATATACGGTGATCTGTGGTTGTTTATTTCTATGTCTTTGCTCTCTCTGGTTGAGGGTTAATTGTCTCATTGACAATTACAACACATCCTCTTATCTTTATACATAGACTTACTAGTAATTAAGTTTTGGATTCAACTTTATTCTTTTTCACTGACAGCATCAGTCTTAGACACGACAACGGGTTATGCGTATTACCATTTTTTTTTAGACTTCTGAGAAATCTTACATATAAGATTGAAGGGAGAGGGTACATATGCTGCCCTCAACTTTAGAAGTTGTGTTATGCTTAAATTCTTAAAATACTTAGTTCACAAGTAAACACAATGAGATACCACATTTCTTTCAACAAATTTTATAATTTTGAAAAAAAAAAAAAAAAAAATCGAAAAAAAGGGGGGTGCACCATACCCAGAGTGATGATTTTTCATTTTGTACAAGTATATCTTCATTTATCATATATTCTCCTTTAAAATTAACAAATGTGTGTCAGAATTGCACATATAAATGGAATGTTTTAGCTTTTTAAGTTCAAAATTTTTGATTATTCATCTGATTGTTAATCTGAATTTTGGTGAAAATTGACAATTTTTGACTAAATTTTTTTTTTTAAAGAAAAAAAAAAACACACGACTTTCTTTTTATTTTCTGAATATATAGAATGTGGTCTTTCAAAATTTGTCAATGACATGTCATGGTATTGTTGGTCTTGGGAGATAAACAGATTTAAAATTTTAAAGTTTTTGAAATTTTTCATTTTCGAATTTTAACACATTTTTAAATGGTTGCTATGGAAACAAACTATTTAGTAAATTCACAATTTTAACGTTTTTATATAGTTTGGGGTTTTGTTTGTCAATACTGTAAATATACATATCCTTTGTATTGATTAACTTTATTTCTGTGGGACTTTAAATTCCCTTATTTTATATTTTCAAAAAGGGTCTTTTTTCACATATTCAGGCAAAATGTTGATTTGATGGTTACCATGGCAACGGGCATAATACAGGGAAAATAAAGACAGAATTTTGACCATCTACCAAAGTTCTTATGATATAGGGCAAAAAAAATTACTTCTGTGACATGCCATGAATCACCTTCTGCATGATTTTTTCAAAGATCGGTACTTAAAGGATAAGAATGCTGTTTTTTTGTGTAAAGTATTGTCGAGTTGATTTTGTTATAAGCTTTGCCAAGTTTTGCTTTATCATTTTCTTTGTTTTCTTGTTTATTTACTTTGTAGATACAACATGCGGGTATACCAATATTAGGAAGCAAAAAATCAAACAACAAGCCAAAAGATAGAGACAGCCAAATATAGCGTCATCATCAAAGAGGAAGTAGCCATAAAATGTACTAATTCATCGCCCTGATTTCTACAAAGTTATGAATTATTTCATTCTCACAATGATTGTATTTATTATTCTTACCTAACCAACACTCCCCGCTTGCATTGCCAAACCCTTCTTTGTATGCCTTCCATCCTCTGTAGAAATCTACAAATCCATCGAATCGTCTTTGAATAACCTAAAAGATAAAACTGATGCCATTACCTAAATGAATATGGCGTTTACAAATTACGCGCTCGTGTATGCATGTTAACAATAATCGGACTTCTTAAACAGAGATGTGCTCCATATATAAAGACTGCTCAAACAGAGGTCTGAGAAAAGGTCATTAAAATCGACTCACCCTTTGTTCTAAAAGTTTGTGAAAAAGAGGCAAAATATAACAGAGAGAAATTCAAACACTTCAAGTCGAAAATAAACTGACAAAACCATGGCGAAAAAAGAAAAATACAAACAGACAAACAATAGTATACAAAACACAACATAGAGAACTAAAGACTGAATGGTTGAACTGATTATGATTTAGCCGTTAAGGATGTTCGCTACTCTGTTTGAAAATAAAAAGCTTTTAATAAGACTGTTCTAAATTAATAGTATGTAAATAAAGTAACTATAAAGGGGAAAATGACGAAGGGTTTCTTGTGCTTTTTCCGAGATATAAGCCATTGAAAATTTGGTGGATTAAGACTTATCATACATTTAACATTGGCACACTTTTCCTAAAATAAATTATGGAAAAAAAAAGGGATTTTTTTGGTATTTTTAAATGTGACTTTTTAATCTGTTAGGTAATCACAATATGGAAAGATCAGTAGGTGTAAGCGGGACATTTTTTCTTATGGCACTACATGGCTTAAACCACAGGATTCTGTATATCTAACAAAAATCCAAAACAAGAGTTACTAAAGCGAACATCCATAAGTTGTATTGTGGGTGCACAAGATTTAACATTTTAATCAAATACTATGATTGTGTCCTAATCCATAGGGAAACTAAACTATAAAGAGGAAAATGACGAAGGGTTCTAGTGCTTTTTCCGAGATATAAGCCATTGAAAATTTGGTGGATTAAGACTGATCATACATTTAACATTGGCACACTTTTCCTAAAATAAATTATGGAAAAAAAAGGGTTTTTTTTTGGTATTTTTAAATGTGACTTTTTAATCTGTTAGGTAATCACATTATGGAAAGATCAGTAGGTGTAAGCGGGACATTTTTTCTTATGGCACTACATGGCTTAAACCACAGGATTCTGTATATCTAGCAAAAAGTCAAAACAAGAGTTACTGAAGCGAACATCCATAAGTTGTATTGTGGGTGCACAAGATTTAACATTTTAATCAAATACTATGATTGTGTCCTAAACCATAGGGGAACTAAACTAAATTAAAACGTCAAAGGATGAACTTAAAATGGAAACGAAATTCCATCACCGGATATGGTCTCAATGTACGGAGACAAACGATTGTGTTTCAAATCAAATAATGAAGAAAAACATTAGAATGAAGGAAATTTTTTGCAACTGTCATACAAGTTAGAAGTTTAGCTAGTTATAAAACCAGGTCTAATCCACCATTTCCTACATAGGAACATGCCTGTACAGAGTCAGGAATATCACCTTTGTTCATGTTGTTATATATTCGCTAGATGTGTTTTGGCTTTTTATTTTTCCGTTTTGAATTTTCCCCGGCGTTCAATATTTTTTTGTGATTTTACTTTTTAGTAGTATACCGAGGACAATCATTCACACAATTCCATAATCAAGCAGTTTATGTAAAGGAATGTGCATAACCAAATTTTGACCATTTGATCGACACATTTAGTATAAAAATGTGTCGCTGTTATAACTTACCCCAATACTCAAAGCAGTCAAAATAAGGATTATTTTTGTGGTATATGTAACTTAGAGGTTACAGTAGTTTAACAATGCTTATAGATTCACGAATGCAATAAGAAATATAAACAAAAGTAAAAACAAAAACAACAAAAACAAGAATGTGTTCACAGTACAAGGATGCCCCACTCGCACTATCATTTTTTATGTTCAGTGGACCATGAAATTGAGGTAAAAATCACATTTGGCATTTAAATTAAGAAAGATCCTATCTTAGGGAACATGTGTAATATGTTTCAAGTTGATTAGACTTCAACTTCATCAAAAACTACTTTGACCAAAAACTTTAATCTGAAACGGGTTGAAAGAACGGACGAACGAACAGACGCACAGACCAGAAAACATAATGCCCCTCTACTATCGTAGGTTGGGCATAAAAACTGAAGGAGTCGCACTAACTAAAAATTGAGCGCTGGCATGTGCATAGACAGAGCAAGTGTCTTTACGAGATTATAAAGGCGGATATTAAGAAACAGTCATATGTTTTTTTAAAATTATTGGCATTAAAAGGATAATTTAAAAAGACGATTCTAGTTGATAATCATCCTTTTCAGTTCCAAAAAGTCAGGTTTTGGCAATATCCAGGATAATGTTTGAAGGATGCCATTGATTTAGCGTTATTTTTAACATTGCCATAAAGCGTAAGGTTCAGCTAGCAAAATAAACTAAGTTCAACCATCAATTTTTCTTAAAACGTCCTGTACCAAATCAGGGATATGGCAGTTATTATCTAATCTTATAGTTCGTTTCTATTTACGTTGCATTGGCGTTAGTTTTTGTTGCATTTCAGTGTTTCTGTTGTTCCGTTTTTTACTCTTATAGTTGATGTGTTTGCCTCGGTTTTAGTTTGTAACCCGCATTTGTTTTCTCTCAATCGATTTAATGGCTTTTGAATATCGGTATACTACTGTTGCCTTTATTTATAAAGATATATTTAAAAAGTGAAACTCCTATTCCATAACCGGCATACACAAATGGTCATTTTCAATAAAAGGCTTTTTCAACTTCCGATATATTAAATTGTATATGTAGTCAGATAAGGATTTACTTGACTTATTTTGTATACCATGTATACCGCATTCTATCATTTTTGTACGTCGCTGGACTCTTATTTTCAACACCTTAATTGTTTCACTCTATTCAGTAAATACTCTTAAAAACATACAGTCCATGATCCTTCGTTGTTTACAACGCAATACACAGGGACAGCGGACGGGGAACCATCAGGGAATATATTGTACACTCCTGTCTTCACAGTGGACATATCTGAACATGTCCTTGGGAGAGTTTAAATGACTTTCTAGTTATAAAGACACCAAATTCAATGATAACTACTAGATATGGGTTAAAATGAATCTATTGTGGTTTTTCTCTACTAGATGTTGCTTGTCTTGGCTTTTGGGTTGGTTGTTTTTAAATCCATGTGGTTTTTTTTTTTTTTGGTTTTTTTTGTATTACTCTTTCTAATGTTTTATTGTTTGCATTTCAAACATTTTGCATTTTTAGATAAAAACTTACCAGTATAACATACAGAAGATAATCACTGAACTGTGGTTTAAGCTTGGCGTGATCTGCATATCATAGATTTACTGTCGCAAATTGAATTTCCGATCGACATTTAGAGAAGACAAGTGTGACAACTTTGATTAGAATTGATGAGAAGGCCACCTCACTTGATTACAAACATATAAATTGACAATGTTGCAATGATAGAAATGCAATCAGATCAACGATACCAAAATATTTCTATTCATATACTCTTTTTTTTTAGCACCAAGACTTCATATTCAAACATTCTAACAAAACGTGTAATAAGCTCAAAGTTCGCTGTCAGTCCAGTTAAAAAATTATATTTTTTATGACATTATCACTGAACTATTGAAATATACCATTTTTAACAATATTGTGGCATTGGATATCTCTGTTGCAAAGGCGAGTGTTATTACAGCATGCTGAACAAACTTGATGTCTACCCTCGAAGCTTCTTCCAAATATAGATCCAATCAAATGACCATAGGTCTTAAAAAAATAAAACACTTGTTACATTAAACTTCCCTTTCAATATACATTTGTTTACGTTGTAAAGAAACGCGGTACATATTTTAATGATCATGATCATATTCTACTTTATCCTTATATGTAAATGATGGATGTTTCATTTGACATTCATTTGAATACCCGACATAAATTTTATTTTTAAAACATATTGGTAACTGGTCTTCCGTTTAAGTAGAATTTATGACCAATTGCTTTCCGTTCATTATATGTGTACAGAGCTGGTATATAGCAATGACTAATTTGATTTCTGCCATTCATGACTTGGTTTGGTATCACTTGGATGTTTCGCCTTGGGCTTTAAATCTTCATAAAAATTGACCAAGTATTATTTAACCGATAATTATTCCATATTGATAAAATTTTAGTAGGTATTTCTATATGAATAATCTCATCATAGATACCAGTAATCAAATTAAATATTTACGTAAGACGTGCGTTTCGTCTACATGAGACTCATCAGTGACACCGGAATAAAAAAAAAGTTAAAAATGCCAAAAAAGTATGAAGTTGAAGAGCATTGAGGACCAAACATTCCTAAAAGTGTTGCCAAATACAGCTAAGATAATCTATTCCTGAGGTAGAAAAGCCTTAGTATTTCAAAAATTCAAAGTTTTGTTAACAGTTCATTTATAATTATGAATATATCAATGATAACTCAAATCAACAACCAAATGCTGACTACTGGGAAGGTGAAACCCTCGGGGAAATAAATCTCCACCAGCAGTGGCATCTACTCAGTGGTTGTAAATAAACTCATTATATATACCAGGAATCAAATTGTATATTGACGCCAGACGCGCGTTTCGTCTACATAAGACTCATTAGTGTTGATCGAATCGAAAAAGTTAAAAATGCCAAAAAAGTACGAAGTTGTAGAGCATTGAGGACCATTAATTCCTAAAGGTGTTCCAAATACAGCTAAGATAATCTATTCCAGGGGTCGAAAGACCTTAGTATTTAAAACAGTCAAAGTTTTGTTAACAATTAATTTATAATTATGAACATATCAATGATAACTCAAATCAACACAAAAGTGCTGACTACTGGGCTGGTGATACCCTCGGGATTTTGAATGAATAAGCATATTCACCTGTTGAAAAAGTATATTCACCGCGTAAAACGTCGCCTGCTTTTACGTGCATAATTGTGATGTACAATTGGTTTTGGTAAATAATTGCCATTTATTTACATGCATTTCTCTCGGAATATGGAATAAAACAATTACGGTAAATATGTGGTTTAATTGACTTTTGAAAAACTGATATTCAATTCGGCCGTAGGCCTCAGTGAATATCATTTTGTTTTTTTCAAAAAGTCAATAAAACTACAGTATTTACCTCATCAAATGACAGTAATTGTATATCATCAAAAGTATTGTACAATGCAAGAAAAATCTAGAACGTCTAGAATTGTATAGCACCTGTCTTTTTCTAAGAATAATAAAAAAACAGTGAAGAAACGTGATTAGGCACTAACACAAACTGTGTTTGGGTAAACCAGTTTTACGTGCTTACATACCTTCTCTTTTCCTATGTTCATGTATATCATACAATAAGAATAAATGAAAAGCATAGTACACTATAAAATTATATCGGACAAGCAATATCAAAGTGTTTGGGTACACATTCATAGTCAGTATGTTAAACGGAGTATTTTCTTAAACACATTCGGTTTCCCATTTAATACTGATATTGATTTCTTTTAGATTCATACTTACTGACTTTAGACCACATCCTACGTCATAGGTGACAGAAGTTGATTCTCCTGTATATTTGTGTTTGTAACAAACCTGTTAATATATCACAAGTATTAAAAAAATAATATAAATACAATACATTACATGATTATATTGTTCATTTCGAATCTGTTCAAAGTTTAGATTATTCTAACTTATATACCACTTTGCCTTATAATCTGATTAAAAAAAATCACACACCTCATTAAATTCAGAATAAGTCAGAATGAGAATGTATTATTCAAACGCGTTTTGGTCATTTTAAAGAAACAACAAACAAAAGAACTACTATGTGAATTTGACCTGGTTTGGTACACAAACTGAACTTGAATATTGACTCGATAACATTTTTGTTCACTATGGAGATTCTGTATAATTATTTTCAAGTTATCGGAATTTCAATGGGAAATAACTGTGCACCACTTATCGCGGATCTGTTTCTGTTTTTATGAGTTAAGATTTATGACTTAAAATGAAAAATGACTAAAATTAGCAAAGACTAATAGCAACAACATCTGATACAAAAATTCAATAACACTTTTAGATATTTGGATGATACATTGGCTCTCAATAATGACGACTTTAATTAGTACACTAAAGAGATTTATTCTGCTGAACTGACTTTAAATTAAGCTAATACTACATGTAGCAACGAACACTGCCTTTTCCTGGATCTTGATATTTATATATTTAACGGGAACTTTAATGCCACAATTTACAATAAAAGTGATGATTTTTCATTTTCTATTGTTAGTTATCCGTTTGATATATGGTGATGTTCCCTTGTCGCCATCTAATGTTGTTTATTCATCTCAACTTGTTCGATTCGGTCGTGTATATAACAACTTTTTTTTTAAATATAACGACATAATATATGTATTACAGAAACGTTTTTACACCAGGGTTTTGAATAGCACAAACTCGTCAAAACATTTACTAAATTTTATCATTAGTACAAGGACATCATTCGTAAATATAAATCCTATACATTTTATACGTTTAGGTATGTCAAATCAAATCTTAAATGAAAATATTCTATACATAGCACTTGAATGTCATTCACCTCAAAATCTAAGGGATATAGTCACTATACTGTTGCCAACTAATTAAAGATGGAATGTTCTGGAACTTATATTAACAAAATCAAAGCGTCTTTGCATCAGAAATAAACACATGTATTTTAAAACTAGTTGCTGGCATGATGCGGGCTATGTGCTTTTCATTACTTGTAAGTACTCAACCCCTAACAGGAGGTATACTGCTTGATTTTCATACGATGAATAAATCATCTTTCAATCAGTTTACGTGATGTCTGGAGTTAGTATATCAGAACCTGCTAGTAGTCCTATGTTGAGGTATTTATCATTTTGTTTCCTAGGTTTTTTGTTACCTAATATTCTGACATCGGACTTGGACTACATTTGCACTTAGTTTTACTGTGCGTATTGCTGTATGTTTGTTTATTCTATATTGGCTACAGGAATAGGGGGAGTGTTTAGAACTCACTAAACATGTTTAACTCCTTCGCAAACTTGGGCTTTTCCCCAATCTGGAGCCTCTGGCCTTCGACCTATGTTAGTCTTGTATGTTTTTTTTTTAATCCAGTTCTTTTATATGTTTCAGAGTTTAGTTTGACGTCCATTTTTACTGAACTAGTACACATTTGTGTTAAGGGGCCAGCTGAAGCCCGCCTCCGGGTGCGGATTTTTTCTTTTCTGTGATGAAGACCCATTGGTTACCCAAGGCTGTTTTCTCTTCTTTGGTCGGGTCGTTCGTTGTCTCTTCGACTCATTCCCCATTTCCATTCTCAATTTTAATTAATACAAAATAAAATGAATTTGGTTATTTTATCATTGTAGTGTAGATAATGAAAGTAAATAATTATGCATTATATTACATAACGTAAGGAACTTGCATAAACATTTTAATTTTACGGATTGATCAATGATAAAAAAAAAACGCGGTATCTGACACAATGTGTTTTGTATTTTTATATTGCACTCGTTGCATATAAACAAAGATATGTGCTCTACTGACATATTACCTCATTATCATTACATGTTATATGATGATGACAATCATTAACACTTTCTATGTTACTGCATGACAAACAATCTTGGCCACAGTCTACAATATACACAATAACACTGATTAACATGAGATATTTATAATTAAATATTCATTCCACGGTATAGATTGTTCGCTGAAAAAAAAATAGAGTCGAAATATTTCAAAGAGACATTCAAATTCACAAGTTGAAAAGAAACGGACAACGCAAGTGTAAAGTAGGAAAACGACCAAAAAGATAAACAGGAATATACAAATATGATTATCCCTACATAGAACACTAAAGACTGGGCAGCACGAACCATAACACTGACGGTGAACTCATTTTTTTATATAAATAAGGCCGTTAGTTTTCTCGCTTGAATTGTTTTACATTGTCATATCGGGGCCTTTTATAGCTGCCTATACGGTATGGAAATTGCTCATTGTTGAAGGCCGTACGGTGACCTATAGTTTTTAATGTCTGTGTCATATTGGTCTCTTGTGGACAGTTGTCTGATTGGCAATCATACCACATCTTCTTTTATATATCAGGTGCTCCGGAAGGGTAAGCAGGTTTTGCTCCGCTTGTGGTACCTGTCGTATTGCACATGTTCTTTGTAATGTATAAAACCTGACATATTTGCATGAGAATTCAAATCGATAAACTAGATTCCCAATGCGGGACGAACACATGGAAATATTTTTCGAAATTTCCCTACACAAAATTAAAAATCAATACACAACAAAACAAAAACAACTTTCACATAAACAATATTTGTCTGGGACATAATAATATTAATCTTATGAGAATGTACATGAATATCATTATCCACAGTTTTAAACAATAATACGCTCACGTGTTGAAATAAGTGAAAAGAATTAAAACTCAAAGTCCGTACAAGTTGCAGATGTAAATAAGGTATCGTGACGTATACTTTTTTTTTTATTAAATAATATTAAATAAACGCATGATATAGACCACATTTTGCAACTCATTACACATTTTAAAACATCAATATCCTCTTATCTAGACCCACATATACTCTTATATAATAATACTTACGAATGCTTCAACCTAAATGTATTTCCATTTAACGCCAAACTACAATCAAAATATCCCTATTTTGAGATAGTGTCGTCATTATATAGATATGAGAAAAGACTTTACCAAAACAGTTCTTCTTCTACAAATAATTGATGTTGGTTTTTTTTTGTAGTTAAGGCTGTTGATGGAATGTATATATACTAAAACTATGCGTGAAATGTCCATCTCAGATTAGAAAGTTGTGGCAGGTTATCTGTACCTTGACTATTACGGGTTTTTTTCCAGTTCAAATTTTTGGCATTTAGCATTTTTTTCTTTCTTCAGACCTATCAAGCAAAAGGGGAAAAGTCAAATTAATGTAGCTTTGCAAGTGTATCGAAAATCGATAAGCTCAAAATTTCAAAAAGGGTTATTTATCTGGTTTGAGAAAAAGCTTTCTCGGTTTTTCTGAATTGTTATCCACAAAAAGTTATAGTGAATTTTTGCAGCTGAAGTGGTTGCAAATATAATTATATAGTTTGATTTCACACATTCGATCCTCGCTGGTGCTGACTGAAAGTTGACTATCGACACTAGACTATTTCCAGGTTCTATTTCTTTAAAAAACAAAATAAAAATACTATCAAACCCAAGGTAGTGACCTAAATGATGTGAAGTTCATTCCTGGTTAATATTTCAATATAAGCTTGTCAGTTAGGCAATTTTAGGGCATTAAATTAAGAAACAAGATTTAAAACAACATGTACAGAACAAAAACAAAAGAAATGCAAAAATTCTTTTTTTATAGTGATCTAGAAAGGTTAGTCACGAAATAATTATGTTATATCTGAATTTTTGAAATACCTAAAATATGCCAAACTAAAGTTCTTTCATTTAAAAAAAAAATAAATAAAACTTACAAAATGGCATATCTGCTGGCACAGTTTGTCGACAGCTGTGGTATGAATACTGATTTATCTATATTTTCTTGATCTTTCACCTCTTTCAAGATAGTGTCAAACATTTGGAAAGTCGATTAAGAAAATAAGTACGAAAGAAAAGTAGAGAGATAGACAAACAATAGTTTATGCTACGTTCACACGTAATTCGAATTTGATTCGCATTTACTAATTATTCGCATTTTTTTTTTAACTTTTTCATTTTTTGTTTCCAACAATTATAACATATACATGACATACATACAATCAAAGAAGGTGTTAATGAATTCTGCTAAGTATTCAAGAGTGTACATTGAAAACGATATTCCTTATGAAGAAAGAATCAATAACATTAACAACCGTTCAATTTTGAGAGCCCTGGGCAAAGATAATGATTGTGATGTTAAATCTGGTCGTATTGTTAAAAAAACAGTTTAATAACACGTCAATCAACGATGTAAATACTCCGAAAAACGGCAAATCTTACGAAAATTCTTCTGAAGGATGGCGAAAATATTCCTAAAATAATAGGCGTGGTAGAGGCAGAGGAGGTGCCGGCAAACCACGTAACGGATAGGTCAAATGTGGGTTTTGGAACATAAACGGCTGGAGTAAAAATCCGAACAGTGACAAAAATAGTTTACTTGCTTCGTGCTTAACGAATCGAGGTCTGCATAATTATAATTGGTCTTGCGGGAACCCATCTTGTGGGAGAAAATACTGTAAATATTGATAGTTATAAATGGTACGGAAATAACCGAAAACTAATCCACGTACGTGATCGAGCTGGATCTGGTGGCGTAGGACTTTTAGTAAAAAACGACATTCATTCTCAGTTCAATGCAGTAAAAGTGGACGCAACAACAGACGGAATTTCATGGGTACAATTTTCTGAAATTAACAACCAAGATAATTGCTTTTTTGTGTGTGTGGTCTGTCTACTGCCGGAACACTCTGCACGTTCGGCCAACATCCATGACTTCTTTGATACGCTAATGCCCAACATATACTGTGAAAGTACTTTTATTCGTGGGGTACCAATTTTCGTGGTTTTCGTGGATGACTTTATCCACGAATTTAAGTGTCCAACGAAATAAAACAACCATTGTCCAAATCAAGACATGGAAAGATCCCCATCGGTAGGTTTGACTACTGAGAATGATCTAGAGAATATATTGAAGAACGCCAAATCTGAGAATACTTTAATAGCAGTCACAGAACTACAACCGCATGCAGGATTATACCAATTTAATCTTTAATAACCTAAACTGTACAACTGTTGATCTTTTAATTCTAATAAAACATATTTTTTGATCGATTAAAGACAGATTTCTGGTATTGATATATTAGTATGATAAAGTGTTCATTTCATATCCTCATAGTTCTCGTACATATTGGAAATAATAATGTCATGCTGGGCTTGATTTTGATAAGAATTATTTGACAATTCAAGATACATTTATAGCATTTGTTTCGTTAATGTTTTCTTTAGGTGACATGTTTATGGCATGATTAACACCTCCTTTGATGGTCTTTAATCTGTTGATCACTTTATCATGGGTTTATTAGTGTTATCACTACGATTTACACGTGTCAATGTTTACTTTGCAATTTCCTTCAATCCAGACTATTTGTAACCTTCCTTTCTAAAGGCTTTCATTTTTTAATTATTATTTTTAGAAAACTTTTTTACCAGAGCGCAATGTTGTAGATTTTACACCTAATAGTTACGGCGACTTGTTTTGTGAATTTTTTAGCAATATAAATTGTTGTATTTTAATTGGCCGAAATTTTATCAACAATGACTTTACGTTTGTGTCAACCAGAGGCTCATCGGTCGTTGATTATTGCGTAGTACACTGGTACCTTATGAAAAACTGTTATTTTTGCAAAACTTTGAAGTCATTCGAGCAAGAACATTAATTGAAGAAAATGCAACCGATGGCTCTTATGACCCGAAACATATACCGGACCATTCTTTGTTATGCTGGACATTTGTCACACCAGGTTATGATGCTCAACAAACCGTGTCCGAACAATTGACAGATAACGGTAGTAGAAGATCAGTTAAATACGACACACGGAGTATTCCGAACGATTGGATGTCCGACAGTGAAACAATTTCCAAACATAACACATTTATTACTGAATTAGAGGAATCCGAAAGAAACCAGTTAAATTTAGACAACAAATATGAAGATTTTGTTAAAATTGTACAAACTGAAATGGATTTAAAGCTAAATAAACTTAAAACTGATATATATGATGGCAAAAGTAACAAAAGGAGACGTATGAAAAAATCTTGGTGGAACGACAACGTAACACGTCTACTTTGGAACGATGTGTGTAAAGCCGAGCGTGCGTGGCACAAGTGTCATAGCGGATGCAAGAAGGATTTGCGCCATATATTTGTGGAAAAACGGAAATTGTTCGACAAAAGCAGTCATAAAGCTAAACGTCAGTTTTGGTACCACAGTCAGGAACAACTTCTAGGTGACCAACAACGGGATCCTCGAGGTTCCGGAAGAAGATTGGCAAAGTTGGAGTTGGAAACGAAGGACAGAAATCTATACCGATGAAAGTGACACTAGACGATGGGACAACTAGTACAGATACAAGCACTGTGTTAAACAAATGGAAAAACGGTTTTGATAAATTATTTAAGTTTTAACAATCAAACTATTGACACTAATGTTAATATTAATAAATGTTATAGTCCAGATGATTTTTTAGATAGGGAAATATCGTTTGAAGAAGTAGTAAATTCTATTGCTAAAAGTAAAAATGGCAAGTCGCCAGGTATTGATCAGTTGTCAGTAGAATTATTTAAAAATAATGCATTGATGTTAATTTTGCATAATTTATTTAATATATGTTTCAAGTATGGAAAAATTCCTTCTGTATGGGGTAAAAGTATTATAACCCCAATGCCTAAGTCTTCAACTTCAGATCCACGAGATCTTTTGTCATATAGGGGCATAACTTTAGCACCCTGTGTATATAAACTATATTGCAGTATATTGAATGATAGATTAGTGTATTGGTTAGAAGAAAGAGATATTATTCATGACGAGCAAAATGGTTTCCGTAAAGGTAGAAGTACCATTGACCATCTTAATACATTAACTTCAATTATTGAAACTAGAAAACTGAAAAAATTATCAACATTTACAGCTTTCATAGATTTAAAAAAAAAAGCATATGATACTGTTAGTAGAAAATTATTGTTTACTAAATTGGATGATTAAGGAATTACTACACATTTTTAATGTACATTGAAACTATATATTCCCATGTAGAATGTTGTATTAGACTCAATGGCAATATGACAGATTGGTCCTTAGCGTTAATTCAGGTTTAAAACAAGGATGTGTATTATCGCCTAATATGTTCAATATTTTTATTATTAGTTTAATTGATGTAATAAAAGCACTAGACATTGGTGAAGACATTGATAGTGAAAAAGTTGGTATACTTCTATATGCTGATGACATTGTATTTATTGCTGAAAATGAAAATAATTTACAAACTCTATTAGATGTATTAAGTTATTGGTGTGTTACCAATTGTATTAATGTGAACCTAGATAAAACTAAAATTGTTCATTTTAGGAACCCTTCGGTTTAACAAACATCTAAATATTTTTTGTTAAATAATAATACAGTACAAATAGTATCTTGTTACCAATATGTGGGTCTACTGTTGACAGAATATCTCAATTATAATGAAATGGCTAAAGCTATAGCAAGGTCTGCAAGTCGAGCTCTAAGTTTATTAATTGTAAAATGTAAAGCACATGGTGGTTTCCAGCACAGTTCCTTTACAACATTATTTGATACTCTGATCTGGTCAGTCATAAGCTACGGTGCATCCATTTGGGGCACTCGTTCTTTTTCTTGTGTCAACACTGTCAAGAATCAGGTTGTTTATGGGTGTGGGCAAATATACGCCAAATGATGCAATTAACGGGGACTTGGGCTGGAGACCACCTAGTGTAAAACAATGGACATGTGTCTTTAGGCACTGGGCAAGATGTAGTGTCATGACTAATGACAGAATAAATTATAATATATTACTTATAACTAAAGGAAACTTTCACCTTTTTATTAAGTCTGTGATATAAAAGTATCATAACTAAGCACAGTCAGTAGAGGGTTTGGATGAGATCCTTCGTGTCAGGCTTTATTCAATACTTCTTAGGATAATTTTTTTTCTATTATTAATTTATTTTGTCCATTGTCCTAGTATATTCTTTATACTTGAGCACTCTTATATTTTCAAATCTTTGGGTTTTTTTTGGCACATTCATCTCTATCTATATTTATTTAGCCTAATTATCTCTTTTGATATTTGTTTTGTCCATTTATCTCTCTTAATTGTTTTGCTGTTTTTCTGCATGTTAATTTATTTAACACTTTTATTCTATACTGCATGTCTATTATTCCCTATTCTGTAAAACCTATCCAGACACTCATAGATCAAAGTTTCAACATCACAGGTCAATGCATAGCATCCTATTGGTTCAACTTTCTAAATACAGCTGTTCCACAATTGCAAGCCACGCCTCTTTTGGAAGATATATAATATTCATAGATATAATGATTTGTTAACGTACTGGTTCCCAGATATGATTTGTTTCATCTCAAAGAGACTTAACTTGGGAATGTTACCAGTATAGAAAAACATGATAGCTCCTTAATTTAATTCTAAGGAGGTCCAAAAGTGGAGGTAGAGGTAGTATAGATTTTAGTATAAGTTTAAACTCTTCGAGGTTCAAGGCATACAAATGTTGAAAATCTTCTGCACAGCCCAATATTTTGACCTTTGAATAAAATAATCGTACATATCAACTTTCTGTTCTGGAATATAGTTTTTCCTGAAACTTCATAATAAAAGTGGCACAGTTTTTGCCGCAAAGGGAGTTTCTATGGGAAATTGCATTGTCTATATTTATAGAACTGCAACCTCTACTTAAGCTATTATATATAATTTGAGAACAAGAGATACTATACTAATGTAAAATGTGTCCATGGGATACAGATGATGCCTGAGCTGCATATAATATATTAAAGGGAAATAACTAAAAAAAAACACAAGTGAAAGCCCAAATTCGAATTTGATCTTAGTTTTGTTGTGGTAATAAACATTGTGTATAAGTTTTATAACATTTTAGTTCAAGCAAACTAAAGTAAGAGGAGGCAAACTAATCTTAGGCGAACAGAGGGACAAGGGTACCAAGGTGGGGGCATACAAATCATTATAATATTAAAGAAGTCTTATCCATCAGCACTAATGGCATCTGCATAAATTACCAAAAACATTCATTAATTGAATTTGTATTTATTTTTGGTCTAAATACACATATAGCTCTTATAAACAACCAACAATGTAGACTTCATATAATAAGACAAACCTTTTACCATAAATTATTTGTTAACATGCAATAATCAATAAAAAAATTAAGATACATATACTGGTATAATATAAGGTTTAAGGTAAATATACAGAGATATATCTAAGTTGAAATTTACAAGACTAAATCTATGTAGCCTTCTATTCCATATATAATTGACAGATTATTCAACATAAGTAGTTAAAAAGTATTAAAAAATCAACTTATCATTCAATATTTTGCAACTTGAAAAATTTAATAACTGATCCAGGGTTTTCACCAAAATCTTGACCAATCACATTCAAGAATAGATCCAGTAACCACATTACATTTACAAGGCATCTGCTAAAATTCCATTCTACTTTATTTCCTTCTAATTATTATGTCAGCCAATGAATGCTTGTCTCCAAATATTTTATAATGTGTTTTTTTCAACAAAACTAGAAGGTCTGGAAATGTCTTCTTAACATAAAGTTAAATAGCTTTTTAATGTCCCTGTAAGACAAGCCTTAACACATGATCTCAATAAAATCAGAGTGTATCTTAACATATATAAACTATGATTTTAAATTTGACTAGCAACAACAGAAATTAAAAATTTCTTTTTTGAGAACTTGATGTCAAGTCTCCACTCCCCCATTCTCTTCCTTCCTAAATAAGAATTTTGTGTTTGCGGATAACCTTGGTTATCAAGGCCCAACAGAAAATGATGTATATTTCGCAATTAACTTATAACTGTTAAATTCACAAGTAGAATATTGAATCCATGCCAAAATAAAATCTATATTCTAGCATCTACAATAATTGCATTTTTAATCTAAATATTCTGATTGGAATAAACTATTTCATACTGACAAGGAATGCATATTTATTATTGAAAGCAAGGTCCCAAAGGACCCACAGTTTATGGGTGGTTTTTTTTTGTGAGACAAGGTCACATAATTCCTTGTTATTAAATAGTTCAACATACACAATATACTTTTGTCGTATAAAAAATGAAAAAAAAGACCAAGTTAGCATAGACTAGATTATATCCGTAAACTAATATATATGTACAAATGCTGGTAAAACTGCTAAGTAACATGAACAGTACTGGTGGGAGTTGTTGAAATTGTAAAGGTCATGTGACTTGCTAATAGCTTTAAATAAAATAGTATACTATAAACAAATCACAAAAATACTGCAGTTTCAGCTCCATGAGTAAAAAATGAGGCCATGGAACCAGACAAATTTTATGCTATTGTATCGGATGTTAGTTACATAGACTAAATACAAGTCAATGTTAGTTTGTTAGTAATGCTGTCGCTGATATATATTCATGTTATCATGAATTAGAATAATGGTTTGCTGTTGTATTTTGTAAGTTATCCTGTGACGGAAAATGTCTGTGGAAAACTTATATATTTTAAGGGTTTTACTTGTACGTCCTGTGATGAATATCTGTGGAGTACCGGTGATTTTAATTTTGTATGTGTATATTCTGTGATCGAGTATCTGTGAAATACCATATTTTAGGAGCAGTATAGTCCTGTGACTGGTATATTGTCTGTGGAATGCTATTGCTAATGTTTTTGAAGTCGGTTCCTGTGACGAAAGAATGTCTGTGGAAGACTTATACATGAGCCAGTCCATGCGAAAAGGTACAAAAACGAAAAATTTACGAAAATCTAAAAAGTGTGCATAATTATTGGTAGTAGACTTGAGATTTATAAAACACATTTACTTTTCCTCATATCATCAAGCTGTGAGCTACACGCACCTGCAAGTGTTGGGACCCCCCCCCCCCCGTAGTTTTATCAAGATTTATAGTGAACTAATTCATATATTTCAATAATTTTCAAAGTACAGTTTAAATGGCTTGATTTGCCAATTGATAATGTTAACCCCGGTAGCAGTGGGGATAAGGCTCCCGCTTACGATGCGGATATCAATGTAATCAAACCGGGCAACGGTTCGAATCCCGTGCAACTAAGGTTGATTTAAATAATATTAAATAACTTAACTTAACTTAAATTTCAATTTCTAAAACACAAGATGTCATAGTTTTTGTATTTTCCCTCGTGTTTTAATGTTGTCTTACTTTCTTTAAACCTGTAGAACTGACGGAAATTATTGACTTTTGTCTCTGTAGTGTCGTAAATTTTTAAGTTTCTGGTCGGTATAGCATTAGTCCGGGGAACAAATGATTTTACACTTGCTCAAATACCAAAAATTCAGATATTTCTACGTCTTTTTCTGTTTTAGTTGACAAATTCGGGATAGAATTGACAATCTTATGAATGTTTACATTAATGTAATTTTTTTCGGATAAAATCGTTTTTGAAAAATACTATAACAAACTTTGATAACGTGTCCTGTAAAGTTTACCAAAAGGACTTTTTGTACCTTTTCGCATGGACTGGCTCATATTTTAAGGGTGTTACCCGTACGTCCTGTGATGAAAATATCTGTGGAGTATTCGGGAATTTTTAGTATGGTCCTGTGACTGGTATATTGTCTGTGGAATGCTGTTGCTAATGTTGTTTTTGAAGTCGGTTCCTGTGACAAAATCATGTCTGTGGAAGACTTATATATTTTAAGGGTGCTACCCGTACGTCCTGTGATGTTACGTGTTCTTGTTTATGAATAACTTGTGTATTACGTCACACGTTGTATAAAATACGGAACGCATGTTCCTACGTTGTTATTCTCTCCAACAACCTCCATGCAAGTTAGCAGTCTCTCTTAAATGCAGTGCACCAAGAAGATTTGCTGCACCAAGTAAAGTTGCTTGGTGAAAGTATTTAAATGCAGTGCACCAAGTAGATTCATGCACAAAGTAATGCAGTGCACCAAGTAGATTTTCATGCACCAAGTATGAGTTTTTTAGAAGCAGTGCACCAATTAGAATTGCATGCACCGAGAACGCTGAGTATTCAAGTTGAATGCAGCACCAAGTAAATCTTCTTGCACCGAGCAATCGTTTTATTAATCCTAGTGCAAGTAATGCACCTTGCCGTATTACTTATTGTATATAATTATTAACGTATTTTGTTTCATGAACCACTGTATTTGATATATTGGTTAAATAGAAATAATACAATTAACGAACTTCCATTATGATTTTATTATTACTTCCTTCACCGGAGACCCACAAAAGTAACTACGGGTGTATATCCTGACAAGAAAACCCCGGAACGTTACAATATATAATGTAAATACAACAGGGGATCCTGAAGACCGTCCAGTGGATCCTGTAGAACGCCCTTTAATATATACTTGATTAACAAACAATAGGGGATCCTATAGAACGTCTTATAGTAGATATATTATGTTGAGAAAACAGGGGATCCCGTAGACCGACTAGGGGATCCTGTAGAACGCCCTATAGTATAAACTTGAAAAACAAACAACAGGGGATCCTGTATAACGTCTTGTAGTAGATATATAATGTTGAGAAAGCAGGGGATCACACAGACCGACCAAGGGATCCCGTAGAAAGTCCTCTAGTAGATACATCAAAGACAAACAATAGGGTGCCCTATATATATAGAACGTTCTATAGTTTATATATAATGTTCAGACAACAGGGGATCCTATAGACTGCCCAGGTGATCCTGTAGAACGTCCTTTAGTATATACATGATAAACAAACAAAATAGGAGATCCTAAAGAACGTTCTATAGTAGAAATATAAGGTTCAGACAACAGGGGATCATGTAGACCGCCCAGAAGATCCTGTAGAACGCCCTAATACAACATGTAGCTTCATTATAAACAATTAACAGGGGAAACGAAGACCAGTACCCCCACCCCACCACCACTACCACCACCCCCTCACACTCTGTAAAGGAAATGTCTCGTGTCTAAGAACGTGTAAGCTACATGTTTTTTTCTACATTTGCCTACATCAAAGTACTCTATTAAGCCGATAATAAAAATATTAACTCCATAGTATATTCAAAGCCATGGGATCACGTTCATGGGACATTTGCAAGTCTTTACAACATAATTAAGGCACCACTACTGTGTGTCATATATATGTGAAATATCATATATATCTTATAAAGGAATATGTATTTGCTTAATGAGGGCACAATGATATATGCTACTGTAATGCGGAACATTTTCCTATTTAAGACACCATTTCACGTTGAACGTGAAATAATTTCTGTCATGAACGTTGCACGAAAAATAATAACTTTAAGGTGAACCTTTTGTGACTGAGTCACTGTCCTTTTGTATATAGGAACTCTCTGTTTTACTTAATATTCCCTATTTAGTGAGTACACATTAATGATATAAATAATTTACAGCTTTTAAAAAAGTATATAAAGATATTCTGAACTTTTAAAATGCAAATAAAGGAACAACATCATTGGCCTTACCGCCTTATCATTTCTTATCACGGAAACAAAATTAAATCAATTTGTAGAGAGCCGTGGTGTTTTGATTAGTGCACCGGACAACTAACACTAAGGTTCCTGGTTCGATTCCCGTTTGGGATGAAAATTTCAAGAACTCAATGTTCGGCTCTCCCTCGACACCATTTGCGAGTATGGTCTTGAGAAAACGATGATAGTCCATCGGAAGGGGACGATAAATGGCTGACCCGTGTTAAGAGAGAGCCATATCTCTTGGACGTTAAATACACCCTTGTAGATTTCGAAAAAGAGTAGGCTTATGCCGTTACAAGGCAGAACTCGCACCCGTAAAGTGGAAAGGGGTTAATATAAGTTGCAAAACTTGTTTCCCAATCCACTATAAATAAATATGTTTAAAAATAAATCAATTTCGTTCTTGACCATGTTGACGATCCCTGTCTGGTGTTTGATTTTTTTTTTTTGAAAAATACTGAGCACGCAAAATAAGCATTTGAATCACGAAGCACGTATAAAAATTACATAAGCAGAACATGTTGAACACCTATAGCTGTTTTGCACGACTGAACGTGTAATAAAAAAGTAAAAACACGTTGAACGTGAAATAAAAAAACGCGATCACGTTCCACGAAAATAACCCT
Source organism: Mytilus galloprovincialis (assembly GCA_037788925.1). Lineage (NCBI taxonomy): Eukaryota > Metazoa > Mollusca > Bivalvia > Mytilida > Mytilidae > Mytilus > Mytilus galloprovincialis. The sequence continues at coordinate 54,617,787 of CM075338.1, read as the reverse complement.
TTACCACTCTCCATGAAAGTTAATGATTTTGCATCGTTTTTTTAAAGATAGTTTTACATGTTAAGAAAATTCTATTTTTAGCATTAGTATTTTCCGAATCGTTTAAAAATAACCTATAAATAGAATATGCATAATTCATGAATCGTGACGTAGGGCGGTCTACAGGATCCCTTCTTCCGCTTACCGTTGATAAAGAAGAATTCACACTTTCGATTTCACATTGGTTTACAAAGGGTATTTCCCTAGTAAAGTTTAAAAACAGAATAGGTAAAACCAGGACAGTTATTTTTGGAACTGGTTTACCTTTAAATCTTTTACTTTAAATTTAGTATAAATCTTTAAATATGTATTGTCCTGGTTTTACCTATTCTGTTTTTAAACTTTACTAGGGAAATACCCTTTGTAAACCAATGTGAAATCGAAAGTGTGAATTCTTTTTTATCAACAGGATTACCGCCTGGTTTATTCTAGAATTTCGTGTAGTAACGTAAGGTCCATTTTTAATTTGAAAATAGTTTAAACTTATTCATATGTTTGTATAAATGATATAACAAGACATATACAAAAACCATATGACCCGTTACTTTTCAATGTAGAATTAAGAATGTATTATTATTAATAAATAAAACTCTATTCATGTAAAGTCAAATGCCTTTGTTAGAAATAAATAAGGTCGGTAGGTTACGTCTATTACCTGATTAAGGGCATAGAAAGAGAAAGTCTCTTTCATTTAACAATACGAATATAATAATTTAGAAATGGTTTGCCTGATTGATTATTTTACATGTTCATATCAAAATCAGTAATATTTGGTTAATTACCAAAAGGGTAATGGTGATCTATTATGAATTTACGTATCCACAATTGTGTTATCAGTCTTTGCATCCCTTCTGGCAACTGTGAGCTAGGATCCAGGTCTGTGTATAAATAGCTATGATGTCATATATGTTGAATAGTGTATGGGTCGTAAACGGAAAGAAAGTTTGAACAGTTTACAGTATGAACCATAAAGTCATTTTAATTTGTACAGTCATAGACAATGGCATCTGGTCTAACGCCTGAAGAAGAAAACTATGTCAGGATGAGTTTGTTACTGACAGGAATATGTCCTCGTGCAGCAAGAGCCTTGTTTAATAGTGAATTTGCTCCAGCATGTTTAGATTCCTCTTTGAAAAGGGAATATAACAAACTGAGAGATCTTCAGAAAAGGCGGATTATTAATCAGCAACAGTGGAACTTGCTGTTTCCAAGATTTCCTGGTATGTATCAGTGCCATAGTTAATTCAGAAAGTACATCCCTGCACAACATGTAATTTAAGCATAAAATCAAAAAATAATGTGTTGGCTTATGTACCTAGTTCAGGCATTTGAATATTCTTTTTAGTTATTTCATTACTTTATAGTCAGAGGTATTGTATAGCATACCACTGACATGATAGAGAAATACTTTAATTATTGTTGAAGTAGTTATCAAAGGCACCAGGATTATAATTTAGTACGCCAGACGCGCGTTTCGTCTACATAAGACTCATCAGTGACGCTCATATCAAAATATTTATAAAGCCAAACAAGTACAAAGTTGAAGAGCATTGAGGATCCAAAATTCCAAAAAGTTGTTCCAAATACGGCTAAGGTTATCTATGCCTATAATAAGAAGCATATACAATCATGTGTAGTAGTTCAGATCATAAGTTATTTTCGAATGGTTGATAATTGGCGATTTTACAGAATCCTTTGTTTACCATACTCAAAACTGAATTTAAAATCATGATTAACGAATTGTAAGTTGAGGAATTACTTTTTATTTACAACAATTTAATAAGTATGTTTACACAAAATTTCTACTTTTAACCTGTTTGTTTATGAAACAATTATTAGATCTACGTGTATAAAAATGTCGGACTCGGAATTAAAGAATAGCAAGAAATGATTCAGCTTAAACAAAAATAGATTTTATTTTCAATTCAAAGTTACCTTCTGTGTACGGTATTTTTTTCATTACATAATTATCTAGTTTTCTCAAAGTGAATAACCATTTATTTATAAGAGAAACAAATTATTCCAGATTAAAAATTAAAAAAATAAATATTTCGTCCCGAGCAGAGCGTTCATGATAAAGGTGAAATACGAAATGCAATTATTTTATTCCTTCTCTTAGAACCCTTGGTTCACTAGTTTTTGTAAGCTTAAGTTTTGATTAAGTAGGTAGGTAAAAGAAAACTTCCCGATACAAGAAAAAATATATTAAAATTCTACTGCATTTTCATAAAGATAAAAATCGGATAACAAACCTATGGGGTCACCAACAGAACAATAAGTGATTACATATCATCCTTATTTGAAAAGCCTAGAAACGCTGACATATTATGGAATATCGTATCTAACACCTTTGTTTTTGACTGAAAAGAGATCATATTATGAATTGTTGTAGAAATAATTAGTTTCTGTATCTTTAATTCTTACTAACTAACTCTGGTATTGTCCCCGAGTGGTAGAGGTTATTGGATTGATCAATGGTCGGGTCAGATCAACGGGTTTAAAATTGGCAATTGCTGTGTCTCCGCAAAACATGGTCATCCTCATCATTATCATCTCTAATGATCAAATACTTTTTATTGTGATTTCCCTCACTCCGCAATTATTTAATAATCTTATATTTTTTCTAGATGTAGTTGATTCTAAAACATTTGATGTAACTCTGATGATAACTTTACTCAGAAACCTGACTGATTTAACCCCGTGTAATGGTGACTATGACATGCTGCCATCTCCCAATGAATCAACACCTACCTCAGATTTGGCCAGAATAAAATGTTACAGAAACATGCTGGCTCACCTTGATGAGGGAAAATTAGCTAATTCTATATTTATCAAAGCATGGAACGATATAACTGGAGTAAGTACCTTAAAATTATACCATTTTCATCAGAATTGGATGATACCTTATAATAATAATAATCCCCAAGGGTGACTGGGGAATAGAAATATGGTCACTTGGTCTTCTCCCGACCGGCAGTAAAACGCTTGCTAATGTGGGGCGTCCGTTTGGCTGTGCGGGATGTATCAAGTTCGCAGTCACGTCCGGTCAGAAGGGGGACGTTAAATCCGATGCCTCGTGTAAAGAGAGTGCCACGCTCTTTGCACGTTAAGAACCCTTGCAACAACTCTTTGAGGGGTCCGTAGGTGGCCTGTTGCAAGGCCAAATTTCTGTCCCTATCCAATATACCCTCTTTTTCCGGTGGCAGTCCAAATTTCTCCGACCATCATCCCAGATGGCCTCTATTGTATCAACCTACCTATTGTATTTATTGTGAACTTGTTCTCGTCCTGAATATGCATGAAATATTTGCCACTGGACGTTAAGCAACCAACAATCAATCAATCAATATAATAATAATGTTTCGATATTAACTTGTTTAACAACTTGTCATTTGGACAATTACGTCACCATAGACAAGAGAGGGAACAAATAGGGAAAGGGTGGTGAGAATTTTCGTTCTCTTTCATTTTTAATATTTGAAAAAAGCATTGCCTCCTAGATGTATTAATTTATTATCAGTCACCAATCCGACCCTGCTGATTTTGAATGATTCATTAATTAGCAAATTTAAAGTACGCGTAAATATAGCCAACGTTAACTTCATGTTTTTTTTACATTTCAACATCACGACTGGGTAGTTCTATAGACAATAACTTTTTAGTGTCTTTAAATATCAGCTGTATTTGTACGAGGCTAGAAAACAAGGTGTATGCAAGCTTTTAGCGAGCTTTTACACCTGTTTCGAGTCGAGTAAAAAAACAGCTGATATTTGAATACACTAAACAGTAATTGTCTTTATCCTGCAATTAATTCTGTTTTGAAATACACAAAAACTCATGTTTTGCATTTATTTTCTATTTGAAACCCCTCGAGGCATGCTTAGAAATACGATACAGTAATCACGCATTCAGCTGAAGACGGTTCGCAAAAAAAAGAATCTCGAATGGTTAACAATAATACATCGCTCAAGGTGAATAACTATCTATTTTAACATAAAATTTAATTTCAACAGTAAAATTAAATAACAAAACAGTGTCCAATTTGAAACAGAAGTGTACGAGATGGCCTACGCTTCAGACTCGACATTCACTAAACATGCATGTTGAAATTGACATGGTTGTTTTTGTAACACAATCCTACGCATTCAAGTTTTGAAATCGATAAAAAAAAAAGACTGCTGTTCATGTGTGTATGTTATAAGAAAATTGGTGTGATTCTTATTGCTATAAAGAAATGCTTGAAAACAAACAGAACGTATAAAAGTAATCGTTAATTCGCAATTGCTACGTCATTGGAATGCGATAGCAATACACATCGTGAGGTCACGCAGGTTAATACAATACTCAATCCGGCAGTGGGGGGAGCTTTGGAGCGATAACTGTATAGTATGTATACAGATACAGCATAGCGATATCTGAAGGGCTGTATCTGTATAGTAGAACACCCAATTGCAGGATAAACTGATTTAATATCGAGTGATCAAACATATACAAGTACAAGATATATAGACTGACACGAAAAACACGTGATTGTTAAATTTGTGTAGATGTTAGCTTCTGCTGTCGTCCATGCTGTCATAATTGTTTTATAAGTACTGTAAATATATATCGTACACACATCTAGTTTAGGGCAATACATGTAACAATAGATATCAGAAGTCCGGATTTTGACATACAAGAAGTAAGTATATAAACACATTTAATAAATATATTAAACAGTTATTAATAAACAATTGAGGTATTAAAAATAAAAGAGACAAAACAACTTTTTAAACTTTCCCTATTCTCGATTGCTACATGTATTTTTACAATATAAACCAATAGATACGTTCATATACGTCAACGTATCAAATACATATTCGATACGTCTTTAAATGTCCCACTTCTATTCGGAACGCTCACAGTTAAATATTTGAAAACCAATGATTAATAAGAACAGATATATGACCAAAAAGGACCTAACTAATAGACAAATCCATATAAGGCCAAATTTGACTTAGGGAGTTGAAACCTTAGTTTATAATTTGAAAAATTGGAAAAGGACAATTTTAAAAAGGAGTGTGATCAATCATGGCGTTACCAAATGCGAAGAAGATAAGATTGATAAGAAAACTTTATTTTGATTCGGCACAAGTACAAATAAGCAACACAAGCTCTAAGGAGCCGACTACTGAGTTGATGATATCCTCACCAACTGATTGTCCATTAGCGGAGGTATCGACCCAGTGCTCACTGTGCTGTAAATGTAATGGGTACATCAGTCAACAATTTTTTTATAATCTTAATAACTATAAAAACAAACAAATATGTCAACAACGAAAAACAAAAAGACATATAGACAAAGCACAATAGCTAAAACGAAAGACAAGAATTAAAAAATCACTTGTTTATTTGTCTCATGGTTAAATCTTACCTGAGTTTGTGATATATCAATTAGTATTGAAAACCAATGATTAATACCTAAAATTATATACAGAATTAATTGCAGGATAAAGACAAATATCAAATATCAGCTGTATTTTTACTCGGCTCGAAACAGGTGTAAAAGCTCGATAAAAGCTTGCATACACCATGTTTCCTAGCCTCGTACAAATACAGCTGATATTTAAAAACACTGAAACTGATACTATCAAGATGCTTGATTTCTTGATTGACAACATATTTGTTACGTTCGGAGGACGTGTTTTTCAACAGACTGTCGGCATTCCAATGGGAACAAACTGTGCCCCTCTACTTGCCGACTTGTTTCTTTATTAATATGAGGTTGACTTCATGCAGGAACTTCTTAGGAAGAAAGATAAGAAGTTAGCACTAATCTTGAACTCTACTTTTCGCTATATAGATGATGTTCTTTCACTAAATAATTCAAAATTTGGTGACTATGTGGAACGCATCTATCCAATCGAGCTAGAGATAAAGGATACTACAGATACAGTTAAGTCGGCCTTATATCTTGACTTACATCTAGAAATTGACAATGAGGGTCGGTTGAAAACAAAACTTTACGACAAAAGAGATGATTTCAGTTTTCCAATTGTGAACTTTCCATTTCTAAGTAGCAACATTCCAGCAGCACCTGCATACGGGGTATATATCTCCCAATTGATACGATATTCCCGTGCTTGCATTTCCTATCATGATTTTCTTGATAGAGGGTTGCTGCTCACAAGGAAGCTATTAAACCAAGAGTTCCAAATGGTGAAGTTGAAATCATCCCTTCGTAAATTTTACGGACGCCATCACGAGTTGGTTGACCGTTATTGAATAACCGTATCACAAATGATATCGGATATGTTCCTTGCGTCGTGACTACAATCCCCTTCCCTTTCCTGAATGTGACCTACCGAATTAGACTATTTACCGGATTTGTTATCACATAAGCAACACGACGGGTGCCGCATGTGGAGCATGATCTGCTTACCCTTCCAGAGCACCTGAGATCACCCCTAGTTTTTTAGTGGGGTTCGTGTTGTTTATTCTTTAGTTTTCTATGTTGTGTCGTGTGTGCTGTTGTTTGTTTGTCTTTTTCATTTTTAGCCATGGCGTTGTCAGTTTGTTTTAGATTTATGAGTTTGACTGTCCCTTTGGTATCTTTCGTCCCTCTTTTACACTGGAAGTCTTCATTTAGACATGCGTTTAATGCAAACAAAAATTTAATACTTTCAACAGTAAATTTTTGTAAACAAAAGACCAAAAAAAGGTGTTGAAAACTTTAAATCATTGGCTTTGGATAGGCAAATTATAGTTCGGAAGGTTTGTGACTCGGCAAAGGCTCATTAAGTAGTTGTTGGTTCGAATGCTTATTAAAGGCTCATTAAAGCGTGGCAGGGTTGTGGCGTGGTACAGACTTGTTTGGTAATGATCTGTTTGTGCTTAGTATTGTCATTATAGCAGTACGTGGTTTTTGTTAGGTATAGTCACATATAGGTGTGCAAGGTTTGTGGTTGGTGTCCGCACATTGAAGTTTGGAAGAGATGTGCTTTGTATAGTTAAGTATAAGTATACGAGGTATGTGCTTGGTATATATACATAACGATGCGGCAGGAACTTCCTTGATATATTCTCCAGGGTACTTTAGGAAACTTATCCTGGTATTTTATAGACGATTTTTTTTTCAACTTGTCACGTGTTTAACCATTAGTTCATTGAAATGTAAATTGACGATGATTACGATACAAATAATGTTCGAACTTCTTATAAGTCTATTGATCACTTTATAAATGTCACCATTGTTGATCAGGGTGAAATATATGAACAAATCATCTGGTGATCAGGTTGGAATTTTGGAAGTGATCCTCTGGTGATCAGGTCGAGATGCTACAGGTTATCATTTGATAATCTAGGTAATATTCTAGTGATCAGGTTGAAAGGTTATTGGATAATGATATTCGGTAGACACTGATATTACAATTGACATTTCTCATTTCCTAAGAGATAATTGGGCGCTACCACCTCAATTATATTTTATAAACTTTGAAGTGTTTCCAAAGTTTACATGTTTTGAATGTTTAAACATTTGCAGTATTTTATCAAAATTCAATATCGGCAAGATTTATTTCTGTGTCAAAAGTTTATATGTTATTTGTGAAAAATACGAAATTATTATTATGAAAGGTCACGATTTCTTTAATATACTAAATATGAAATTATTTAGATGCATTTTGTGTTGATCATACCCACAAGTGTTATTGAAATACAATGTACATGATGTATATCATTTAGTTGTAAATTCTGGAACTACATTTTTCAACAATTTCTACATAACTTTCCAGGCTGTCGGCAGATTAGGTGGACAATCAATGAAGCAGGAATGTGATAATTTAAAAACAAAGATATTGGACCAGACTAATCAAGAAATAATGTTAGACATTAAACGTTCAAATGATGAAATTAGGGAATTAAAACAATCAGTAGACAGTTTGAAAATAGCAAATGCAGATCTTACAGAGGAAGTAGAAAAATTAAAAGATACAGTGCCTTGGAATATAAGAGGTAAGAATAGGTCAAACTATGAACGATATTCATATGTAGATCTGATTACAGGACATCAAAGCAGTTTTAAATATCTGGTGGTCAGACTACCATGTTTAATATAGTCCTATAGTGAAAATAATCTTGTGGTGATCAGGTTTGAAATAGTATAGCAATCCTTTGGCTTTGGAGATTGGGTTTGATTGTTGGAGAGAATCATCTAGTAATCAGTTGGGAATTTTATAGATAATCATTCGGTCATAAGTTGGAATCTTAAGGAAATCGTCTGTTGAACAAAGTGTAACTGTACATATAACCCTCTAGTGAGGAAGTCGAAATGTCATTAATAATGAGGTGAGCAGGTCAGATTGTTATTGATAATCCATAAGTGACCAGGGAAATTTTATAAAGTCCTCTGGTGATGAGGTTATACATGTTATAATGTTGAGGTTATTAGCAGGATATCAGATTCAAACCTGATGATTTTGTTTTACTGATCAATTTGGATTATTAGAGATAATCATCTGCTGAGCAGGTTGTACTGTTAGATTTATTCTATGTCGATCAGGTTAAACTATAACTAGGTATCATCTCAGTAGGTATCATCTCGTGATCAGAGAGAAATGTTTGAGGTAATGCTCTTGCGAATAGGTTGACATCGTGTTGAAGGCCGTACCTTGACCTTTAATGGTTTACTTATATAAATTGTTGTTTCGATGGAGAGTTGTCTCATTGACACGCATACAACATCTTCCTATATCTATATATGTGAGGTCTCTTGTAATCAGATTGAAATGATGATCGTAGTTCTCTCGTGATCATATTGAATGCGAAAGACAATCATCTGGTGATCAAGTTGAAATGAAAGAGGAGAATATCTGGTGAACAGATTCAAATGTTAGAGGTAATCCTCTGGTGATAAGGTTAGCAATTTAGCCACAACTCACTGATGATCAGTTCTACTTCGGAATGTTAGACTTAATTCTCTAGTAATCAGGTTGGAATATTGAAAGTTATCATCAGGTGATAAGATCGGAATGTTAGATGTTAAGTTCTTTTGATAAGGTTTGAATGTTTGCGGTAATTCTATGGTGACAAGTTTAGAATGCGTATGTAATCATCTCGTGCTAAGGTTAGAATTATTAAGTAATTCCCTCTAGATGAGGTTGGAAAGAAAGTTAGAAACAACTGTTTGGTGACTACAAAAAAATGTAGTTTGAATTTAGAATGTAATAAGCAATTCTTTAGAGGTGGTTATAATGCTAGAGATTACCCACGCTTGATAAGGCCGGAATGTTAGATATACTGCTATGTTTATTAGGTTGAAATACTAGAGGTAATACTCTGATGATAAATTAGATTTACAGAGAGGAAAATATAACTGATTGCAATTAAGTTGACACAATTATCAAAATAGCTTATATTTGTCCAAGTGAGCGATTCAGGCTGTTTTGAGCCTCTTTTTGTTAATTAAGTTTACAAACAGCTTTAAGATTTATTTGTGCTGATTCTTTTTTTTTAATATTTTATAATTTTATCATCTTGTGACGTATGAAATCAAACATGACTTACTTAGCAATATAATGAGAGAAGTGGTTTACATGTGAATGAAACAGGAACCTTAAAATTCCTTGGCAAATGATATTGAAGCCATTTACCAGATGAAAAAGATATATGCTGGAAATAGTCATGAAGCATCATTAAAATCAGAACAAAATGTCATAAAACAAGACTCCTACACTGGCAACTTCTCTCAAATCAAATTTACTGTGAATTTAAGTTCATGTATATCTCAGGTGAATTTCATGTTATTTTCTTTCACCGCACATGACCTGATATGTCAACTCACGTGAAATCAGTTACTCAAAAATCTTTCAAATACATTACATCAAATAACATCTTCATTTTTCAAATTTAAATAATATAATGAAAAAGTTTGTTGTTTTGTAAGTTAATGGAAAAGTTATGTGAAAAAGTTTACGTTAAATTCATGCGTAAATTTTTACTTTAAATTCATGTGAATCCCAATTCACGTGAAATTCACAAGTGAGTTGAATATAGAAGTTCGTTTGAAGTGCATTTCACGTTATATTCTTAACGTGAATTTTATGTAAGGTTCAGGTGAAATTGATCTGATCAAAGTTTTCCTATGTAAGAACAATGTCGTTATGACAAACAAAGTTACTAATCAATAAAATATGATACAACTGGAGAAATTAAAAAAAATGCTATCATAAGAACTTCAGAATCATTAAATTAAAGTCCATTATACGTAATAGTATTCAATAATTTCAATTGCAGCACAAATCGGGGAGGACCTTGTGGAATGGAAGGAGAATGACAAGATGTTTATATTGACCAGAGCTGCCAAATATGTACTGAAATGTACTAAGGAGAACAGTAATGTCACTATTACTGCTAGTTCTGGGGTTGGTAAGACGGCAATTCTTCGACATGTGGCTTTACAAATGTCAGCAGAAGGATACGATGTACTTCCGATAAGAGACCCAGGTGACATTATAAAGTTTTATAACCCGAAAAAGAAGACATTGTTTGTTATTGATGATTTATGTGGTAACTATTCTTTAAATCAGTCTGACATGAAAGTTTGGGAACCATACATTGAGAAAATAACAAAAATTCTGTCAAACACATTTGCCAAGATAATTGTAGCATGTCGATTACAAGTGTTTCAGGATGAGAAATTCGAATCTTTATCAGTTTTCAAATCATGTGTGTGTAACCTTTTATCAGATAACATTAGCCTGTCAAAAGCTGAAAAGAAGTCAATAGCTGAAGTATATCTTAAAACTAAAGCCCCTGATATATCAGATTGTTATGATTTATATGATTGCTTTCCACTTTTATGTAAATTGTATCAAAGAAACCCTTCACTGAATATCAAAGATTTCTTCAAAAAGCCTTTTTCAGTTTATGAAGCAGAGATTGACAAGCTATATGACAAAGGATTTTATAGTAAATACTGTGCTTTGGCGTTATGTGTCATGTTCAACAACAATGTAAAGGAAGAAATTCTAACAGGGGAGGTGAATGAAGACACAAGAGTTATAATCGAGAACATATGTGAGGCATGTAAACTGGATAGAGGAACATCAAGGCTAAAATTACAGGATGAACTGAACTCACTTTTAGATACATTCCTGAAAAAGGAACAAAACATATACAAAACTATTCATGATAAAATATTTGACTTTCTTGTGTTCTACTTCGGACATAAAATAATCCAATGCTTAATAAAGAATGGACATAGTGATTTGCTCAGACAAAGATTTTTGTTAGAAAATGAAGACAATGTTGATCAGTTTATATCCATTGTGCCTCCTAAGTATCATCAAATGTACATTCAAAGAATGATTGATGACTGGTCAAAGGGCGAAGTCCATCAAGTGTTTCTTAACAGGAATATTAAGATACCTCAGTTCAGAAAGAAATTTCTCTCTCATTTGAATGGACTCGAAACACATTTTCAGAGACAATTAGCACACACATGTGATGAATTCAACCATGATTCTATGCTGCTTCAGTTGTCTTTCTATGGTGATCTCCCTATGATTTCTTGGTGTTTAAATCATAGTGTCTCTGTTAATCGTTGTAGTAATGATAAGTTGACCCCATTGCATGCTGCTGTAATCAAAGGCTGGACAGATATAGTAAAACTGCTGTTAGACACAGGATCAGATTATAATAAATGTGACATGTATGGTTGGTCACCTGTAATGACTGCTTGTAGATGTGGACATACAGAAATAGTAAGGATTTTGTTAGAAAAAGGAGCAGATAATAACAAATGTAGCAATGATGGTTTGTCACCTGTAATGATGGCTTGTAGATATGGACATACAGAAATAGTAAAGATGTTGTTAGAAACAGGAGCAGATTATAACAAATGTGACAATGATGGTTGTTCACCTGTAATGAATGCCTGTAGATATGGACATACAGAAATAGTAAGGATTTTGTTAGAAAAAGGAGCAGATAATAACAAATGTACCAATGATGGTTGGTCACCTGTAAAGATGGCTTGTAGATATGGACATACAGAAATAGTAAGGATTTTGTTAGAAAAAGGAGCAGATTATAACAAAGGTAACAATGATGGTTGGTCACCTGTAATGAGTGCTTGTAGATATGGACATACAGAAATAGTAAAGATGTTGTTAGAAACAGGAGCAGATTATAACAAATGTGACAATGATGGTTGTTCACCTGTAATGAATGCCTGTAGATATGGACATACAGAAATAGTAAAGATGTTGTTAGAAACAGGAGCAGATTATAACAAATGTAACAATGATGGTTGGTCACCTGTAATGAATGCCTGTAGATATGGACATACAGAAATAGTAAGGATTTTGTTAGAAAAAGGAGCAGATAATAACAAATGTAGCAATGGTGGTTGGTCACCTGTAATGTCTGCTTGTGGGTATGGACATACAGAAATAGTAAGGATGTTGTTAGATACAGGAGCAGATTATGATCAGTGTAACAGTGATGGTTGGTCACCTGTGATGTTGTCTTGTAGTGAGGGACATACAGAATTAGTAAGGATGTTGTTAGACATAGGAGCAGATTATAACAAATGTGACAATGATGGTTGTTCACCTGTAATGAATGCCTGTAGATATGGACATACAGAAATAGTAAAGATGTTGTTAGAAACAGGAGCAGATTATAACAAATGTAACAATGATGGTTGGTCACCTGTAAAGAGTGCTTGTAGATATGGACATACCGAAATAGTAAAGATGTTGTTAGAAACAGGAGCAGATTATAACAAATGTGACAATGATGGTTGGTCACCTGTAATGAGTGCTTGTAGATATGGACATACAGAAATAGTAAGAATTTTGTTAGAAAAAGGAGCAGATAATAACAAATGTAGCAATGGTGGTTGGTCACCTGTAATGTCTGCTTGTGGGTATGGACATACAGAAATAGTAAGGATGTTGTTAGATACAGGAGCAGATTATGATCAGTGTAACAGTGATGGTTGGTCACCTGTGATGTTGTCTTGTAGTGAGGGACATACAGAATTAGTAAGGATGTTGTTAGACATAGGAGCAGATTATAATAAATGTAACAATAAAGGCCAGTCATCTGTTATAATTGCATCTGAAAGAGGTTATAGTGATATAGTGCATGCGATACAAGGACATTCTAGGAAGGAAAAAGGTAATTTCAAAACAGGATTGGAATAGATAGGTGTGGTTTGATTTCTAACGAGATAACTTATAACCAGATGTCAAGGGTGATACAACTACAAGGTACCAACTCCCCTTTAAGGACGTACTCAGGTGACATTAAGGGAGTTCGCTTCTCAGTTTTAAAAATAATTACTTTTCAAAACACTTGTTCATATTGATAGGGGATTAATAAAGGAATCAAAATAGCAAAAAAAAACATAGGTCAATGTGCTTGTTTTCGACATACATGCCATTGAAGTTTCGGCGGGAAAATGTTCTCTCTTGACTCTTTATAGCATTATCATTGACAAGTTAAAACTCTCAGAAACTATTGGAAAATAATAAAAAAAAATATTAGACTTTTACAGATTACTTATCATTATGTATGTAAAAGATTTATAAAAAGAAAATGGGGGTCAATGGGCTATTTGTTTTTAGGCATTTAAATGGATAAAACCAGAAGCTTCCGAAAATCTGACAAAAATCCAAAAACATGGCAAGCGAACTTCCTTAAAAGATAATCAAAAGTTAAGAATTGATCTGACATCTCGCATGAGAAAATTCCTAATAAAGACCATATTATTCAATGTACTGAGAAAACCAAATATATTAACATACATGTAGACTAGGGTCGATAAATCAGAGCAAATGTCAATGTGTTTATTTGTAGAATGGCCTAATTAGTTATCAAAAGTACCAGGATTATAATTTATACGCCAGACGCGCGTTTCGTCTACATAAGACTCATCAGTGACACTCAGATCAAAATAGTTAAAAAGCCAAAGTTGAAGAGCATTGAGGACTCAGAATTCCAAAAAGTTGTGCCAAATACGACTAAGGTAATCTACTCCTGGGGTAAGAAAATCCTTAGTTTCTAACAGATTTATCAATCATTGACATTAAAATTTTCATAACCCAATTAACTGTACAGACATTTAATTTTTAATTCACTGCTCGTGACACGAACTTGTTTTACAAAAGTAAAGTTGTTTAGACCGCTCAGTTTTTACTTTAAATTTTACATTTATTTATCAAAACTCTTTATAAAAGATATTAAATACTGATTACAAATGTGTCGAGTTGTGCGATTGGATAACAGGAAACTATCGGTGTTTACAACGTTTTTTTTTGTTTTTTTTTTCTTTCTCCATAATTGGAAACCCTACAATGGCATAAAAACGAATGTTACTATATGACATAGTCTTTAGCTATACCTAACACTTAAAGAACATCAGAATCATGGAGGGAAACTAATGACGTGTATTCAGCAACAATACGTTTTTAAATACGCAATTTCACATATCAATACTAACCTTATATGTCCTTAAGTTTTATTACAAATTATTGCATACAGGAAAAAAATATTTTGGCGGCAATTACAAAATCCTTTACGTATGCAGACATTGTATATACTGCATGTTAACCATGTTAAGCCAATTTTTGCTACTTGAAAAAAAATGTAAAGAGGGAATCCGTAATATATGTGTAATTCAGGTTAAAATGTCACATTCGTCACGACTGGGAAAACGCAAGTTCAAATATGATATACTGTACGTACAAGATATTTAACAGTTAGTTTCTCAGTTAGATGGAATGGATAGAATCATTAGAGTCTCGGCAAAATACAGTGTCGAATCTATACCAGAGCCCATACAGAAACAGCAATAATTATGTCATAGTCAAGAATATAGTTAATGTTTAAGAAAAAAAAATTCAAATACAGATATTATCCACAATTTAAAATATTTTTTCAGCAAGAAAAAAGCGAGGTAACCTAAAAGATAAATATAGCAGAAAGAGGCGACTAGATTCAAGCGAGTCTGATGAAGATGTTCCACTGGCCAGACTAAAGGAAAAAATAAAAAGTAAATAAATCAAACTTAGCTTAATCTTAGTGACCACTTTAACATGACCACAAGATTACTATAAAAAAGTAGGTTCTGTCATTGCAAATAATAAAATGTTTCGATTTTTAGCAATTTTATTTTGTTTTTGTAAACACAGTTTTGGCAACTTTTCGAATGTATTCAAAATTTAGCATGTTTAGTTCACAAAAAATACATGGTGTGGATTTTACCTGATACGAAAGTCCATACAATGGTTACAACATGTACAAAACTGTTGACACAGAGATGAGGCTCGCCTACATTTACAAATTATGATAGTAAAAAGTAAATTGAAATATGGCAATTCCAATACTGTAAATTCTGAATTTATTGCGTGCATTTATTATTGCGATTTTGTCATTTTTAGACTTAAATGTGATTTCAATTTTTACGATTTTCATCAAAATCATGTTAAATTCATGTAAAAAATTTCAAAATGCGAGTTTAAATTTTTGTGTTTACAACTCGGTAGCATTTTTTCGCAATAATAAAAACCTCGCAAAAATTTCTGAATTTACAGTACTTTACAACTTGAACTATGAAAAACATAGAGTGAAAAAAAAACGAGTGAAGTCAAAACCAACAAACCTTTGTGGAAATGATATGTTGGTATGATATGATAAACAATTTTTGTTCAACTGCTATCTTAATTGTTTTTAATTGGTCAACTTTGCAAATCATGGACAGTAACTATGGGAGTGGGACCGCTCCCAAACCAACGCAGTCATAATCTTATTACTTTTACTGATTATTCTATTTGTTGGTTATATTCATTTGGCGTGGCTCAGTACTTGAACATTCCGTCATTGTATTAATGTGCTATGGTAAATTTTTGTATTCTTGTCTTTTGTTTGATCTAATACCATTGACAAAATGGATTGACATATACTTACCGCCTCCGTCTAAACTTACTTCATCACAAACTATAAGTTATGACCAAAGGCCAACAGATCTACTATAATTTGCGTATGAAATGATTGTAAGGTGTATATGTCTGTCTTGTAGGGGTCATATGATTTATATCTTATTTTAATGTTCCATTTTTCGATGCTTAGTTGAATAGGTTGGGTCTGTTGTTCATAAACTATGATTAAAATATCCATTGTAATTTCTTCATGGACTAATTGTAAAGAGATATATATATTCGTTTTTCAAATAATTTAAGCAATAGTACCACTATAGTTGGTGTATGACGTGAATGTAACATATGTAATGTAAACCCATATGTTTCGCAGGTCTCGTGTGACCTTGGACTTTTTGTCATAGTTCAATAATTACTGTTATGTTTTCATGCTTTTGTCAACTTATAAAATACTTTCGTCAATCAATCAACTATACATGAGGTTCCAACTGATCGAAATGATTGAAATGTGCTGTTTAGTAGGGTTCGTCTGTCCTTCACAAGTCAATGTTATGTATTTTATATGTCTGATTTTTAGATACTAAAGTATGTGAACTATATTTGGTATTTTTTAATAATTACGGGATTGCATGGCAGGGTTCATTTAACATTGTACTAACTGTTCGTGTTTACTAGTAGGTCAATGTTCAATATAAGTATTTAGCTATGTTTCTCGGGTACTAATAGAATATAGTCATGGTGTGTTTGACGACACATATGTTATGACTTTAAGGTTTACATGTCTGTCGGTTATGGTTCATTTAAGACAAATTTCATTAACGTAGATAATTGATATAAATGTGTAGTTAATGTGATACTTAGAGCATGTAGAGTAAAACTCCATTTTCCAGATCTTGACTTTAATCATTCTATCATGATAATCAAAAGGGCACTAGCTGTCAAATTCATGTTCACAGTTTTGACTAAAGTTCTCATATTTGATTTATAACCATGTACAACAATAATCCAAATTATAAAAAGTCTTAAATAAACAATTGACAGGGCATAAGCTTAATAATATGTAGCCTAGTTTCATGTGAATTTTAAGTTATAATGCAATTTAATTAACTATCGAGCTGACCACTGAACATATCCAATGGTCATATGAGTGATATAAACATAAATAAAGAATGATATAAATAGAAAGCGAACTCGTGCAATTGGATTTTTCTAGGTCTGTTTCATTTTATATTATAGATTAACAATATAATTTAATCAAAGTTTTTACCTGTATAGGAATTATTTTTGTGGATCGAATCAGTCAATCAAATTATTAAACTTTGTTTTACTTTCAATTTTGACATTCATTTCCTTCTCAAGCGTAGGGGTTAAATTGTAGTTCAAATGACTCCGGATTTAATAACGTCGAATTATTCACTTTAAGTAAAGTGAATAATTCTTTAATAATGTTTTGTACCCGAATGTGAATAAATTGAACCATTCTGATTGCTAAAAGCGAATAATTATTTCACTTTTTTGACTTGCACTAATGATATAACTAAATAAAATGAGGTATCTGCCCTTTAGATTTTTTGTAGAATTTCCCGTAGCTACAGTGCCCCTTTAAGAAGGAGCGACATACCTCTTGTCTTAAGGATTTTATTTCTATCCTATCAAAGCGGCAGTCTTTCAAATATTTTTTCAGATCCACTAAAATAGAAAGCAGTATTTTTTTTTACATTAGTATTGAATAAAAAAAGGTTCATGCTTTATGCTCATTTTGATGAAGCCAATGCAAATATTAGGAAGTGATATCATTGCAAAAATATATACTGTGCGTATGATTGTCATTTTTTTTTACGTAAGGCACCAACAATTCTTTGTGTTCTGGCTAAGATACAACCGTTTATTAATAACTGTATAAGTAGTTACTTTTTTAATATCATTATTTCACGAATAGTAAAACTATTGATCTAGTGAAAGAGCAAAACATCAATTAAAAAATTAGCATAAAATATGAGTGTTGTTCGGTTAGGTGTTGAAATTCTTTTCATATCTTTATTAGAATTTGGTTTTTGTTTTGCTTATTTTCAGATAATACTTTGATGAAAAAAAGAAAAAAAAGACGCAGAAGGAAGTTCCAGCTGTAGGCAATAGTACCTAAACCAGGATTGCAAAATACTACAGTGGGAATGTCGTTTTAAACATGCTAAATGGAGACGGATCTGAGCCCGTGGTACAAGTGATATATCTGGACCAAGCGGAAAGGAATAGCATGTTGAGTAATGCTCATGCTCATATATTATGACAAAGAACTATATGTGATATGGCAATTTGAGGTCAAACACATAAACATGACTTATTTATGACGCCATAGTGACACAACTCGTGACTGTTCTGCAATAAAAGATATAGATTAAAACATCTGGTTCATTTATCAATAAACCACAACATAATTTTAACAGCCTTGATAAGTTTACTATTTACATTTTTAGGAGTCATATATAAGCTCTAAAATTAAGCATATCATTTCCTTTGGTGATTTTGGATTATTTATATATTTGTGAAAAGCCTGATATTATTTTGTTTTTAAGGAGTATACAACCAAACATTATGACGAAAAGAATCTGTTTAAAGTTTGTTTCGTTAATTATTGTCACAAAACATAAACCACTTACTAGTATTTCTAATGGTGAAGACAACAGTTGTAGCTGGCGTTCACCATTTTTATATCTCCATTATCTCTTTGAATCACTACAGTATTGTATTTTGAACTCATTATTAACTAATTTAGAAAATATTTTGACAATCGTATTTTTTAAAAAGACGTTTTATATTAGCTGTGTTCAAAAATTACAAAATGCGATGTTCTAACTGTCTTTAATATTTCGTACAATTTTTATCTGAACAATTATGAAACATAACATTGTATATTAGCATTAATTGTTATTAGTTTAATTTAGAAATGCGACTTTTTGGTATTGTGAGTTTTAATTTGTCACACGTTTAAGACATCCAGTGATTTTTTTCTTGAAATTTGTATTTTAAATTTGTAATCAATGTGTCTAGCTCATGTTATTGTTGATAAAATATATTGTTGCATAACATACATGTAAATGTAAATCTTTTTTATCATATAATGTTGAAAGATAATTTAAAAAAAAACACCATCAATTTAAATTTAACATTGAATTGAGAGCACCTGGTACGTACGTGCTGTATTCAAACTCACAACCTAAGTAATGACAGGCTAGTGATACAGTAGTTGAACTACTTAGACCTCTCACCTACGAAGGGTATCTAATACCATACTTCAATTTATCAGCAATGTTAAAACAATATATTCAATGAATATCTTATATGATATAAGAAAACTGCTTCTATTTGAAAATAACTTATATGACGCTAGTTTTTTTATATACATGTATGTGTGATTTTAAAAAGCTGTTGTCGGAAAGTGCAAGTAATTTTTTAAAGCAACATGTGTATCAAATTGTATCTTAAATTGTATTTTCTGTTTATCTGTGTAAGATTAATATTGGTGTACTATTTTCCATAACTATTGTGGATTTGATAAAACTAAATGTTGCAATAAATTTAAAATTACATTCAACGTATTTCATTAAAGCCATCATCATCCAATAGTTGTGGAGCATGATAAACCCAAAGTTTCAAATATGACTTGTGAGTGATCTATATACCAGAATCACAGTACACACTCACCATGCCGCTATGTTAAAATCTACCTAGCATTACAGCAGCAGATTATAAAGGAGCAGAGTGTACACTACAATTATACATGCATATATAAACATATACACATATAAAAGCTCGGGGTTACGAATCCGATATCGATAGGTCCTGAATTTCAAACATAATATTGCTGTCAACTCAGGTTATCAAACCTTGTTCTGTATTCTCGCTAACATAAAGCAATATAATTTTTAGACTGAACTATTGGGGTAACTAAGGTGTAAATAAAAAAAGAACCAAAAGATCTGATTTTCAAATATGGTTAAAAGGCCAAGAGCAATATCTGGAAAACAACAAGCGTGACGATGATACCAATACAAATAATGTATCTTTCTGGGTAGTCCTGATCAGGTATAAATTGGTTTAGATTACTTGTGTTCTCTCTGTTTAAGATGGATTGTATTTATTGAAGGGTATTGTAAATAACAATGCAATGGCTGTGGATATATAAAATGAGCCTTCCTCTGTTGTAAGTGGCTTGTGAAATACGAGTTCACTATGGAAACTAAATGTGCAAATCGAAAAACAAATTTACCGAAATTGTCTAAGTCGTTGCTAGCCAAATTATGTATTTATTGAGTGGTGACCTGTTTCTCCAAATGTTTCTTTGTGTCTGCTAATTTTGTCAAAACTATTTATTATATACACGACAATAAACTGTTTGTTCTTTGCTCGTTTAGCCTTTTGGCCTTTTTTTTAAACTTTTTTTTATTCGAGCGTCACTGATGAGTCTTTTGTAGACGAAACGCGCGTTTGGCGTATATACAAAATTTAGTCCTGGTATATATGATGAGTTTATTTAGCATGCAGTTCATTAATCAATCATATAAAATCGATACACTCACATGGTAAACCTGACAGCTTGCAACACTGCGTGTAGTGATGTCATCTGCCTGTAAAAAAATATCAAACAATGCGACACATCTGCATTCTTTTTCTGAATACACAGACTGCATCAACTGATTGTTTTCAAATATAGATAAATCAGGACAAATAGCATAACCTGTTTTGTAGAGTGGAGTAGTAATATCTTGTCTAAAAGGAGCAATTTTTCACTTTTTAAGAGTTACAAAAATACAGTCACTAGTGATTTTATATCACTGCAGCATAAATTAAATTCAGGATCAAACTGATTCATTACAGTGAATTCACCTCAACCTAACAAAGCAAAAAGAAGGGTTTTGTTTAGGCCAAATAACATACATTTATATACATTTAGTAATGTCGGGGTCTTTTATAGCTGACTACACGGTATTATCTATTTAGTTGTTGAAGGCTGAAAGGTTGCCTTT
Organism: Mytilus galloprovincialis; assembly: GCA_037788925.1. Classification (NCBI taxonomy): domain Eukaryota; kingdom Metazoa; phylum Mollusca; class Bivalvia; order Mytilida; family Mytilidae; genus Mytilus; species Mytilus galloprovincialis. Next base: position 54,596,801 of record CM075338.1, on the reverse strand, counting down.
AATTGCATACATCCACTTCATCGGAATTTTTAAAGATAGTTGTCTCATTAGCAATCATACCACTCTTTCTTTCTATAACAATATCACGACGAGTACTGAAAAAATTCATCCTACATTGTCTTTTGTCAGAAACACAGAACAAATAGACAAAATGACACAACCAAAGCCTACGTTAAGATATATGTTAGATAACTTCACAGGTAATAAGGTTTGAATAGGTAAAATTATTCGGACGTAAATAATTATTGCATAAAATTTACTATAACAAAATCAGAGTGAAAGCATACAAGCCAAAATACAGTATCATTGCCATGACACAACTCTCAACAAGAGAATATATATGAGACACAAATTAACTATAATTATAGTTTCATAGTTTATTAGAGAAAACTCAGCCACAGAAGCATATTTATATGCACAATATTAATTACAACATAGTTCATAATACAAACAGAATATATTTTTAAATTATACATCTTCAGAAATAAGCTTGTGTTTTTTACAGTTTTAAATTAGACCAGCATCTTTTCTATCTTTTGAATAAAAAGTGACAGCTTAGACATTATTATTACTATATTTAAGCATGCCAAGTACTTTTTTTTCATTTGGATATTTTAAATAATATGGAGGTATGAACTTCCTCCTTAAATCCTTAACTTCACAGTTGGTACATTTACATATGTAGTGATATACATCCCCAAGACCAGCTTTACAGAGAGGACAAATCCTCTCATTTCGTGGTACATTTCTCAATCTTCCTGTTTCGATGGGAAACTTTGTATTACATACCCTTAATGTACATATGTTTACTCTATGAACCCGCTTAATTTTAACAGATATGGTTCCAAGCAAAACTCTTCTTTAAAGTGTAGATAAAATTTCCCCCTTTGATTAATTGTTTATATCTGAGAACCATTTTTGAATAAACTGGTCCTGGAGACGCTGCCTTACATTAATTTTAATATAATTATAATCAACTTGCTCCGGAAAACTATATAGTTCACAAAAGCCAGAGTCATTAAACACAGATTTTATATAGTTAAACCACTTAAAATTACAACCTTCATGCTCATGCATGTACCAAAGAAACTTATAAAGTTTACCCGATAGTTTTTTTTATCATTTGTTGCTAGCTTGTGCCAAAAACATACCATTTTTAACTTGATGTGCAGTCACCGTACAACCTGCAACAATAAACAATATCGCATAGTTAGCTATAAAAGGCGCCAAAACAAGTCTTAATTTTAACCTTGTAATGATAACCTTAAGTCTGTATTAGTTATCTCAGGAACATAATCAACTTGAAACCATGCATATTGTGTGAGGACGATTCTTATCAGCATACTACATGTACAAACTTTGATAAGTAGTTCAGTATGACCTCTGTTGTGTTTTGGTTTTTTCCTGTGTAAGTTGGATATTAGTATCCGATGCTATCACGACAAAAGATCAAGAAGATGTAATACATGCGATTAAATCTGCATACGGTAAATAGAAACTTTATTTTGATCTTAACAAACATAATTTTCCAAACGGCATGTATTAATAAATCAAGTGGATTTTGGATGGACATGGTAAAAGTTTGTTAGGAAACTTTTATACACACAAAAAAAACCAATTACACAGTGCAGAAATTTTTAAACAAACAGTGGGATTGCATATTTTTGCAGAATAAGTATATTCAATGTGGTGACAGGCAAACATTAAGTTTAAAAAAAAAAGCCGAAACGACTGTTATACACAGGGAGAAAAACCTCAGGAGTATCAAAGCGACAGCGCTCCAAAGAAAAAAAAATATCGAAGCGTTGATGCTGCATGGCAAATGTCGAGAATAAAATTTGAAACCTAGAAGGCACTGTACATATATTATATGATGGGCTTGAGCGTAATGAATAATCGGAAATCTCAAATATTTTCTTCAAACAACTATGAATTGAAATCTTTCCCTGATATTATCCAAGCTTAGATGCTCAAAAACGTTTCTTTTAGATGCCAATTAAAACTGACATAGAAGAGGGTCGTCTTACAATTATGATGGTTAAGTTATCGTATATAATAAAATGAATGGAAAATATATGTCATACAGTTGTAGTGTAGCTTCTGGTGCGACTATAAATATGAACCCGTATGATATTAAAGTTGTATAAGTGTATAATTTTATATGGTACACGAATGAATGCCAAAGGTATATAATAATTATTATTTTAATAACTTGTTTTTTTAGATGAAATGAAGAAAGAAGTTTCAACGCTGAAAGAAGAACTAACACTAATGAAACAAAAAAGTAAGTAGGCGTAGCAAAAGTTTGTTGTTACCTAGGAGTACACGTTTTAACAGATAAATCAGCGAAAGTCACTCTTTAATCCACTCGTTACTTTATCCCTTTTTGTTTTTAGCTATCTATGTAGTTATTCGAATGTCAATCCGTTCTATGGTTAACCGGAGTTTGATCAAAGTTGTTTATGAGTATATCTAGTCTTTGGTTAGTTATAAATATCATATCACGTTAAAAATTAAAAATATTAATTATTGTTTATATTTCGTTTCCTGATTTACAGATTGTGAATGTGCTACTAAAGTCGATTCATACAACAATAAAAGTCCCCGATTCTTAGTACCAAATGGACAGGCTCCAGTGGCGTTCCACACTCACCTTTCTACAAACTTCAACGTCAGTTCCAATCATGCTGTCGCTTACGATGTTGTCAAAATTAACGTAGGAGATGGCTACAACAAATTCAGTGGTATATTCAAAGCACCAGCAGCTGGATTGTATTTTATCACCAATACAGTCATGTCAATGCCTAACCATGGAATCCATGTTGAGATTGTTAAAAATGGAGTAGCTATTGGCAAGAACTGGGCCGATCACAACGGATACGAAAGCGGTACCATGTCAGTAATTACCGATCTGGACGTGAATGACAGTGTTTGGGTGAGAGATTCGGACGTGGGAACAGAACGTTTAGAGCATGATTACAACAGTTTTTCTGGTTTTCTGATTTATACGAAATATTAAATGAATATTGAAATAAATATATCGTGTAATATTCACTATTTGTTTTTCTTATGGGGACTTATTTTGTATTATTATTAATGGATTTTGGAGAATTTCTCCCTGTATGCTAACATTGCCCATGTGAAATTTTGAAATTGTTTGTATAAACATTGAACGACAAAAATATGTGACATCAAAATTTTCTGACGTTAGACACGCGAAATTGTTTCTTTCAAAATTGTAACACAATGATGAATGCTGTACCCATATTTTGCAACTTGATTATGATTTATATCTAGAAATTGACCATGATGATCGGTTGAAAACAAAACTTTACGACACATGAGTTGATTTTAGCTTCCCAATAGTGAGGCATTGGGAGGTTGAAATCCTCAGTTCGTTATCTTTTTACGGACGCCATCACGATTTGTTTCACTGTTATGGAATATCTGTCATAAAGAAGATATCGGATAAGTTTCTGATGTCGTAACTTCAATTCCGTTCCCATTTCACGAATGTGACCTACCAAATTAGACTTTTTTCCTTTATTCGTGACACTTTTAACTAATGTGTCTGTTCGTTTTGTTCATGCACCATTATAAATTGTATTTCAATTTAATGCGACTGTCCCTCGAGTGAGAGGTTTAGTGCTATAAAACCAGGTTCAATCCACCATTTCTTGCATATGAAAATGCCTGTACCAAGTCAGGAATGTGACAGTTGTAGGTCGTTCGTTTTTTATGTGTTTTGTCATTTGAATTAGGGACTTTGAATTTCCTCTTAGTCCGTTTTTTGTGATTTTACTTTTTTTTCAGTATCCTTTAATTAAATATGTCATTTTCTATATTTTTTTGTATTACATTTCTTTCTTTTTTCTTTTTTATGTCCAAATTTTTGTAGATTAAGTCTATCATTCCCTATTATGTTAACCTGATCCAGACCTTCATATATCGTCAATGATTCTTAAAGGGGCACTAGCTTTCATTTGCATGGTCACCGATTTGACTCAAATTCTCATATTTGATTTATAACAATGTAAAACATTTATCCACACTATCAAAAGTCTAAAATAAACAGTTTACAGAGCATATGATTGATAAAATATAGGTTCGTTTCGTGTGTATTTTAGTGAAGACGCCATCTATTAACTATAGATTTGAGCTCAGATGACCATATAAGAGATGTAAACATAAATTGAGATATGAATAGATTAAACCAACACGTGCAATTGGATTTGTATAGGTCTGTTTGATTTTATTTTATAGATTAAAAAAGATGTTTCTTATTACTTTTAACCGTATAAGACTGATTTTATGTGCATCGAATTAGTAATCAAATGATTTACCGTAGTTTTATTGTTTTATTGTTGACATTCTTTTTTTTAAAATAACCAGTACACGTACAAAGAATGCGTTGTCAATTTAAAGACGTCGACTCATTCACTTGCAAGTGAAAACCTAATAATCAATGTTTCTTAGCGTAATTTGAAAAAATGGAATTTTTTTAGCTGCAAAAACCGAATTGATTTTTCACTATTTCACTTTCATTATTAATTGAACAAAAAAAATCAAACCATTTTTTATATATCTCGTATCTGGTGCCCCTTTAATTCAAACAAATAGTTATCAAAGGTATAAGGGAGTTACCATTTGATTTTTATGGGGGGGGGGGCTAGGATGAAAATTTTCTCCTGCTTTTTTTTTTAGTTGTAATCTCTGTCCTGCCTTTTTATTTTTTACTCTATTCGGTCCTGCATTTTTTTTTACTAGTTATCCTGACTTTTTTTTACACAAATTGTCATCCTGCCTTTTTTTTACCAAGTTGCTCATCCTGCCTTTTTTTTTTACTCAAAACTCCTGTCCTGCCTATTTTTTTCAAATTTCATCCTAGCCCCCCCCCCCCCCCCCCCCCCCCCCCCATAAAAATCAAATGGTAGCTCCCTAAGGCTCATAATTTAATGCGCTAGACGCGCGTTTCGTCTACATGAGTCTCATCAATGACATTCAGATCGAAAAGGTCAAACAAGTATAATGTTGAAGAGCATTGAGGACCCACAGTTCCAAAAAGTTCTGCCAAATATAGCTTTTGGAATCTAGCTATAATCATACCGGTAATATGATCAGCGTTCGTAGTATCAATGAATGTGACAAATAAGAATAAAGTAAAATGTGGTAAGATTGCCAATATGACGATGTTCTTTCCAGCTGCACAGACAAAAGGACAAACATGCAATACGTTGTATATATATATATATATATACAGATACAGTTGGTACCCGGTCAGTATTCAAAGTGATCACTTTTTCCCCGCCACGTTCTATATATGCCTATCAAAAGGAAGAAACTGTGTTATTTAGTTTGTTGTCATTTGTCGAGTATATCGGATTATTTTGTTTTTTTGATTATTGTATTTTTTTTAAATTAGGTAGTTAGTTTTCTGGTTAGATTATATCTTCTTTTTTTTCGTTTCTGGATCTTATATAGCTTACTATGGGCTATGGTTTTTCTCAATATTGAAAGCCGTGTGGTGATTTATACAATAGTTGTTAACTTCTAAGTCTTTTGGTATGTGTAATTCAACAGACATGAGTGATTGGCTTATTCTGTCAAGCTGATGTCGACAGAAATCATCATCTCATTAAATCAGATTAAGATATGGGCGTCAAGTTGGTTACCTATTCCCTATTCCCTATTCGTTACCTATTCCCTATTCCCTATTCGTTGCCTATTCGTTACCTATTCCCTATTCCCTATTCGTTACCTATTCGTTACCTATTCCCTATTCCCTATTCGTTACCTATTCGTTACCTATTCCCTATTCCCTATTCGTTACCTATTCGTTACCTATTCCCTATTCCCTATTCGTTACCTATTCGTTACCTATTCCCTATTCCCTATTCGTTACCTATTCGTTACCTATTCCCTATTCCCTATTCGTTACCTATTCGTTACTTATTTGATTTTTAATATCCTTCCCCCTTTTTAATTATGGCATGGAATAGTTTAATATGGCTGCCGTTACCATGGAAACGGCACAATTGTGAAAAAAATGAGCTTTTGGTTTTTGGTGAACTGTTTGGATATGCTTCCACTCAGAATCATCATATTTTAAAACAATGTTGGTGCCCACTATATACAGGTGTTGGATGATTTTGGCGATCATTGGAACTACTATGTTGCCATGGAAACTACACCAAAATTTTCAAAATTCTCAAAATGCTCTAAACTTCATGAAACTTCACAGTAATGATGAGCAACATTGGAGTTGGAATTTCCAAAATAGGTCTTGTTACCATGGAAACAATGCAAAAAGGTCAAAAATTTCAAAAATAAGAATTTTCCGCAAACTGGATGAAACTTTACAGGAATGGTAACTGGCATAGGCAGAGTTGGATTTTGAAGTTAGAATTTTCAAAATGGCCGCCGTAACCATGGAAACAGCAAAAATATCAAAAATTCAAAATGTTCAAACTTAATGAAACTTTGCAAAAATGTTACTAGACATCTGTAGATGCTCTCTTTGACTTTGGAATTGTCAAAATGGCTGTCGCTCACCCGGTAATAGGGGGAAGGGGTGCCTTCCGTTATTGCTAGCAATTACAAATCTAGTTGTTAATAGTCTTACATATGGTAATAGTTCTGAATTGGTTGAGGTAAAATGATCTTTTTATGACCTATTTATATGTGTTTGTGCTCAACCGATCCTTTTACTTCATGTTCGATACGCATTTGTTCCTTACTTGTTTTTTATACGTTCTACCTTTTAACTGCTTTATGTCCGTATGTTTGAAGATGGATCTTGGTTCGACGGGATGAAATCACCATGTTAGCGCTTGCGTAAAAACGAAGATGTGGTATGATTACCAATGAGACAACACTCCACATTAGACCAAAATGACACAGAAATTATCAACTATAGTTCACTGTACGGCCTTCAACAATGAGCATAGCCCAAACCGTGTAGTCACCTATAAAAGGCCCAGACATGACAACCTCATACAATTCAAACAACAAAACTGACGGCCGTATTTCATATACAAAAAAATAAACGGAAATATGTAACACAAAAACAAACGATAACTACTTAATTTCAGGCTCTTGTCTAGGGACAGGCACATACTTACATAATGTGGTAGAGTTAAACATGTAAGCAGGGTGTACATCGTTTCGGAGCATGCTATTACCTTGTTTAATTCGTTCCATCACTCGCTAATAATTCGCTTACAATACGTGTATCTTACGTTGCACCTTTTAAAACATGATTTTCAATTGTTTTGTTGTCTCTGGTGGAAGATTTGGGCTCTTAGAGGTGATATAACTCTATAAGTGCATTTGTATCCGTTCCAGCGGTCGGATAATACCCTGTTAAATATTCGTTACTAATTCGCTTTTAAAAAGTTTGTTGTCCGTTGCACCTTTTAGAAAAGGATTTCCAATTGTGTTCATATCTCTGGTGGTAATAATGTGTTCTTATAGATGAAATACCCCTATAAGCGCATATGTACTCGTTCCAGCGATCGGTTAATACCCTGTTACCTATTCGTTACCTATTCGTTACCTATTCACTTATAGTACGTTTGTTGTACGTTGCACCTTTTAGAAAAGGATTTTAAATTAAATTCATATCTCTGATGGTAACAATGTGTTCTTAGAGATGAAATGACCCCATTAGAGCGCATGTACCCGTTCCAGCGCTCGGTAAATAACCTGTTACCTATTCGTTACTTATTCGCTTTTAATGCGCGGGGTAAACGGTGCACCTTGAAATAAATCGTTTTTTAATTGTGTTCAGGTCTCTGGTGGTAAGAATGTGTTCTTAGAGATGAAATTACCCTATTAGCGCGCATGTACCCGTTCCAGCGCTCGGTTAATACCCTGTTACCTATTCGTTACCTATTCGTTACCTATTCGCTTATAATACATTTTTTTATACGTTTCACCTGTTAGAAAAGGATTTTCAATTATGTCCAAGTCTCAGACGGTAACAATGTGTTTTTAGAGATGAAATGACCCCATTAGAGCGCATGTACCCGTTCCAGCGCTCGGTAAATAACCTGTTACCTATTCGTTACCTATTCGCTTTTAATGCGCGGGGTATACGGTGCACCTTGAAATAAATCGTTTTTTAATTGTGTTCAGGTCTCTGGTGGTAAAAATGTGTTCTTAGAGATGAAATGACCCTTTTAGCGCGCATGTACCCGTTCCAGCGCTCGGTTAATACCCTGTTATCCATTCGTTACCTATTCGTTACCTATTCGCTTATAATACATTTTTTTTATACGTTTCACCTGTTAGAAAAGGATTTTCAATTATGTCCATGTCTCAGGTGGTAACAATGTGTTCTTAGAGATGAAATGACCCCATTAGAGCGCATGTACCCGTTCCAGCGCTCGGTAAATAACCTGTTACCTATTCGTTACCTATTCGCTTTTAATGCGCGGGGTATACGCTGCACCTTGAAATACATCGTGTTTTAATTGTGTTCATGTCTGGTGGTAACAATGTGTTCTTAGAGATGAAATGACCCCATTAGAGCGCATGTACCCGTCCCAGCGCTCGGTAAATAACCTGTTACCTATTCGTTACTTATTCGCTTTTAATGCGCGGGGTATACGGTGCACCTTGAAATAAATCGTTCTTTAATTGTGTTCAGGTCTCTGGCGGTAAGAATGTGTTCTTAGAGATGAAATTACTCTATTAACGCGCATGTACCCGTTCCAGCGCTCGGTTAATACCCTGTTACCTATTCGTTACCTATTCGCTCATAATACATTTTTTTATACGTTGCACCTGTTAGAAAAGGATTTTCAATTATGTCCAGGTCTCAGACGGTAACAATGTGTTCTTAGAGATGAAATGACCCCATTAGAGCGCATGTACCCGTTCCAGCGCTCGGTAAATAACCTGTTACCTATTCGTTACCTATTCGCTTTTAATGCGCGGGGTATACGGTGCACCTTGAAATAAATCGTTTTTTAATTGTGTTCATGTCTGGTGGTAACAATGTGTTCTTAGAGATGAAATTACCCTATTAGCGCGCATGTACCCGTTCCAGCGCTCGGTTAATACCCTGTTACCTATTCGTTACCTATTCGTTACCTATTCGCTTATAATACATTTTTTTATACGTTTCACCTGTTAGAAAAGGATTTTCAATTATGTCCATGTCTCAGGTGGTAACAATGTGTTCTTAGAGATGAAATGACCCCATTAGAGCGCATGTACCCGTTCCAGCGCTCGGTAAATAACCTGTTACCTATTCGTTACCTATTCGCTTTTAATGCGCGGGGTATACGCTGCACCTTGAAATAAATCGTGTTTTAATTGTGTTCATGTCTGGTGGTAACAATGTGTTCTTAGAGATGAAATGACCCCATTAGAGCGCATGTACCCGTTCCAGCGCTCGGTAAATAACCTGTTACCTATTCGTTACTTATTCGCTTTTAATGCGCAGGGTATACGCTGCAACTTGAAATAAATCGTGTTTTAATTGTGTTCATGTCTCAGGTGGTAACAATGTGTTCTTAGAAATAAAATGACCCCATTAGAGCGCATGTACCCGTTTCAGCGCTCGGTAAATAACCTGTTAACTATTCGTTACCTATTCTCTTTTAATGCGCGGGGTATACGGTGCACCTTGAAATAAATTGTTTTTTAATTGTGTTCATGTCTGGTGGTAACAATGTGTTCTTAGAGATGAAATGACCCCATTAGAGCGCATGTACCCGTTCCAGCGCTCGGTAAATAACCTGTTACCTATTTGTCACCTATTCGTTACCTATTCGCTTTTAATGCGCGGGGTATACGCTGCAACTTGAAATAAATCGTGTTTTAATTGTGTTCATGTCTGGTGGTAACAATGTGTTCTTAGAGATGAAATGACCCCATTAGAGCGCATGTACCCGTTCCAGCGCTCGGTAAATAACCTGTAACCTATTCGTTACTTATTCGCTTTTAATGCGCGGGGTATACGGTGCACCTTGAAATAAATCGTGTTTTAATTGTGTTCATGTCTGGTGGTAACAATGTGTTCTTAGAGATGAAATGACCCCATTAGAGCGCATGTACCCGTTCCAGCGCTCGGTAAATAACCTGTTACATATTCGTTACTTATTCGCTTTTAATGCGCGGGGTATACGGTGCACCTTGAAATAAATCGTTTTTTAATTGTGTTCAGATCTCTGGTGGTAAGAATGTGTTCTTAGAGATGAAATGACAATATTAGCGCGCATGTACCCGTTCCAGTGCTCGGTTAATACCCTGTTACCTATTCGTTACCTATTCGCTTATAATACATTTTTTTATACGTTTCACCTGTTAGAAAAGGGTTTTCAATTATGTCCATGTCTCAGGTGGTAACAATGTGTTCTTAGAGATGAAATTACCCTATTAGCGCTCATGTACCTGTTCCAGCGCTCGGTTAATACCCTGTTACCTATTCGTTACCTATTCGCTTATAATACATTTTTTTATACGTTGCACCTGTTAGAAAAGGATTTTTAATTCAGTTCATATCTCTGGTGGTAATAATGTGTTCTTTTAGATGAAATACCCCTATTAGCGCGTATGCACTCGTTCCAGCGCTCGGATAATACCCTGTTACTGATTCGTTCCCTATTCGCTTTTAATGCGCGGGTTATACGCTGCACCTTGAAATAAATCGTTTTTCAATTGTGCCCATGTCTCTGGTAATAACAATGTGTTCTTAGAGATGAAATGACTCTATTAGCACGCATGTACCCGTTCCAGCGCTCGCTTTATACCCTGTTACCTATTCGTTACCTATTCACTTATAATACGTTTGTTGTACGTTGCACCTTTCAGAAAAAGGATTTTCAATGGTGTCCGTGTCTCTGGTGGTAACAATGTGTTCTTATAGATGAAATGATCCTATTAGCGCGTATGTAACCGTTCCAGCGCTCGATAAATACCCTGTTACCTATTCGTTACCTATTCACTTATAATACGTTTGTTGTACGTTGCACCTTTCAGAAAAAGGATTTTCAATGGTGTCCGTGTCTCTGGTGGTAACAATGTGTTCTTAGAGATGAAATGACCCTATTAGAGCGCATGAACCCGTTCCAGCGCTCGTTTAATACCCTGTTACCTATTCGTTACCTATTCACTTATAATACGTTTGTTGTATGTTGCACCTTTCAGAAAAGGATTTTTAATTGTCTCCATGTCTTTTGTGGTAACAATGTGTTCTTAGAGATGAAATTACCCTATTAGCGCGCATGTAACCGTTCCAGCGCTCGGTAAATACCCTGTTACCTATTCGTTACCTATTCACTTATAATACGTTTGTTGTACGTTGCACCTTTCAGAAAAGGATTTTCAATGGTGTCCGTGTCTCTGGTGGTAACAATGTGTTCTTAGAGATGAAATGACCCTATTAGCGCGCATGTACCCGTTCCAGCGATCAATAAATACCATGTTACCTATTCGTTACCTATTCACTTATAATACGTTTGTTGTACGTTGCACCTTTTAGAAAAGGATTTTTAATTCAGTTCATATCTCTGGTGGTAATAATGTGTTCTTTTAGATGAAATACCCCTATTAGCGCGTATGTACTCGTTCCAGCGCTCAGTTAATACCCTGCTTCTAATTCGTTCCTTATTTGCTTTTAATGCACGAGGTATACGTTGCACCTTGAAATAAATCGTTTTTTAATTGTGTTCATGTCTCTGGTGGTAACAATGTGTTCTTAGAGTAAATTAACCTATTAGAGCGCATGAACCCGTTCCAGCGCTCGTTTAATACCCTATTACCTATTCGTTACCTATTCGTTACCTATTCGTTACCTATTCACTTATAATACGTTTGTTGTATGTTGCACCTTTTAGAAAAAGATTTTTAATTGTCTCCATGTCTCTTGTGGTAACAATGTGTTCTTAGAGATGAAATTACCCTATTAGCGCGCATGTACCCGTTCCAGCGCTCGGTGAATACCCTGTAACCTATTCGTTACCTATTCGTTACCTATTCACTTATAATACTTTTTTTGTATGTTGCACCTTTTAGAAAAGGATTTTTAATTGTCTCCATGTCTCTGGTTGTAACAATGTGTTCTTAGAGATGAAATGACCCTATTAGCGTGCATGTACCCGTTCCAGCGCTCGATAAATACCCTGTTACCTATTCGTTACCTATTCACTTATATTACGTTTGTTGTACGTTGCATCTTTTAGAAAAGGATTTTTAATTCAGTTCATATCTCTGGTGGAAATAATGTGTTCTTTTAGATGAAATACCCCTATTAGCGCATATGTACTCGTTCCAGCGCTCAGTTAATACCCTGCTTCTTATTCGTTCCTTATTTGCTTTGAATGCACGAGGTAGACGTTGCACCTTGAAATAAATCGTTTTTTAATTGTGTTCATGTCTCTGGTGGAACGGGTACATGAGCGCTAATAGGGTAATTTCATCTCTAAGAACACATTGTTACCACCTGAGACATGGACATAATTGAAAATCCTTTTCTAACAGTTAAAACGTATAAAAAAATGTATTATATGCGAATAGGTAACGAATAGGTAACGAATAGGTAACAGGGTATTAACCGAGCGCTGGAACGGGTACATGCGCGCTAATAGGGTAATTTCATCTCTAAGAACACATTCTTACCACCAGAGACCTGAACACAATTAAAAAACGATTTATTTCAAGGTGCACCGTATACCCCGCGCATTAAAAGCGAATAGGTAACGAATAGGTAACAGGTTATTTACCGAGCGCTGGAACGGGTACATGCGCTCTAATGGGGTCATTTCATCTCTAAGAACACATTGTTACCGTCTGAGACCTGGACATAATTGAAAATCCTTTTTTAACAGGTGAAACGTATAAAAAAATGTATTATAAGCGAATAGGTAACGAATAGGTAACGAATAGGTAACAGGGTATTAACCGAGCGCTGGAACGGGTACATGCGCGCTAATAGGGTAATTTCATCTCTAAGAACACATTCTTACCACCAGAGACCTGAACACAATTAAAAAACGATTTATTTCAAGGTGCACCGTATACCCCGCGCATTAAAAGCAAATAAGTAACGAATAGGTAACAGGTTATTTACCGAGCGCTGGAACGGGTACATGCGCTCTAATGGGGTCATTTCATCTCTAAGAACACATTGTTACCACCAGACATGAACACAATTAAAACACGATTTATTTCAAGGTGCACCGTATACCCCGCGCATTAAAAGCGAATAAGTAACGAATAGGTAACAGGTTATTTACCGAGCGCTGGAACGGGTACATGCGCTCTAATGGGGTCATTTCATCTCTAAGAACACATTGTTACCACCAGACATGAACACAATTAAAACACGATTTATTTCAAGTTGCAGCGTATACCCCGCGCATTAAAAGCGAATAGGTAACGAATAGGTAACAAATAGGTAACAGGTTATTTACCGAGCGCTGGAACGGGTACATGCGCTCTAATGGGGTCATTTCATCTCTAAGAACACATTGTTACCATCTGAGACCTGGACATAATTGAAAATCCTTTTCTAACAGGTGAAACGTATAAAAAAATGTATTATAAGCGAATAGGTAACGAATAGGTAACGAATAGGTAACAGGGTATTAACCGAGCGCTGGAACGGGTACATGCGCGCTAATAGGGTAATTTCATCTCTAAGAACACATTCTTACCACCAGAGACCTGAACACAATTAAAAAACGATTTATTTCAAGGTGCACCGTATACCCCGCGCATTAAAAGCGAATAGGTAACGAATAGGTAACAGGTTATTTACCGAGCGCTGGAACGGGTACATGCGCTCTAATGGGGTCATTTCATCTCTAAGAACACATTGTTACCGTCTGAGACCTGGACATAATTGAAATTCCTTTTCTAACAGGTGAAACGTATAAAAAAATGTATTATAAGCGAATAGGTAACGAATAGGTAACGAATAGGTAACAGGGTATTAACCGAGCGCTGGAACGGGTACATGCGCGCTAATAGGGTCATTTCATCTCTAAGAACACATTGTTACCACCAGACATGAACACAATTAAAAAACAATTTATTTCAAGGTGCACCGTATACCCCGCGCATTAAAAGCGAATAGGTAACGAATAGGTAACAGGTTATTTACCGAGCGCTGGAACGGGTACATGCGCTCTAATGGGGTCATTTCATCTCTAAGAACACATTGTTACCACCTGAGACATGAACACAATTAAAACACGATTTATTTCAAGTTGCAGCGTATACCCTGCGCATTAAAAGCGAATAAGTAACGAATAGGTAACAGGTTATTTACAGAGCGCTGGAACGGGTACATGCGCTCTAATGGGGTCATTTCATCTCTAAGAACACATTGTTACCACCAGACATGAACACAATTAAAACACGATTTATTTCAAGGTGCAGCGTATACCCCGCGCATTAAAAGCGAATAGGTAACGAATAGGTAACAGGTTATTTACCGAGCGCTGGAACGGGTACATGGGCTCTAATGGGGTCATTTCATCTCTAAGAACACATTGTTACCACCTGAGACATGAACACAATTAAAACACGATTTATTTCAAGTTGCAGCGTATACCCTGCGCATTAAAAGTGAATAAGTAACGAATAGGTAACAGGTTATTTACCGAGCGCTGGAACGGGTACATGCGCTCTAATGGGGTCATTTCATCTCTAAGAACACATTGTTACCACCAGACATGAACACAATTAAAACACGATTTATTTCAAGGTGCAGCGTATACCCCGCGCATTAAAAGCGAATAGGTAACGAATAGGTAACAGGTTATTTACCGAGCGCTGGAACGGGTACATGCGCTCTAATGGGGTCATTTCATCTCTAAGAACACATTGTTACCACCTGAGACATGGACATAATTGAAAATCCTTTTCTAACAGGTGAAACGTATAAAAAAATGTATTATAAGCGAATAGGTAACGAATAGGTAACAGGGTATTAACCGAGCGCTGGAACGGGTACATGCGCGCTAATAGGGTAATTTCATCTCTAAGAACACATTGTTACCACCAGACATGAACACAATTAAAAAACGATTTATTTCAAGGTGTACCGTATACCCCGCGCATTAAAAGCAAATAGGTAACGAATAGGTAACAGGTTATTTACCGAGCGCTGGAACGGGTACATGCGCTCTAATGGGGTCATTTCATCTCTAAGAACACATTGTTACCGTCTGAGACCCGGACATAATTGAAAATCCTTTTCTAACAGGTGCAACGTATAAAAAAATGTATTATAAGCGAATAGGTAACGAATAGGTAACAGGGTATTAACCGAGCGCTGGAACGGGTACATGCGCGCTAATAGGGTAATTTCATCTCTAAGAACACATTCTTATTACCAGAGACCTGAACACAATTAAAGAACGATTTATTTCAAGGTGCACCGTATACCCCGCGCATTAAAAGCGAATAAGTAACGAATAGGTAACAGGTTATTTACCGAGCGCTGGAACGGGTACATGCGCTCTAATGGGGTCATTTCATCTCTAAGAACACATTGTTACCACCAGACATGAACACAATTAAAACACGATTTATTTCAAGGTGCAGCGTATACCCCGCGCATTAAAAGCGAATAGGTAACGAATAGGTAACAGGTTATTTACCGAGCGCTGGAACGGGTACATGCGCTCTAATGGGGTCATTTCATCTCTAAGAACACATTGTTACCACCTGAGACATGGACATAATTGAAAATCCTTTTCTAACAGGTGAAACGTATAAAAAAATGTATTATAAGCGAATAGGTAACGAATAGGTAACGAATGGATAACAGGGTATTAACCGAGCGCTGGAACGGGTACATGCGCGCTAATAGGGTCATTTCATCTCTAAGAACACATTCTTACCACCAGAGACCTGAACACAATTAAAAAACGATTTATTTCAAGGTGCACCGTATACCCCGCGCATTAAAAGCGAATAGGTAACGAATAGGTAACAGGTTATTTACCGAGCGCTGGAACGGGTACATGCGCTCTAATGGGATCATTTCATCTCTAAGAACAGATTGTTACCGTCTGAGACCTGGACATAATAGAAAATCCTTTTCTAACAGGTGAAACGTATAAAAAAATGTATTATAAGCGAATAGGTAACGAATAGGTAACGAATAGGTAACAGGGTATTAACCGAGCGCTGGAACGGGTACATGCGCGCTAATAGGGTAATTTCATCTCTAAGAACACATTCTTACCACCAGAGACCTGAACACAATTAAAAAACGATTTATTTCAAGGTGCACCGTATACCCCGCGCATTAAAAGCGAATAAGTAACGAATAGGTAACAGGTTATTTACCGAGCGCTGGAACGGGTACATGCGCTCTAATGGGGTCATTTCATCTCTAAGAACACATTGTTACCATCAGAGATATGAATTTAATTTAAAATCCTTTTCTAAAAGGTGCAACGTACAACAAACGTACTATAAGTGAATAGGTAACGAATAGGTAACGAATAGGTAATGAATAGGTAACAGGGTATTAACCGATCGCTGGAACGAGTACATATGCGCTTATAGGGGTATTTCATCTATAAGAACACATTATTACCACCAGAGATATGAACACAATTGGAAATCCTTTTCTAAAAGGTGCAACGTACAACAAACTTTTTAAAAGCGAATTAGTAACGAATATTTAACAGGGTATTATCCGACCGCTGGAACGGATACAAATGCACTTATAGAGTTATATCACCTCTAAGAGCCCAAATCTTCCACCAGAGACAACAAAACAATTGAAAATCATGTTTTAAAAGGTGCAACGTAAGATACACGTATTATAAGCGAATTATAAGCGAGTGATGGAACGAATTAAACAAGGTAATAGCATGCTCCGAAACGATGTACACCCTGCTTACATGTTTAACTCTACCACATTATGTAAGTATGTGCCTGTCCCTAAACAAGAGCCTGAAATTAAGTAGTTATCGTTTGTTTTTGTGTTACATATTTCCGTTTATTTTTTTGTATATGAAATACGGCCGTCAGTTTTGTTGTTTGAATTGTATGAGGTTGTCATGTCTGGGCCTTTTATAGGTGACTACACGGTTTGGGCTATGCTCATTGTTGAAGGCCGTACAGTGAACTATAGTTGATAATTTCTGTGTCATTTTGGTCTAATACGGAGTGTTGTCTCATTGGTAATCATACCACATCTTCGTTTTTACGCAAGCGCTAACACGGTGATTTCATCCCGTCGAACCAAGATCCATCTTCAAACATACGGACATAAAGCAGTTAAAAGGTAGAACGTATAAAAAACAAGTAAGGAACAAATGCGTATCGAACATGAAGTAAAAGGATCGGTTGAGCACAAACACATATAAATAGGTCATAAAAAGATCATTTTACCTCAACCAATTCAGAACTATTACCATATGTAAGACTATTAACAACTAGATTTGTAATTGCTAGCAATAACGGAAGGCACCCCTTCCCCCTATTACCGGGTGAGCGACAGTCATTTTGACAATTCCAAAGTCAAAGAGAGCATCTACAGATGTCTAGTAACATTTTTGCAAAGTTTCATTAAGTTTGAACATTTTGAATTTTTGATATTTTTGCTGTTTCCATGGTTCAACGGCCATTTTGAAAATTCTAACTTCAAAATCCAACTCTGCCTATGCCAGTTACCATTCCTGTAAAGTTTCATCCAGTTTGCGGAAAATTCTTATTTTTGAAATTTTTGACCTTTTTGCATTGTTTCCATGGTAACAAGACCTATTTTGGAAATTCCAACTCCAATGTTGCTCATCATTACTGTGAAGTTTCATGAAGTTTTGAGCATTTTGATAATTTTGAAAATTTTGGTGTAGTTTCCATGGCAACATAGTAGTTCCAATGATCGCCAAAATCATCCAACACCTGTATATAGTGGGCACCTACATTGTTTTAAAATATGATGATTCTGAGTGGAAGCATATCCAAACAGTTCACCAAAAACCAAAAGTTCATTTTTTTCACAATTGTGCCGTTTCCATGGTAACGGCAGCCATATTAAACTATTCCATGCCATAATTAAAAAGGGGGAAGGATATTAAAAATCAAATAAGTAACGAATAGGTAACGAATAGGGAATAGGGAATAGGTAACGAATAGGTAACGAATAGGGAATAGGGAATAGGTAACGAATAGGCAACGAATAGGGAATAGGGAATAGGTAACGAATAGGGAATAGGGAATAGGTAACCAACTTGACGCCCATGATTAAGATAGAGAAATGAACAGGTGTGTTGTTGGCTATCACATATTTATTATCTATCAATATAAACGTAAAATCAAAAGAATAATAATATTGTAATTCAATTTATTAAAACATTTCAGTATTTCCTAATCATTATTTTCGTCGATTTTAAGCCATAATTATCGCCACGCCATGAATGCCATACCACTGACTTGTCTCCGCTAACACTGTAATTGATTCGCCCAGGCAGGTAATAACCATTTAGATTAGAATTGTAACAATTATTATACCACCAGGCCCCACCATGTAGAACTGCACATTTTCCCATTAACATGTCATTGTCTCTGTCAAAAGTAGAAAACTTCATACCACTGTGATCTGTTAAAGAATCTCCTAAAAATATAATTGTTTTGACTTTCATGTAAGAGAAGCTTTTATTGTTATTTAGTACCATATTCGTAACCAAAATAATCACCTATGCTCTCTAACTAGAATAGGTGATCGAATTGCCAAATACGTCGGGCACAGTGCATGGCGATTCGGTGCTACGATATCTCAGTAGCATGAGTTCTAATCCTGGCAAGGGAAGAACAAAAAAATGTTTCTGCAAATTTACAGATCTAACATTGCTGACCTGTTATTTAGACGAATTATATATTTATGAGATAAATAAGTACTAATTATGCCACTATCCAGCTGAGTCCAAATAGATTTGGACGTATGAAAGTATAGGTCACTATTCGGCTTCAGCATTGAGCAAAATGTAATGTATCTTCTTCTTGTAGGAAGAATCAAACTTAAATGTGCCCTTTTTTGCATATAGCTTTACTCGGGGACCTGTTATCAACTATTGTTTATATACGTTCATATTTGAAGCCAGGGATTTTGTTAAAATTTTATCAACTTCTAAATGACATAATTATGCCTGTTCTCGTTTCCTTCTCATGATAGCATCAAAATATGACATGTTGTCCTGAAGACCATGTCTTCGTAGGTAATCAAAAATAAAACAATGTTACGCAAACTGGCTGATGTATTTTGGTTCTGGTGAGACAACAAGCCAAATACAAAAACAGTAAGGAAAAATGCTCTCGTTTTTAACTCACAACCCAGAAAACATTGAATGTCAAATACTTACAAACACGTCAATACTGAATAACCTTTTTTTATCAAACAGCAAACATATATCATGTTGTAATGTTTTTATCCTGTAACACGTCGGGTATCTACGACAGCCTTTTATCTGGCAGAACCAAACAGATAACAGTTTAACATTAGGTCAAATTGTGTAGATAGGGTTGGAATTGTAGTTTCCTTTTCATTTCTAAATAAATAGAGAATTTTACCCTCTTATGTCGTACACGGTATTAATCATATATAATGAGCAAAGAAATTTTGAAAATATCTTCATAAAACTGTATTTTCTGACAATGCATATGTATTATATATGTTACTACAAAATAACAGTGCGAACGATTACATCTATTCGGGACTATAACTTCACTTTATCATTGATATCGACTTCCTAGACGAATGACCCGTGAAACAGCTTATACATTTGGTTCATCCAAAGCGCTTTTCTCCATTTACCTTTATCAAATAATCAAGTTGGCAGATTTCTTTTCAAAGTTATGAAAAAAATGTTTAACATGATTGTGCTCTCATGTGTTTGTTTGTTTTTTGGAGTGTTTTTTTTTTGTGTATTATTATTTTTTTTTGGGGGGGGGTATTGAATAGGCGGATGTATATTGCCTTTAGAAACGAAAGGTATAGTTTTGAATGCAAGATGATCCGTTTACATCCAAAACACATTAATAACCTTACCAGCATCGCCAGAATAACCACCAACAAAAAGCTGATATCCATCCTGTTCGGCACCGATCGAAAACATTACATACTCTGCATATTTTACTTGGTTATCGAAGTCTGACATTTCAACTCTTAATGCGTGTCTTCCATGAGACGAAATTTTGTGTATGTTTTCGTTACCTAAAAACAACAATAGAACAGTGAAGACAATTATCATCTCATATATTGTGTACCCTGTACTAAGCCAAGCACTAATCATGAGTAAAAATCGTCATTGTAAGACATACCCTCATATAAGTAGTTGACTTACGATTGTGGTCAGTTTGATTAATTTGTAAGTATGGTAAAGCATATGTTTTATGTTACGTCTTTTGATTTGATACCAAGATCGGTCATTATCACCGTCAAACAGTTGTACATGCATGGGGTTATAAAGAAGAAAAAATAAAATGAAACAAAGTAAAAATATATTAAAGAAGCAACAAACACAACGCACACTAAGAGATGGCATAAGATCACGTTTCCCCTAGAGTCTGCTAAGCTAAATAGTTCGCCATATATTGCTTACATCGGAGTTTAATACATGCAGATCATGCAAACCCTCTTTAGTAAGCTCTGATCCTGTTAGATATCGATTCGTCGATCAACATCAATGCTTTTCGACGTCGTTCTCTTTTCTTTTCTTTTTTTTTTACCTTTTCGACTGCTGTGTCCGATATTTTTTCCCCCACAAAACTGGAGTCTGGCGAAACATTATTTAATGATGCAAAGAAGTAGGTTCAGTAAAGTCCTAAAATGGCCCCCTTTTTAAGCCCAAATTTAAAATTAGGATTTTTTTACCAATATAACAATAAAGTATAGCTAATAAAGTGACCAGATGGAAACAAGTAATTGTGTTGAAAATTTACGTTCCTGTGTTTTATTATGACGTCAAAAGTTGTATTAATACTGATTTGCTACGAAAAATCAATAAAAATGGGTAAATTTCCATAGAGCGCATATGTCGACAACAAAGATCTTTTAAAACAATGTTTGTGAAGGCATTTTACGTGTCTTTTTTCAATATTTAGTTTGTCGACGCCTGCGCTCTATGTTTCCTGGTCCTAAATGCGACTTAAATCCAGCTGATTTTGTCAAAGGAGTAGGTCCGGTACATTTTTGTAAGGGACGATTTTGGCCTGAAATTTCAGGTTCATCATGTTCATCTAACGAAAGTATTTTGGACACTTTTTTAAACACTAAAGTGTCCATTTCAATTGATTCTATCAGTTTATGTGAAAGATTTTAACTGATTTAGTCATTAAAAACGCTCTGATTCAAGCTTAAATATGAAAAATCTATCAAATATGCCAAAAAACGTCACTTTTCAGATGGTTTTTGTCATAAATGAAAGATGCCGCATCCGTGTTCATCTTCAACCTTTATATATGTTTTGTATTATCATCAAATACAACTTACATTTCAATATTATGAATGAACACGAATGCGGCCACTTTCATTTTAGACGGAAACCGTCCAAAAATTAATCAAAATGATAAAATTTTGAAGATTTCAGTAATTTAGCCTGACTTAATAGTGCTAGAACGCGATATTTGTGCATTGTATTGTCAAAAACAACACATATTTAGGTAGCAGAAGCATTTTACTTTCCACGATATAGCTTAAAGATAACATTTTCACAATTTTCTAAAACTGCTATATTTTGGGGCCAAAAAGGGGTCTTACTGAACCTACTCCTTTCAACAAATTTCTTATCTTGATCTTTTTGGGATGTAAAAATCAACGTGTAAGAATCAAACTTTGACAACAACAGATTTATCCAACTTTCTCACATGTCTTTAGAGTCAACTTAAACCAGTGTTTTGTAACAATGCACTTTATAATCGGGGCCAAATTAGTCCCTTACCGAACTTACTCCTTTAGAAATGCAATTATTTTCGTAAAAAGCAGTTACCTAGCCAGTATTATCCACTGCTGTTTCCAAATCCCTCTTTGAAGGGTTCCCATCCGCGGTAAAAATCAGTGCATCCGTTGATTCTTCTTTGAATAACCTGTTTTATAATACTGTTTCGTTACTATTAGTTCAAGAATGGAGTTGCCTGGACAACAGGTTTTATTTATCATCACTATGATCACATACAAGAAAATCGGACGGTAATGTAGCTGAATACAATTATCAGTATAATTGAGAAAGTGAATTTGCTTTAATTGTATAATGAAAAGGCCCGATATTACCCAAAAAGGCATGACCCTTTATTTCTAGCTCAAATTTTAAATTAGGATCAAATGCTTGTTATCAAAACGAATCTTGTTTTAAGGAGAATATTTTCTGAAAACGACACTAAAGCAGAAGTTAAACAGAAAAACACAATAATACCTTCCATTTCTTAGTTTCATTAACGACACACTATACCGGAACTGCTGGTAGGATACCGTCTGGGTATATATCATAAACACCGGTCTTCACATCTGCGATATCTGAACATTCACGTGGTAAAATTGTACCTGTATAATTATGAAAAATGTTTATTAAATGGACATCTATGAGAAAACCATGCAGATGGTGCTCCATGCAAAGTTGTTTGATTTTGATGAAACTTTGCTGACATGTTTAGGTTGACATCATATGAAAGTCATGCAAGTTTGAAGCCCTTACACTGCTGGTAACCATGGCAACGATAGGGATTTAGGGTATTTTCGAGTTTATTTATAGATGCATTTACTGAAATGCATAGATTTCATAAATTTCTCAAATAGAAATAAATACTTTAATACTTCTGAGTGTTTAAATACTTTAATATCACAGATAGGATGTGTATGAAGTATAAATCACATAATTTTATTAAACATAATGATATATATAGAAAATAAGGGTATGGCAAAACACATAAAATGATAAAAAATCTGGCCTTTTCATCAAATCACACTAAAACAGACAATACAGCCCAAAAGTCGCTTTAATTTACCCTAAATTTCAGAAATGCTTTGCATTTTCTTTGGTTCAAAAGATTTTGAAGGGATTTCGGTTGCAAATTAATTTTGTAGATTTCATTGATCATTTAGATAGCCTCCCCCCCTTTTTTTTGTATTTTCGCAATAAATTGAGGAAAGTCTCATATTTTAATGAAACCAAGCATTCAAAAATATATACTTGAATTATACAGATTGTAACATGCAATATAGGTAAATCAAATAGAAAATTCAAAGTGAAATGGATTTTTGTGTCACAAACAATAGTAAGCATTAGGCTTAAAAAAGGGGGGAGCTGCCAAAGACAATTTTTTTTTTTTGTATTTTTTTTTATTCCAAATTCCTATAGTACACTTGTCCCTATTACTTTAAAGAGTAAAATCCATTCATTTCTTCCTAGTAATCCCATTTTTGGTTATTGCAGCTTGCTAATTACTAAAGTTGTATTCTGGTTACTGAAAAATGATATGAAATTCAATGTCAAGTTCATCATATTGAAAAATCTTAAGTATTGACATTCAGAAGTTGTGTCTGACAGGTAAACAAAATTAAGACACGTTGCAACCTTTTGCTGGAATGCTGGTTACCATATAAGTCATTTTGATCATGAGTACCTGAGACAGTGTGGATAAAATCTGAATTTCTATTGTACAAAGGGAGATAATCCAATAAAAATGCTGATTTTTAAAACCTTAAAATTGCATGTACATATTAATTTAAACTAACATACACTTCATCAATATAATAAAATATCAACAAATCTCTATTGGTTATCTGGAGAGAGAGTTAATAGTGCATTTGAGCATATACTATTGGTTTGCTTTTGTTGTAGTACTTTCTAAAATTCTCCTAAAAAATGTCTAAATTTATAAATTCTCTTTTAGCATTGATAAATTTTTAAATATCTCAATCTGTATAAATGATCATGAATGTTATTATTTTTTATAGCATTAGTATTATATTTAACAATCAATGAAGATGACACAATAACACTATATGGTGCTTACATGCAAGAATAAGATTATTACAAACATACATAAAAGTTAATTCGAATTGACTTAGCAGCATAAGACAATTTTTGCATTAGGTATGGAATTTAGGGAAGTATTAAATTGTTTCCATACTATCTTATAAGAATTTGCATACATGTAACTACATGAACTATGAAAAGTAATTTACTAATAATTCAATCAATAAAACTAGTAAGTCAATCTAAGAAACAATTTCTGACAAATGAAAATATTATTATGTTTATCAAATGGCCAAGTACATTCGTAATCTTCGTGATTGTCTTCAATACTGATGACCTGTTAATACAGAAGTAATTTTAGACTTCTTATTCGCTGATAAGAAAGCTTTGTTGATGGTGAGACAGTGAGAACATTCTATTTCCTAGCAAATATCTCTCTCTTCTCATTTGTGTTGCAACTGTGTGTTGACTTGGTGGTTTTCAAGACTTCAGCGAGATTCACATTGCCGTTTTTTTTTCCTTTTTTTCAAAGCATATGAGTTCCATTTCAATTTATTTTTATTTGAGCTTGCAATTTTTTAACATCAACAGGAAAAATCAAAGACGTCACAGATCAGAGCCTTATTCAAGTATCAGTAATATTATCTAAGTTTTTCTTCATCATAAACATGTTTATCAACAAAAATGTGTCTCGGCAATCAGTCTTCTTTCATGAACTCCAGTTATTTTTGGATCACCAAATGTCTGTAAAAAATAATAAGAAAACAATTGTTATCCATTAAATGATTGAAATTTCCTAAAAAAGAAATTACTTATTAACTTGGTCTTAGTGTAAAATGTGTTTCGATTATCACAACTTTGACATTCCAGTACATAGAATAAGAAATAGAGTATACTAGCTAAAAATGGACCTAAATTTGATTTTTTTCTTATTCCAATCTACAGCAAATTTAATTTTAATGAAGTTAATTTTGCAGATTTCATCTTGTATTTATGACGTTATGACAATACAAAAATAGAATGATGAGTATTGATTGCAAATGAGACAAATATCCACAAAAGTTCAAATGAAATGAATGTAATGCCTCTGTACAACCTTCAACAATGAGAATAAAACAGCTCAAGGGTACATTCTATTACAAATGCATAGATTGCACCTTCATGATCATCAGGTTGGGGGGGGGGGGGACACTATATAGACACTACATTCAAACATGATTCACATGATACAGTTCAGAATTTGGATTGTGATGAATTATTAGACACATCATACATGTAGGTTTCTGACACAGAATAAATGTGGTAAACGAACTGATGACTTTGAAATTGGACATGTACCAATATCCAAAATCTAAAAGTCTAAAAGACATGATTAGATTTATCGCATCAAAGAACCCCATATATGCAATTTTTAATGAATTTAAACAAAGTTTAAGTTTGGACCCCAATTTGAATCAACTTGAAAACTGAGCCCAAATCATAAATCTAAACATGCTAACATTTAGCATAGAAAAAAAACTTCAATAATATTTTAATAAACTAACAAAGTTTTTTTTGACCCCGTGATCTTTTTTGCAATGTGAAAACGAATATTAAAAATCTAAACATAAAAGAAGTATTTAACCCAAAAAAGTACAATACACCATTTAATTTTGCATAATATCAAAGAACACCAATTATTCAATTGTTTTATGAAATCAAGTATAACTTTGGACTCTTTTGACCCTATAGCTGATATAGACCAATTTAAAAACAAGCCAAAACATTTGAAATTGGTAAAACAATAAGCATTGGAAACAAATATATAATTAATTTTACAGCTAATTTCCTACGGCATGTAAATCTAAGACTTCGGTTAGCTTGCATGGTTGGTTTGTTTGTATATTGTACAATTGCAATTGACATAACGTCTAATCAAATTTAAAAGTACTCCATAAAGGTTCAAATATGCCTATATTTATTGTTTGAAGATATCAACCTTAATTACAAAGCTTGAATCAATATTTATACAAACAGAGCAAGCAAACCTACCAAAGTTCTACTCTACACGCATTAGGAAAATAGCTGTAATAATGGTAAAAGTGTTTTTTCAAAAATGAAAAATACAAATGTAGTCTTCAGGTTTACCATAAATGCATGTTTACTATAAATGAGGATCTGTCAAGCTGACAAGAACGCATATTTTTTTTCTAGGTTTAATTCTTATAAAGAGAAAAATTCCAATGATGAGTAATTTTGTTGTGTAAATTGTACTGATATGGCCCTTAATTGATCATAAAATAATAATTTGAATGTTCTGTGTGTTATTTTTACTTTTTGTTTACCAGATTGAACTTTTAAAATTGAAGGGTTAATCTAATTTATTGATTATTTATCA
Source organism: Mytilus galloprovincialis (assembly GCA_037788925.1). Taxonomy (NCBI): domain Eukaryota; kingdom Metazoa; phylum Mollusca; class Bivalvia; order Mytilida; family Mytilidae; genus Mytilus; species Mytilus galloprovincialis. The sequence continues at coordinate 54,570,476 of CM075338.1, read as the reverse complement.
TGTTCTTACAATAATAAATGTAACTGGTCAATTTCCAATTTCTATATATGATTATATTTCACAAATAATGCCACAACACAGGTCTTATTTGCTGTCTATTTAGTAGTCTATTGTTATGACTTGTTTGATTCATTTTTTTTTATCAATTATATCATATATTTACCTATATGATCTCCTATCATACCTGCTTTCATTTTAACATTATTTTCGTGCTTTTCCATCTTCAACATTAACCTGTTGATAAGAAATAAAATATTGTATATTTGTACATTTGCATGATCAGTACAGTGAGTTACATCTACATGTACATTGTACATTAAGTTGGCTTAACATAATGCATTGGTTCATTGTCATTGAAATTTTTTTTTTTTGTAGATATGATAATTAATTTGTATAAATGTCATAAATGCTATAATATCAATCCAATCATCAAGTAATTCATTTCTTCGGTATTGTTATTTTGATTTTTTTTATCTGAGTAATCTGTAATGTTATAATCTCATGTTGCCCCTTCTGGGCCCTTTAATTTGGAATACATTTGTAAGCATATTCTATTCAGATTCTATTTTATTAACGATAGAAGTAAAGACATTTACAAGTTCTCTTTCCATGTTTATAACTGTGATACATGACCTGCACTAAGGAAATGTCAAGAAAAAGTCTCACAGTAACAAATTTTTAGAGAGAAAAAAAACCAGCTCATAGTCTGTAAAACAATTTTTTGTCAGAGTTTGAGAACCATATATTGTATCAATCTAGCTGCATTGTACAATGTACATGTATTACTGGTAAAGGAATGAATAAAGACAGGAAATTCACAACTCTTTGGGAGCTATATTGTGACTTTAACAGTGCTTAATCAAAACCTGTCACAAAAATCCTTAGGGTAGTGATAAAAATAAAGGTAGGGAAGGGTAGTGCGGTTAACACACATACTTTTTAGTTGACATAAATGTACAGTAGTTTTCGTATGTTTATGTAATTTATACATGTTTCTCGTTTCTCCTTTTTTTATATAGATTTGAACATGTTGAAGCAACCATTAGTTTAAATTAGGAGAAAAAAAAGAGAGTCAATGGACTCTATTGACAATTTGGCAAACAAACTCAGGGCGAACAGACCTGATACCGGAGGGCTTTGTAATAGAATATATATTTTATCATGATTATTATAGATCTCTTGAGAGACTGAGAGAGAAAAAAGTTTTTCTTTTAAAATTTAGAAGGCAAACACATAAATCTTTTAGTTTCAGAAGAATTTTAAATCATTATAAATGTATGTCAATAAAAATTAAATCAGTGTTTGCTTCAAGAAAATTATGTAAATACCCCCCTTTTTTCCCCCAAAGAGAAATGGTCTATGCTCTTCTTCCTATATTTATGATTTAATGTGATGTTTGTATAGTAGGTCTTTTTATGGTGTCAAATTGTTTTTTCTAACCACAAAAAAAATTTAACAAACTTACCAGAACCAACTGAAACTGAAAGTTTTGCTTTGGAATTTCCGTTGCTAGATTTTGGAAGGGTCATGAAAGGATGGCAGCAACTCATTTTGTCTTCTTGTCTACTGCAATCCAACTCCTGTCCATGTTTGCAGCATATGCCTATTTTTAAAATGTGAGTCTGAAACCTAGACATGATAGTGATAGTCTAGCCTCATGAGTCATGTCTAGACTATCTGATCAGATCAGGATCAGACTTATCCCAGTGGCAGTGGGAATGTCTTTGCCACTTGGTTTGCTATGTCTGTGTTACACTCTTTCAATAAAAAATAAGTTTTTGGCTACACCATATTCATCATAAATACCATTATTTCCTATCCTTCTGCACATTTGTTGATTTCCCTCCTTCTGTTATTGACACTAAATCGACCTTTTATTGTGAAGAGTTTTACAAAGGGAGATAATTTTAGCTATATTTTTCAGTTTTTCATCTTTTATTCAAATAAGCTTATATCAATTTGCAACCAAAATCCCGTTAAGGAATACTAGTTTGTAGTGAACCATAACGTTTAACAAAATATTTTTTCAATTTGAGTGACTTTTGAGGTTTTATGGACATTTTCAGTACAGGCTGAATTCAAATTTAAAAAAAACACAATTATGTCAATAAAAATAAAAACAAAAATAAAGGTCGAAATAAGATCCAAATTACAGTTTATTTTAGTAGAAAGTCTGAATTTTAAGCCAAACAAATTTTTTTGACATATAATACTTTGAACTATTCAATAAAAAAAAAACAAAAATGTCAATTTTCAACAACATTTTCAAGCAAATTTGGTACTAAACTAGAATTGCCCTGTATGCACATAATTTGAGATAAATTGTCATTTTTTAACCATAGAACTATTAGATGTACTTTACTAGGAACCCAAAATCAGCTGAAAATTCCACAACCCCTTTCATAATTTTTTTTTGATTTTGCATGGTTTTCTCGTAGACATCCATTTAATAAATAATGAAATGTGACGTCACTATAAATAAAGTTGCTTACATGGAAGCAATGCATTCGAAGAAAATTTAAAGACAAGAAGACTTGAAAAAAGACAAAAAGATAAACGACAAACACCAGACAAACATCAAAATAAAAAAAACTAAACATGAGCAAAACGAATTCAACAGAAATCTGGAGAAATCCGGTTATAAATATTTACTAGGACATACACACCATAGATGTTCCGAACAACCAATTCATGATGGCGTCAGAACAATTTCGTAAAGGAAAATAAGCAAGATCGGGTAACATGAACTCCACGGAAAAACGGAGTATTCTTTGATGACTGTTCACAATGTAAAACAGTACCTGTGTTACTAATATTATACTTCATGTTGATATTAGAACATGACAAGTCGCTGCTTAGTCGCATCCGATGTCACTTTAAAAACAAGCATGATAGCAAATGAAACATATATTGTCAAATCTTTGACGTATATTCCTAAACATCCGTCATTTTATTTAAAGCAGAGATTAATTGTCAGTATGTGTTGATAGATGTCTGAATGATGATTTTTTGTAAAGCGAACAGCAAAATAAATGCAAATGTTATTTCTCCCATGTGTTCATATCAATTGATTATGTTATGTATTGGCTTGATGACCAAGACAATTTGTTTTATGTGATTTACAACCTATACATGTTCGACTAACGAAGGAAATGTACGACTGCACTTATGTTTCCTGTATCAAGCTTTTTATGGTAGATACAGAAAATATAATTCGGTGATTGAAGCTCACTTTAATATTCAACAAATACACCGTTCACTTTCCTTATTCATTTTTCAATATTTCCGCAAATGTCTAATAAGAATTTCGGATAAAATCTAGGTCTTAGCTAACATGACGTTTTGATATAGTTATTTATAAAATCTTTGTTTTTTTAAATGTCAACACATTGTTTCTTCTGTATAACATACAGTGACCTCGGTGGACAAGAGGTCTAAGTACAATGTAGTTCCATAACCGTAATCACTAACTAGCCAGTCAACACTGAGGTTTTGCGCTCGAGCCTAGATCGTGCTCAAGCACTCGACTCCAATCTAAAATGACTAAGATTTTCAGTTTTCCTATCGAAGGTTGGTATTTTTCCGGACATTCCGCCTTCCTGCACCAATTAAAACTGACTGCTACCTAATTGCCCTACAGTGGCGGTTAACACTGGCGTTAGAACACCATTAATCAATCTGAATTACAGAGCAATTTGACATGGTGTTTGTTAAAAGGCAATATGCCTACAATCACAGTAGGAAGCCTATCCATTTTGTCAATAACTTGTAGTAGGTTTCTGGTGAACCCTTTATGAATCGCAATTTCCCGTCGATATGCACAACTACATAGTATGTCCTTATTATCTGAAAAGGTTTCGTGAAATTCGGTTGTGTGGTTTGAGAGGAGTTGCGATGACAAACTGTTGCAGTAGTACAAAAATTCCAAGCGAGAGGAGTCAACAGTATAGTGAGGCAAATAAGTTCAAAGGGGCGTAACTCCTAGAAAAAAATTGAATCGCAATTTCCCGTCGATATGCACAACTACATAGTATGTCCTTATTATCTGAAAAAGTTTCGTGAAATTCTGTTGTGTGGTTTGAGAGGAGTTGCGATGACAAACTTGCAGTAGTACAAAAATTCCAAGCGAGAGGAGTCAACAGTATAGTGAGGCAAATAAGTTCAAAGGGGCGTAACTCCTAGAAAAAAAAATGAATCGCAATTTCCCGTCAATATGCACAACTACATAGTATGTCCTTATTATCTGAAAAGGTTTCGTGAAATTCTGTTGTGTGGTTTGAGAGGAGTTGCGATGACAAGAAACAGGACTGACGGACGGACTGACGAACGGACGGACGGGTCAAAAACATTATACCCTCCGCAACCCGTTGCGTGGGGTATAATAAATACCGTTTGAAACCGTGTTAAAACAGGGTAAACCACGATTACATAGTCTAGTACTATTACAGCATTCGGAACAAATCTGCCTTCTGCCTTCAGATCTTCTCTTGCCAAATATCAAGCCTGTTAGATATCTGCAAGTCTATATAACAAGTAAAAAGTATAAACCAGCCCAGTAGTCAACAACACTTCGGGGTTGACATGAATATCAATAATGTGGTCATTTTTATGAATTTCCTGTTTACAAAACTTTGACTTTATCGAAAAACTAAGGATTTTCTTATACCAGGCATAGATTACCCTATCCGTATTTGGCACAACTTTTCGGAACTTTTAAACTGCAATGCTCTTCAACTTTGTACTTGTTTGGCTTTATAAATATTTTGATATGAGCGTCACTGATGAGTCTTATGTAGACGAAACGCGCGTCTGACGTACTAAATTATAATCCTGGTACCTTTGATAGCTATTGATCAAGGGAAAGTTTTCAAAATGATTCAAAACTAACAATGCAAAGTAAATTACTGCCAAGGCCACACCAATTTAATTTCTTGTTGTACGGATTTTTGGACTCCAAAAATTGGGGCGAGCGAGCGATTTGAAAATTTTAATAAAAAAATATTCAATTTGCAAAGTTTTGAGGCGAAGCTTGAAAAGTGAAGGCGAGCGATTAATTTTTTTTTGTAAATATAAAATAGTAGGTTTTAACAATATCAAAACTTGATTTATCACTCGTACTTTGACGATTCTTTGATTTATGGAAGTATTTTTTCCCTGTTCACCAAGAAAAAAATTGTATAATTAAATCTGGTCTATGTATGTGTGACTGACAATGAGACAATTCTCCATCTTAGTCATAATCAGGTTTGGAACATATATATTTCTTTGTAAAAACACTTTTTAGTATAAAAGGGCTCATATATTCCCAAAGAACTATATATCTATCTTGTATTAAATGGTCAAAACATGTCCAAGAATTTTGTAATATTCCTGCACTTAAACCATGTTAATATAACACATTTATTGAACAGTTTAATATTATTCAAAATAAGTGGTCCCCTTCTAGCAAAATATTTAGAAAAGTTGTTTAAAATATAATGTATTTCTCCTCTTTTTGACATGTTTGAGTAAAACATTCTAAGTTTTCAAAGTTTTTGTATAGTAGCACTAAACAAATCCTTGGTATTTCTATTCCCTTTTCTACAACAGTAAAATGACCCCTTGTCTGAGGGAGGCTTGTTCCTAACCTGATAATAACAAACACAGGTCAAATTACGGCCTTTTACACAGGGCTTTGATCCAGACCAAACAGCAAGCTATAAGGGACCCCAAAATTATCAGTGTACACCAGGAAATCCAACTATCTAATTTATATATCCAAACGGGAAAATACCAATGACCAAAATCAACAAACGATAACTGCTTAACGACAGGCCCCTGAATCAATCAGGACAGGTGCATAAACATGCAGCGGCTATGGATAGTTTTGTTTCGCCAGCATACAATATAATTGCAGTTAAAGGCAACTCCTTCAGAAGTTCTTTGTACTTTATTCTAACAACGAACATCTTTTGATAGGGAATATAAGTAAGGGGGAAAGTAACCAATTTTTTAATTTGTTCTGTACAGGTATTTCCGCTGTTTTATATTTATATCGAAGCACTCCCACGTGGGATAAATTGCTTTATGCTGAAACAAATATTATCACAGATATTTACAGTGTGATGGGGTGCTTGTAGGTTTAAAATTGTTATATACAGGTTAGACTGATTTTAAAAAACACAAATGTTGATATCTCTTTATAATATTTACAAAAAAACGTTGCGGGAAATAGACAGGAAAACATTTCCGGATGCGGGAAGCGGGAATATAAAAAAAATAAAAAAAATTCTGTTTTGAAAAAAATAGGTGCGGGCGGGTCCGTCGAACAAGGAATTAAATTGGTGTGGCCCAAGGTATCAGTTATATCTACGATTTAACAAAACAAAACATTTACAACGCATGGATGATAGAGTTACTTTTAATGTTCAATATCGGGTTAAAACTAAACTCTAAAAGTGACAAAATGGATGATTTTCACTTCCTATTTTTATTATATAATTATGTAATTCTCAGTGAATACAAATCCAGTGGCGTAGCTTCCATTGAGGCAATGAGGCAACTGCCTCACTAGTTTTTTTTTATTTTCATGTACTTGACACTTAGTTTTATTTCAAATAAGAAAATACTAGATCATCGCCTTTTTCTGTGAAGCTTTTTTACTGAAACATACATTGTCGCCCGTCATTGGTATTATAAATTTGTAAAAAGTTGTTGACGATCCAAAATTGGAAATCATGGACAAATATCTTATTAAAAAAAGAAAGACAGTCACTGCAGAATCCACGGATAATATGGATCCGGGTAAATTAATATATAATAGTTCTTTAGTATCATGACAGCATTATATCCGATTTATTGTGTATAGATCGTAGATCTTTAAATTGTGTATGACACAGGCGCGGATTCAGATGGAAGAAAAAATGGGGTAGGGGATACCGATGACGAGAAAGTTGAGAGTAACATCAATATTGCAAATGCCTTTTCCAAGAGTTTGCTTCTGAAATTGTGTGAAACAAGATCGTCTGCTAGAGTTGACACACTGTCCGTTATTTTGGCTAAATACAAGGCAGTTCTTGCATCTCTTGAAGATGTAAGAAAGGAGAGTACGGCAACCGAAGCTCGCACAAAAGCCACTGCATTTATACATATGATGGAGAAGAGCACTTTTGTTGTTGCAATAGTAATTGCCCATCATATTTTAAGTTATACAAAGCCCTTAAGTCTTGCATTGCAGAATGCAAAATGTGATGTGTTCAAGGCCTTCACAGATGCTCAGACATGTAAAAAGGTAGTTGCTGCTCAAAGGTCGGACGAAGTGTTCAACAGATGTATATGGATGAAAGCAGCTGCGATCGCCGAGAGCATAGACATCGAGCTCGGTAAACCAAGAACAGTTGGGCGAATGCGTCATCGGGCTAATGCTGCATTTTCCGACGATTCGGTACACGGCTATTATAGAGTGAACGCATACTTTCCGTTTGTCGATCACTGTTTGAATGAGTTGAATGAACGATTTCCTGAACAAACACGCCCATCTTTCTTGGCGTTTCAGTTGCTGCCATGTCGCCTTCAGAACATAACTGAGGAGGAAATTGCCGATATCCAAGTCAGATATGAGGAGGATATGCCAGACTCTCCAGGGTTTGTTAGAGAACTTGAACGGTGGAAAATGTTCTGTTCCGGACTCCAAAACAGAGATAAAGATACCGGTAATCAGTCTTTGGAAACGGCAATTCAACTTGCAGACCCCAATTATTATCCCAATGTTCATGCAGTATTTAGAGTGCTGCTCACAATGCCTGTAGGATCCATGCCCTGTGAGAGGTCTTTCTCTGCGATGAGACGATTAAAACATTGGAGCAGATCTACGATGACCGAAGACCGAATTTCTGGACTGGCTAGTCTCTTCATACATAGAGATATCACCGTTTGTAGAGAGAAGATTATGAGAAAATTTGATGAAACCAAAAAACGTCGCCTTGGACCATTACATTTCTAACATTAATGATAATTTGATAACTACATGTACTTGTACACAGGTGTTAACTTATTAAAATTGCAAAAAATAGTACACTTGTCATATTATTTACATGTGAAAAGAGAATCCCATACAATGCATAAGAGGTATACTTTCGAGACGAATACACTATTTATTTAATATTTAGTACTTGTCATCCCAAAAGACAGTGTTGTAGTATCAAGACTAACTTTCCTCATATAGATATGTTGCGATATGGTGATATGGCATTAGGTTGTGATCACAAATCATACATTTAAATCCAGGAAAACGCAATTCAGGCCCTCAAACACCCCTAAAAAAAATTTCGCCTCGCTCCGCTCGGCTCAAATTTTTTGCCTCACTATATATAAGACCCAAGCTACGCCCCTGCAAATCGTGATTTCCGTTATACAAACTAGGATGCTACGTACGAATCAATGATTGGAGGCCTTAAAAATTGTTTTTAATTATGAGTGTGAAATGAACTTGTGTTTGTAGCATACCTATAAGTAAAAAAAATGATGAGCATTACACATACAATTGAGATTAGAAGTGGGGAATGAGTCAAAGAGGCAACAACCCGACCAAAGGGCAGACAACGGCCGAAGGCCACCAATAGGTCTTTAAAGCAGCGAGAAAATATTGTTTACTATATCAGTGAAAATGGACGTCACACTAAACTCAAAAACATACAAATAAACTTAAACTGACAAAAACATACAAGACCTACAAAGGCCAGGGACTCCAGTAAAGCACAGCGGTCTTTAATGTATAAACAATTTAGGTTCCTCGCATAAATATGATGTTGATCATGGAAATGCATTAGATTATTTCAGTTCATAGCATTGGCACAATTTAAAGCTTTGCAATCGGTTGTTGATAAATACAAGAAAGTTAAATGAAACAGCCGATCACAACTAGTTTACAGCCACTTGCAGATAAGGTAGTAACATTATAGATGTAATTATTGTCGTCCGTCATCTTTTCTTATCATATAAACTTCTTGATAAACAAGTGTTTGTAGATTAGTGTGTCGTTTCTGTTTTTCAGTGGTGTTATGTTTTTTTGCTCTTTGTAGAGCACATATTGTTTTCTTTAAACTAGAATTCATGTTTTTGATTATTTCATATGTTTGTTTTAGTTAAGCAAACCATTGTTATCTATTCTAAATTTTAGAGATTCAATTTCTCTTTTCCCATTCTATTTCTTGATTCGGTTGTTTCTCGAAACTGCAGTTTTTACAATTTCCATTGTTTATAACAGAGGTCATTCACTGACATGATATAGAAAATGTTAACAATAGTTTTAATTCATAGTTAACAGCATTTCACCCTGTGATACGTGTTCTTTGTAGTTTAGTTTATAATCTTTGGTATTGACAATAAGATTAGACACAATACTTACAACTTAGAACGTCTTATCTATGTGTTATATGTAGACTGCGTCTCAACTCCAAACACGTATCGTAGAGGGGCATAATGTTTTCTGGCCTGTGGGTCCGAGCGTCTGGTCGTCTGTTCGTTCGTTCGTCTGTCCAGTTTCAGGTTAAAGTTTTTGGTCGAGGTAGTTTTTGATGAAGTTGAAAGTCAAATCAACTTGAAACTTAGTTTTTATGTTCCTTATGATATGATCTTTCTAATTTTAATGTCAAATCAGAGTTCTGACTCCAATTTCGCGGTCCACTTAACATAGAAAATGATAGTGCCAGTTTCATGTTAAAGATTTTGTTCGAGGTCGTTTTTGATGAAGTTGAAGTCCAATCAACCTGAAACGTAGTATATATGTTCCTTATGATATGATCTTTCTAATTTTAATGTCTAATTAGAGTTTTGACTCCAATTTTACAGTCCACTGAACATAGAAAATGATAGTGCGAGTGGGGCATCTGTGTAATGAGGACACATTCTTGTTATTCATTCTTTGGTAACTATTGGTTTAAATTAAACTTTTCGACAGAATGGATAACTTCCGTTTTTCTATTTTCAAATTGTTGCTGTTGCAACATTCCTAAAGATGTACAGCATTGTAATTCCCATACATAATATACAGTAGGAGACTCATGATTTTACATCTCTACCGTCTGTGGTATCAAAAAAGGAATTACATCTCGGCCTTCAGATCCCTCCGTGGATTTCGGATCGGGATACATCTTTGAATTATAAATTTACCTCATTATCTGCGCATGTCAGCGTATAGTGGCAGCATGATGGGCTTGCAACATTTGTGCATGATAGTCAATCTTGTCCACTAACTGTAAAACAAAAACAGTTTAACCAAAAAGTGTGTGAATTGTGCACTATATTCTGCATTTTAAAATCTACTTTGTGTTTCGTAGATTTGCTTTGTTATTTATTCTTTCGTCACAGGTAGTTTAAACGTCTAACCTAGATAAGTCAAGCAGATTTTAAAAGTTTGCTATAGGAATATTTGGTTAATCAGTTAAAATGCACTAGATATTGACTATTCAGAAGAAAGTTATCAAGAGATTTCTTGCATAACCAGTCATGCAAAAACAAAAGATCAACCAGTTCTTTCTCGAGTAGAAAGGCTAGGTCTGCGAATTTTTTCGACTCTGCTTAATTGCCTGATTCTCACAAAGACTGGCTTAAAAAATGCCCATGTATAATTAGTACTCACAAGTAAAGTGTAGCTGTGTCAGTAAGACGACGATCAGATGCACATCTATGAAAAGAATTACATTGCATATGGTGGTTTTAATTCAACACTATTTATTGGTCACTATAAATGCAATTATACTTATCATGTGAATGCATTTTGAGTGTTTTGTTGACAAATAATTGACATCTATAAAAACGATGCTTTCCAAAAAACAATTTTTAACTTATTAAAACATAATAAAAGATCTATGTTACTCTTCCATCTGGAACATGCATGAAATGTTTTCCACTGGGGATTAAGGAACCAACAATCAATCAATCAATTACTATGTTACTCACTGAGGTTCAAATACAGTGTTTTGATTTAAGAGATACTGGTTTAAGCTGAAGTGCAATGGGAGTAACATTAAATGTGAAATTACAATGGAAAATAAGGGATAGAAAATCACTATACACACTATATAAGCCCTATGGCAAATGAACGCTTGAACGACATTTTTTATTTTCAATGATTAATTTTCATGTTTGGTTATTTTTAACAGATTAAGTCTGTTTATCCAAAATAATTGTTAACGACTATCCATAGCGATTCTTCAATCTGTTGTACACAAATATATTTTCTTTCTGCGAAACTACATATCCTCGATTTTTGGACAGAAGCTTGTTAATCATCGTCATCTAGTATCCAGACGTAGATTTTGAAAAAACAAATCCTGTTTATCGTATCCGTATTTTACTCATAAAATCTACCAGTTAACATATAATCTTTACTGCAAACTTACACCCATGAGGGTCAAGCAATACAATCAAACAATAATTTTATACAATACAATGAAATACAATGTAATACTGACAAGTATAATTTTAAATTACCCCATACATCCTTATATTCAATTTGACAGTTTTATACAATGGTAACAACCCACCCCTTGCAAACCAAACAAAAACTATATTATCGTATATGACTTACTAGTATAAATGGTATACTGTAACCTATTGCAAGTAGTTCATATCAAGCTCACTTGAGATGAAAACCATTAAAAATTGCTTATTAATTGGAAGTTTCTGAAACATGGCATAGGAGGCAGAACCTAAGAATATAAGTAAAACTTATACGTACTGATAGCAATGCAATATCATTCAAACTGTTATTGATCCATCACAAGTAGTTCCTCGAGTTGTATAACTTAGCCTGAAAACTTAACCATTGTTGACCTGTCTAATATGTCACACTTAATCAATACCTACATCTATCTTTCCTCGACATGTGTCGCAGCCAAGACAACAATTAATATTATAAGTTGGAAAAAGTACAAATTTTATTCAGAATTTTTCTCTTATTTTTTAATGGAAACATTAAAAACATTGAAAACATTATCAGAGTATCAATGACAGTTTGCCGAAACTTAACCGTGTTCACTGATCAATGAAATGAGGTCGAGGTCAAGTGGAAACCATCTGACGTGCATGAGGACATTGCAAGGTACGCACATACCAAATATAATGATCATAATACTTATAATAAGAGAGAATTCAACATTACAAAAAATCTGAACTTTTTTTTTTCAAGTGGTCAATTAACCATGAAAATGGGGTCAATGACATTTGACATGTTATTGACAGAAACTTCGTAACATGAGGCATCTATATACAAAGTATGAAGCCCCCAGGTAACGTTAACTGAGTAATTTTTCACAGCATAAACTATAAAGTAAGTGTGTTACATAAAGCAGTATGCACTACAATTTCAAGATAAAGCATTATCTATAAATTATTTCTATATACATGTATCAAGATTTTTTTTCTCAATGTTCAGTACAGTATAATAAATAACAAAATATCATGAGGACCTAAGAGCTAGAGTTCCACAGGTAAGAAAACATTAATATCCTATAAAATTTTATTAAAAAAAACTCGTCCAAATACCATATCTGCTCATTAATTATCATTCCATTGAAGGAAAAAACATCTGAAGTTATCAAATTATAAAGAATTTAGAAATAACATGGAAGCTTATTTTAGGTAAAGTTAAAAACTTTTGGACATACATTGTAAACGTACACCAATGAAACAGCAACCTAAAACATGAAAAAAGCCAAAACCAACATCTAACGGGTAACTGTCTTTCACAACAAACAATAGTCTATTCTATTTGTCAAGTTCTGGGCTAACAAATTTCAACACTGCTTTCAAAGATTTGTTTTCCATACAAAAGGCAAACAAATATATCAGATTCAATTATTGGGATAATTAAGGTTATATAATTGATGTATGATGTAATATTACTACGATAAGTGCTGCTATCATGAAAAAGTTTTCTTCAACAGAACCAATGACATCTGCATAAATTAACAAAACACATGCATAAAATTGAATTTGTATTTATTTTTGGTCTAAATACATATATAACTTTTATAAACAACCAACAATGTAGACTTCATAGAATAAGACAAACCTTTTACCATAGTTATTTGTAAACATGCAATAATTATCAAAATAAAAATTAAGATACATATACTGGTATAATATAAAGTCTAGTAAGGTAAATATACAGAGATATATCTAAGTTGAAATTTACAAGACTAAATCAATGTAGGCTTCTATTCCAATTATAATTGACAGATTGTTCAACATAAAAAGTTATTTTACAACTTGAAAAATATAATAACTGATCCAGGGTTTTCACCAAAATCTTGACCAATCACATTCAAGAATAGAACCAGTAACCACACTGCATTTACAAGGCAGCTGCTAACATTACATTCTACTTTATTTCCTTCTAATTATCATATCAGCCAATGAATGCTTGTCTCCAAATATTTTAGTATGTGTTTTTTTTCAACAAAACTAGAAGGTCTGGAAATGTCTTCTTAACAGAAAGTTAAATAGCTTTTTAATGTCCTTGTAAGACAAGCCTTAACACATGATCTCAATAAAATCAGAGTGAATCTTAACATATATAAACTATGATTTTAAAATTGACTAGCAACAACAGAAATTAAAAATTTCTTTTTTGAGATCTTGATGTCAAATCTCCTCTCCCCCATTCTCTTCCTTCCTAAATAAGAATTTTGTGTTTGTGGAAAACCTTGGTTGTCAAGGCCCAACAGAAAATGATGTATATTTCGCAATTAACTTATAACTGTTAAATTCACAAGAAGAATATTGAATCCATGCCAAAATAAAATCTATATTCTAGCATCTACAATAATTGCATTTTGAATCTAAATATTCTGATTGGAATACACTACTGAAAAGGAATACATATTTATCTTTGAAAGCAAGGTCCCAAAGGACCCACAGTTTATGGGTGTTTTTTTTTTTTTTTTTGTGAGACAAGGTCACATAATTCCCTGTTATTAAATAGTTCAACATAAACAATATACTTTTTTCGTATAAAAAATGAAAAAAAAAACAAACGACCAAGTTAGCATAGACTAGATTATATCCATAAACTAATATACATGTACAAATGCTGGTAAAACTGCTAAGTAGCATGAACAGTACTAGTGGGAGTTGTTGAAATTGTAAAGGTCATGTGACTTGCTAATAGCTTTAAATAAAATAGTATACTACAAACAAATCACAAAAATACAGCAGTTTCATTTTCTTTTGAGGGACACCTTATGGAAATTGTTACTGTAATTTCTAAAAACATTACATGCATATATTAATGCTATTGTTTGACAATCGCCAAAATGCATGATTAAACATATTCTGGAAAAGCTGCATATAAACAATACTATCAAAATTTCAAAGGCGATATATTATTTTTTGCGACACCTATCTCGTCACAATCTTTGCCATAACAAACAATGCAAAATTTTTCGAATTTACCGTTGTAATACTATCAAAACATGATAGGTCACATCCAGGTTCATACTCAAAAGGTTAAAAAAATATTCCTTAGAATTGACAGTTGTTACAAGACGTAGGAAACTAAGCCTGCATTTGGTTATAAACTTATACTGTGGGTGAAAGAATTACAATATTTTTTATCATTATTTAATCCTTTTTAAATAATCTGAATAATATCATCAGACATATCAATGAGACATTAACTTAAATTACAATGTATATAATATTGATTTGTGAATTTTATGTGAAATGAACAAAATTTCAAATAATACATAATGCACTTGTAATATGAAAGGGTATGAATCATCACTTGTAGATGTTATTCTTACAAATATATCAACTCTTTGTTTCAAAACACTGAATTTTAACACTGTTGTTGGTGATTGTCATCATATGATATCTACTTTTATAAAAGGTCATATACCTAATTGTGTAAAGAGTAAGACACAATATAGAAGTTTTAAATCTTTTAATGTTGATAATTATATTAATGATCTTGACAATATAATTTTTTTTAAAATGATTCAGATGAATGTATAGATGATATAAATTTCGTATATAAGGATTTTGAAACTAAAGTCTCTGATGTGATAAATTGTCATGCACCAATGAAATACAGATGCCCTCGAAAAAACTCAGTACCATATATGAACAGAGAACTAAGAAAAGCTATTTTTCACAAACAAATGCTGAGAACAAAATTTTAAAAATACAAAACAAGCAAAACTTAGGAAGACTATAGAAAAAAAAGAAATATGGTCACAAAATTAAAAAGAAAATCAGTGAACATTTATTTTCAAGAAAGATGTGCTGGAGGACAATAATCAAAACACTTTTATAGCACAGTCAAACCATTTTCATCTAAAAGATCTACCTGTAGCCAACAAAAAAATGTACTTGTGGATGATAATAAAATTTTAAACGACACTAAAGATGTTTGTGACAACTTTAATACTTTTTTTGTTAATGTTGCCAATGACATAGGCGAAGGTACTATTTTTGAAGAAAATACATATCCCAGTATTTTAAAAATTAAATCTCACATACAACATGATAAACCTTTTGATTTTAAACCTATACATGTTGACACAGTAAACAAACTTGTGAAAAAGATCAATATAAAAAAAGCTACTATCGTTGATCAGATATCATCTAAACTACTACGAGCTGGTGCACCAGTACTCAACAAACACACAAACACACAACAACATTAATAAATAACTAGAATCCAGTGAGTTTCCCCAACAGACTGAAAGAAGCTCAGGTTGTACCATTACAAAAAAAGAATGATCCACAGGATAAAAAGAGCTATAGACCTGTGGGCGTTTTACCAACGATTTCAAAGGTCTATAAAATGGTTATGTCTGACCAGTTGACTGAATTTGAATTTTGAGAATATATTTCATGCTTTTTTATGTGCATTCAGAAAAGGTCATGGATGTCAGACAACTTTGCTGAGACTCCTTGAAGATTGGAAAACAGCTCTGTAATATATTACTTTTGAGCATCTCCTTATCGTCCGAACTTAACTTATTTTCAATAAATTGGCAAAGCTTTTCACCACACTGTTTGTCCCACCCTTCAGAAGTAAAAAGTGTGAAATAAAATTGTACTTATTCTTTTAATATCGAATCAATATCATATATATACTCACCCTGTTTTTTTTTTATACGATTCCATATCTTGTTTTGGTCATTTTTCTTTTCTAAACTAAAAAAATGATTTGTAGATTTTTCACCTTCCTCTACCCATTTAATTTTTGCCCTAATTTTCGCAGATTCTGTTGAATTTGTATAAATATCCTTAATTTCGCTTTCAATTTCGTGTTATTTTAGAATTGGTTATATTTTTTTTCCTCTACTAATTTGAATGCGTTAAGACGTTTTTCAAGTTTTTTAATGTGATTGTTATTATATACTCGATTTATTATTTTACTAACATCAATTGTTTGAAATTTTATTTTACTTTTGGTAAAAAAAAAACAAAAAAAAAAACGCACCTAGTCTCGTGTCGATGTAGTCCTTGTGTGTTCATGTTGGAAATCATCATAATACCGTCATTCTATATATTCAATTTCTGTTTCTGCATTGTATACTTCGAGTTTAACTACTTTATAATGTATTTATTTAAATTCTGTAGTCTTGAACATACATGAAATATTTGCCACTGGAGGCAACCAACAACCAAATACCAATCTGACAAACTAATTCCTGATGTTAATTGTGTTGTTCGTGTAATTAAGTCTCCCAAACAAAGTTTGGAGACTTATTGTTTTTGCTCAGTTCTTATTATTTTTATTTTTATTATTCTTCTTTTTATGGCACCCTCAACGGAGTTGGGGTGATATCTTGTTATTGTTCGTTTCTTTTTTTTCTTTTTATTATTAAGTCACCAAAACGGAGTTTTTGGCGACTTATTAAGTCACCAAAACGGAGTTTTGGGGACTTATTGTTTTTGTATCGTTTCTTATTATTATGTCACCCTGACGGAGGTCGGGTGACATATTGTTATTGTACGATTCTTTTTTTCTTATTATTTTTATTCCACACTTTTTGTCCGGCTTAGTTCTCAGAATTGAATGGACCAATGTTGAAGGAACTATAACATAATATTAGTCACCATGTGTAGTTTTGCATCTTACCTTGGAATTAAAAAAATGGCTGCCATTGCCATGGAAACAGCAAAAATGTGAAAAATAGAAATGTGTTCCAATTTATATGAAACTTCTATGATATTAAGAGACTCATGCACACTTCAACAAAGTACATTTTTTTTTTCAACTGGGGGGTCTCTAGACATAATTTGAGGGGGTGAAATTTTCATGGAACATTCCAGAACATAAGTGTTAAATTTATTCTAGAGACATTAAATGGTATATGATTGTATATAATTATGGAGAGTTCAATTTGCAGCAGAAGTTAGACTTTGGAATTTTCAAAATGGCAGCCGTTACCATGGAAACAGCAAAAATATGAAAAACTCCAAAATGCTTCAAATTTAATGAAACTTAAAACAAATGTTGCCTAGCTACTGTAGACTTGACTTTTGAGTTCGGAATTTCCAAAATGGCCGCCGTTGCCATGGAAACGGCACAATTGTTGAAAACAGAAGAACGTACATAAAGCTATGAAAACTGACAGAAAGATCTTTTGTTATGGATATATCTGCATTTACTGATGGAACATTTCGAAATGGCTGCCGGTTAGTGGCAATTGGGGAACCAGGGTGACATCCGCTATTGCTTGCAATGGCAATTCTAGTTAAGTCACCAAAACGGAGTTTTTGGGGACTTATTGTTTTTGTATCGTTTCTTATTATGGCACCCTCAACGGAGTTGGGGTGACATATTGTTATTGTTCGATTCTTTTTTTTCTGCCTATTATGGCACCCTCAACGGAGTTGGGGTGACATATTGTTATTCTACGTTTCTTTTTATGGCACCCTCAACGGAGTTGGGGTGACATATTGTTATTCTACGTTTCTTTTTTTTCTTATTATGGCACCCTCAACGGAGTTGGGGTGACATATTGTTATTGTTCGTTTCTTTTTGTCTTATTATTATTATATTTATTCTTCCACACTTTTTTGTCCATACTATTTCTCAGAATTGGCTTAAACAATATTGATGGAACTATACCATAATGTTGACCACCACATTAAATAGTGCAGTGAGGTATGGCATCATCAAGATGGCTGCCGTTGCCATGGAAACGAAACAAATGTGAAAAATTTCTGTTTTTTGTTTTGGTGAACTGTTTGAATATGCTTACACTCAGAATCGTCATATTTTAATACAATGTAGGTGCCCACTATATACAGGTGTTGGATGATTTTGGCACTCATTGGACCTACTATGTTGCCATGGAAACTACACCAAAAATTTCAAAAATATCAAAATGCTCCAAACTTCATGAAACTTCACAGTAACGATGAGCAACATTGGAAGATGTGGCATTTGGCGTTGGAATTTCCAAAATATCTGTAGTTACCATGGAAACAAAGCAAAAAGGTCAAAACTTTGAATTTTCACAGAACATTCCAGAACATCAATGTTAAATTTACTCTAGAGACATTAAATGGTATATATGATTATGGAGGGAAAAAATTGCAGCGGGGGTTTGACTTTGGAATATTCAAAATGGCCGCCGTTACCATGGGAACAGCAAAATTATGAAAAACTTCAAAATGCTTTAAATTTAATGAAACTTATAACAAATTTTGCCTAGCTTATGTAGACTTAACTTTTGAGTTTCGAATTTTCAAAATGGCCGTCGTTGCCATGGAAACATAAAAAATGTCCAAAATTTCAAAATGCTCCAAACTTAATGAAACTTTGCAAAAATGTTACTAGACATCTGTAGATGCACTCTTTGACTTTGGAATTTTCAAAATGGCTGCCGCTCACCTGGCAATGGGGGGAAGGGTGCCATCCGTTATTGCTAGCAATTACAAATCTAGTTTTTCTTATTCTTCTTCCACACATTTTGTCCGTCGTGTTTCTCGGAATCCTATGGACCAATGTTGATGGAACCTTACTATAATGAGGACCCCCATGTAAAGTTGTGCACCTTGGTATGGAATGGTAAAAGATGGCCGCCGTTTCCATGGAAACAGCAAAAATACGAAAAAAATCAAAGTGTTCCAAACTGGAAGAAACTCCACAGGAATGGTAACTGACATGTGCTGATTTCCAATTTGACGTTGGAATTTTCAAAATGGTTGCCGTTACCATGGAAACAGCTAAAATATCAAAAATTCTATCTCTTTCGTTATAACACTCAGCTAGATGAAACTTTATTAAAATGTTACCCGGTACGATAAGATGTCAGAACAATATTTTGATAATCCAAAATGGCCGCCGTTGTCATGGAAACTGGGGCCAAGTTTTGCATTGACCCTATGGAAAAATGCATAAAATCTGCATTTTCTCAGAGAGTATTGCAACAAAGTAAATGAAACTGCATTGATATATAACATGACATGTGGCAATAAGATGTCTGCTTTTAGAATTTTGGAATTATCTACTGTAACCATGGTTGCAGGACAAATGTTCAAAATTTCCAAAAAAAATCAAAATGCTGCAAACTGGATGAAACGTTACAGGAATAGTGACTGACATGTGCGGAGTTGCTTTTTGAAGTTGGAATTTCCAAAATGGCCGCTGTAACCATGGAAACAGCAAAAATATAAAAAATTTCAAAATGCTTCAAACTTAATGAAATTTTGCAAAAATGATGACTTGCATGTGTAGATGCACTCTTTGACTTTGAAATTTTCAAAATGGCTGCCGCTCGCCTGGCAATAGGAGGACGAGGGTGCCATCCGTTATTGCTAGCAATTACAAATCTAGTTTTTCTTATTTTTCTTCTTGCAACAAATTTTGTCCAGGTGATTTCTCGAAATCCAATGGACCAATGTTGATGGAACTCTACTATAGTAAGGACCCCCAAATGCAGAGTTGCAGTAAGCATGGAATGGTTCAAGATGGCTACCGTTTCCATGGAAACAGAACAAATGTGAAAAAATCCAGTTTTTTCTTTTGGTGAACTGTTTGGAAATGCTTTCACTCAGAAACATTATATTTTGATACAATGTAGGTGCCGGCCATATACAGGTGTTGGATGATTTTGGCACTCATTGGAACTACTATGTTGCCATGGAAACTACACCAAAAATTTCAAAAATATCAAAATGCTCCAAACTTCATGAAACTTCACAGTAACGATGAGCAACATTGGAAGATGTTGAATTTGGCGTTGGAATTTCCAAAATATCTGTTGTTATCATGGAAACAATGCAAAAAGGTCAAAACTTTGAATTTTCACAGAACATTCCAGAACATCAATGTTAAATTTATTCTAGAGACATGAAACTTTATGAAAATGTTCTCCAGTATGCCAAGATGTCAAAACAATATTTTGATAGTTCAAAATGGCCGCCGTTGTCACGGAAACTAGGGCCAAGTTTTGCATTGACCCTATGGAAAAATGCATAAAATCTGCATTTTCTCAGAGAGTAGTGCACCAAAGTTAATGAAACTGTATTGATATATAACATGACATGTGGCAATGAGATGTCTGCTTTTAGAATTTTGGAATTATCTACTGTAACTATGGTTGCAGCACAAATGTTCAAAATTTCCAAAAAAAATTATGTGCTGCAAACTGGATGAAACTTTACAGGAATAGTGACTGTCATGTGCGGAGTTGCATTTTGAAGTTGGAATTTCCAAAATGGCCGCCGTAACCATGGAAACAGCAAAATTGTCCAAAATTTCAAAATGCTCAAAACTTAATGAAATTTTGCAAAAATGATAACCTGCAGGTGTAGACGCACTCTTTGACTTTGGAATTTCCAAAATGGCTGTCGCTCGCCTGGCAATGGAGGTACGAGGGTGCCATCCGTTATTGCTAGCAATTACAAATCTAGTTATGGCACCCTCAACGGAGTTGGGGTGACATATTGTTATTCTACGTTTCTTTTTGTTTTTTTTATTTTTATTATTTTTCTTCCACACATTTTTGTCCAGTCTGGAACTCTAATGTGAATGGACCCAAGAAGATGGAACTATACCATAATGTTAACCACCATATGAAGATTTGCTTTTTGGGGTTGGCACTTTCAAGATGGCTGACGTTACCATGGAAACGGAACAAATGTGAAAAAATCCAGTTTTTCGTTTTGGTGAACTGTTTGAATATGCTTTAACTCAGAATCATTATATTTTAATACAATGTAGGTGACCAGTATATACAGGTGTTGGATGATTTTGGTACTCATTGGAACTACTATGTTGCCATGGAAACAACACCAAAATTTTCCAAAATATCAAAATGCTCCAAACTTAATGAAACTTCACAGTAACAATGAGCAACATTGGTAGATGAAGCTTTTGGAGTCGGAATTTCCAAAATGGCTTTTGTTACCATGGAAACAATGCAAAAAATTTCAAAAAAATGAAAATGCTGCAAACTGGATGAAACTTTACAGAAATGGTCACTCGCATAAGCAGAGTTGACTTTTGAAGTTGGAATTTTCAAAATGGCTTCCGTAACCATGGAAACAGCAAAAATTTCAAAAATATCAAAATGCTTCAAACTTAACGAAACTTTACAAAAATGATAATTTGCAAGTGTAGATGCATTCTTTGACTTTACAATTTTCTAAATGGCTGCCGCTCGCCTGGCAATGGGGGAAGGGTGCCATCCGCTATTGCTTGCAATGGCAAATCTAGTTATGGCACCCTCAACGGAGTTGGGGTGACGTATTGTTATTGTACGTTTCTTTTTTTCCTTATTTTTATTATTCTTCTTCAACACTTTTTGTCCACACAGTTTCTCGGAATTGTATGGACCAATGTTGATGGAACTATACCATAAAGTGGACCAGCATATGAAGTTGTGCACCTGACTTTGGAATGGTCAAGATGGCTGCCGTTTCCATGGAAACTGCAAAAATCCGAAATTATTCAAAGTGTTCCAAACTGCAAGAAACTCCACAGGAATGGTAACTGGCATGAGATGATTTGGAGTTTGACTTTGGAATTTCCAAAATGGCTGCCGTTACCATGGAAACAGCTCAAATAGCAAAAATTCTAACTCTTTCATTATAACATCCAGCTGGATGAAACTTTATGAAAATGTTTCACAGTATGCTAAGATTTCAAAACAATATTTGGATAGTTCAAAATGGCCGCCGTTGTCATGGAAACTAGGGCCAAGTTTTGCATTGACCCTATGGAAAAATGCATAAAATCAGCATTTTCTCAGAGAATAGTGCACCAAAGTAAATGAAACTGTATTGATATATAACATGACATGTGACAATGAGATGTCTGCTTTTAGAATTTTGGAATTATCTACTGTAACCATGGTTGCAGCACAAATGTTCAAAATTTCCAAAAAAAAATAGAGTGCTGCAAACTGGATGAAACTTTGCAGAAATAGTGGCTGACATGTGCGGAGTTGCATTTTGAAGTTGGAATTTCCAAAATGGCTGCCGTAACCATGGAAACAGCAAAATTGTCCAAAATTTCAAAATGTTCCAAACTTAATGAAATTTTACAAAAATGATGACTTGCATGTGTAGATGCACTCTTTGACTTTGGAATTTTCAAAATGGCTGCCGCTCGCCTGGCAATGGGGGGACAAGGGTGCCATCCGTTATTGCTAGCAATTACAAATCTAGTTCTTATTTTTATTCTTCCACACATTTTGTCCACGCTATTTCTCGGAATTGGTCAGACCAATGTTGATGGAACTATACCATAATATGAACCGCCATGTGAAGTTGTGCAAGAGACATTGGAATGGTAAAAAATGGCCGCCGTTACCATGGAAACTAAAAAAATGTAAAAAAAAATCAAAATTCTAAATCTTTCGTTATAAGAGCCAACCTAATGATACTTTATGTAAATGTTGGCAGTGGTGCCCTGAGGTACCAACAGTACTTAGCTTCTGCAAAATCTCTACCATTGCCATGGAAACTGGAGAAAAGTTTAACATTGAACCTATGGGAAAAAACATCAAACCAGTCTTTTCTTAAGGAATATAAGATCAAATTCAAAGAAACTTTATGAATATATAACATGGCATAAGTCGATGTTGAAACTGTAGTTGGAATTTTCGAAATGAACACTGTTACCATGGAAACTGCAAAAATGTAAAAAAATCTCAAAATGCGCCAAACTTAATGAAACTCATTATAAATTATCAATGTCAAGTAAAGATAACACATTGGACTTCTGAATTTCCAAAATGGCCGCCGTTGCCATGGAAACTACAAAAAATTCAAAAATTTCAAAATGCTCCAAAATTAAGGAAACTTTACAACAATGTTAACAGACATCTATAGATGCGGTCTTTGACTTTGAAATTTTCAAAATGGCTGCCGCTCACCTGGCAATAGGGGAAGGGTGCCATCCGCTATTGCTTGCAATGGCAAATCTAGTTATTATGGCACCCTCAACGGAGTTGGGGTGACATATTGTTATTGTTCGTTTCTTTTTTTCTTATTATGGCACCCGCAACGGAGTTGGGGTGACATATTGTTATTCTACGTTTCTTTTTTTTCTTATTTTTCTTTTTCTTCTTCCACACATTTTGTCCGTCGTGTTTCTCAGAATCCAATGGACCAATGTTGATGGAACTTTACTATAAGGAGGACCCCCATGTAAAGTTGTGCACCTTGGTATGGAATGGTAAAAGATGGCCGCCGTTTCCATGGAAACAGCATAAATGCGAAAAAAATCAAAGTGTTCCAAACTGGAAGAAACTCCACAGGAATGTTGACTGGCATGTGCTGATTTCCAGTTTGACTTTGGAATTTTCAAAATGGCTGCCGTTACTATGGAAACAGCTAAAATATCAAAAATTCTAACTCTTTCGTTATAAGATCCAACTGGATGAAACTTTATGAAAATGTTCTCCAGTATGCCAAGATGTCAAGACAATATTTGGATAGTTTAAAATGGCCGCCGTTGTCATGGAAACTGGGGCCAAGTTTTGCATTGACCCTATGGAAAAATGCATAAAATCAGCATTTTTTCAGAGAGTATTGCACCAAAGTAAATGAAACTGTATTGATATATAACATGACATGTGGCAATGAGATGTACGCTTTTAGAACTGTAACCATGGTTGCAGCACAAATGTTCAAAATTTCCAAAAAAAATAAAGTGCTGCAAACTGGATGAAACTTAACCGGAATAGTGACTGACATGTGCGGAGTTGCATTTTGAAGTTGGAATTTTCAAAATGGCCGCCGTAACCATGGAAACAGCAAAAATATCAAAAATTTCAAAATGCTTCAAAATTAATGAAACTTTGCAAAAATGTTACTAGACATCTGTAAATAATTCTTCGACTTTGGAATTTTCAAAATGGCTGCCGCTCACCTGGCAATGAGGGGAAGGGTGCCATCCGTTATTGCTAGCAATTACAAATCTAGTTATTATGGCACCCTCAACGGAGTTGGGGTGACATATTGTTATTGTTCGTTTCTTTTTTTCTTATTATTATTATTATTATTTTTATTCTTCCACACTTTTTTGTCCATTCATTTTCTCGGAATTGGCTTGAACAATATTGATGGAACTATACCATAATGTAGACCACAACATTCTATAGTGCAGTGGGGTATGGCACCATCAAGATGGCTGCCGTTGCCATGGAAACGAAACAAATGTAAAAAAATCCGGTATTTTGTTTTGGTGAACTTTTTGGATATGATTGAACTCAGAATCATTATCTTTTGATACAATGTAGGTGCCCACTATATACAGGTGTTGGATGATTTTGGCACTCATTGGAACTACTATGTTGCCATGGAAACTACTCCAAAAATTTCAAAAATCTCAAAACGTTCCAAACTTAATGAAACTTCACAGTAACGATGAGCAACATTGGAAGATGTGGAATTTGTCGTTGGAATTTCCAAAATAGCTGTTGTTACCATGGAAACAATGCAAAAAGGTCAAAACTTTGAATTTTCACAGAACATTCCAGAACATCAATGTTAAATTTATTCTAGAGACATGAAATGGTATATGATTATGGAGGGACAAAATTGCAGCGGGGGTTTGACTTTGGAATATTCAAAATGGCCGCCGTTACCATGGAAACAGCAAAAATGTTCAAAATTTCCAAATGCTCCAAACTTAATGAAACTTTACAAAAATGATGATTTGCATGTGTAGAAGCACTTTTTTTTACTTTTACAAATTTTCCAAATGGATGCCGCTCGTCTGGCAATGTGGAAAGGGTGCCATCCGCTATTGCTTGCAATGGCAAATCTAGTTATTATGGCACCCTCAACGGATGTTGGGGTGACATATTGTTATTCTACGTTTCTTTTTTTTCTTATTATTTTTATTTTTCTTCCACACATTTTGTCCGCGCGAGTTCTCAGAATTGAACGGACCAATGTTTATGGAACTCAACTATAAGGAGGAACCCCATTTGAAGATGTGCACCTTGCTATGGAATGGTAACAAATGGCCGCCGTTTCCATGGAAACAGCACAAATGCGAAAAAAATCAAAGTGTTCCAAACTGGAAGAAACTCCACAGGAATGTTAACTGGCATCTCCTGATTTCCAGTTTGACTTTGGAATTTTCAAAATGGCTGCCGTTACCATGGAAACAGCTAAAATATCAAAAATTCGAACTCTTTCGTTATAAGATCCAGCTGGATGAAACTTTATGAAAATGTTCTCCAGTAGGCCAAGATGTCAAGACAATATTTGGATAGTTCAAAATGGCCGCCGTTGTCATGGAAACTGGGGCCAAGTTTTGCATTGACCCTATGGAAAAATGCATAAAATCAGCATTTTCTCAGAGAGTAGTGCACCAAAGTAAATGAAACTGTACTGATATATAACATGACATGTGGCAATGAGACGTACGCTTTTAGAATTTTGGAATTATCTACTGTAACCATGGTTGCAGCACAAATGTTCAAAATTTCCAAAAAAAATTAAGTGCTGCAAACTGGATGAAACTTTACAGGAATAGTGACTGACATGTGCGGAGTTCCATTTTGAAGTTGGAATTTCCAAAATGGCCGCCGTAACCATGGAAACAGCAAAAATATCAAAATTTTCAAAATGCTTCAAACTTAATGAAATTTTGCAAAAATGATGACTTGCATGTGTAGATGCACTCTTTGACTTTGAAATTTTCAAAATGGCTGCCGCTCGCCTGGCAATAGGGGGACGAGGGTGCCATCCGTTATTGCTAGCAATTACAAATCTAGTTATGGCACCCTCAACGGAGTTGGGGTGACATACTGTTATTCTACGTTTCTTTTTTTTCTTATTATTTTTCTTGCACAAATTTTGTCCGCGCGAGTTCTTGGAATCCAATGGACCAATGCTGATTGAACTCTACTATAATGAAGACTCCCATGCGAAGTTGTGCACCTTGCTATGGAATGGTAAAAAATGGCCGCCGTTTCCATGGAAACAGCAAAAATGCAAAAAAAATCAAAGTGTTCCAAACTGGAAGAAACTCCACAGGAATGTTGACTGGCATGTGCTGATTTCCAGTTTAACTTTGGAATTTTCAAAATGGCTGCCGTTACCATGGAAACAGCTAAAATATCAAAAATTCTAACTCTTTCGTTATAAGATCCAACTGGATGAAACTTTATGAAAATGTTCTCCAGTATGCCAAGATGTCAAGATAATATTTGGATAGTTCAAAATGGCCGTCGTTGTCATGGAAACTGGGGCCAAGTTTTGCATTGACCCTATGGAAAAATGCATAAAATCAGCATTTTCTCAGAGAGTGTTGCACCAAAGTAAATGAAACTGTATTGATATATAACATGACATGTGGCAATGAGATGTACGCTTTTAGAATTTTGGAATTATCTACTGTAACCATGGTTGCAGCACAAATGTTCAAAATTTCCAAAAAAAATAAAGTGCTGCAAACTAGATGAAACTTAACAGGAATAGTGACTGACATATGCGGAGTTGCATTTTGAAGTTGGAATTTTCAAAATGGCCGCCGTAACCATGGAAACAGCAAAAATATCAAAAATTTCAAAATGCTTCAAACTTAAATAAAACTTTGCAAAAATGTTACTAGACATCTGTAAATGCATTCTTCGACTTTGGAATTTTCAAAATGGCTGCCGCTCACCTGGCAATGAGGGGAAGGGTGCCATCCGTTATTGCTAGCAATTACAAATCTAGTTATTATTATTATTATTTTTATTCTTCCACACTTTTTTGTCCATTCTATTTCTCGGAATTGGCTTGAACAATATTGATGGAACTATACCATAATGTAGACCACCACATTCTATAGTGCAGTGGTGTATGGCACCATCAAGATGGCTGCCGTTGCCATGGAAACGAAACAAATGTGAAAAAATCCTGTTTTTTGTTTTGGTGAACTGTTTTGATATGCTTAAACTCAGAACCATTATATTTTGATACAATGTAGGTGCTGGCCATATACAGGTGTTGGATGATTTTGGCACTCATTGGAACTACTATGTTGCCATGGAAACTATACCAAAAATTTCAAAAATATCAAAATGCTCCAAACTTCATGAAACTTCACAGTAACAATGAGCAACATTGGAAGATGTGGAATTTGGCGTTGGAATTTCCAAAATATCTGATGTTACCATGGAAACAATGCAAAAAGGTCAAAAATTCCAAAAAAAATAAAAATGCTGTAAACTGGATGAAACTTTACAGGAATGGTCACTGGCATAAGCAAAGTTGACATTTGATGTTGGAATTTTCAAAATGGCCGCCGTAACCATGGAAACAGCAAAAATGTCAAAAACTTCAAAATGTTCCAAACTTAATGAAACTTAACAAATATGATAATTTGAATGTGTAGATGCACACTTTGACTTTGGAATTTTCTAGATTGCTGCCGCTCGCCTGGCAATGTGGGAAGGGTGCCATCCGCTATTGCTTGCAATGGCAAATCTAGTTATTATATTTATTCTTCCACACTTTTTTGTCCATTCTATTTCTCAGAATTGACTTGAACAATATTGATGGAACTATACCATAATGTTGACCACCACATTCTATAGTGCAGTGGGGTATGGCATCATCAAGATGGCTGCCGTTACCATGGAAACGAAACAAATGTGAAAAAATCCTGTTTTTTTGTTTTGGTGAACTGTTTTGATATGCTTAAACTCAGAAACATTATATTTTAATACAATGTAGGTGCCGGCCATATACAGGTGTTGGATGATTTTGGCACTCATTGGAACTACTATGTTGCCATGGAAACTACACCAAAAATTTCAAAAATATCAAAATGCTCCAAACTTCATGAAACTTCACAGTAACGATGAGCAACATTGGAAGATGTGGAATTTGGCGTTGGAATTTCCAAAATATCTGTTGTTACCATGGAAACAATGCAAAAAGGTCAAAACTTTGAATTTTCACAGAACATTCCAGAACATCAATGTTAAATTTATTCTAGAGACATTAAATGTTATATGATTATGGAGGGCAAAAATTGCAGCGGGGGTTTGACTTTGGAATATTCAAAATGGCCGCCGTTACCATGGGAACAGCAAAATTATGAAAAACTTTAAAATGCTTTAAATTTAATGAAACTTATAACAAATTTTGCCTAGCTAATGTAGACTTAACTTTTGAGTTTCGAATATTCAAAATGGCCGCCGTTGCCATGGAAACAGCAAAAATTTTCTAAATGGCTGCCGCTGGCCAGGCAATGGGGAAATGGTGCCATCCGCTATTGCTTGCAATGGCAAATCTAGTTATTATTATTCTTATTCTTCTCTTTCTGACCCCTTAAACTGTCCTACCATTTTCTTTAAAGCATTAGAGGATGAAAACTTTATATTTATTCTGGGTATAGGTCTGCATCATGGGGGTTGCAGAACCCAATGTCCATGATACCAGGGTGTCATCTTGGCATAATTAGGGGGGCTCAAAGATGGGTGGGGTCATTTTTTTTTTTACATTTCCTAAATTTTCTGCTGTATATAGAGTAGATGGAACTATAATTTCTTTTATGTATATTTAGAGACACATGTCTGCTTCAATATGGAACTTATTTTATTTCAGTATGGGGTCTCCTTGGCATAATTTTAGGGGGGTGAATTTTCATAGAACATTCCAGAACATCAATGTTAAATTTATTCTAGAGACATTAAATAGTATATGATTGTATATACTTATGGAGGGAACACATTACAGTGGGGGTTGGACTTTGGAATATTCAAAATGGCCGCCGTAACCATGGAAACAGCAATAATATGAAAAACTTGAAAATGCTTCAAAATTAATGAAACTTATAACAAATGTTGCTTAACTTATGTAGACTAAACTTTTGAGTTTGGAATTTTTAAAATGGCCGCCGTTGCCATGGAAACAGCAAAAATGTTCAAAAATTTCAAAATGCTTCAAAATTGATGAAACTTAAAACAAATGTTGCCTACCATATGTGGACATTACTTTTGACTTCAAAATTTCCAAAATGGCCGCCGTAACCATGGAAACGGCAAAAATGTTAAAATATCAAAATCCATTCGATTTAATGAAACTTTACACATAGGTAATTTGGCATCATTGATACCCCAGAACAAACGATTTGGGGTCCGTTTTGGTGACTTTTGTGTTAGCATCCTAACACAGGATTACTTGTTATTATTATGTCACCCTGACGGAGGTCGGGTGACATATTGTTATTGTACGATTCTTTTTTCATGTCACCCTGACGGAGGTCGGGTGACATATTGTTATTGTTCGATTCTTTTTTTATTATTCTTATTCCACACTTTTTTGTCCAGCTTAGTTCTCGGAATTAAATGGACCAATGTTGATGGAACTACACCATAATGTTGACCACCATGTGTAGTTGTGCACCTGACTTTGGAATTAAAAACATGGCTGTCATTACCATGGAAACAGCAAAAATGTGAAAATGTGATGGAACATTCTAGAACATTAGTGTTAAAGTAATTCTACGGCCATTAAATCTCATGTAATGGTATAATATTATGGGGAGCACAATATGAAGCAGCAGTATGACTTTGGAATTTTCAAATGTTGCCATGGAAACTGTTCAAAAGTAGCAAAATTTTGAAAATTCTTTAAAAATGTATGAAACGTTACAGAAATGTTAACTTGTAAATCCAGATGCGGCATTCAACTTTGGAATTTCCAAAATGGCTGCCGTTACCATGGTTGCTGTTTAGTGGCAATTGGCGGACCAGGGTGACATCAGCTATTGCTTGCAATGGCAATTCTAGTTATGGCACCCTCAACGGAGTTGGGGTGACATATTGTTATTGTTCGTTTCTTTTTGTCTTATTATTTTTATATTTATTCTTCCACACTTTTTTGTCCATACTATTTCTCAGAATTGGCTCTAACAATATTGATGGAACTATACCATAATGTTGACCACCACATTCTATAGTGCAGTGAGGTATGGCATCATCAAGATGGCTGCCGTTGCCATGGAAACGAAACAAATGTGAAAAATTTCTGTTTTTTGTTTTGGTGAACTGTTTGAATATGCTTACACTCAGAATCATCATATTTTAATACAATGTAGGTGCCCACTATATACAGGTGTTGGATGATTTTTTGCACACATTGGACCTACTATGTTGCCATGGAAACTACACCAAAAATTTCCAAAATATCAAAATGCTCAAAACTTAATGAAACTTCACAGTAACGATGAGCAACATTGGAAGATGTGGAATTTGGCGATGGAATTTCCAAAATATCTGTTGTTACCATGGAAACAATGCAAAAAGGTCAAAACTTTGAATTTTCACAGAACATTCCAGAACATCAA
This sequence comes from Mytilus galloprovincialis, assembly GCA_037788925.1. Taxonomy (NCBI): domain Eukaryota; kingdom Metazoa; phylum Mollusca; class Bivalvia; order Mytilida; family Mytilidae; genus Mytilus; species Mytilus galloprovincialis. Next base: position 54,539,698 of record CM075338.1, on the reverse strand, counting down.
TGTTAAATTTATTCTAGAGACATTAAATGGTATATGATGGTATATATGATTATGGAGGGAAAAAATTGCAGCGGGGGTTTGACTTTGGAATATTTAAAATGGCCGCCGTTACCATGGGAACAGCAAAATTATGAAAAACTTCAAAATGCTTTAAATTTAATGAAACATTAGAACACACCCGCGAAATCGCGGGGAAATAGAGCGTATGTTAAGTGTAAAAAAAAATATACTGACTGGAGAATTTCAGGAGAGGTATCAAAATTCAAAGGTACTTAGGGACTGGGCACATTTGTTTGCCCTCCTCCTATTTTCAGTAAATGTATGTAAGTATATAGAAATATATCCGCAGTGACCGCCGTTAATAGTAAACCATAGGCGGATCCCAGGCGGGGCTGTGGGGGGGGGGGGGGGGGTGCCCCCCATTTCGTTGAAAAAAGATTGTTGATTATATGGGGAAGCATGAGAGTAACCCCCCGCACCCCCCTTTATGTCAGTCAACGCCTCCCTCCCTTATGAAAAGTTCTGGATCCGCCACTGTAAACTAATTGATAGCAGAGTTTAGTATACATGTCTCTGTTGATAGTAAATAGCAAATATTATTCATTTTCGTTTTCCTCCCAAAATAACCCAAACTGAAACACGTTCAGCAAGAAGGATACATGCTAGAACTCAAAATGATAACAGAAAGCAAATTCATATACTTTATTTCATAGTCTTTGTATGTTCGAAGTACAGAAAAACACAAACCGGAAGTCTAATCTGACTTAAAGTTTTGTCCAATGACGGGAAAATATCCGGACGTATTCTTTTTCGTTTTTTATCCCAAAATAACCCAAACTTAATGATCATAAGAATGGATGACAAATGCGACTATACATGTTACCTATAGGACACAGAGGCATGATGATTAATTTCTTGTGAAAGGAGGAGAAGCGACACCAAAAATGAGGTCTTCTCGTTTAATAGTATAGATAACAAATTTTGCCTACCTTATGTAGACTTAACTTTTGAGTTTCTAATTTTCAAAATGGCCGCCGTTGCCATGGAAACAGCAAAAATTTTCTAAATGGCTGCCGCTGGCCTGGCAATGGGGAAAGGGTGCCATCCGCTATTGCTTGCAATGGCAAATCTAGTTATGGCACCCTCAACGGAGTTGGGGTGACGTATTGTTATTGTACGTTTCTTTTTTTCCTTATTATGTCACCCTGACGGAGGTCGGGTGACATATTGTTATTGTACGATTTTTTTTTTTATTCTTATTATTATTCCACACATTTTGTCCATACTATTTCTTGGAATCGTATGGACCAATTGTAATGGAACTATACCAGAATGTTAATGACCATTGTCAGAAGTGCAGTCGAGGTTGGCACTTCCAGGATGTCTACTGTTACCATGGAAACAGAAAAAGAGTGAAAAAATGAAGTTTTAGTTTTTGGTGAATAATTTAACTATAACAAAACATATAATCATCGTATTTTTATACAATGTAGCTGTCCTCTATATACATGCTGTGGATGATTTTGAGATTCATTGGAACTACCATGTTGCCATAGGAACTGATCAAAAATATCAAAAATTTGGAAATTCTTTAAAAATATATAAAACTTTTACAGAAATGTTGCCTGGCAAATCTAGATGTGGCATTCAACTTTGGAATTTCCAAAATGGCTGCCGTTACCATGGAAACAAGGCAAAAACATCAAAATGAGAAAATGTGATGGAACATTCCAGAACATTAGTGTTGTACAGCTATTAAATGTTATATGATTGTAAAATATTATGGGGAGTACAATATGAAGCAGAAGTATGACTTTGGAATTTTCAAAATGGCCGCCGTTGCCATAGAAACAGTAAAAACATCAAAATTTTAAAATGCTTTAAACTTTCTAAAAATTTGCAAACTGATGCATTGTAAAGTAAATTAGTTAATTTAATGTTAAAATTTCGAAATGGCTGCCGCTAAGTGGCAATTGGTGGACCAGGGTGACATCCGCTATTGCTTGCAATGGCAAAACTAGTTTTTATTATTCTTCTTCAACACTTTTTGTCCACACAGTTTCTCGGAATTGTATGGACCAATGTTGATGGAACTATACCATAATGTGGACCAGCATATGAAGTTGTGCACCTGACTTTGGAATGGTCAAGATGGCTGCCGTTTCCATGGAAACTGCAAAAATCCGAAATTATTCAAAGTGTTCCAAACTGCAAGAAACTCCACAGGAATGGTAACTGGCATGAGATGATTTGGTGTTTGACTTTGGAATTTCCAAAATGGCTGCCGTTACCATGGAAACAGCTCAAATAGCAAAAATTCTAACTCTTTCATTATAACATCCAGCTGGATGAAACTTTATGAAAATGTTTCACAGTATGCTAAGATTTCAAAACAATATTTGGATAGTTCAAAATGGCCGCCGTTGTCATGGAAACTAGGGCCAAGTTTTGCATTGACCCTATGGAAAAATGCATAAAATCAGCATTTTCTCAGAGAATAGTGCACCAAAGTAAATGAAACTGTATTGATATATAACATGACATGTGACAATGAGATGTCTGCTTTTAGAATTTTGGAATTATCTACTGTAACCATGGTTGCAGCACAAATGTTCAAAATTTCCAAAAAAATAGAGTGCTGCAAACTGGATGAAACTTTGCAGAAATAGTGGCTGACATGTGCGGAGTTGCATTTTGAAGTTGGAATTTCCAAAATGGCTGCCGTAACCATGGAAACAGCAAAATTGTCCAAAATTTCAAAATGTTCCAAACTTAATGAAATTTTACAAAAATGATGACTTGCATGTGTAGATGCACTCTTTGACTTTGGAATTTTCAAAATGGCTGCCGCTCGCCTGGCAATGGGGGGACAAGGGTGCCATCCGTTATTGCTAGCAATTACAAATCTAGTTATGGCACCCTCAACGGAGTTGGGGTGACATATTGTTATTGTTCCGTTCTTTTTTTTCTTATTATGTCACCCGATCGACAATGTCGGGTGACATATTGCTTTTCTTATGTTTCTTTGTTATTATTATTATTCTTCCACCTTTTTTTGTCCGACAGGTTTTTTGGAGTAAAATGGAACCAATCTTAATGATAATTCACTATAAGGAGGAACACAAAATTTCGGGTTGCAGTAGGGTCTAAGACCATAAAAAATGGCTACCGTTTCCATGGAAACGGAACAATTGTGAAAAATTCCAGTTTTTGGTTTTGTGAATAATTTAGAGATGATTAAACTCAGAATCATCATATTCTATCACAATGTAGGTGCCAGCCATATATTGGTTTTGGATGATATTGGCAATCATTGGAACCACTATGTTGCCATGGAAACTACCCCAAAAATTTCAAAATGCTCCAAATTTTTTGAAACTTCATAGTAACGATGAGCAACTTTGGTAGATGCGTAATTTGGCGTTGGAATTTCCAAAATGTCTGCCGTTACCATGGAAACAGTGCATAAGTGTCAAAATGCTCTAAAAACCTCAGGGTTTGGTAAATAATTTTGGTATGCTAGAACTTGAAATCATCAAATGTTTACACAATATAGTTGTCCACTATATACAGCTTTTGAATGATTTTGACAATCATTGGAACTCTTCTGTTACCATGGATACAGGACCAAATATTTCAAAAATTTCAAAATGCTCCTAAATTGATCAAACTTAATATGATTGTTGACTGGCAAGTCTGGATGACACTTTTGACTTTGGAATTTTCAAAATTGCCACCGTTGCCATGGAAACTGCAAAAAAGTCAAAAATTCTCAAAATGCTTTGAACTTAATGAAACTTGATATTATTGTTCACTGGCAAGTAAAGATGAGACTTTTGACTTCGAAATTTTCAAAATGGCTGCCGTTGCCATGGAAACAGCAGAATTGTGAAATTTTTTAGAATGCTCTCAATGTACTGAATATTTACAGAAAGATGTATTGCCATGCATATATGTGCATACACTGTTAAACAATTTTGACATGGCTGCCGCTTAGTGGCAATTGGGGGAAGGGTGACATCCGCTATTGCTTGCAATGGCAATTCTAGTTATTATTATTCTTCCACCTTTTTTTGTCCGACAGGTTTTTTGGAGTGAAATGGAACCAATCTTAATGATAATTCACTATAAGGAGGAACACAAAATTTCGGGTTGCAGTAGGGTCTAAGACCATAAAAAATGGCTGCCGTTTCCATGGAAACGGAACAATTGTGAAAAATTCCAGTTTTTGGTTTTGTGAATAATTTAGAGATGCTTAAACTCAGAATCATCATATTTTATCACAATGTAGGTGCCAGCCATATATTGGTTTTGGATGATATTGGCAATCATTGGAACCACTATGTTGCCATGGAAACTACCCCAAAAATTTCAAAAATTTCAAAATGCTCCAAATTTTTTGAAACTTCATAGTAACGATGAGCAACTTTGGTAGATGCGTAATTTGGCATTGGAATTTCCAAAATGTCTGCCGTTACCATGGAAACAGTGCATAAGTGTCAAAATGCTCTAAAAACCTCAGGGTTTGGTAAATAATTTTGGTATGCTAGAACTTGAAATCATCAAATTTTTACACCATATAGTTGTCCACTATATACAGCTTTTGATTGATTTTGACAATCATTGGAACTCTTCTGTTACCATGGATACAGGATCAAATATTTCAAAAATTTCAAAATGCTCCAAAATTGATGAAACTTAATATTATTGTTGACTGCCAAGTCTGGATGAGACTTTTGACTTTGGAATTTCCAAAATGGCCACCGTTGCCATGGAAACTGCAAAAAAGTCAAAAATTCTCAAAATGCTTTGAACTTAATAAAGCTTGATATTATTGTTAACTGACAAGTAATGATGAGGCTTTTGACTTTGAAATTTTCAAAATGGCTGCCGTTGCCATGGAAACGGCAGAAATGTGAAGTTTTTAAAATGCTGTGAATGTACTGAAAATTTACAGAAAGATGTATTGCCATGCATATTATATGTGCATTCACTGTTTAACGATTCTCAAATGGCTGCAACTTAGTGGCAATGGGGGGAAGGGTGACATCCGCTATTGCTTGCAATGGCAATTCTAGTTTTTATTTTTATTCTTCCACACATTTTGTCCATGCTATTTCTCGGGATTGGTCAGACCCATGTTGATGGAACTATACCATAATATGAACCGCCATGTGAAGTTGTGCAAGAGACATTGGAATGGTAAAAAATGGCTGCCGTTACCATGGAAACGAAACAAATGTGAAAAATTTCTGTTTTTTTGTTTTGGTGAACTGTTTGAATATGCTTACACTCAGAATCATCATATTTTAATACAATGTAGTTGCCCACTATATACAGGTGTTGGATGATTTTGGCACTCATTGGACCTACTATGTTGCCATGGAAACTACACCAAAAATTTCAAAAATATCAAAATGCTCCAAACTTCATGAAACTTCACAGTAACGATGAGCAACATTGGAAGATGTGGAATTTGGCGTTGGAATTTCCAAAATATCTGTAGTTACCATGGAAACAATGCAAAAAGGTCAAAACTTTAAATTTTCACAGAACATTCCAGAACATCAATGTTAAATTTATTCTAGAGACATTAAATGGTATATGATGGTATATATGATTATGGAGGGAAAAAATTGCAGCGGGGGTTCGACTTTGGAATATTCAAAATGACCACTGTAACCATGGGAACAGCAAAATTATGAAAAACTTCAAAATGCTTTAAAGTTCATCAAACTTAAAACAATTTTTGCCTAGCTTATGTAGACTTAACTTTTGAGTTTCGAATTTTCAAAATGGCCGCCGTTGCCATGGAAACAGCAATAATTTTCTGAATGGCTGCCGCTGGCCTGGCAATGGGGAAAGGGTGCCATCCGCTATTGCTTGCAATCGCAAATCTAGTTCTTATTATTCTTATTCCGCACTTTTTGTCCAGCTTAGTTCTTGGAACTGAATGGACCAATGTTGATGGAACTATAACATAATGTTAATCACCATGTGTAGTTTTGCATCTGACTTTGGAATTAAAAAAATGGCTGCCATTGCCATGGAAACAGCAAAAATGTGAAAAATAGAAATGTGTTCCAATTTATATGAAACTTCTATGATATTAAGAGACTCATGCACACTTCAACATGGTACTTTTTTTTTCAACTGGGGGGTCTCTAGACATAATTTGAGGGGGTGAATTTTTCATGGAACATTCCAGAAGATAACTGTTAAATTTATTCTTGAGACATTAAATGGTATATGATGGTATCTAATTATGGAGAGAACAATTTGCAGCAGAAGTTCGACTTTGGAATTTTCAAAATGGCCGCCGTTACCATGGAAACAGCAAAAATATGAAAAACTCCAAAATGCTTCAAATTTAATGAAACTTTAAACAAATGTTGCCTAGCTAATGTAGATTTGAGTTTTGTGTTTGGAATTTTCAAAATGGCCGCCGTTGCCATGGAAACGGCACAATTGTTGAAAACAGAAAAACGTACATAAAGCTATGAAAACTGACAGAAAGATCTTTTGTCATGGATATATCTGTATTTACTGATGGAACATTTCGAAATGGCTACCGTTTAGTGGCAATTGGGGAACCAGGGTGACATCCGCTATTGCTTGCAATGGCAATTCTAGTTATGTCACCCTGACGGAGGTCGGGTGACATATTGTTATTGTACGATTCTTTTTTTTATTATTATTATTCCACACTTTTTTGTCCAGACTATTTCTTGAAAACGTATGGACCAATTGTAATGGAACTATACCAGAATGTTAATAACCACTGTCCGAAGTGCAGTCGAGATTGGCACTTCCAGGATGTCTGCTGTTACCATGGAAACAGAAAAAGAGTGAAAAAATGAAGTTTTAGTTTTTGGTGAATAATTTGACTATGACAAAACATTTAATCATCATATTTTTATACAATGTAGCTGTCCTCTATATACACGCTGTGGATGTTTTTGAGATCCATTGGAACTACGATGTTCCCATAGAAACTGATCAAAAATATCAAAAATTTGAAAATTCTTTAAAAATATATTAAACTTTTACAGAAATGTTGCCTGGCAAATCTAGATGTGGCATTCAACTTTGGAATTTCCAAAATGGCTGCCGTTACCATGGAAACAAGGCAAAAACATCAAAAATGAGAAAATGTGATGGAACATTCCAGAACATTAGTGTTGTACAGCTATTAAATTTCATATGATTGTAAAATATTATGGGGAGTACAATATGAAGCAGAAGTATGACTTTGGAATTTTCAAAATGGCCGCCGTTGCCATAGAAACAGTAAAAACATCAAAATATTAAAAATGCTTTAAACTTTCTAAAAATTTTCAAACTGATGCATTGTAAAGTAAATTCGTTAATTTAATGTTAAAATTTCGAAATGGCTGCCGCTTAGTGGCAATTGGTGGACCAGGGTGACATCCGCTATTGCTTGCAATGGCAATTCTAGTTCTTATTCTTCTCTTTCTGACCCCTTAAACTGTCCTACCATTTTTTGGGAAGCAGTAGGGGATGGAAACTTTATATTTTTTCTGGGTATGGGTCTGCATCATAGGGGTTGCAGAACCCAATGTCCGTGATACCAGGGTGTCATCTTGGCATAATTAGGGGGGCTCAAAGATGGGTGGGGTCAATTTTTTTTTACATTTCTTAAATTTCCTACTGTATGTAGAGTAGATGGAATAATGATTACTTCTATGAATATTAAGAGACACATGTCTGCTTCAACATGGAACTTTTTTTATTTCAGTAGGGGGTCTCCTGGCATAATTTTAGGGGGGTGAATTTTCATGGAACATTCCAGAACATCAAAGTTAAATTTATTCTAGACACATTTAATGGTATATGATGGTATATAATTATGGAGAGAACAATTTGCAGCAGCACTTTGTCTTTGGAATATTCAAAATGGCCGCCGTTACCATGGAAACAGCAAAAATATGAAAAACTTGAAAATGCTTCAAATTTAATGAAACTTATAACTAATGTTGACTAACTTGTGTAGAATTGACTTTTGAGTTTGGAATTTTCAAAATGGCCGCCGTTACCATGGAAACAGCAAAAATATTAAAAAAATCAAAATGCTTCAAAGTTAATGAATTTTATAACAAATGTTGCCTAACTTGTGTAGACTTTAATTTTGAGTTTGAAATTTTCAAAATGGCCGCCGTTGCCATGGAAACAGCAAAAATGTAAAAAAAATTTTTAATTCTTCATATTGAATTAAACTTTACACACACATTATTTGGCATCAATGATACCGCAGAACAATGATGTGGGGTCCGTTTTGGTGACTTTTGTGTTAGCATCCTAACACAGGATTACTAGTTGTTTTTGTATCGTTTCTTATTATTATGGCACCCTCAACGGAGTTGGGGTGACGTATTGTTATTCTACGTTTCTTTTTTTTCTTCTTATTATTTTTCTTGCAACAAATTTTGTCCAGGTGATTTCTCGAAATCCAATGGACCAATGTTGATGGAACTCTTCTATAGTAAGGACCCCCATGTGCAGAGTTGCAGTAAGCATGGAATGGTTCAAGATGGCTACCGTTTCCATGGAAACAGAACAAATGTGAAAAAATCCTGTTTTTTGTTTTGGTGAACTGTTTGGATATGCTTTAACTCAGAAACATTATATTTTAATACAATGTAGGTGCCCACTATATACAGGTGTTGGATGATTTTGACACTCATTGGAACTACTATGTTGCCATGGAAACTACACCAAAAATTTCAAAAATATCAAAATGCTCAAAACTTAATGAAACTTCACAGTAACGATGAGCAACATTGGAAGATGTGGCATTTGGCGTTGGAATTTTCAAAATATCTGTTGTTACCTTGGAAACAATGCAAAAAGGTCAAAACTTTGAATTTTCACAGAACATTCCAGAACATCAATGTTAAATTTATTCTAGAGACATTAAATGGTATATGATTATGGAGGGAAAAAATTGCAGCGGGGGTTTGACTTTGGAATATTAAAAATGGCCGCCGTTACCATGGAAACAGCAAAAATATGAAAAACTTCAAAATGCTTTAAATTTAATGAAACTTATAACAAATGTTGCCTAGCTTATGAAGACTTGACTTTTGAGTTTGGAATTTTCAAAATGGCCGCCGTTACCATGGAAACAGCAAAAATATCTAAAATTTCAAAATGCTTCAAACTTAATGAAACTTTGCAAAAATGTTACTAGACATCTGTAGATGCACTATTTGACTTTGGAATTTTCAAACTGGCTGCCGCTCACCTGGCAATGGGGGAAGGGTGCCATCCGTTATTGCTAGCAATTACAAATCTAGTTATGGCACCCTCAACGGAGTTGGGGTGACGTATTGTTATTCTACGTTTCTTTTTTTTCTTATTATGGCACCCTCAACGGAGTTGGGGTGACATATTGTTATTCTACGTTTCTTTTTTTTCTTATTTTTCTTCTTGCAACAAATTTTGTCCAGGTGATTTCTCGAAATCCAATGGACCAATGTTGATGGAACTCTACTATAGTAAGGACCCCCAAATGCAGAGTTGCAGTAAGCATGGAATGGTTCAAGATGGCTACCGTTTCCATGGAAACAGAACAAATGTGAAAAAATCCAGTTTTTTCTTTTGGTGAACTGTTTGGAAATGCTTTCACTCAGAAACATTATATTTTGATACAATGTAGGTGCCGGCCATATACAGGTGTTGGATGATTTTGGCACTCATTGGAACTACTATGTTGCCATGGAAACTACACCAAAAATTTCAAAAATATCAAAATGCTCCAAACTTCATGAAACTTCACAGTAACGATGAGCAACATTGGAAGATGTTGAATTTGGCGTTGGAATTTCCAAAATATCTGTTGTTACCATGGAAACAATGCAAAAAGGTCAAAACTTTGAATTTTCACAGAACATTCCAGAACATCAATGTTAAATTTATTCTAGAGACATGAAACTTTATGAAAATGTTCTCCAGTATGCCAAGATGTCAAGACAATATTTTGATAGTTCAAAATGGCCGCCGTTGTCACGGAAATGGCTGTCGCTCGCCTGGCAATGGAGGTACGAGGGTGCCATCCGTTATTGCTAGCAATTACAAATCTAGTTATTATTTTTATTCTTCCACACATTTTGTCCATACTATTTCTCAGAATTGGTCAGACCAATGTTGATGGAACTATACCATAATATGAACCGCCATGTTAAGTTGTGCAAGAGGCATTGGAATGGTAAAAAATGGCCGCCTTTGCCATGGAAACTGATCAAATGTGAAAAAAAATGCAAATTTTAAATCTTTCATTATAAGACCTACCTGGATGAAACTTAGTGGTAATGTTCCTTGGTATGCCTAGATGTTGTGACAATATAAGAAAATTCCAAAATGGCCGCCATTGTCATGGAAACAGGGCGAAAGTTTAACATTGGCCCTATTGGAAAATACATTAAAGATGCATTTTCTTCAAGAATATAGCATCAATCCCAATGAAACTTTATAGATATGTAACATGGCATGTCCCAAAGTGGCACCTGTCTTTTGAATTTTAGAAATGATACCCGTTACCATGGAAATAGCAAAAATTTCAAAATGCTCCAAAATTAATGAAACGTTACAAAAATGATAATACACATCTGTAGATGCAATCTTTGACTTTGGAATTTTCAAAATGGCTGCCGCTCACCTGGCAATAGGGGAAGGGTGCCATCCGCTATTGCTTGCAATGGCAAATCTAGTTATGTCTTTCCACTTTTCCGTGGAAAGACCTATTGGATTTCTTCTGATTATTATTTTTTTTTTTCTTCCGCCTAATTTTTTTCCTTCGCTGTTTTTTTGTTTCGCAAGATGTCGCTTTGATATTTGGAATATGATATCGAACATGTAATACGCTTTTGAAACCAACTCTGCTTAACTGAATACTTTCCCATATAAGAGTTATCTCCCAGAACACTGTTTTTCTTGTGGCCACTTCTCCTTCGCAACCGTAAAAGATTAGGACAAATTTATTTTACCAAATTGCTCGTTATATCCTCAGGATGTTCTGTTTCATTTTGACCGAAGCCGTATAGAGATTCCATATGAGAGTTAGTTCCCCTTTTGTATTTGAAATTTTGAAATGTATTTTAAACTGGAAAACCATAAGTGATAGAGACCTAGGGTCTTTTGATTTGAGATCCTTGGTCCAAAAAAATGAAAATTAGGTCAAGGTCAAAGGTCAAGGTCATATTCTAAATTTTGATTTTGGCTTATTTTCACTCATTTTCATTAACCTTATAAGATATCGACAAATTATTTTTACTAAATTGTTAGTTGCGACATGTCGTAACATAATAATTTTGGTTGAAAGGGTGCGTAGACAATAAATGGGAGTTTTAGCCCCTATCACATCTAAAATTATGCGTAAAGTGATATAACTTATTAACCATACATATTAGAGACCTAGGGTCTTTCGATTAGAGATCCTTGGTCCAAAAAAATGAAAATTAGGTCAAGGCCAAAGGTCAAGGTCATATTCTAAATTTTTGATTTTGGCTTATTTTCACTAATTTTCATTAACCTTATAAGATATCAACAAATTATTTTTACTAAATTGTTAGTTGCGACATGTCGTTACTTAATAATTTTGGTTGAAAGGGTGCGTAGTCAATAAACAGGAGTTTTAGCCCCTATCATATCTAAAATTATGCGTAAAGTGATATAACTTATTTACCATACATATAAGAGACCTAGGGTCTTTTGATTTGAGATCGTCAGTTTGTGACCTTGAAATTGAGGTCAAGGTCAGAGGTAAATTTGACGTTCTAGATTATGACCTTTGCTTAAAATTCATATCTATACATCATAAAGCCATAGGAACTGACATTTTAGACTGATTTTTAATATTATAATATCAAAATAGATATTTACTGGTGGAAAGACCTTCAATTGTTCTCTGAACAATTGGTTTTTAATTATGTCACCCGATCGACAATGTCGGGTGACATATTGCTTTTCCTCTGTTTCTTTTTATGGCACCCTCAACGGAGTTGGGGTGACGTATTGTTATTCTACGTTTCTTTTTTTTCTTATTATTATGTCACCCGATCGACAATGTCGGGTGACATATTGCTTTTCTTATGTTTCTTTGTTATGTCACCCGATCGACAATGTCGGGTGACATATTGCTTTTCTTATGTTTCTTTGTTATTATTATTATTCTTCCACCTTTTTTTGTCCGACAGGTTTTTTGGAGTGAAATGGAACCAATCTTAATGATAATTCACTATAAGGAGGAACACAAAATTTCGGGTTGCAGTAGGGTCTAAGACCATAAAAAATGGCTGCCGTTTCCATGGAAACGGAACAATTGTGAAAAATTCCAGTTTTTGGTTTTGTGAATAATTTAGAGATGCTTAAACTCAGAATCATCATATTTCATCACAATGTAGGTGCCAGCCATATATTGGCTTTGGATGATATTGGCAATCATTGGAACCACTATATTGCCATGGAAACTACCCCAAAAATTTCAAAAATTTCAAAATGCTCCAAATTTTTTGAAACTTCATGGTAACGATGAGCAACTTTGGTAGATGCGTAATTTGCCGTTGGAATTTCCAAAATGTCTGCCGTTTCCATGGAAACAGTGCATAAGTGTCAAAATGCTCTAAAAACCTCAGGGTTTCGTAAATAATTTTGGTATGCTAGAACTGGAAATCATCAAATTTTTACACAATATAGTTGTCCACTATATACAGCTTTTGAATGATTTTGACAATCATTGGAACTCTTCTGTTACCATGGATACAGGACCAAATATTTCAAAAATTTAAAAATGCTCCTAAATTGATCAAACTTAATATGATTGTTGACTGTCAAGTCTGGATGAGACTTTTGACTTTGGAATTTCCAAAATGGCCACCGTTGCCATGGAAACTGCAAAAAAGTCAAAAATTCTATAAATGCTTTGAACTTAATGAAACTTGATATTATTGTTAACTGGCAAGTAGAGATGAGACTTTTGACTTCCAAATTTTCAAAATGGCTGCCGTTGCCATGGAAACAGCAGAATTGTGAAATTTTTTAGAATGCTCTCAATGTACTGAAAATTTACAGAAAGATGTATTGCCATGCATATATGTGCATTCACTGTAAAACAATTTTGAAATGGCTGCCGCTTAGTGGCAATTGGGGGAAGGGTGACATCCGCTATTGCTTGCAATGGCAATTCTAGTTATGGCACCCTCAACGGAGTTGGGGTGACATACTGTTATTCTACGTTTCTTTTTATGGCACCCTCAACGGAGTTGGGGTGACGTATTGTTATTGTACGTTTCTTTTTTTCCTTATTATGGCACCCTCAACGGAGTTGGGGTGACGTATTGTTATTCTACGTTTCTTTTTTTTCTTATTATTATTATTTTTATTATTTTTCTTCCACACATTTTGTCCAGGAGTTTTATGGAAATCCATTGGACCAAAGTTGATGGAACTCTTTTATATTAAGGACCCTTAGGTGAAGAGTTGCAGGCACCATGGAATGGTTCAAGATGGCTGTCGTTTCCATGGAAACTGCAAAAATGTGACAAAATTTCAAAATTCTAAATTCTTCATTATAAGACCCAAGTGGATGAAACTTTGTGGAAGTGTTACCTGATATGCCTAGATGTGCATGCAATATCAAGAGGTTCCAAAATGGCCGCCATTGTCATGGAAACAGGGCGAAAGTTTAGCATTGACCATATGGGAAAACACATAAAAGCTACATTTTCTTGAAGAATATAGCATCAATCCCAATGAAACTTTATAGATATGTAACATGGCATGTACCAATGTGGCACCTGTCTTTGGAATTTTGGAAATGGTACCCGTTACCATGGAAATAACAAAAATTTCAAAATTTTCAAAATGCTCCAAAATTAAAGAAACTTTACAACAATGTTTACAAACATCTGTAGATGCGGTCTTTGACTTTGGAATTTTCAAAATGGCTGCCGCTCACCTTGCAATGGGGGAAGGGTGCCATCCGTTATTGCTAGCAATTACAAATCTAGTTTTTATTATTCTTCTTCAACACTTTTTGTCCAAACAGTTTCTCGGAATTGTATGGACCAATGTTGATGGAACTATACCATAATGTGGACCAGCATATGAAGTTGTGCACCTGACTTTGGAATGGTCAAGATGGCTGCCGTTTCCATGGAAACTGCAAAAATCCGAAAATATTCAAAGTGTTCCAAACTGGAAGAAACTCCACAGGAATGGTAACTGGCATGAGCTGATTTGCAGTTTGACTTTGGAATTTCCAAAATGGCTGCCGTTACCATGGAAACAGCTCAAATATCAAAAAATCTAACTCTTTCATTATAACATCCAGCTGGATGAAACTTTATGAAAATGTGACCCAGTATGCCAAGATGTCAAAACAATATTTGGATAGTTCAAAATGGCCGCCGTTGTCATGGAAACTAGGGCCAAGTTTTGCATTGAACCTATGGAAAAATGCATAAAATCAGCATTTTCTCAGAGAATAGTGCAGCAAAGTAAATGAAACTGTATTGATATATAACATGACATGTGGCAATGAGATGTCTGCTTTTAGAATTTTGGAATTATCTACTGTAACCATGGTTGCAGCACAAATGTTCAAAATTTCCAAAAAAAAATAAAGTGCTGCAAACTGGATGAAACTTTACAGGAATAGTAACTAACATGTGCGGAGTTGCATTTTGAAGTTGGAATTTCCAAAATGGCCACCGTAACCATGGAAACAGCAAAATTGTCCAAAATTTCAAAATGCTCCAAACGAAATGAAATTTTACAAAAATGATGATTTGCATGTGTAGATGCACTCTTTGACTTTGGAATTTTCAAAATGGCTACCGCTCGCCTGGCAATGGGGGCACAAGGGTGCCATCCGTTATTGCTAGCAATTACAAATCTAGTTTTTATGTCACCCGATCGACAATGTCGGGTGACATATTGCTTTTCCTCTGTTTCTTTTTCTGTATTATTATTATTATACTTCCACCTATTTTGTCCGGCAGGTTTTTTGGAGTGAAATGGAACCAATCTTAATGATAGTTCACTATCAGGTGGAACACAAAATTTCGAGATGCAGGTGGGTCTAAGACCATTAAAAATGGCTGCCGTTACCATGGAAACGGAACAATTGTGAAAAATTCCAGTTTTTGGTTTTGGTGAATAATTTGGAGATTCTTAAACTCAGAATCATCATATTTTTATACAATGTAGGTGCCGGCCATGTACTGGTTTTGGATGATTTTGGCAATCATTGGAACTACTATGTTGCCATGGATACTACACCAAAAATTTCAAAAATATGGAAATGCTCCAAATTTTATAAAACTTCACAGTAACAATGAGCAACATTGGTAGAGGTGGAATTTGGCGTTTGAATTTCCAAAATGGCTGCCGTTACCATGGAAACAATGCAAAAATGGTCAAAATGGTCCAAAAACACCTAAAAGTGGCATTTACTTTCTTAAAAGGGTAGGTCAAATCCAATGAAACTCTGATGGTATGTTCCCTCCCATGTACCAATGTGGTATCTGCCATTAGAAATTTGGAATGGTCTATGTAACCATAGAAACCAGCCAAAATGTAAAAAATTTCAAAAATTTCAAAATGCTCAAAAAGTTATGAAACTTAATATGATTGTTGACTGTCAAGTCTGTATGAGATTTTTGGAGTTGGAATTTCCAAAATGGCCACTGTTGCCATGGAAACTGCAGAAATGTTAAATATTTTCAAAATGCTTCAAACTTAATCAAACTTAATATTATTGTCAACTGGCATGTATGGATGAGACTTTCGACTTTGGAATTTTCAAAATGGCTGCCGTTGCCATGGAAACAGCAGAAATGTGAAACTTTTATCATTGCTCTTATTGTACTGAAAATTTACAGAAAGATATATCCCAATTCATAGATCTGTATTTACGGTTAAGTTGTTTTGAAATGGCTGCCGCTTAGTGGCAATGAGGGGAAGGGTGACATCCGCTATTGCTTGCAATGGCAATTCTAGTTCTTATTATTTTTCTTGCACAAATTTTGTCCGCGCGAGTTCTTGGAATCCAATGGACCAATGTTGATGGAACTCTTCTATAATGAGGACCCCCATGTGAAGTTGTGCACCTTGCTATGGAATGGTAAAAAATGGCCGCCGTTTCCATGGAAACAGCACAAATGCGAAAAAAATCAAAGTGTTCCAAATTGGAAGAAACTACACAGGAATTTTAACTGGCATGTGCTGATTTCCAGTTTGACTTTGGAATTTTCAAAATGGCTGCCGTTACCATGGAAACAGCTAAAATATCAAAAAATCTAACTCTTTCGTTATAAGATCCATCTGGATGAAACTTTATGAAAATGTTCTCCAGTATGCCAAGATGTCAAGACAATATTTGGATAGTTCAAAATGGCCGCCGTTGTCATGGAAACTGGGGCCAAGTTTTGCATTGGCTCTATGGAAAAAAGCATAAAATGAGCATTTTCTCAGAGAGTATTGCACCAAAGTAAATGAAACTGTATTGATATATAACATGACATGTGGCAATGAGATGTCTGTTTTTAGAATTTTGGAATTATCTACTGTAACCATGGTTGCAGCACAAATGTTCAAAATTTCCAAAAAAAAAAATAAAGTGCTGCAAACTGGATGAAACTTTACAGAAATAGTGGCTGACATGTGTGGAATTGCATTTTGAAGTTGGAATTTCCAAAATGGCCGCCGTAACCATGGAAACAGCAAAATTGTCCAAAATTTCAAAGTGCTCCAAACTTAATGAAATTTTACAAAAATGATGACTTGCATGTGTAGATGCACTCTTTGACTTTGGAATTTTCAAAATAGCTGCCGCTCGCCTGGCAATGGGGGGCACGAGGGTGCCATCCGTTATTGCTAGCAATTACAAATCTAGTTATGGCACCCTCAACGGAGTTGGGGTGACATATTGTTATTCTACGTTTCTTTTTTTTCTTATTTTTCTTTTTCTTCTTCCACACATTTTGTCCGTCGTGTTTCTCGGAATCCAATGGACCAATGTTGATGGAACTTTACTATAAGGAGGACCCCCATGTAAAATTGTGCACCTTGGTATGGAATGGTAAAAGATGGCCGCCGTTTCCATGGAAACAGCATAAATGCGAAAAAAATCAAAGTGTTCCAAACTGGAAGAAACTCCACAGGAATGTTGACTGGCATGTGCTGATTTCCAGTTTGACTTTGGAATTTTCAAAATGGCTGCTGTTACCATGGAAACAGCTTAAATATCAAAAATTCTAACTCTTTCGTTTTAAGATCCAACTGGATGAAACTTTATGAAAATGTTCTCCAGTATGCCAAGATGTCAAGACAATATTTGGATAGTTCAAAATGGCCGCCGTTGTCATGGAAACTGGGGCCAAGTTTTGCATTGACCCTATGGAAAAATGCATAAAATCAGCATTTTCTCAGAGAGTATTGCACCAAAGTAAATGAAACTGTATTGATATATAACATGACATGTGGCAATGAGATGTACGCTTTTAGAATTTTGGAATTATCTACTGTAACCATGGTTGCAGCACAAATGTTCAAAATTTCCAAAAAAAATAAAGTGCTGCAAACTGGATGAAACTTTACAGGAATAGTGACTGACATGTGCGGAGTTGCATTTTGAAGTTGGAATTTTCAAAATGGCCGCCGTAACCATGGAAACAGCAAAAATATCAAACATTTCAAAATGCTTCAAACTTAATGAAACTTTGCAAAAATGTTACTAGACATCTGTAAATGCATTCTTCGACTTTGGAATTTTCAAAATGGCTGCCGCTCACCTGGCAATGAGGGGAAGGGTGCCATCCGTTATTGCTAGCAATTACAAATCTAGTTATTATTATTATTCTTCCACCTTTTTTTGTCCGAGAGGTTTTTTGGAGTAAAATGGAACCAATCTTAATGATAGTTCACTATAAGGAGGAACACAAAATTTCGGGTTGCAGTAGGGTCTAAGACCATAAAAAATGGCTGCCGTTTCCATGGAAACGGAACAATTGTGAAAAATTCCAGTTTTTGGTTTTGTGAATAATTTAGAGATGCTTAAACTCAGAATCATCATATTTTATCACAATGTAGGTGCCAGCCATATATTGGTTTTGGATGATATTGGCAGTCATTGGAACCACTATGTTGCCATGGAAACTACCCCAAAAATTTCAAAAATTTCAAAATGCTCCAAATTTTTTGAAACTTCATAGTAACGATGAGCAACTTTGGTAGATGCGTAATTTGCCGTTGGAATTTCCAAAATGTCTGCCGTTACCATGGAAACAGTGCATAAGTGTCAAAATGCTATAAAAACCTCAGGGTTTGGTGAATAATTTGGTATGTTTGAACTTGAAATCATCAAATTTTTACACAACATAGTTGTCCACTATATACAGCTTTTGAATGATTTTGACAATCATTGGAACTCTTCTGTTACCATGGATACAGGACCAAATATTTCTAAAATTTCAAAATGCTCCAAAATTGATCAAACTTAATATGATTGTTGACCTGCAAGTCTGGATGAGACTTTTGACTTTGGAATTTCAAAAATGGCCACCGTTGCCATGGAAACTGCAAAAAAGTCAAAAATTCTCTAAATGCTTTGAACTTAATGAAACTTGATATTATTGTTAACTGGCAAGTAAAGATGAGACTTTTGACTTCAAAATTTTCAAAATGGCTGCCGTTGCCATGGAAACAGCAGAATTGTGAAATTTTTTAGCATGCTCTGAATGTACTGAAAATTTACAGAAAGATGTATTGCCATGCATATATGTGCATTCACTGTTCAACAATTTTGAAATGGCTGCCGCTTAGTGGCAATTTCAAAATGCTCCAAATTTTTTGAAACTTCATGGTAACGATGAGCAACTTTGGTAGATGCGTAATTTGGCGTTGCCGTTACCATGGAAACAATGCAAAACAGGTCAAAATGGTCCAAAAACCTTAAAGTGGCATTTACTTTCTTAAAATGGTAGGTCAAATTTAACGAAACTTTGATGGTATGGTCCCTCCAATGTACCAATGTGGTATATGCCATTAAATTTTGGGAATGGTCTCTGTTGCCATAGGAACCATCACAAATGTCAAAATTTTCAAAAATTTCAAAATGCTCCAAAATTGATGAAACTTGATATGTTAGTAGACTGGCAAGTCTGGATGGGACTTTTGAAGATGGAATTTCCAAAATGGCCACCGTTGCCATGGAAACTGCAAAAAAGTCAAACATTTATAAAATGCTTTGAACTTTATGAAACTTGATATTATTGTTAACTGGCAAGTAGAGATGAGACTTTTGACTTTGAAATTTTCAAAATGGCTGCCGTTGCCATGGAAACAGCAAAAATGTGACATTTTCTAAAATGCTCTGAATGTACTGAAAATTTACAGAAAGATGTATTGTCATGCAAATATGTGCATTCACTGTTAAAAGTTTTTGAAATGGCTGCCGCTTAGTGGCAATGGGGGGAAGGGTGACATCCGCTATTGCTTGCAATGGCAATTCTAGTTATGTCACCCGATCGACAATGTCGGGTGACATATTGCTTTTCCTCTGTTTCTTTGTTATTATTATTATTCTTCCAACTATTTTGTCCGCCACTTTTCTCGGAGCCAATGGAACCAATCTTAATGATAGTTAAGTATAATAGGGAACACAAAATTCCGGGTTGCAGTAGGGTCTAAGACCATAAAAAATGGCTGCCGTTTCCATGGAAACAGAACAATTGTGAAAAATTCCACTTTTTGGTTTTCGTGAATAATTTGGAGATGTTTAAACTCAGAATCATTATATTTTGATACAATGAAGGTGCCACCCATATACTGGTTTTGGATGATTTTGGCAATCATTGGAACTACTATGTTGCCATGGAAACTACACCAAAAATTTCAAAATTATGAAAATGCTCAAATTTTTTTGAAACTTTACCATAACGATGAGCAACTTTGGTAGATGTGGAATTTGGCGTTGGAATTTCCAAAATGTCTGCCGTTTCCATGGAAACAATGCAAAAAGGTCAAAATGCCCCAAAAACTTCCGGCTTTGGTGAATAACTTTGGTATGCTTGAACTTAAAATCATGAAATTTTAATGCAATATAGTTGTCCACTATATCCAGGTTTTGAATGATTTTGACAATCATTGGAACTACTATGTTACCATGGATACAGGATCAAAAATTTCAAAATGCTCCAAAATTAATGAAACATAATATGATTGTTGACTGTCAAGACTGCATCAGACTTTTGAAGTTGGAATTTCCAAAATGGCCACCGTTGCCATGGAAACTGCAAAAATGTCAAATATTTTCAAATGCTCCAAACTTAATGAAACTTAATATTATTGTTAGCTGGCATGTATAGATGAGATTTTTGACTTTGGAACTTTCAAAATGGCTGCCGTTGCCATGTAAACAGCAGAAATGTGAAACTTTTTACAATGGTCTAAATTTACTGAAAATTTATAGAAAGATATATCGCAATTCATAGATCTGCATCCACTGTTAAATTGTTTTCAAATGGCTGCTGCTTAGTGGCAATGGGGGAAGGGTGACATCCGCTATTGCTTGCAATGGCAATTCTAGTTATGGCACCCTCAACGGAGTTGGGGTGACATATTGCTTTTCTACGTTTCTTTTTTTCTTATTATTATTTTTCTTCCATTATTTTTGTCCAGCTTATATTTTGGAATTGGATGAACCAAATGTTATGGAACTCTACCATAATGTTAACCAGCATGTGCAGATTTGCAATCGGGGTATGGCATTTTCAAGATGGCCACCGTTACCATGGAAACAGAACATATGTGAAAAATAAAATTTTTGTTTTTGGTTAATAATTTGAGTATGCCTGAACTTAGAATCATCAAATTTTTATATATTGTTGGTGTCCACCATATACAGGTTTCAGAGGATTTTGAGAATCTTTGGAACTACTATATTGCCATGGAAACTAAATATCTTTAGCATTAAACCCTATGGGAAAACCTTAAAGTACCATTTACTCCGTTAACAAGGAAGGTCAAACTCAATGAAACTACATGGATATGTAACATGGCATGTTTCAAAGTGGCACCTGTCTTTGGAATTTTGGAATTGGTAACTGTTACCATGGAAACAGCAAAAATTTCAAAAATTTCAAAATGCTCCAAACTTTATAAAATTTTACATCAATGTTCTATGACATGTGTAGATGCGCTGTCTGACTTTGTAATTTTCAAAATGGCTGCCGTTACCCTGGCAATGGGGGAAGGGTGCCATCCGTTATTGCTAGCAATTACAAATCTAGTTTTTATTATTTTTCTTCCACACATTTTGTCCAGGAGATTTCTGGAAATCCAATGAACCAAAGTTGATGGAACTTTAATATATAGAGGACCCTTAGGTGAAGAGTTGCAGGCACCATGGAATGGTTCAAGATGGCTGCCGTTTCCATGGAAACTGCAAAAATGTGAAAAATTTTCAAAATTCTAAATCTTTCATTATAAGACCCAAGTGGATGAAACTTTGTGGAAGTGTTACCTGATGTGCCTAGATGTGCATGCAATATCAAGAGGTTCCAAAATGGCCGCCATTGTCATGGAAACAGGGCGAAAGTTTAACATTGACCGTATGGGAAAACACATAAAAGCTACATTTTCTTGAAGAATATAGCATCAATCCCAATGAAACTTTAGAGATATGTAACTTGGCATGTACCGATGTGGCACCTGTCTTTGGAATTTAGGAAATGGTAACTGTTACCATGGAAACAGCAAAAATTTCAAATATTTCAAAATGCTCCAAACGAGATGAAATTTTACAACAATGTGAATAAACATGTGTGAAAGCCCTCTTTGACTTTGAAATTTTCAAAATGGCTGCCACTCGCCTGGCAATGGGGGAAGGGTGCCATCCGCTATTGCTTGCAATGGCAAATCTAGTTATGGCACCCTCAACGGAGTTGGGGTGACGTATTGTTATTCTACGTTTCTTTTTATTTTTTTTATTTTTATTTTTCTTCCACACTTTTTTGTCCACTCTGGATCTCAGAATTGAATGGACCCAAGTTGATGGAACTATATCATAATGTGAAGCACCATGTGAAGATTTGCTTTTTAGGGTTGGCACTTTCAAGATGGCCGCCGTTACCATGGAAACAGCAAAAATCCGAAAATTCTCAAAGTTTTCAAAACTGGATGAAACTTCACAGAAATGGTAACTAGCATGTGCAAAATTGCATTTTGAAGTTGGAATTTTCAAAATGGCTGCCGTTACCACGGAAACAGCAAAAATATCAAAAAATATAACTTTTTCGTTAAAAGACCAAACTGGATGAAACTTAATGAAAATGTTACCCAGTATGCCAAGATGTCAAGACAATATTTGTTAGTCAAAAATGGCTGCCGTTGTCATGGAAACTGGAAGCAAATTTTACATTGACCCTATGGGAAAATGCATAAAATCAGCATTTTCTCAAAGAGTATTTCACCAAAGTCAATTAAACTGAACTGATTTATAACATGACATGTGACAATGAGATGTCTGCTTTTAGAATTTTGGAATTATCTACTGTAACCATGGTTGCAGCATAAATGTCAAAAATTTCAAAAAAAGTAAAAATGCTGCAAACTGGATGAAACTTTACAGAAATGATATCTTGCATGGGCAAAAATGTTTTTTGAAGTTGGAATTATCAAAATGGCCGCCGTAACCATGGAAACAACAAAAATGTCCCAAATTTCAAAATGCTCCAAACTTAATAAAACTTTACAAAAATAATAATTTGCATCTGTAGATTCACTATTTGACTTTGGAATTTTCTAAATGGCTGCCGCTCGCCTGTCAATTTGGGAAGGGTGCCATCCGCTATTGCTTGCAATGGCAAATCTAGTTATTTTTATTATTCTTCCACACATTTTGTCCATCGTGTTTCTAAGAATTGAGTGATCCAATATTGTTGGAACTATAACATAATGAGGACCCCCATTTGAAGTTGTGCACCTTGCTATGGAATGGTAAAAGATGGCCGCCGTTTCCATGGAAACAGCACAAATGCGAAAAAAATCAAAGTGTTCCAAACTGGAAGAAACTCCACAGGAATGTTAACTGGCATGTGCTGATTTCAAGTTTGACTTTGGAATTTTCAAAATGGCTGCCGTTACCATAGAAACAGCTAAAATATCAAAAATTCTAACTCTTTCGTTATAACATCCAACTGGATGAAACTTTATGAAAATGTTCTCCAGTATGCCAAGATGTCGAGACAATATTTGGATAGTTCAAAATGGCCGCCGTTGTCATGGAAACTGGGCCCAAGTTTTGCATTGACCCTATGGAAAAATGCATAAAATCAGCATTTTTTCAGAGAGTAGTGCACCAAAGTAAATGAAACTGTATTGATATATAACATGACATGTGGCAAAGAGATGTACGCTTTTAGAATTTTGGAATTATCTACTGTAACCATGGTTGCAGCACAAATGTTTAAAATTTCCAAAAAAATCAAAAATCTGCAAACTGGATGAAACTTTACAGGAATAGTAACTGACATGTGCGGAGTTGCATTTTGAAGTTGGAATTTCCAAAATGGCTGCCGTAACCATGGAAACAGCAAAATTTTCCAAAATTTCAAAATGCTCCAAACTTAATGAAATTTTACAAAAATGATGACTTGCATGTGTAGATGCACTCTTTGACTTTGAAATTTTCAAAATGGCTGCCGCTCGCCTGGCAATGGGGGGACGAGGGTGCCATCCGTTATTGCTAGCAATTACAAATCTAGTTATGGCACCCTCAACGGAGTTGGGGTGACATATTGTTATTCTACGTTTCTTTTTTTTCTTTTTATTATTATTTTTATTCTTCCACACATTTTGTCCATGCTATTTCTCGGAATTGGCTTGAACAATATTGATGAAACTATGCCATAATGTAGTCCACTATATGAAATTGTGCAAACGGGGTATGGCATCATCAAGATGGCTGACGTTGCCATGGAAACTAAACAAATGTGAAAAAATCCAGTTTTTTGTTTAGGTGAACTATTGGGATATGATTGAACTCAGAACCATTATATTTTAATACAATGTAGGTGCCCACTATATACAGGTGTTGGGTGATTTTGGCACTCATTGGAACTTCTATGTTGCCATGGAAACTACTCCAAAAAATTCAAAAATCCCAAAATGTTCCAAACTTCATGAAACTTCACAGTAACGATGAGCAACATTGGAAGATGTGGAATTTGTCGTTGGAATTTTCAAAATATCTGTTATTACCATGGAAACAATGCAAAAAGGTCAAAACTTTGAATTTTCACAGAACATTCCAGAACATCAATGTTAAATTTATTCTAGAGACATATTAAAAGATATATGATGGTATATAATTAAGGAGGGAAAAAATTGAAGTGGGGGTTTGACTTTGCAATATTCAAAATGGCCGCCGTTACCATGGAAACAGCAAAAATATGAAAAACTTCAAAATGCTTTAAATTTAATGAAACTTATAATAGATGTTGCCAAGCTTTTGTAGACTTGACTTTTGAGTTAGGAATTTTCAAAATGGCCGCCGTTGCCATGGAAACAGCAAACATTTTCTAAATGGCTGCCGCTGGCCTGGCAATGGGGGAAGGGTGCCATCCGCTATTGCTTGCAATGGCAAATCTAGTTTTTATTATTTTTCTTCCACACATTTTGTCCAGGAGATTTCTGGAAATCCAATGAACCAAAGTTGATGGAACTCTATTATATAGAGGACCCTTAGGTGAAGAGTTGCAGGCACCATGGAATGGTTCAAGATGGCTGCCGTTTCCATGGAAACTGCAAAAATGTGAAAAATTGGCAAAATTCCAAATCTTTCATTATAAGACCCAAGTGGATGAAACTTTGTGGAAGTGTTACATGGTATGCCCAGATGTGCATGCAATATCAAGAGGTTCCAAAATGGCCGCCATTGTCATGGAAACAGGGCGAAAGTTTAGCATTGACCGTATGGGAAAACACATAAAAGCTACATTTTCTTGAAGAATATAGCATCAATCCCAATGAAACTTTATAGATATGTAACATGGCATGTACCAATGTGGCACCTGTCTTTTGAATTTTGAAAATAGTAACTGTTACCATGGAAACAGCAAAATTTTCAAAAATTTCAAAATGCTCCAAACGAGTTGAAATTTTACAACAATGTTAATAAACATGTGTAAAAGCCCTCTTTGATTTTGAAATTTAAAAAATGGCTGCCACTCGCCTGGCAATGGGGGAAGGGTGCCATCCGCTATTGCTTGCAATGGCAAATCTAGTTATGTCACCCTGACTGAGGTCGGGTGACATATTGTTATTGTACGATTCTTTTTTTTATTATTATTCCACACTTTTTTGTCCAGACTATTTCTGAGAATAGGATGGACCAATTGTTATGGAACTTTACCAAAATGTTAAAGACCATGTGCAGAAGTGCAGTCGAGGGTTGGCATATCCAACATGGCTGCCGTTGTCAAGGAAACAGAAAGAATGTAAAAATGTAATAGAACATTCTAGAACATTGGTGTTAAAGTAAATCTACGACCATTAAATGTTCTATAATGGTATTATATTATGGCGAGCACAATATAAAGCAGCAGTATGACTTTGGAATTTTCAAATGTTGCCATGGAAACTGTGCAAAAAATGCAAAATTTTGAAAATTCTTCAAATTTTTATGAAACGTTATAGAAATGTTAACTTGTTAATCTAGATGCGACTTTCAACTTTGGAATTTCCAAAATGGCTGCCGTTACCATGGCTGCTGTTTAGTGGCAATTGGTGGACCAGGGTGACATCCGCTATTGCTTGCAATGGCAATTCTAGTTCTGTATTATTATGGCACCCTCAACGGAGTTGGGGTGACATATTGTTATTGTTCGTTTCTTTTTGTCTTATTATTATTATATTTATTCTTCCACACTTTTTTGTCCATACTATTTCTCCGAATTAGCTTCAACAATATTGATGAAACTATACCATAATGTAGACCACAACATTTTATAGTGCAGTGGGGTATGGCACCATCAAGATGGCTACCGTTGCCATGGAAACGAAACAAATGTGAAAAAATCCCGTTTTTTGTTTTGGTGAACTATTTGGATAGGCTTTAACTCAGAACCATTATATTTTAATACAATGTAGGTGCCCACTATATACAGGTGTTTGGATGATTTTGGCACTCATTGGAACTACTATGTTGCCATGGAAACAACACCAAAAATTTCAAAAATCTCAAAATGTTCCAAACTTAATGAAACTTCACAGTAACGATGAGCAACATTGGAAGATGTGGAATTTGGCGTTGGAATTTCCAAAATATCTGTTATTACCATGGAAACAATGCAAAAAGGTCAAAACTTTGAATTTTCACAGAACATTCCAGAACATCAATGTTAAATTTGTTCTAGAGACATTAAATGATATATTGGTATGCCTACATGTTATGACCATATTAGGAAATTCCAAAATGGCCGCCATTGCCATGGAAACTGGACAAAAGTTTAACATTGACCCTACGGGAAAATACACTTAAGCTGCATTTTTTTTAAAAATTCCACGTAATCAGGAGTATGTGCACGTAATGCTGTACTGCTAACATGTACTAGAATATGCTAGAATAAAAATATGTATTTTATTTAACGTGCTTCTTTTCTATACAAAAATCGCGCTTTACAGAGAAAATCGCCACCGAGATAACGAGAAACACTCAGAGTACAAATTACTGACATTTCTGCACTTGCGTTAAAGTACATATCCGTGAATGACACACCTGTTAAAATCTACACATTAGCTGAAATCAATCGATAAACATGTAATTTAATTGTACACGATACGTTACATGTATTGTGTGATACGCGAGCTATTGAAGAATAAATTGAACAGTTAGTACGCCGCTCCGTCAATATATACACGTGTTGTCTGTCCAAGGTCCCCTCTAGAAAGAATATTAATATGCTAAGTCCACGATAATATACTTCAGTATCACGTGACACCACCTTCCTACTTGCGCGCGTGTCTAATTTTAGATTTAAAAAGGATTCCCAAACTATGTATAGAACTGAAACGTATTCAACGGAAGAGAAAAAAAAAGGGGGGGGGGGGTTGTTGTCGTGTGTGTGAAGAAATGCTGATTCCCACATGTATAATAGATATTTGACTTTTGTACACTCATAAGTATTGATGCTACTGTGACCATGTGCAGTACGGGGTGCCATCCTCAGCTATTGCTAGCAATAGCAAATCTAGTGTTAGAATAACTCAGTCGCAATTCATTTTTTTTCGGATGTAAGAGTTGTTCTCAATACTACATGTAAAATTGTGCGTGAGATATTTGTCACTGAACAGCACGAAACATATAGAAAATGAAGAAAAAAACCATGCAAAATATGTCATTTTCGGCTATAGAAAGTATTGATCAATCAACCAAATCATGATCAGAGTGATCAAATCATGATCACATTGATTAAATCATGATTAGAGATTGATCGATCGATCAATCAATCAAGTGTTGATATCAGACAAGTAATCAATCAATTGCAGAATCCGAAATAAACGTCCCATCGCTATTTTTACAAACTGTCAATCATTCGATTAATCAATCAATAAAACGATCGATCGATCAATTGATTGATTGATCAATCATGATCACAAACCATCAATCAACCAATACACGTATCGTCTCCATTGAATTTATGAAGGAAAAAACTTTAATTCGCTTGTCGTATTATTATGGCACCCTCAACGGAGTTGGGGTGACATATTGTTATTGTTCGTTTCTTTTTGTCTTATTATGGCACCCTCAACGGAGTTGGGGTGACATATTGTTATTCTACGTTTCTTTTTTTTCTTATTATGGCACCCTCAACGGAGTTGGGGTGACATATTGTTATTCTACGTTTCTTTTTTTTCTTATTATGGCACCCTCAACGGAGTTGGGGTGACGTATTGTTATTCTACGTTTCTTTTTTTTCTTATTATTATGGCACCCTCAACGGAGTTGGGGTGACGTATTGTTATTCTACGTTTCTTTTTTTTCTTATTATTTTTCTTCCACCGATTTTGTCCAGCTTATTTCTCGGAATCCAATGGACCAATGTTGGTTAAACTCTACTATAATAAGGACCACCATGATAAGTTGTGCATTGGACTTTGGCATGTGCATGATGGCTACCATTACCATGGAAACTAAAAAAATGTAAAAAAATCCAGTTTTTTGTTTTCTCGAACTGTTTGGATAGACTTGAACTTAGAAACATTATATTTTAATACAACGTAGGTGCCCACTATATACAGGTATTGGATGATTTTGACACTCATTGGAACTACTATGTTGCCATGGAAACAACACCAAAAATTTCAAAAATATCAAAATGCTCAAAACTTAATGAAACTTCACAGTAACGATGAGCAACATTGGAAGATGTGGAATTTGGCGATGGAATTTTCAAAATATCTGTTGTTACCATGGAAACAATGCAAAAAGGTCAAAACTTTGAATTTTCACAGAACATTCCAGAACATCAATGTTGAATTTATTCTAGAGACATTAAATCGTATATGATGGCATATGATTATGGAGGGAAAAAAATGCAGCGGGGGTTTGACTTTGGAATATTCAAAATGGCCGCCGTTACCACGGAAACAGCAAAAATATGAAAAACTTCAAATTTTCAAAATGCTTTAAATTAAATGAAACTTATAACAAATGTTGCCTAGCTTATGTAGACTTCACTTTTGAGTTTGGAATTTTCAAAATGGCCGCCGTTGCCATGGAAACAGCGAAATTTTCTAAATGGCTGCCGCTGGCCTGGCAATGGGGGAAGGGTGCCATCCGCTATTGCTCGCAATGGCAAATCTAGTTATTATTATTATTATACTTCCACCTATTTTGTCCGGCATGTTTTTTGGAGTGAAATGGAACCAATCTTAATGATAGTTCACTATAAGGTGGAACAAAAAATTTCGGGGTGCAGGTGGGTCTAAGACCATAAAAAATGGCTGCCGTTTCCATGGAAACAGAACAATTGTGAAAAATTCCACTTTTTGGTTTTGGTGAATAATTTGGAGATTCTTAAACTCAGAATCATCATATTTTGATACAATGTAGGTGCCAGCCATATACTGGTTTTGGATGATTTTGGCAATCATTGGAACTACTATGTTGCCATGGAAACTGCACCAAAAATTTCAAAAATATCAAAATGCTCCAAATTTTTTGAAACTTCATGGTAACGATGAGCAACATTGGTAGATGTGGAATTTGGCGTTGGAATTTCCAAAATGTCTGCCGTTACCATGGAAACAGAGCATAAGTGTCAAAATGCTCTAAAAACTTCAGGGTTTGGTGAATAATTTTGATATGCTTGAACTTGAAATCAACAAATTTTTACACAATATAGTTATCCACTATATACAGGTTTTGATTGATTTTGACAATCGTTGGAACTACTCTGTTACCATGGATACAGGATCAAATATCTCAAAAATTTCAAAATGCTCCAAAATTGATGATACTTAATATGATAGTTGACTAGCAAGTCTGGATGAGACTTTTGACTTTGGAATTTCCAAAATGGCCACCGTTGCCATGGAAACTGCAAAAAAGTCAAAATTTCTCAAAATGCTTTGAACTTAATGAAACTTGATATTATTGTTAACTGGCATGTACAGATGAGACTTTTGACTTTGAAATTTTCAAAATGGCTGCCGTTGCCATGGAAACAGCAGAAATGTGATTTTTTTTTAAATGCTCTGAATGTACTGAAAATTTACAGAAAGATGTATTGCCATGAATATATGTGCATTCACTGTTAACTCATTTTGAAATGGCTGCCGGTTAGTGGCAATAGGGGAAGGGTGACATCCGCTATTGCTTGCAATGGCAATTCTAGTTCTTTTTCATTTTCTTCCGCCACATTAAAAATGAACTTGTCCGCAGCGTTTCTCCAAATCCCTGGTCAGATTAACTTAGGGTTTCATAGAATGATAGACTAATATGTCTAGGTGAGCCATCAATCTTTCGTTTGTGCATTGGGGTCTATTAATGGGTATTTTTGGGGGCAGAAAGAAGGGAGGGGTTTACAATAGAACCCTATGGGATTTTATTTTCTAAAATTTTCAAATGAATATAACTTGAAAACTGTAAGTGATAGGTACATGTAGTCTTCAGAAATGATTATAGGACAATAAAACAAATCACATGAAATATAGGGGGAGTCCCTGGGGCGTCATCCTCACCCCCTTCAATTTGAGAATATGCTTTTATCTTGTAAACAGTCCAGATCCCCACCCTTAAACCTCATATATTTTTGAATGGGACGATAAAACAAACCAAATGAAATTAAAGGGAAGTCCCCGGGGGTCCTCCCCACCCCGTTCAATTTGAGAATGTGCTATTATCTTATAAACGGTCGAGATCCCCACCCCTAAACCATATATATTCTTGTAGAGGACAATAAAACAAATGAAATGAAATAAAAGGGAAGTCCCTAGGGGGTCACCCCACCCCCTCTTGTTTGAAAACTTGTAAACGGTCAACATCCCCACCCCTAAACCATATATATTCTTGTATGGGACAATAAAACTAATCAAATGAAATAAAAGGAAAGTTCCTAGGGTCGCCCCCACCCTGTTCAATTTGAGAATGTGCTATTATCTTGTAAACGGTCCAGATCCCCACCCCTAAACCATATATATTCTTGTAGGGGACAATAAAACAAATCAAATGAAATGTAGGTAAAGTCCCTGGGGTCATCACCACCCCCTCCTGTTTGAATACTTGTAAATGGTGGAGATCCCCACCCGTAAGCCATATATATTCTTGTATGGGACAAAAAATCAAATCAAATGAACATGGGACCATATGAATGGCGAGTTATGGGAGCTTTGTTTGGGAAACTTCGTAACAGCATCCTGTTACAATTACTTCTTGTTTTTAAGTGATTTTCAAATTTTCAATTTTGTCTTCGAACTAACTTTGGTAAAACTAATTCAGAAAACCACATTCCACTGAAAACAACTAGACATGCTGTAAATGCTGTAGTGGAAAAGGTCGATGTATTGGTAAGTATTCTAAGCTTCTTTTTATTTTATTTCACAAGGTAAAGAGGCCATTTTATAGATGTTATGGTTATCAGTCTATGGAAGAAGCGTATCGATAAAATCCTTTCTTATATCAAATAGCGATATTGTCTCATATCAAACTGTAAATATGCAGACGCTGCATGTATGAAAGTTTGTTTCTGGCAATGAAGAATATATTTTTTATTTCTAAAAAAACAATTCAATAAGTTTGGAGTATAAAACACGTAGGATGGAAGTTTATTTTCGACAACAATAAATCACTATCTACTAGAGCGTAATATCGACAATAACCTGCTTTTCAAGGTCATTTTGATAGGGAAAAATCAAATACACCAGTTCAAAAAGAATCAAGGCAAGATTTTGTTTTTAAAATACCATCGGTAGAACATATTGTTCAAACAACAATTAAGTCTAAATATATAGCCAATAGTTGGTTTAAAGCAAAAGTTTATGTCCGTGTTGAATTTGAGGTGTTTTTTTTTTCTTTTATGCACAAATAAACAACTTCTATTGTTCTAATATCAATGCAATACTTTTTTAAATATTATAGCAATATTTTTTTTAATTTTACTATAAGTATAATTGTAAGTTAAAAAGCAGCATTAAGATCACTGATTAACGTCAATATGTTGTAATTTTGGCATCATCTTTACAATTTCTTAATTTGTTTCTGAAACAAATCAATCAAACAAGCGTTTAGGAAAACTTGTTAAAAGAAATGAATAGCAAACTATCAATATTATTAGTGCTAATGCGGCGTAAAGCAACCAACAATCAATCAATATTATTGTTTACATATATCACATCCACTATTTTTTTCTTAAAAAGCATCGAAACAAAATAGTTCCTCCATACACAAAGCTTTGAATGATTTTTATTTTATTTACAGGCAATGGAAGTTGAAGGTGCGGTCGGCTCCACAACAGAAGAGGAAGAGAATGAACCCGAATCCGGAAAAAAACCAAAAATAAAACATCACAAATGCAGTCAGTGTGCATTTACCTCAAGATAGCCAAGTAGCATGCATATGCATAATAGAACTCACACTAAAGATCGTTTTATGTGAATTATGCCCCTCAAAATTCGTGAGGGAATCTCTACTACGCGATCAAAAGAAAATCAAACATGGCGATGGTTTGATTTGTAGTCATTGTTGAAAGAAGTTTCGGAGTAGACCAGGTCTGGCATATCACATGTAAAAAGTGATGGGTTATTTTGAACACAAGTGTCCTTACTGTGACAAAACGTTTATTAGTAAACAACACTTTAATGCACATGTGTTAACATACATCAGAATTACATGCCTTATAAATGTACTCAATGCAGAAAATCTTTCTTCTACAAACATTAGCCGAGGACACATGAAACAAAATGTCACGAAAGGAATGAGGCAAAATGTGTTGAGTATAACCTGCAGTTTTCATGTCAAGTTGTTCTTGGCAACCACAATACTGGGAAGCACAGTGATAACCAGCATCGTTGTGAAGTATGTGGAAAGACTTACAATTGGGCTACAAGTTATTACAGACATATTATTGATTGATTGTTGGTTGCTTAACGTCCAGTGACACATATTTCATGCATATTCAGGACGAGAACAAGTTCACAATAAATACAATAGGTAGTTTGATACAATAGAGGCCATCTGGGATGATGGTCGGGGAAATTTGGACTGCCACTGAAAAATGAGGGTATCTTGGATAAGGACAGAAATTTTGCCTTGCAACAGGCCACCTACGGACCCCTCAAAGAGTTGTTGCAAGGGTTCTTTACGTGCAAAGAGCGTGGCACTCTCTTTACACGAGGCATCGGTTTTAACGTCCACCTTCTGACCGGACGTGACTGCGAACTTGATACATCCCGCACAGCTAAACGGACGCCCCACTTCGGCAAGCATTTTACTGCCGGTCGGAAGAAGACCAAGTGACCATATTTCTATACCACAGTCACCCTTGGGGATTACAGACATATTAAGACATATAAATAAAATGAAACTTGTTATCACTGTAATAGAATAAATATTCTGTTTTGTTATTGTTGTTTTAATGTATTTTCTGCTTTATCAAGTCAAGTTGTCGTCTAAAAGAATACTAGCCCGAACATGAGGTAATATTTTCGATTCGTCGACTTTATGTTAGGGAGTCATTTTAGACATCATTTTATATTTTGGTGAAAATGAAGTTCATTTCGAAGCTGCAAGGATAAGACGAGTTATGCGTAATTTTCACATGTGTAGGTTAATTTAATAAGAAATTAGTTATAGTAAACTATTCTTGTCGTTCAGTCCCATTTTATTATGAGTCATGAATTTTTGATACAAAGCAAGCATGTATATTTTAATAGCTAGTTTTCCCAATTCATATTATAGTTTCATATTTATATTATTTGCATATTCGCGATTACTTTCGTTATGCTAAGTTTTGTCTCGATTTCGAATATTTCTCAACCGATGCTCATTATCGGAATTGATATTTTTGGGTTGATAGGTTTATAGTGTTTAGCTTTTACAAGTGCCGTATATGCTCTACCATGTTTATATTTCGAAATATACCAGATCTCTATAATATGTTCTTACATGTCCTTGTCAACATATTATATATTCATTATTTTATGCTGTTCAGCACGTGCTTTGTGCTCTGTTAGGTTCAAATAGTCGGTCTCGCATTATGCTCATATATTTAAGATTAAGTCCGCATTTATTTTACATTTGAATGCTAAATAAGCATTTATTTATAAGAAATATTATAAGCATACGTGTTCGTTCGTCTAAATGGATATGCTCATGCATTTACATAAAATTTGTATACTATAGATATTATTTGATCATTTATATGAACTACATATTTCTATTAGTTGTATTATATACTATTATATTGTGTTAAATATATTTGATTATCGAATGCGCTTAAGAAGATATAACATCTAAAACCAAATTCACTGTGTTTGTTTTAACTGTTTTCATGCCCTGACCCATACTCATTAGTCCGTAAGGTGTGCTGTTGGTTAAGTCCAACCATAACAGGCAAAAAACAGTCCATAAAACCCAGAATCCGACAATCCCGATAACAGTCAGAAACCTAATTCTGATAACTGGCGGAGACCCTAAAGTTCAACAATACGGTACCTCATTATTATATGTATTGGTTGAGATCACAGGAAGAAATAGAAAGAGACATGCCAGCCCCAGAAAATGCAGCAGGTCAGTAGGAGGCCACAATCATCCAAGTTGCGATCAACGCACCAGCAGAAATCATGGCACCACTCAATGTGCCAGTCGTTCTCAAGGACCGCCACTTTGTTTCCCTGTGCAAAGATACAACGTGAATATAGAATTGTTCACGGGAAAAGGTAATGTAACCGCATTAGAATGGTGGACAATGTGTGTGACACTTGTCACACTGCAGAGGATTTCAGAAACTTTCCCTTTTCATTTAGCAGGGGTAGCTAAAGCATGGTTTAAATCCCTTGATACACCGACTAAAACCACATTTAACAATTTAAAAGTAGCGTTTTTACAACGCTTTAAACCTACACTGAATGCAGGAGTTAAAATCATCGAATTAAGACAATACGCTTATGAAACTGTCGATGAATATATCGACAGAGCTCTAAGTTTAAATTCCACTAACTGTGTTTCTGAGAAATTTCTCATTGCAGTGACCGAGAAGGATTTCAAGAAGGGTATGGGACATATCATACTCCCCAATCAAAGACCATGCATGCACTCAGAGAAATTACCAACGTTGCTGAAATGACTTTTGCTGTCTGGCCAGCCACAGATGGAGGACATTACATCCACCATCAACCAAGCTGTATGTTCTGCAGTCAAATCGGTTGAAGCCAACATGCTAGATAGCATCATGACAAGGATGGACACAACATTATCCGCCATGAACCGGCCAGACCGCAGACCAGATCACAGACCGGATCAGCACAGAGTCAAGTTCAACACGAAGCAAAACATCCAATACAGTACCAAATCAGAGGACTGTGGTTATTGTCGAGGCAATTTTGGGCTTGGTCAGCAAGTTTTGGTATACAGTTTTATGATGGTCATTTTTGTGGTGTATCAGTTGGTGCCATGACAGCCAAAGAAACAGACGTAGTACAAAGAATAAATTATGGTGTGATTTTTAAAGAAGAAGCACAATCGTATGTTGCTAAGGAGTCCTGGTTACACACATTCAAGGTGTCACTATTTTAACATTTCAGTTTACCAAACATAAGTTTTTGTAATGAAAACTCTACCCAATGTAATTATTTCAATTCTATTATTAATTTTGTTCGCCATTTACAGGACACTACAAAAATTCATTTGATAAAGTCAATTAGGAGTATTAAGGTTTAAGTACCCTTCTGTAGCCATTTTTGTACGACCTTTTCAAACTTCAATTGTATCAAAACTACAGATATAATGAATAATAGAGATAGGTCATTTTGTACATATTCCCAAAATATGGGGAAACTTGATGCAAAGCATTATCAAGAAAATATATTGTAGAATACACTAGAAGGCAAATTAGTTGCTATTTCTACATGCCAAAAATATTACAAAAATCGTTCCTTTTAATAGTTTTTCTTAATAAGATGACCCATTTCAGTCTAAATAGGCATAAAACCGTATCCGTACATTCTCTTCTTTTGCACTATTACACCCCCAAATACAGTGATTTTAATACTTTCAGAATACTGCTCACAGTGTTCTTTAAATATTCACCAGAGGAGAGCTTTAGCCCGACATATTTTGAAGAATGTGGACAGAAGCACCACAAATGCAAATTTAACAGGCGGTAATGTTTGGGAAAATACAGCTTTAGGTTGGTTCCCCCACCCAAAAGGTAAAAGATGCATGTTTTTCAACAATTTGCTTCCAAACTTGTACAATTCAGCATGGACCTATCTGCCGAATGTGACAACATTTAGGAAGTTTTTTTTTCTCACGGAAGGCTCTAGGCAGTATAATTTGATACGTGAGATAGAGAAAATAGAAGAGAGATGCGCTTATATATGTGGGGACAACCCTAGCTCAATAGGTGATTTATTGAAATGTCATTTGTACATACTGGGGATGGATCAAGGATTAATTTTAATATCACAATTATTGATAAATGCATAGAAGACTGTTCAGAACTTTAAAAAAAAACTAAGTCAGACGATCTGAACCTCTATAACGAAAATGGCAGAACTCTGAAAAACAATATTATCATGAACTTCATTTATTTAACAGAAATCTTATTTCTCGATGTGATACTAAGGTATCAGATAAAAATTCGTGTTTTATGGTTCAGCAATATATTAAGTATATCATTATTTGATATGAAAGAAATAAATAAAAAAATGTATTTATGGATGTATACTTCTTTTTCAGGTGACTGTTGCAGTTGTGGAGTACAATAACTTGATCGTTTATTTGGGAACAATTAAAGAAAAGACTATGAACAACCAGCTGTCCAAGAAGAAAATTTTCGATTCATCTCTTCAGCTGGACAAGAATGATGCTCTTGAAATAGGTAAAAACTATTTGATATCCACATCTGAAAGGACATGTAAAAAATTGAAAAATACTATTATCCAAGGAGCAGAAATTATCAACTTCTAATTCAATTGCAATTTGTTGAGATAAAGAGTATAATTTGAACTTTCTGAATAACTTTTAAATTAATAACCGAATTACACCGTTTTCAAATGATCATTTTGTAAACCTCTATGAATTGTTATAAAACTTATATAGGAGTTATTCTTCATGATCTTCATGATCAGGATAAAAGCATCTACAGAAGAAAAAAAAAACTTTTGTTTTCATTTACTTTTTCCCGATTAATGTACAGTCAACATTACACTAGTACTGTTACATTGACAGCAGAATTATCAGGCGAGACATCTTCGAGAATCTTAAACAAATTTATTTTGATACAGCTTTCATTTGAGAACTAAGGAAAGGAATATGAATATTTGTCAAGAAAGAAAATTCCGACATTCAAAAGTATTACAGATGCAGATATTGATTTTATTAAATCTACACTTGATGAAAATCAAACTCAAAAATGCAGTGACATTATGAGTCGTTTATCAGACAAGGGCACAATTACAAGTAAATTTACCGTTCGAAGGATGATAGATTCAATCGGATACACCGCATCAACACCTCCTTATGGACAGATGATTCGTGCAGCAAATAATAGTAGGGTGCCCAGTATCGAAAAAGACGTCTAGTTAACGAGTTTAAGTTAACGGATAACACTCGGCTATATTTATATGCAAACGATTGGAAAATCATTATATTTTTTAATCATGAATGTCGTCGTATGCTCCCGTGGTCACGTTTTTCAACATTTTGTGGTTTCTTAGGGTACCCACAGATACCTCATCATACAGACCATTTTCATCACGAAAAATAAAATTATTGCTTTCCGTGTTATTTGTTCAAATGATACTTATCAGTTAGCTTAAAAATTAAATCTATCATATAACGAAAGTTGAAAAGAT
The DNA here is from genome assembly GCA_037788925.1 of Mytilus galloprovincialis. Classification (NCBI taxonomy): domain Eukaryota; kingdom Metazoa; phylum Mollusca; class Bivalvia; order Mytilida; family Mytilidae; genus Mytilus; species Mytilus galloprovincialis. The sequence continues at coordinate 54,502,099 of CM075338.1, read as the reverse complement.
TTATATAATTTAAGTATAAGTATTTCATGATTTTAGTTAGACTATCTTTTAAGCTGAAATTTACCACATTTTGAACGAAAGAAAATGTATTGCGTGTTAGGGACGACATCAAAAGATCAATGTAAGATAAAAAACTTAATTCAAATAGTTTGGGGGTGGGGGGTTGAACTGCTGCAAGATTTGGTTATCCGACATTGATTTTTACATATATCCATATGGGTCAATCAATTTTCCCAAAATTAAGTTAGTAGGGGGGTAGGGGGGTCAGTGAAAAAACTATTTGAATTAAGTTTTTTATCCTTCATTGAACTTTTGATGTCGTCCCTTACTTTCACGGGATTTTTACTCTGATTACATCAATAACACATGGTTCATATGTGTGCCAAATATCTTTCGTGTAATGTTAATCGGCGAGAAGAAAATAGCAATTTAAAACACAAATTTAGAGATAATTTTGCCTTGTTTCAAACACGCCTTTTCTCGTGCGGTTATTCGTTTTGTAGCTTACACTACCAGGTCATTAACTGGGACAATTGTCACAAACTTCATTTCTTTTTTTTTGCTTGTTGTATGGTCAAATTGTATATTTGGAATAGTCCAGTTAGTTTGAAGATCGTTGTTTTGTAATTGGACATATTTTTTGTTGGTTTTTATAACTTTAATTGTTTTTTTTAATTGATAGTTTTGTTATAATTGTAATATACAAATCAAATCCTACGGTCACGTTTCAGACCCGGAATATGGCACACATTTACAGTCCTGTTAAACTATGCCCATCTAGCCCGAAACGAAGTAGGCATGAGATACAATGGGATAAGTGTGTTATATGTCAGGGTTCTTCTACGGAATTGCTTATAAGCGAGTAATTAGCACAAACAAAAGGTTTATCGAGGCTATGGGAGCACAGAAAGTTTTGAGTTTATTGCATGATGCTTCAGACTTAGACCATCTTCGTACTGATGATTACAAAATGTTGTAGCATCATTCTTGCTACAAATCACTAGCAGACATAACTGAAGTCTTTTTTTAAGCTGAATCAAGTTCTTGTTCGTCTGTTAAAGTGTTTCAGGTCATATATATCGAAGGTCGTCTAATTCCTGACTGGAAAAAGTTTCTTTGAGTCAGTGAAAACAAGCAGGCCTTAATCAGATTTCTTGGGGAATCGATTGTTCAGCATCAGGGTAGATCAACAGTTACCATGATACACGAGGAATTCATATTCTAACTATCACTTCCAAGGACCCTAAATCAGCTCAGAAAGAGTATTTTAATAGGTTTTAAGAATTATTTTGTACGCCCAATGAAGTAGATACTCGCATCATTTTACATATCCATGCTATTCATATACAAAGAGACAAGGTGTGAAAGGAATCAAGGGTAGGATAATAACAAAGTCACAAGATACAGATGTTCTAATCTGATGCTTTCCTTACATCCACTCCATGCAGCATACACATGAGCTATGGTTTGAAACAGACACTACAACTTGTATACAAGATTTTAGCATCTCTACATGATGCGATACAACGTATTCGACCCTGTTTAGGATCAGTAAGCGCACCGTTTTTTAGTCTTGAAGGACAGCCCAGATGATTTTACCGATTTGTCAAACCTTTCTAATTGTGACATCGATGAATCAGCTCGAGATCTTGTTGTCAGGTTGAATGATCTCAAGTCAAAACTAAAAATAGATCACTGTGACCTAAACAATTTGAGCGTAAAATTGGCTACAATTTAAAATTTCTCCCTTGTCAAACTTCCTCCTTGTGAATCTACTTTTAAACAATATGTAATAAGAGCTTCACTCCAGACGTAAATTTGATGTCTTCCAGTATAGCAGAACTACCTTAACATTCTCCTCTTCAGAATGGGTAAAGAAGAATAACTTGTATCCATCTATATCGAAGGTCATATGTCACCCGAATTTCTGCAAGATTTAGTTTGTACTTGTAAGGGGAATTCTGTGTTTTCAAAGGGTTGCATTTGCTTCGAACAAAATCTATCATGTATAGATGTATGTCCATGTTAGGCAAATGACATATGTCGATATGTAAATAAATATCTCGTGTGGTTGTAGTTAGAAACATTGATGACGACGAAGATGACGATGTATAAGATTTCATTTTTCTGTATGCATCTTAAAAATCATTGTTAGCTATCGAATGAAAATAACGCAGTCCATAATATTTTCTAAACTTTAAATAAAGCATCTACTCAATTTTGAAATCGTGGGAAATAAAGGTAATAATCTATCTAGTAGGGAAAGATATGTAAAAATAATAATAATAAAACCTGCTATATGTTCTCTGACCTTGGCCGGGAAACTACGGGAGACCATAGAGTGTAGTGTAGGTAATACTAGCCTCGATCATAATTTTCTATTTCCATTTGTTTTTCTTTTTCGTGTTTTTGCCATGCTGAAGTCTGCTTGTCTTCATTTTATAAGTTTTTAATGTTCCTTTGGTTTCTCACGCCTATTTTGTTTACAATTGTTTGGACATATGTGACAGCGATATTTTCCGCTTTGTTTATTTCGTGGACATTCAAACTTTATCTTAAAACAAGATACTATTGTTTTCAAAATTGTCAGCTTACATGTTAAGAAGTTAATCCATTTTAATCTTAGCATTGTCTATTTCTTGTTATCGTATATATGTTTTTAATTGTATTATTCGTTTATAGCATTACGTGACAAATTTCATTAGTACATGTAGTTATGATTAAGTAAGATTACGTAATTCGTTTTATATTGTTTCTATGTAAATGGTCAGTTGGATACCAGCGGTCAAGCTGTACTGACGCCGTGCATTTACAGTGACATTCATTGTGTTTAGTATAGAACATTTATTGGAATTACCATTTGTTGTATCTTTCCGGAATATTTACCGTTGAACTTTTATTGTAATTAATGTTTTGCACTATTGAAGAAGTTATATATAAACCATCGTAAAGCTTAACTTAGTTTTGTTGACTTTATCCAGTGACTTTCTAGATATAACAGGAACGACGAAAACCCCTGTTATAAATAAAGATAAAGTTTGAATGTCCACGAAATAAACAAAGCGAAAAATATCGCTGTCACACATAACCCTCTCCCTTATTGTAGTTTTGGAATACTTGTAAACATTATAGCCAATTGTTACTCATTTAGGCATCTGTATATGTAGGATAGAGTGTTTTAACTGTTTCTAATACATGTTCTGTTTTCAAAACTTTCCCCCCTTTTCTCTGTTTGCAGTAATGTTTACTTCTGTAAAGCAAAGCTATACACAGAGCTTTATAATATTCAACCAAATTCGACGTTAATTTCGAAACAAATCATGTATATATACTCTTTCACACCCAATAACAGAAATTTGATTTTAACCTAGAAATTGACAAAACACCTTACTATCAGAAGACGTGAAAATCACATTTTTTTTCGACAAATGATTAAAGTTAAGATCTAAAAAACATCTTTAGATCGTACTTGTACCGAATTGAATACAAAAAATTCAAATTTAGAAATTGAAATAGGTCAAGGTCACTGTTATTTAACACCTGTTTGAAAATTTCAAATTTGCACCCTATATGCAAAAAAGTCAATCTGAAGTCATTTTTGGCGATAAAAATATAAAATAAGTTCTAAATGTAGATACAGAAGATATTTTTCTATAAATTGGTTGTTTTTATTTTGCTCAAAACGAATATATGTAGGAGAAATAAGCTATTTAAATGTTACTGTGCATTTTACTTGATTTTTTGCTTTGACCTTTGACCCTGATTTAAAAAAAAAACGTGACCACGGCAGACAACGACGACAACGCTATTTCGATGAGGCTTTTTCTCATCTTTCCATCGATATAAAATGTAGCCGTATGTTATTCCGTTAAGGCAAATCGATAAAATTGGTTGATTGGGCAATTAAATTAAAGAGAGTTGAGTTTTGTAAGCACCTTATATCAGTCAATGAACTCCTCTGAAACCACACAACATAATTGAATGAAACTCTATAGATAATAAAGACATTCTATGGAGATGTGCATATTGACAGGAAATTATGATTCAATTTTTTTTTATTTTACAATTTTTCTTGTCTTATGCTTATTTAATTTCTCCAATGACAATAAGGGGATGTGGGGTATGTGAGCATGCCCACTTAGGTTCTTTAATTTGGTATGTAGTGGTGGGAAGATTCAACAATTAATTAATAGTGGTGAGTCCAACAAAAATGTGATATTAATTTAACGATACGTATGATTATATTTTTATCATAATTGATATAGATGGAATGTGTACCATGATGGTGGTGTTGTTAAAGTGAATGATGTTCTTAGATTCATAACTGGTTGCAGCTCAGTACCTCCAGGAGGATTTGATGCTCGCTTCTCAATTGGTTTTACTGAAGAAAGAAAATATCCTTCTGTTACAACATGTACATTTTGAAGTTGTTCTACCACTTCATTTAAAGAATTACAATACCTTTAAGGACATAATGGTTGAATCCATTGTTTCAGGTCCTGGCTTTGGTCAAATTTAACCTCTCAGTAAAAAAGGGTTTTCCAACTGAAATACTATAGATATTCAAATGTACCTTATATACCGTTCTGAAACTGTCTATCAGATCGTAAAAGTATCTGCAAAAAATATTGATGCTCTGCATACACATTTTCACATGATTCAGTTTGTTTTAAGTAAGGATACTTTAGGTCTGCACTGTCTGTCTGGCTGTCTGTCAGTTTCTTTTTCTTCATGCTTGAAGATATTGATTTGGTATTTGATGTGTAAGTGTTTTAATATGAAAAGTTACAGGTCAAGTTGGATTTTCACGATTCTAGCTTCTTTCCGTATTCACTAAAATCCCGAGAATTAAATTTTTAATGATATACTTATTAATTACTAGATTTCTGATGATATGCTTATTAAATACTAGAAGTCTGTTTCTGTGATGAGAATTAACCTTTTTTTACTTTCTAAAGTCAGAAAAGCATAAAGCCATTCTGGTATTATATCCATACAATTTGTGTCAAAGATATCAAAGTTCATAAGAAAGTGAATACAATTAAATGGACTTCCAGAAAAAGACAAAACTAGAGGCTATGTTGGATAAAAAAGTCAGTTTTAAGAAAAACAAGTGTACAAGATAACATAAGGTGGCAGAGTACTTGATGTTTCACGAATATCCACTTTGGTGGTCTTTTATTGTCTCTTTACTTTTAAATTTAGTATGTAAATGGTTAGTGTTATATCATCACAAACTGAAAAAGATAGATTTATAACATGCAAAACAATAACAATTATATATCATTGTTTAAAACTATAACAGTAATGTCCCTTTACACGAAATGTGCCAGGCTTTCTTATTAATTGCCTTGTGTCTCATGTGTGTTCATTTTACCAGTGTAAAAATTGCGCGTTTGAAATTCGCACAGATAGACATAAAATAATTTTATCGTTCAAAGTATGACGGCATACATAAATTTATGCAGTCACGTAAAGTAGATATAACAAAAAACAGACTTAACAGTTATAAGTAATAATAATAAATAAAATAAGTGTGTGGTTCAAAGTATGACGGGATACATAAGTACAGTTTAAAGCCAAATGTATATCATGAAAAACAGCCTTAACAGAAAAAGTAGTATTAATGAATAAAATAGTTTTGTCATTCATATCATGTCAAGATTCATAAGTAAAAGTAATATTAATGAATGAAATAATTTTGTCGTTCAAAGAATGATGTTTTACATAAGCACAAAGTCACATCAAATGAATATCTTAAAAAACTGACTTAACAGTGAAAGTAATATTAATAAAGACAAATAAAAGAATACTTTTACAAGTTATTAAGATAATAATGTAAGTGGTTTTATTACTAAATAGTTTAGAGAAAACCGGTATAAATAGTTGGGATAATCTTTAAATGCAATTGAGTTTTCGTAATGGGCATATATCTGACTAAATACAAGCGTCAATTGATCAGTATTTCATTGAAAAAGAAATGTCGGAAAACCTACTCGAAGATATTTTTGAAGCCGGTAAAAATACTTGGTATAATCCGATAGTGTAAAAAATGAAAAGCTAATTGCTGCAAATAAAATGATGTCTTATTGTTAATTGTTTTCTAATACTTTATTCTCGTTTTAGGAGGCAAAGCTTTGTGCAGAAGCACTTTGATTTTGAGTGATTCGTTTTATAGATACTTTCCGGATTTAAAAAATACAGATACAAACGTTTGGTGGCAAAACTAGTGGACGTTTGCTATGTAAAATAAGACATGGCTATTTTAATATTAACGAATTTTGTAATGTTTTAATTCATGTTGGCACTTATGATATGTTTGCAATACTTGTAATCTATATAGCATTAATATTGATTTAATTATTCAGGAAATTAGGTGTGTAAACGCCTCCTGTAGAATTATTTTATCTTCAATTTTACCTAGACCAGTAGATTTTAGTATGTCTGACCGCTTAGTACAGGATTTTAATTCACAACTTTTTGATTTTTTTCTCAAACAGGATGTGCAAAGGTTAATTATATGCCAGTTTGTGAGTCTTTATATGACAGTTTCCATAGACCTATATTCCCTTTATTTCATGGTATGAGTTTCCATAGACCTATATTCCCTTTATTTCATGGTATGGTATCAATATTTCTGACCTGAGACTACATCAGAGGCCGACCTTAATGTATTTATTTCGTATCTAGAATAGTAAATATATGTGTGTGTCTCTTTCATCAGTTTTTTTTATAAACTACACGAGCATATGGGTCTACTTTGTATCCATGTGGCCAAACTGCTAGAAGTGATTCTGAAATTGTTTAAGACACCATATATCAAAAGTCAGGAAACTAAATGACACCAGATGTTCGCTCTTGACAATGATTGAAGTATAGAATGAAATATGAAAGAGAAAGTGACAATTTTTCGTGTTTGAACATTTCATTTAGGCCAAACTTAATCATTACAATATCGATAATGAAACTGAATAGAATGAATGTCTTAAATTTTGTAATTATGAAAAAAGAAGATGTGGTATGATTTCAAATGAGACAACTCTCCACAAGAGACCAAAATGACAAAGAAATTAACAACTATAGATAACCACATGGTTTTCAAGAATGAGCAAAGCCCATACCACATGGTCAGCTATAAAAAGTCCCAACATGACAATGTAAAACAATTCAAACAAGAAAACTGATTAGCATACTATATGAAATTTTTACAATATACCAACTAACTCATTCTTATTTTGAATTCTGTTCAATATTTGATAATGATAATAATAATTCACTGAATAGTTATAATTTGAATGTATTTTTAGGTATTCAGAAATAGCTGTTATTAATCACCTTGAAGACCTCCTGAAAAAAAAAATTGATGATCTGGCTGTAAAAATTATGTACCAGGCAGAATTAATGGAACGCAATAACATTAAATTAAATAGTGACATTGTGTTTAAGAAGCAATTAAAATCCCGAAAAAGGGATTTAATGTCAGAAGAACTGTATAATCAGATTTAATTTATTATGGAAGGAACAACAATGATGAAACAAGAGCCTCAATCAATGATGTTCAGACAAGGTATTTAATAATTTTTCATTACTGTTATTATAATTGTTCTTAATCAATACACTATGGATAATGAAACTGAATATACTGAATCTCTTACATTTGTAATTATAAACTAGATTTGCCATTGCAAGCAAAAGCGGATGTCACCCTTCCCCCCATTGTCACTAAGTGGCAGGTATTTCAACAATTTTAAACAGTGATTTTACATATTAGCATGGTAATTCATCTTTCTACAAATTTTCAAAACATTTCTAGCATTTTTTAATTTTTTATGTTTCCATGGCAACGGCAGCCATTTTGGGGAAATTCCAACTTCAAATTCTGCTTCAACACATGACAGTCAACATTATCGGGAAGTTTCGTTAGGTTTAAAGCATTTTGAATTTTTTGAAATTTTTGTTGCTGTACCCATGGTTACATTGTAGTACCAAATAATGTCAAAATCATTCAAAACCTGTATATTGTTGAAAACTATATTGTATGAAAATTAGATGATTCTAAATTAAGGCATACCAAAATTATTCACCAAACCCTGAAGTTTTTGGAGCATTTTGACCTGTTTTGCATTGTTTCCATGGTAACGGTAGACATTTTCGAAATTCCAACGCCAAATTCTTCATCTACCATCGTTACCTAGAAGTTTTATAAAATTTGGAGCATTTCCATATTTTTGAAATTTTTGGTGCAGTATCCATGGCAACATAGCAGTTCCAATGATTGCCAAAATCATTCCAAAGCAGTATATAGTGGGCACCTACATTGTATTAAAATTTAAAGATTTTAAGCTTAAGCATTCTCAAACTATTCATCTAACTCCAAAATTAAATTTTTTCACCATTTTTCCGTTTCCATGGTGATGGCAGCCATTTTTTAGTTCCAAAGTTGCATTGCAACTGGAAAGTCAGGGTTCCTTGTTATAGTGCACCATCATTCAGATTGGTTCCTTTGGCTCTGAAAAGGCGGGAGGACAAAAATAGGTGGAAGAAAAATAATAATAATAATACGGAAAAAGAAACAGAGGAAAAGCAATGTCACCCGACATTGTCGATCGGGTGACATAAAAAGAAGATGCAGTATGATTACCAATGAGACAACTCTCTACAAGAGACCAAAATGACACAGAAATGTCAGCTTTAAAAGGTCCCAACATGGCAATGTAAAACAATTCAAACAAGAAAACTGATTAGCATACTATATGATATTTTTACAATATACCAACTAATTCATTCTTATTTTGAATTAAGTTAAAGAATTTTGATAATGATAATAATAATTCACTAAATAGTTATAATTTGAATGTATTTTTTTGGTATTCAGAAATAGTGGTGGCAAAACTAGTGGACGTTTGCTATGTAAAATAAGACATGGCTATTTTAATATTAACGAATTTTGTAATGTTTTAATTCATGTTGGCACTTATGATATTTTTGCAATACTTGTAATCTATATAGCATTAATATTGATTTAATTATTCAGGAAATTAGGTGTGTAAACGCCTCCTGTAGAATTATTTTATCTTCAATTTTACCTAGACCAGTAGATTTTAGTATGTCTGACCGCTTAGTACAGGATTTTAATTCACAACTTTTTGATTTTTTTCTCAAACAGGATGTGCGAAGGTTAATTATATGCCAGTTTGTGAGTCTTTATATGACAGTTTCCATAGACCTATATTCCCTTTATTTCATGGTATGAGTTTCCATAGACCTATATTCCCTTTATTTCATGGTATGGTATCAATATTTCTGACCTGAGACTACATCAGAGGCCGACCTTAATGTATTTATTTCGTATCTAGAATAGTAAATATATGTGTGTGTCTCTTTCATCAGTTTTTTTTATAAACTACACGAGCATATGGGTCTACTTTGTATCCATGTGGCCAAACTGCTAGAAGTGATTCTGAAATTGTTTAAGACACCATATATCAAAAGTCAGGAAACTAAATGACACCAGATGTTCGCTCTTGACAATGATTGAAGTATAGAATGAAATATGAAAGAGAAAGTGACAATTTTTCGTGTTTGAACATTTCATTTAGGCCAAACTTAATCATTACAATATGGATAATGAAACTGAATAGAATGAATGTCTTAAATTTTGTAATTATGAAAAAAGAAGATGTGGTATGATTTCAAATGAGACAACTCTCCACAAGAGACCAAAATGACAAAGAAATTAACAACTATAGATAACCACATGGTTTTCAAGAATGAGCAAAGCCCATACCACATGGTCAGCTATAAAAAGTCCCAACATGACAATGTAAAACAATTCAAACAAGAAAACTGATTAGCATACTATATGAAATTTTTACAATTTACCAACTAACTCATTCTTATTTTGAATTCTGTTCAATATTTGATAATGATAATAATAATTCACTGAATAGTTATAATTTGAATGTATTTTTAGGTATTCAGAAATAGCTGTTATTAATCACCTTGAAGACCTCCTGAAAAAAAAATTGATGATCTGGCTGTAAAAATTATGTACCAGGCAGAATTAATGGAACGCAATAACATTAAATTAAATAGTGACATTGTGTTTAAGAAGCAATTAAAATCCCGAAAAAGGGATTTAATGTCAGAAGAACTGTATAATCAGATTTAATTTATTATGGAAGGAACAACAATGATGAAACAAGAGCCTCAATCAATGATGTTCAGACAAGGTATTTAATAATTTTTCATTACTGTTATTATAATTGTTCTTAATCAATACACTATGGATAATGAAACTGAATATACTGAATCTCTTACATTTGTAATTATAAACTAGATTTGCCATTGCAAGCAAAAGCGGATGTCACCCTTCCCCCCATTGTCACTAAGTGGCAGGTATTTCAACAATTTTAAACAGTGATTTTACATATTAGCATGGTAATTCATCTTTCTACAAATTTTCAAAACATTTCTAGCATTTTTTAATTTTTTATGTTTCCATGGCAACGGCAGCCATTTTGGAAATTCCAACTTCAAATTCTGCTTCAACACATGACAGTCAACATTATCGGGAAGTTTCGTTAGGTTTAAAGCATTTTGAATTTTTTGAAATTTTTGTTGCTGTACCCATGGTTACATTATAGTACCAAATAATGTCAAAATCATTCAAAACCTGTATATTGTTGAAAACTATATTGTATGAAAATTAGATGATTCTAAATTAAGGCATACCAAAATTATTCACCAAACCCTGAAGTTTTTGGAGCATTTTGACCTGTTTTGCATTGTTTCCATGGTAACGGTAGACATTTTCGAAATTCCAACGCCAAATTCTTCATCTACCATCGTTACCTAGAAGTTTTATAAAATTTGGAGCATTTCCATATTTTTGAAATTTTTGGTGCAGTATCCATGGCAACATAGCAGTTCCAATGATTGCCAAAATCATTCCAAAGCAGTATATAGTGGGCACCTACATTGTATTAAAATTTAAAGATTTTAAGCTTAAGCATTCTCAAACTATTCATCTAACTCCAAAATTAAATTTTTTCACCATTTTTCCGTTTCCATGGTGATGGCAGCCATTTTTTAGTTCCAAAGTTGCATTGCAACTGGAAAGTCAGGGTTCCTTGTTATAGTGCACCATCATTCAGATTGGTTCCTTTGGCTCTGAAAAGGCGGGCGGACAAAAATAGGTGGAAGAAAAATAATAATAACTAGAATTGCCATTGCAAGCAATAGCGGATGTCACCCTGGTCCACCAATTGCCACTAAGCGGCAGCCATTTCGAAATTTTAACATTAAATTAACTAATTTACTTTGCACTGCATCAGTTTGCAAATTTTTAGAAAGTTTAAAGCATTTTTAAAATTTTGATGTTTTTACTGTTTCTATGGCAACGGCGGCCATTTTGAAAATTCCAAAGTCATACTTCTGCTTCATATTGTACTCCCCATAATATTTTACAATCATATAAAATTTAATAGCTGTACAACACTAATGTTCTGGAATGTTCCGTCACATTTTCTCATTTTGATGTTTTTTGCCTTGTTTCCATGGTAACTGCAGCCATTTTGGAAATTCCAAAGTTGAATGCCACATCTAGATTTGCCAGGCAACATTTCTGGAAAAGTTTTATATATTTTTAAAGAATTTTCAAATTTTTGATATTTTTGATCAGTTCCTATGGCAACATTGTAGTTTCAATGAATCTCAAAATTATCCACAGCATGTATATAGAGGACAGCTACATTGTATAAAAATATGACGATTAGATGTTTTGTTATAGTTAAATTATTCACCAAAAACTAAAACTTTATTTTTTCACTCTTTTTCTGTTTCCATGGTAACAGTAGACATCCTGGAGGTGCCAACCTCGACTGCACTTCTGATAATGGTCATTAACATTCTGGTATAGTTCCATTACAATTGGTCCATACGATTCCAAGAAATAGTATGGACAAAATGTGTGGAATAATAATAAAAACTAGATTTGCCATTGCAAGCAATAGCGGATGTCACCCTTCCCCTATTGCCACTAACTGGCAGCCATTTCAAAATAGTTTAACATTAAAAGCACATATATTCATGGCAATACATCTTTCTGTAAATTTTCAGTACATTCAGAGCATTTTAAAAAAAAATCACATTTCTGGTGTTTCCATGGCAACGGCAGCCATTTTGAAAATTTCAAAGTCAAAAGTCTCATCTGTATTTGCCAGTTTACAATAATATCAAGTTTCATTAAGTTCAAAGCATTTTGAGAAATTTTGACTTTTTTGCAGTTTCCATGGCAACGGTGGCCATTTTGGAAATTCCAAAGTCAAAAGTCTCATCCAGACTTGCCAGTCAACTATCATATTAAGTTTCATCAATTTTGGAGCATTTTGAAATTTTTGAGATATTTGATCCTGTATCCATGGTAACAGAGTAGTTCCAATGATTGTCAAAACCTGTATATAGTGGATAACTATATTGTGTAAAAATTTGTTGATTTCAAGTTCAAGCATATCAAAATTATTCACCAAACCCTGAAGTTTTTAGAGCATTTTGACACTTATGCTCTGTTTCCATGGTAACGGCAGACATTTTGGAAATTCCAACGCTAAATTCCACATCTACCAATGTTGCTCATCGTTACCATGAAGTTTCAAATAATTTGGAGCATTTTGATATTTTTGAAATTTTTGGTGCAGTATCCATGGCAACATAGTAGTTCCAATGAATGCCAAAATCATCCAAAACCAGTATATGGCTGGCACCTACATTGTATCAAAATATGATGATTCTGAGTTTAAGAATCTCCAAATTATTCACCAAAACCAAAAACTGGAATATTTTACAATTATTCTGTTTCCATGGAAACGGCAGCCATTTTTTATGGTCTTAGACCCACCTGCACACCGAAATTTTCTGTTCCACCTTATAGTGAACTATCATTAAGATTGGTTCCATTTCACTCCAAAAAACCTACCGGACAAAATAGGTGGAAGTATAATAATAATACAGAAAAAGAAACAGAGGAAAAGCAATATGTCACCCGACATTGTCGATCGGGTGACATAATAAAAAAAAGAATCGTACAATAACAATATGTCACCCGACCTCCGTCAGGGTGACATAATAATACGGAAAAAGAAACAGAGGAAAAGCAATGTCACCCGACATTGTCGATCGGGTGACATAAAAAGAAGATGCGGTATGATTGCCAATGAGACAACTCTCTACAAGAGACCAAAATGACACAGAAATGTCAGCTTTAAAAGGTCCCAACATGGCAATGTAAAACAATTCAAACAAGAAAACTGATTAGCATACTATATGATATTTTTACAATATACCAACTAATTCATTCTTATTTTGAATTAAGTTAAAGAATTTTGATAATGATAATAATAATTCACTAAATAGTTATAATTTGAATGTATTTTTTTGGTATTCAGAAATAGTAGTTATCAGTCACCTGATATCCTGAAAAGGAAGATTGATTGATTGATTGTTGGTTGCTTAACGTCCAGTGGCAAATATTTCATGCATATTCAGGACGAGAACAAGTTCACAATAAATACAATATGTAGGCCGATTCAATAGAGGCTATCTGGGTCGGAGAAATTTGGACTACCACTGAAAAAGGAGGGTATATTGGATAGGGACAGAAATTTTGCCTTGCAACAGGCCACCTACGGACCCCTCAGAGAGTTGTTGCAAGGGTTCTTAACGTGCAAAGAGCGTGGCACTCTCTTTACACGAGGCAGCGGATTTAACGTCCCCCTTCTGACCGGACGTGACTGCGAACTTGATACATCCCGCACAGCCAAACGGACGCCCCACTTCGGCAAGCGTTTTACTGCCGGTCGGGAGAAGACCAAGTGACCATATTTCTATACCCCAGTCACCCTTGGGAATGAAAAGGAAGATTGACGATCTTGCAGTAAAAATAATGTATCAGGCGGAATTAATTGAACTAAATAAAAAAAAATGAAACAATTAAAATCCAGGAATTTAATGTCAGAAGAACTGAACAGGTGACATTTTGGAAAATGGAGAAACCATATAATGAATTGTCTATGTTGTTGGATTTTTTTTTTAATTATCTAAAGACATTTATTGTTGTGTAATAAAATGTATAAATTCCATTATTTGATGTCTTTATATTAATAAAGTTATCTTGACATGCGATATACAGAGTTTTTATAAAATGTTACACCTAAAAATAATATCTAATTTCATTTAACATGTAAAGGGGATTATTAGCGAAAAAACTAGATATAGTTTAAAAATAACACAAAAAAATAAAAATATATGCATACCTAATTTATTTTACAAATATTCACAAATAAATTACACTGTACTATATCTAAGAGAAAATATCAATTATACGTTTACAGTTTTGCTACATGTATTAAACCATATCATCCTAAATGTTTCTGATTCAAAGCTTTATTAATATACTGTTTGATGGCTGTTAAGTAGTTCCACTGTAGCAATGTTAATGAAATGCCTTTAATGGTAGGTTTATGGTTTTAAAATTGTCTAATGTCTATAACTGTTCTTCTGTTGTTGTATTCACATATAGTAAACACAAATTCACTAGGTAGACTAAAATGTTTAATAAAAGAGCACAATGACTGGTTAAACATTCGAACAATTCAAATTAAAGACAGTTTGTGAACATTCGAACATTTGAACTTTAGAAACTTTCTGGACTTTGTAATTACATAATAAAATATATGTATTCAATACTGACTTCGTTACAAGTCGTTAATTTGGTGCCGTGACCAGGACAAATTCTGATGAAGATGATATACCATTAATGGAATTATCTAAAAAAAAATAAGGGGGAAGAACATTGTCTCAGAAAAAAATGATAATGTCAATAATGGTCAAAAAGAAAGTGATGATCAAGTCATAAAAGAAGAAGTAGAAAATTCGCCTTCCGATTATGAAGTGTCTGACATTGATAACATGTCTAGCACTCATTCTTCGTCTGTAACATCTGAAATGTACGACACTGAATATAACATGTCTGTGAATAGAGTTAAAACTAGAGGCTCTAAAGAGCCTGTGTCGCTCACCTTTTAGTCTTTTTATTTTTTAGTCTTAAATTGCTGTACATTATTGCTGTTTATAGTTTATCTCTATCTATAATAATATTCAAGATAATAACCCAAAACAGCAAAATTTCCTTAAAATTACCAATTTAGGGGCAGCAACCTAATAACGAGTTGTCCGATTCATCTCAAAATGTCAGGGCAGATAGATCTTTACCAGATAAACAATTTTACCCTTGTCATATTTGCTCTAAATGCTTTGGTTTTTGAGTTATAAGCCAAAAACTGCATTTTACCCCTATTTTCTATTTTTAGCCGTAGCGGCCATCTTGGTTGGTTTGCCCGGTTACAAAACACAATTTTTAAACTAGATAGCCTAATAATGATTATGGATATGTTTGGTAAAATTTGGCCCTATGGTTTCAGAGGAGAGGATTTTTGTAAAAGTTAACTAAGATTTACGACAAGAGTGCACACGCTGAACTGTCTCGCCTTCTATACTAATCATTGATATTATGTTGATAGTCCTAAGTATAAAGCTAAGCTTTATTACAACTGTCACATAAACTTAACATTAACCAAGATAACTAAACAAAGACCAATGAACCTTGAAAAAGAAGTCCAGGTCAGATGAACCATGCCAGGCAGACAGGTACAGCTAACAATGCTTCTATACAACATATATAGTTGACATATTACTTATAGTTTAAGAAAAATAGACCAAAACACAAAAACTTAACACTGTGCAATGAACCGTGAAAATGAGGTCACGGTTAAATAAAACCTGCTCGACTGACATAAAGATCATACAATATTTCCATACACCAAATATAGATGACCTATGGCATATAGCATTAGATAAAAAGACCAAAACTCAAAAACTTAAGTTTGACCACTGAACCATGAAAATGAGGTCAAGGTCACATGACATCTGCCCGCTACACTTAACAATCATTCCATACAACAAATATAGTAGACCTATTGCATATGGTATGAGCCTCAGACCAAAACACAAAAATTTAACTATAACCACTGAACCATGAAAATGAGGTCAAGGTCAGATGACACCTGCCAATTGGACATGTACACCTTACAGTCCTTCCAAACACCGAATATACTAGCCCTATTGCTGATAGTATCTGAGATATGGACTTGACCACCAAAACTTAACCTTATTCACTGATCCATGAAATGAGGTCGAGGTCAAGTGAAAACTGTCTGACAGACACGAGGACCTTGCAAGGTACGCACATATCAAATATAGTTATCCTATTACTTATAATAAGAGAGAATTCAACATTACAAAAAATTTGAACTTTTTTTTCAAGTGGTCACTGAACCATGAAAATGAGGTCAAGGACATTGGACATGTGACTGACGGAAACTTCGTAACATGAAGCATCTATATACAAAGTATGAAGCATCCAGGTCTTCCACCTTCTAAAATATAAAGCTTTTAAGAAGTGAGCTAACGCCGCCGCCGCCGGATCACTATCCCTATGTCGAGCTTTCTGCAACAAAAGTTGCAGGCTCGACAAAAAATGGTTAAAAATTTATTATAAAGGGCAATAACTCCTAAAGGGGTCAATTGACCATTTTGATCCTGTTGACTTATTTGTAAATCTTACTTTGCTGAACATTTTTGCTGTTTACAGTTTATCTCATCCATAATAATATTCAAGATAATATCCAAAAACAGCAAAAGTTCCTTAAAATTACCAATTCAGGGGCAGCAACCCAACAACAGGTTGTCCCATTCATCTTAAAATTTCAGGGCAGAAAGATCTTGACCAGATAAACAATTTTACCCCTGGTCAGATTTGCTCTAAATGCTTTGGTTTTTGAGTAATAACCAAAAACTGCATTTAACCTCCATGTTCTATTTTTAGACGTGGCGGCCATCTTGGTTGGCCGGGTCAAAAAACACAATTTTGAAACTAGATACATCAATGATGACTGTGGCCAAGTTTGAATTAATTTGGCCCGGTAGTTTCAGAGAAGATTTACAAACTAGAGGCTCTAAAGAGCCTGTGTCGCTCACCTTGGTCTATGTGCATATTAAACAAAGGACACAAATGGATTCATGACAAAATTGTATTTTGGTGATGGTGATGTGTTTGAAGTTCTTACTTTACTGAACGATTTTGCTTCTTACAATTATATCTATCATGAACTTTGCCCATTAGTAACAGAGAACTATATTTGGTAAAAATTTACATAAATTTACCAAATTAATGAAAATTGTTAAAAATTGACTATAAAGGGCAATAACTCCTTAAGGGGTCAATTGACCATTTAGGTCATGTTGACTTATTTGTAGATCTTACTTTGCTGAACATTATTGCTGTTTACAGTTTATCGCTATCTATAATAGTATTCAAGATAACCAAAAACGGCAAAATTTCTTTAAAAATTACCAATTGGAGGGCAGCAACCCAACAACCAGTTGTCCAATTCATCTGAAAAATTCAGGGCAGATAGATATTGACTTGATTAACAATTTAACTTCTTGTCAGATTTGCTCTAGATGCTTTGGTTTCATAGTTATAAGCCAAAAACTGCATTTTACCCCTATGTTCTATTTTTAGCCATGGCGGCCATCTTGGTTGAATGGCCAGGTCATCGGACACATTTTTCAAACTAGATACCCCAAAGATGATTGTGGCCTAGTAGTTTCAGTGGAGATTTTGTAAAAGATTACTTAGATTTATGAAAAATGGTTAAAGATTGACTATAAAGGGCAATAACTCCTAAACGGGTCAACTGACCATTTTGGTCATGTTGACTTATTTGTAGATCTTACTTTGCTGAACATTATTGCTGTTTACAATTTATCTCTATCTATAATAATATTCAAGATAATAACCAAAAACAGCAAAATTTCCTCAAAATTACCAATTCAGGGGCAGCAACCCAACAACCGATTGACCGATTCATCTGAAAATTTCAGGGCAGATAGATCTTGACCTGATAAACATTTTTATCCCATGTCAGATTTCCTCAAAATGCTTTGGTTTTTGAGTTATAAGCCAAAAACTGCATTTTACCCCTATGTTCTATTTTTAGCGGTGGTGGCCATCTTGGTTGGTTGACCAGGTCACGCCACACATTTTTTAAACTAGATACCCCAAAGATGATTGTGGCCAAGTTTGGATTAATTTGGCCCAGTAGTTTCAGAGGAGAAGATTTTTGTAAAAGATTACTTTAATTTACGAAAAATGGTTAAAAATTGACTATAAAGGGCAATAACTCCTAAACGGGTCAACTGACCATTTTGGTCATGTTGACTTATTTGTAGATCTTACTTTGCTGAACATTATTGCTGTTTACAGTTTATCTCTATCTATAATAATATTCAAGATAATAACCAAAAACAGCAAAATTTCCTCAAAATTACCAATTCAGGGGCAGCAACCCAACAACCGATTGACCGATTCATCTGAAAAATTCAGGGCAGATAGATCTTGACCTAATAAACATTTTTATCCCATGTCAGATTTCCTCAAAATGCTTTGGTTTTTGAGTTATAAGCCAAAAACTGCATTTTACCCCTTTGTTCTATTTTTAGCCGTGGCGGCCATCTTGGTTGGTTGACCAGGTCACGCCACACATTTTTTAAACTAGATACCCCAAAGATGATTGTGGCCAAGTTTGGATTAATTTGGCCCAGTAGTTTCAGAGGAGAAGATTTTTGTAAAAGATTACTTTAATTTACGAAAAATGGTTAAAAATTGACTATAAAGGGCAATAACTCCTAAACGGGTCAACTGACCATTTTGGTCATGTTGACTTATTTGTAGATCTTACTTTGCTGAACATTATTGCTGTTTACAGTTTATCTCTATCTATAATAATATTCAAGATAATAACCAAAAACAGCAAAATTTCCTCAAAATTACCAATTCAGGGGCAGCAACCCAACAACCGATTGACCGATTCATCTGAAAATTTCAGGGCAGATAGATCTTGACCTAATAAACATTTTTATCCCATGCCAGATTTCCTCAAAATGCTTTGGTTTTTGAGTTATAAGCCAAAAACTGCATTTTACCCCTTTGTTCTATTTTTAGCCGTGGCGGCCATCTTGGTTGGTTGACCAGGTCACGCCACACATTTTTTAAACTAGATACCCCAAAGATGATTGTGGCCAAGTTTGGATTAATTTGGCCAAGTAGTTTCAGAGGAGAAGATTTTTGTAAAAGATTACTTTAATTAACGAAAAATGGTTAAAAATTGACTATAAAGGGCAATAACTCCTAAACGGGTCAACTGACCATTTTGGTCATGTTGACTTATTTGTAGATCTTACTTTGCTGAACATTATTGCTGTTTACAATTTATCTCTATCTTTAATAATATTCAAGATAATAACCAAAAACAGCAAAATTTCCTCAAAATTACCAATTCAGGGGCAGCAACCCAACAACCGATTGACCGATTCATCTGAAAATTTCAGAGCAGATAGATCTTGACCTGATAAACATTTTTATCCCGTCAGATTTGCTCTAAATGCTTTGGTTTTTGAGTTATAAGCCAAAAACTGCATTTTACCCCTATGTTCTATTTTTAGCCGTGGCGGCCATCTTGGTTGGTTGACCGGGTCACGCCACACATTTTTTAAACTAGATACCCCAATGATGATTGTGGCCAAGTTTGGTTTGGTTTGGCCCAGTAGTTTCAGAGGAGAAGATTTTTGTAAAAGTTAACGACGACGGACGACGACGACGGACGCCGGACGCAAAGTGATGGGAATAGCTCACTTGGCCCTTCGGGCCAGGTGAGCTAAAAATGGTTAAAAATTTACTTTAAAGGGCAATAACTCCTAAAGGGGTCAACTGACCATTTTGGTCATGTTGACTTATTTGTAAATCTTACTTTGCTGAACATTATTGCTGTTTACAGTTTATCTCCATCTATAATAATATTCAAGATAATAACCAAAAATAGTAAAATTTCCTAAAAATTACCATTTTAGAGGCAGCAACCCAATAATGGGTTGTCTGATTCGTCTGAAAATTTCAGGGCAGATAGATCTTGACCTGATAAACAATTTTACCACATGTCAGATTTGCTCTAAATGCTTTGGTTTTTGAGTTTTAAGCCAAAAACTGCATTTTACCCCTATGTTCTATTTTTAGCCATGGCGGCCATTTTGGTTGGTTGGCCGGGTCAAAAAACACAAATTTTAAACTAAATACATCAATGGTGATTGTGGCCAAGTTTGGTTTAATTTGGCCCAGTAGTTTCAGAGGAGAAGATTTTTGTAAAAGTTAACGACGGACGACAGACGACGGACGCCAAGTGATGAGAAAAGCTCACTTGGCCCTTCGGGCCCGGTGAGCTAATAAAAAATAATCAGAAACCTACTGATATTGGGGCTAACAAAACAAAATTAGCATCTTAGGAACATGTACAAAATTTAGTGAGGGCTTTAATAGGTATTATGTAGGTATTATATAGGTATCAATTGGCTTTATAGGTAGACGGAAGGATGCAAATCATTTAAGAATTTCTAAAACTTATAAAATATGTTATAAAACTAGTATTTATTCTCATTTTACAGAATGGCAGACAATGAAGAAAGCTTTGTCCAGCTAGAATCACTCTATTTGTGGAAACCATTACCTGATAATTTATGGTGGGACATATATGTAAAATTTAAGATCAATTTTGTCCTGAAAATACTAGATCAAAAGAGTAGGGAACCTCTAATTAAGGAATTCCACGCTATACAGAAACTTATAAACCTGTCAGATCCAATTATAATCGACAATTATTGTGGTTTACCCACAAAATTCGCAGAAATAATCGGACGCCGAAAACAATTCGCAGAAATACATAATTTATCCTATCGGGAGCATTTAAGGAAGTGGACGGTGGAGAACTTCAAAACCATTTAATGGTTAAAACGATCCAATCGCTTTGGGGTTTACCACCAAGAAGTGATTCTGAACAAAGCAAGGAAAATGCACCGGATACGCATTTTCGATCTGATAATAAAATTTGAGACTGTAAAGGAAAACAAACATTGTATTCAGGACTATCAAAATTCGGGCCCGGTGAGCTAATAAAAAATAATCAGAAACCTACTGATATTGGGGCTAACAAAACAAAATTAGTATCTTTAAATTAGGAACATGTACAAAATTTAGTGAGGGCTTTAATAGGTATTATGTAGGTATTATGTAGGTATCAATT
Organism: Mytilus galloprovincialis; assembly: GCA_037788925.1. NCBI lineage: Eukaryota > Metazoa > Mollusca > Bivalvia > Mytilida > Mytilidae > Mytilus > Mytilus galloprovincialis. The sequence goes on along the minus strand of CM075338.1, from coordinate 54,480,848 downwards.
GGCTTTATAGGTAGAAGGAAGGATGCAAATCATTTAAGAATTTCTAAAACTTATAAAATATGTTATAAAACTAGTATTTATTCTCATTTTACAGAATGGCAGACAATGAAGAAAGCTTTGTCCAGCTAGAATCACTCTATTTGTGGAAACCATTACCTGATAATTTATGGTGGGACATATATGTAAAATTTAAGATCAATTTTGTCCTGAAAATACTAGATCAAAAGAGTAGGGAACCTCTAATTAAGGAATTCCACGCTATACAGAAACTTATAAACCTGTCAGATCCAATTATAATCGACAATTATTGTGGTTTACCCACAAAATTCGCAGAAATAATCGGACGCCGAAAACAATTCGCAGAAATACATAATTTATCCTATCGGGAGCATTTAAGGAAGTGGACGGTGGAGAACTTCAAAACCATTTAATGGTTAAAACGATCCAATCGCTTTGGGGTTTACCACCAAGAAGTGATTCTGAACAAAGCAAGGAAAATGCACCGGATACGCATTTTCGATCTGATAATAAAATTTGAGACTGTAAAGGAAAACAAACATTGTATTCAGGACTATCAAAATTCGGGCCCGGTGAGCTAATAAAAAATAATCAGAAACCTACTGATATTGGGGCTAACAAAACAAAATTAGTATCTTTAAATTAGGAACATGTACAAAATTTAGTGAGGGCTTTAATAGGTATTATGTAGGTATTATGTAGGTATCAATTGGCTTTATAGGTAGAAGGAAGGATGCAAATCATTTAAGAATTTCTAAAACTTATAAAATATGTTATAAAACTAGTATTTATTCTCATTTTACAGAATGGCAGACAATGAAGAAAGCTTTGTCCAGCTAGAATCACTCTATTTGTGGAAACCATTACCTGATAATTTATGGTGGGACATATATGTAAAATTTAAGATCAATTTTGTCCTGAAAATACTAGATCAAAAGAGAAGGGAACCTCTAATTAAGGAATTCCACGCTATACAGAAACTTATAAACCTGTCAGATCCAATTATAATCGACAATTATTGTGGTTTACCCACAAAATTCGCAGAAATAATCGGACGCCGAAAACAATTCGCAGAAATACATAATTTATCCTATCGGGAGCATCTAAGGAAGTGGACGGTGGAGAACTTCAAAACCATTTAATGGTTAAAACGATCCAATCGCTTTGGGGTTTACCACCAAGAAGTGATTCTGAACAAAGCAAGGAAAATGCACCAGATACGCATTTTCGATCTGATGATAAAATTTGAGACTGTAAAGGAAAACAAACATTTTATTCAGGACTATCAAAATTCCAAAATTGATAAAGGCCAGTTAAATAAAATATATTATGATAATTTATATATGTATCATTATTTTTTGGTGGTGATTCTCACTTGTTCTTTTCGGCTTAACCAGCCAATTCATGGTCATATTAAAGAAAATTTAGGAAATATCAACAACAAGGTCCAGTTGGCTTGGATCCTTTTGAAATGTGTCTTAATAAAATAGAACAAGACTTCGGCAACGCTTATTTCGCTTAACAAAAGGTTCACACTATTTCTATGTTCTACACCCAAGGAAAAAAAAACACATTTTGGCTACTATCTTAAGTCCACTGTTAAATAACATGTATCCTTCAGAGGTTAATTGCACTGTTTGACAATTAACCTCAGACTAGTATTATTCTACATCATGACTACTACGTAACCGGCCAACCGCTATGAGCCATTGTGTCATGGACCACTGGACTATATAAGACTACTACGTAACCGGCCAACAGCTATGGGCCATTGTTTCATGAACCACTGGACTACATAAGATTCCTCAATGGACTGCAAGGAGACAATTAGATTACACCAGAAGTCGTCAGATCTCGGCCAGTGTCTCAGTGAAAAACATTTATTTGAACTTTTAAACTATCTTTGAAAACTTGTAAATTAAGTAATAAATTGTTATTAATAAGTTACTTAAATTATTGACTTCGCCACATAAGTCAAATATGTGCCGTGACCAGGATCAACCAGGACTTCTAACCACTATACGATAGAAAGGAACCACGTAAATTGCAATTACCATAGCTTTCATTCTTTTTAAATGGATAACCAAGATGCTTCTGTCAACACAAAAAGTAGATTAGCTTTCAACATTGTCGCCAACGAATAACATGTTTTAATGGAGGTAGTTACTATTCAAGGGGATGTAGCCGCCGAATCAAAAGGGTTAAAATCAGCCATTTGTTCGCAAAACGTAGTTCAAGGAATAACACCTTTTGAAGGTAATGCGAAATATTTTAAAGCCTGGATTAATTCAATTTAAAAATATGCTTTACTTTTAATCATAGAGTTTGAATTAAGGAAATAGCTTTTCAAAGTGTCTCAGTGAAAAACATTTATTTGAACTTTCAAACTATCTTTGAAAACTTGTAAATTATGTAATAAATTCTAATTGATAAGTTAGTTAACTTATTAACTTCGCCAAAAGTTTCATCGATGAAAAAACTCGATAATTGAAACCAAAATATCCACAACAGTGCAAATTTATCTTTTACCCAAGTAGTAAATGATGCATCTTGAGAGAAAAAAAAAGATGTAAAATAAGATGATATATTCCTATCAACTGATGATTTAAGAATGAAATATGAATTTATAAAATTTTAAATAATTCTTATAACTGATGTTCATATTCCTCTGATGTGATTGCATGCGCATGTGTAAACAAAGTTACTCCTATTTTTTCGTTATACAGCATTCGAAACTATCCATATTATTTGGTTGTTTTTTATTGTCTGTATACTTTTTTTTAACTTGATTGTAGATGGTTACTGTTAGTATCACAACAACCGAAAAAGAGATATTTAACCATTAAATACTTGAAAAAAGTGCAGTTATTGAAAGCATTAAAAAAAATCTACACTGCTATATTAAATTATTTAAAACTATAACATACCTTTTCTTTTAATATTGTTTTCCCTTGCATTTTGTCGTATGGATTCATATCCTGTATATTTTTTTTATCAAATGAATCAGTTATTGTGTTAACTTGTGTGAAAGGAAGTTTGTTCCTAAACCTGTACAACAACTCAAAGACTAACACAGGAAGATTTTCCGTCAGTTACACGGAGTTGGAGGAATTTGGGCAGAATATTGAAACGTTTAATCCATCTATAGGTGGGAGATTACCTTATCACTCCGCGTGATTAACGAATAGGTGAAGGTCCACGAACTTAATACAATATAGTCAGGAAATTAAAATCATTTTGAGCTAGTTCTAGGAGGCGGATGAGTTCGAAAATGATATGTATTAGTACGTAGACGTAGAATTCATAAACCCAACAAGACGGAAACCAGAAGATGCACAATACATTGCAAAAATACTCATTGAGTACAAAAAACCCATCTTTTAAAAATCTGATAAATATTCTTCTAGTTATTAGTTTTCATCTTTTGTTATTTAAAAAAAAAACATGCATAACGAATAGCAATGTTTTCATGCATATTCAGGACGAGAACAAGTTAACAATAGGTAGGTCTTGTCATAATAGAGGCCATGTGGGATGATGGTCGGGGGAATTTGGACTGCCACTTGAAAATTAGGGTACATAAGATATGGACAGAAATTTTGCCTTGCAACATGCCACCTACGGACCCCTCAAAGAGTTGTTGCAAGGGTTCTTAACGTGCAAAGAGCGTGACACTCTCTATACACGAGGCATCGGTTTTAACGTCCCTATTCTGACCGGACGTACAGGTATATGAACAGTCAAATAACTTCTGGCAGTTAAAAATTTAAAACACCAGGCTCCTGAATATCATATTTTTTCGATTGCTCGAATATATGAATCAACAAGAACGACAGCAGAAATATTATATACAAAATCATGACCTCGAACAGGTATATACGTATATATAAAATCAATTTTCTTCAGTAAATAGAATTGTAAATATAATTGTATAAAGAATTAATAAAAAAGATGTATCAAACAGAAAATACATCCAATTTCCCCTGTTTTTGTTGCACTCCTGACATATTATACACCAAACTAAAATACAGAAACTAGAACAAAATGCTCATGATTTTTTAATTTTTTTAATCATTGCTGGTTAATAAAGACCTAAATCTGTCACTTGAATGTAATTTCTGTTTTACCTTATGCATCTTATGCACTTCAGACCATATTTAAATTGATTTTTCTGACACATTCTTATACAATTGAGGGTAAGTTACCAAACTATGAACTAAATGCCATTAAATATCCATCAGAATTGTTGTTTGACAGATTAAAAAGAGATCTGCATTCTTCAAAAATTTTCTGAACTTCTTTTTTTTTTTAAATTATTACCTATATAAGGTACTTTATTTCCCCTATCTTGTTGCACTCCTGACATTCAATATATATCATAACAAAATAGTTTATATATCATCAAAACATACTATGATTTCTAGATTAAGTGAATATACATTTATGCCTTTCAGAATTGACATTTTACTTTTATTTAAACAATATTTTTTTAGCTATACCATACATATCACTTATTGGATACATAAATTCACATCTCATCACATTTCGCTACTATTTGTTTTAAATGGCAGTGATTGCAATGTTAAAATGGGCTGAATGTTGTGGCTTGGTGTGTAGAATGATCCTGCTAAATATCGTTGGAAAATTTTGCAGGAATATTCTACACATCAAGCCACATCATTTGAAATCAAATAATCTAATTAAATTATCAGCATGGTTGATAAATATTACGTTATATGCAAGGAACCATTTATTTTGACTTTGCCCTTATGTAATAATCTATGCAATGTAAATTGAAAAAAGAAACCACAGATTTTCACCTGGGAGTAAGTTAAAAACACAGTTAATATTTTATCAAAATATATATTCATTACACTAAATATATTTCACATTAAAACTGCCACGAAAACAACATTTTCCATGTATGGTTTAAACAGTACATATTACTTAATCATGACAATATACCTGCCAGCAATGTTATTTCAGAAACAATCTTACTTCTAGGTCTGTTATTTTCAGATAGATAATCACCAATTTAACACTTACACACTTCTAAAATGACAAGTTTTCTATGAGATACTGGTAGTATATGAAAGAAAAACAAAGATTAAAATCTTTAGTTAACAAAACCAATTCAAATTGTTTATTTCATTTTTGAGACTGTAATATTTGTAGAATCCTTTCTGTTTATCTAACTCTAAGATAACAGTGATGTTAACCTTGGTGATTGTTACTTTAAAAATCTTATTTAATATAGAAAAATGTTCATATGGGAGAAAAGATGTCATAACTTGACAAATTTTAATTTTACTTTGAAACAAACATTAATAACCATTTTAAATTTACAACATACGAAACAAATAGCAATACAAGATAAACAGTTTAACTCCTAAAAAAAACTTCTTTTAAGGATAAAGATACAAACCAGTTTGAAATAAAATTGAGAAAGGAAATGGTGAATATGTCAAAGCGACAACCACCCGACCATAGAGCAAACAACAGCCGAAGGCAACCAATGGGTCTTCAATGTAGCGAGAATTCCCGCACCCGTAGGTGTCCTTCAGCTGGCCCCTAAAATATGCATAATAGTACAGTGATAATGGACGTCATACTAAACTCCGAATTATACACAAGAAACTAAAATTTAAAATCATACAAGACTAACAAAGGCCAGAGGCTCCTGACTTGGGACAGGCGCAAAATTGCGGCGGGGTTAAACATGTTTATGAGATCTCAACCCTCCCCCTATACCTCTAGCCAATGTAGAAAAGTAAAAGAATAACAATACGCACATTAAAATTCAGTTCAAGAGAAGTCCGAGTCTGATGTCAAAAGATGTAACAAAAGAAAATAAATAAAATGACAATAATACATAAATAACAACAGACTACTAGCAGTTAACTGACATGCCAGCTCCAGACCTCAATTAAACTGATTGAAAGATTATGTCTTCATCATATGAATATCAGGTACAATCCCTCCCGTTAGGGGTTTAGTATCATACTATCATAAAATATATGAGAAGAACATAACCCGTGTCATGCCAACAACTGTTTTTTTAGAAATAAATGTGTTTAGTTCCGATGCAAAGACCCTATCAGTGAATCAATGTTAAAGCCAAAATATGCAATCTTTAATGACCTGACAACAGTATCGTAACTATATCCCCTTTTAATAAGTCTATTTAAAGGTTTTGTTAGTTTCTGAGGAGAATACTGACATTTTTGTGCTTTATAAAGAATATTTCCATAAAATTTTGGATGTGAAATACCTGAACGTATAAGATGTCTGCATGTTGAGTTATATTTACGAATTATTTCCTTATACCGGTGATAAAATTTAGTAAATGTTTTGACCAGTTTGTGATATCGAAAACCCTGGTGTAATAATTTTTCAGTAATACATAAATTTCTCTCGCTAAAATCTAATACATTGTTACATACACGAGCGAATCGTACAAGTTGAGATATATAAACACCATAAGATGGTGACAAGGGAACGTCACCATCTAAAAATGGATAATTAACAATAGGAAATGAAAAATCATCTCTTTTATCATAAATTTTTGTATTAAGCTTCCCGTTTATGATATAGATATCAAGATCGAGGAAAGGGCAGTGGTCATTGTTATCATTAGCTTTATTTAAAGTAAGTTCTACAGGATAAATTTCTTTAGTATACATACTGAAGTCGTCATTATTTAGAGCCAATATATCATCCAAATATCTAAAAGTATTGTTAAATTTTTGTATCAAATGTTGTTTTGATGGGTCTTTGCTAATTTTAGTCATAAATGAAAACCTGCTTTCTACGCTTTTAAAACAACATAAAACAAATATTAACAATCCTTTAATGTTTTAGACACCTACTATTTAACTTTTTTGTTCTACTCATCACAAAACTATTATTTTTTTATCAGCTACAGAATTATTTTTTCCTCCAAACATACACGAGTATTTTTTGTTTTGTTTTTGTTTTTAGGAAGTCTTCTTTTTTTTTTATTTTACTGCAAACTGGAAATAGTTTTTTCTGAATCCAAACTTCAAGTGGAGGTTTCAAAGTGCTGCCAAAAGCAGACCTGTCACCTAAAGAAATCTTTGATTTTACACACTCCATCATGATGAACAAACTGTTGTGAACACAAGTTGGAATGAGATAACAACACTGTTATTATCCAAAGTATTTAATAAAATAACATTAACAATAGTGGTATGTAATACTTAAACAAGAAAAAAAAAACATGTTTATGACTAGATATTAAAAATTATTAAGACTTTTACAACATTCCCACAAAAAAGACATGGTGTTTACCTTAAGTTACAGTTATTGACACAATATGCTTCAGCAGAAGTTATCAAGCTATATATATATATCAACTCACTATTACTTCTATTACTTTTGAAATAATTCCAAAATCTTTCACAATTTTGTTTTTGAGAATGTCTGTACCTTTCATATTTCATTTGGATGCATTAAAACAATGCAAACTATGCAATTCCTGTAATATTTGTAAGGAGGAAATGGAGAAATTTATAGACTGTGTTCCACTAGTCAATCAAAGACTTTTCATAGACTTATTTATAGTTGAGACTTTTCACTGCATACTTCATTTACCGGGGCACATGTGGTTCTTCCACCTGTTTAAGAGAGGCCCCTCGTTTTTGAAAAGTCTTTTTACCATATGTAAAAGGATGAATACCAGTATTAGCCATCAGATAATGAAGGTTATAGTTAATGTAGCAAATGACAGGAGGCGAATGAGTTCGAAGATGATATGTATTAGTACGTAGACGTAGAATTCATAAACCCAACAAGACGGAAACCAGAAGATACACAAAACATTGCAAAAATACTCAGAGTACAAAAAAAAACATCCTTTAATAATCTGATAAATATTGTTATTGTTATTACTTTTCTTTCTTTTGTAATTTAAGAAGAGTTCAAATATGCATAACGAATAGAAATGTAATTAATAATGCATATTGAGGAAATAAAAAAAACTAAGATGATACATTCCTATCAATGCAGGAGATGATTTTGGAATGAAATATTTTATTCAATTTTAAATTTGTTTTACAACTGAGGTTTATGTTTCAGAAACCTACTGATATTGAGGCTAACGAAACAAAATAAGTTATTAAGGAACATTTACAAAATTTAGTAAGGGCTTTAATATGTATTATATAGGTATTAATTGCCTTATAGGTAGGAGGTAGGATGGAAATCATTTAAGAATTTCTAAAACTTATAAAATATGTATTGAAACTAGCATTTTTTCCTCATTTTACAGAATGGCAGACAATGAAGAAAGCTTTGCTCAGCTCCAATCATTCCCAATGTGGCAACTAATACCTCCTCACTTTTGGTAAGACATACTTTTGTCAATTTACGTTCAATCATTCTATACCCCAGTCACCCTTGGGGTGTAGAGTGATGTTTGAGAGACAACCAACGAAAGGAACAGTAGTTGCTCTTTACTAGTATCATTATAAATGTAGTTTTAACATTCAAGGAAAAATATACCACAATTTATTATTCATTTAGATTCATAGATTTTTTTTTACAGGTTATGAAGTAAAGCATGATCTTGATGAATTTGACAAAGATCCCCCTTTAAAATATGTGAGAGCAGAAAAGAATTAAGTATGCTGAAACAAAGGAGAATCTCTGAACTTTTAACCAATGTCGATGAAAAAACTGCCGAAAACGTTCTCCCTGATAGCAGAAGGAAAGGTTACTTCCCTCATTTTTTCAACAAAATTGAAAACCAAAACTACATTGGTGAATATCCAGCTCCGCAGGACTACGACATGAACAGCATGAACGTTGAAGATAGACACGACTTCTTGAAATGGTACAAGGAAAAGAAATCAAAAGGTGCCATATCTGACTTTGCAAAAGAGATCGAGGCTTGCTGTCGTGTCGACGTTACCATCCTGAGGAAGGCCTGTTTAAAGTTCCGTGAGTTAATATTGACACAGACAAACTATGAGGTGGATGCCTTCGACTCTGTGACGATTGCCAGTATGTGTATGACCATATTTAGAACCTGTTTTCTTCAAGAGGAACACCGAGTTCATTTAGTTACCAACACAGATCTCGCATTGCGGACACGATGGGTCAACGGACATGGCGAAGTATGGTACTTCGATAGATGGTTGAGTCCAAAAGATCTCTTGAATACACACAATCATGTGGTTGAATGTAAAAAACACCAAGGCTACGAGATCGTCAGAGTAAAGAAATCCTTGGGATGGCACACCTACCTGTCCGACAAATGAGTTCGATACGAAGACAGATGGTACTCGCATGCAGATCTGCAAGAGATGAGAATACCAGAACACGAACGCGAGTTCGTGAAATCGCCCATTGCTCTGATTCCGGCTGAAGGATACCGAAGACTAGACAACTACAGTAAAGAGAGCATTGAATGGTTGGAACGGGTCATAGACAAGAACAAGAAACAAAGAAAGCCCGAAAAGATCCAACACGCTTTGAATAGTGGTGAAGTCAGTCTTCCCAGCCGACGGATTCGATTTGATGGGTATTGCAGTGAGACCAATACAGTATACGAGTTTTTAGGCTGTAGGTGGCACGGGTGTCCAGTCTGTAATATCGTTTTTTGTGTTAATGTAGCAAACATATAAGTAAGTTAAATGCTTATACTTTGAAATATTTTTATTAACGAACATTGTTTTTAATCCATTTGCAGACTGAACGCCGAATATCAAATATACTTTAATACGGAAATTTTCTAAAGTACTACTTTTAAGCGTTACATCCTCCTAAACATGCTTGTAATATTTCCCTCTGGACGTATTCTGTATAGACCTTTTTTAGGCTTTCACACTTTTTTTACGTTTTGAAATGTCCTCTTTTAAATGAGCTAATTGTGAATGAGAGGACTTCATAATGGTCGAGAAGATAATATTCAACAGACTCAATATGCTAAACATCATATTTTGTTCATGAAAGGAACAGTATTTGCACCGGTAAACCGGTTGATCAGTTAGGGTCAAACGTTCAGTCAAGTATTAAGTCACATTAAGTCGGGGTCAAAGTTATTAAGGTCGGGTCACGCATATTTGACTTTACAAATCTAGTATTTTTAATTTTACAAGGACCAGAACAGAAGATATTGGCATGCAGTCATGTAATATAAAACCAAGATTTAGGACACTAAACTCTATCTGAAAAAGTACCAATCAAACATAACATGTTATATAATCACAAGAACTCCTGTATGTATCAGTAATTTATACGACAGGAGTACTTCTTTGAACCGACAAAAATACATCTTATTAATCGATTGATTGTTGGTTGCTTAACGTCCAGTGGCAAACATTTCATGCATATTCAGGACGAGAACAAGTTACCAATAAATACAATATGTAGGTTGTTGTAATAGAGGCCATCTAGGATCTTATTAGTCGAAATTAGTTGCTCTTTACTAGTATCATTATAGTTTAAACATTCAAGGGGAAAAAAAAACACAATTGTTTATTCATTTAGATTCATAGATTTTTTACAGGCTATGAAGCTAGTTGAGTATGATCTTGATGAATTTGTCAAAGGTCTCCCTTTAAAATATGTATGAGAGCAGAAAATAATTCAACATAATAGACCGATTTGGTTTGAACTTTATAGTATGCTGAAACAAAGGAAAATGACTGTCGTTAGAGGAATACTATGATGCATCTGCTAGCCTTAGAGGAAAAATATTTGACGAACCTGGTTTTTTTAATTATTATTGTTGTCCTTTTAGAAATAATTTAACTAAGTTGATCAACGAGTTTGTGTTGATCGTTTTAGGTCGTTTTGTGTTATTTATGTTCCGGAATAATTATATTTCCAAGTCATTCGCGGTGAGCTAATCAAGATATTTCTTAGATAATTCCCGGTTTTATTTCCTTTTCTTTAAGGAATGACAATGATTCTCTCGGATGCTATTCCCTTTCGTTCGAGCTTTTCTAACTCGAAAGAAAAATAGTTTGATTCGAAAATGCATCTTTGCCTAAAAGTTGACAAGTAGCATGTTGAATGTGTCAGTCAATCTCATTTGTTCACTTTGATTTAAATTCACGCAAAATACAAAATCAGGTCATGAATGTAATAAAAGTGGTTGTATAATTTACAACACGAAATATATTAGTCTGGTTCAATATTTTGAAACAAACAAGAGGCTCTCAAGAGCCTGAATCGCTCACCTTATTTTTTTTTGGTTAAATATCTCATCAATGATTATTTTGACTTTTCAATTTATTTAAATGTTCTTTGAATCGTCCTATTTTCTTCAAAAGCAAAAAAAAAATCATTTCTCCATGTTCTATTTGAGCCATAGGAGCTATGTTTCTTGACATACAAGGAAATAAAATACAAAATTTATACTAGATACTCTGAAACTCATTTAGCCTATACGATACTCTGAAACTCATTTAGCCTAAGTTTGGCTGAAGTTGATACAGCAGTTTCAAAGGAGAAGATTTTTTTAAAGTAAGTCAACATGATGAACAAATTGTAGAAAAAAGACTATAAAGGGAAATAACTCCTTAGGGGTCAATTGACAATTTTGGTCAAATTGACTTATTTGTAGATCTTACTTTGCTTAACATTTTTGCTTTAACATTTTTGCTATTAACAGTTTATCTGTATCTATAATAATATTCAAGATAATAACCAAAAACTGCAAAATTTCTTTAAAATCATCAATTCAGGGGCATTATACCTGAAAAAACAGTTACCCAATTCGGCTGAAAATTTCAGGACAGGTAGACCTTGACCTAATAAATACTTTAACTTCTTGTCTTATTTGCTCTAAATGCTGGAGTTTTTGAGATATAAGCCAAAAACTGCATTTTACCCTGTGTTCTATTTTTAGCCATGACGGCCATGCTTTTTTCACGAAATAGAAAATAAAACACAAACTATTTTATACACCCTACTGATCATTCAGTTGAAGTTTGGTTGAGTAGTTTTAGAGGAGAAGTTAGCAAATATGATGAACAAATTGTGAAAAATTGTCATTAAAGAACAATAACCCCTTAAGGGGTCAATTGACAATTTTGGTCATATTAACTTATTTGTAGATCTTACTTTGCTGATCAATTTTGCTGTTTACAGTTTATCTTTATCTATAATAATATTCAAGATAATGACCAAAAACTGCAAAATTTCCTTAAATTACCAATTAAGTGGCAGCAACCTAACAATGGGTTGTTTGATTCATCTGAAAATTTCAGGGCTGATAGATCTTGACCTTAAGAAAATTTTAACCCATGTCAGATTTGCTCTAGATGCTTTTGTTTTTGAGATATAAGCCAAAAACTGCATTTGACCCCTATGTTCTATTTTAAGCCATGGCGGCCATGTTTTTTTCACAAAATGGGAAATAAAACATAATCTTTATTCTAGATACCCTAAGGATCATTCAGCTAAAGTTTGGTTGTAATTGGTTTAGTAGTTTCAGAGGAGAAGATCTTTGAAATAGTTTACGACGACGACGGACGCCAAGTGATGTCGAAAGCTCACATTTCCTTTAGGAAAGGTGAGCTAAAAAGTAATTAGATGTTTAACTTGATTTGTTAGTGAAACCTCAAAAGGCTCTTAAACTGGTCAAAGATATACACCAACATAGCCGACTAGAGAGACAATTGACAAATTTATGACTTTGTACAGGTATATGAACAATCAAATTCCTTCAGGCAGTTTTAAATTTAGTAAACTAAGGAATCCTGAATATCATATTGTAAACGCTCGAATGTATGAACCGACAAGACCGACTGGAGGAACAATATATACAATTTCATGGCCTCGTACAGGTTCTTCTTAAATCAATTTTCTTAAGGTATTTTCAAATTCAAAAATAAAAGAATCCTGAAAATTATATATTTATATGAAATTAATCATAAACGACAGAGACAAAGTCAAGCTCACAAATTAACAGCAAACGGTGTCATTTCGATGGTCGATCCATCATAGCAAAATTACGCATTGACTACTGATAATCTGCACTTTCAGATCATTTTCATGACCTCGTACAGGTAAATATTAAATCAAACTCCTTGAGGCAGTTTTTGATATTAAAATAAAAAGAATCCTGAACGTTATATTTATCGATGTTGATCTATAGTATAAATACGCAATGATTACTGATTTAAATCCAATGATTCTACAATGGTATGTTATCAACCTTATGCAGGGTTTTAAGTGATTTTACTGCTATATTGTAAAGAGAAACGAAATCCGTAAGTATACTTTGGATAATCTGCAAATTCAATTTTTTTTTTGTCATGAGCATATTCGTAACACGAACGAGTCAAAAGAACGTTGTCTCCTTGGACTAGCATTGTTCGGACATCTACTTCATACATTTTTTGAAAAATGCAAAAGAAATATTAACAGAAAAATGATACAAGAATTGTTTTTAGAATCTATGTTATTATATTTCTATTGATTTATTCTTAGATGTAAGCAAATTAAATGAAACGTACGGCCATCCAGAATAGGTATATGTTTATCCACAGATTGCTTACATTGTGAACTTGTTTGTGTTTATTTATTAAACCTTTCATTCTATTAACAGCTAAAATTAAGTAGCCAGTACTAGTAAACTCATCATATATATCAGGACTAAATTTTCTATATACGCCAGACGCGCGTTTCGTCTAGAAAAGACTCTACGCTACTTACATGAGATACGATTACTTCTATATAATTTCTAAACGTTTGCTAGTATCAGATTCACTTATTCCAAATACTAGTATCTATATACTAGTAACATTAACGACTAGAGAACAACTGTCTGACAGGTATATGAACAGTTAAATTCCTTTCAGGGAGTTTTACATTAAAAAAAAATAGGAATCCTGAAAGTCATATATTTTTTTTACAATAAACAATAAAACTTCTTTTGGCAGTTTTGCAAAACAAAATCCTGAATATCATATAATCACAATTTCAAGGTTTCGCTCAATCTAAACTGCAAACGGCGTCAACTAGTGAACACTTGAACAGGTATATGAACAGCTAAATTTTCATCAGGCAGTTTTACATTTAAAAAGTAAAGGAATCATGAAAGTCATTTATTTTATTACAAAGCCAAAATCTCCGAATGATAAAGTTGAACATTTAAGTATTTTTTCATACTCTAACACTTAACAAAACGTATTGTATTGAAGGTTGTATAATACTATAGAATCTCTTGTACCAATCTGTCCAGATAGATTCCGCCAAGGTCTCCCCCTTATGGGTAGGCTGGAACTCATGCGCTTAATGTCCGAAAGTACTCCACGATGACTGAACAGTTATGCCACTATACGATCACGTGTCCGTGTGAGATATTGAACATTCGATCAATCGAACTTAAAGACAGTTTGTGAACATTCAAACATTTGAATTTTAGAATCTTTCTTGACTGGTATTACATAATAAAAAAAAATTATCCATCCAATACTGACTTCGTTACAAATCGTAAATTTGGTGCCGTGACCAGGAAAAATTCTTAAGAAAATGATATACCTTTAAAGGAATTATTAAAAAAAAAATAAGGGGAAAGAAAATTTTCTCTGAACAAGATAATGTCAATCATAGTCAAATTGATTGATTGTTGGTTGCTTAACGTCCAGTGGCAAATATTTCATGCATATTCAGGACGAGAACAAGTTCACAATAAATACAATAGGTAGGTTGATACGATAGAGGCCATCTGGGATGATGGTCGGGGAAATTTGGACTGCCACTGGAAAATGAGGGTATCTTGGATAGGGACAGAAATTTTGCCTTGCAACAGGCCACCTACGGACCCCTCAAAAGAGTTGTTGCAAGGGTTCTTAACGTGCAAAGAGCGTGGCACTCTCTTTACACGAGGCATCGGATTTAACGTCCCCCTTCTGACCGGACGTGACTGCGAACTTGATACATCCCGCACAGCCAAACGGACGCCCCACTTCGGCAAGCGTTTTACTGCCGGTCGGGAGAAGACCAAGTGACCATATTTCTATTCCCCAGTCACCCTTGGGGATAGTCAAATTGAAAGTGATGATCAAGTCATAAAAGATGAAGTAGAAAATTAGCCTTCCGATTATGACGTCTCTGACATTGATGATAACATGTCTCATCATTCTTCGTCTGTAACATCTGAAATGTCTGTAAATAGGGTTAAAATAAAAAATAATCAGAAACCCACTGATATTGGTGTTAACGAAAAACAAAATAAGTATCTAAGGAACATGAACAAAATTTAGCGAGGGCTTTAAAAGGTATTATGTAGGTATCAATTGGCTTTATAGGTAGTAGGTAGGATGTAAATCATTTATTGATTGTTGATTGATTGTTGGTTGCTTAACGTCCAGTGGCAAATAGTTCATGCATATTCAGGACGAAATCAAGTTCACAATAAATACAATAGGTAGGCTGATACAATAGAGGCCATCTGGGTCGGAGAAAGGTTGATTGTTGGTTGCTTAACGTCCAGTGGCAAATATTTCATGCATATTCAGGACGAGAACAAGTTAACGATAAATACAATAGGTAGGTAGTTGTAATAGAGGTCATCTAGGATGATGGTCGGGGAAATTTGGACTGCCACTGGAAAATGAGGGTATATTGGATAGGGACAGAAATTTAGCCGTGCAACAGGCCACCTACGGACCCCTCAAAGAGTTCTGCAGCTCTGTCCCTGAAGACAGCAGCAGATGCAACTCTGTCGCCATCTTTTGATCCATCAGTATAGACAGTTTTAAAATTTATAATTGGCTTTAATTTCAGCATAGTGTTGCTGAATTAAAAGAGGATTTGTTTTATTTTATTGTGTTCACGGAGATCAAATATCATTTTTGGTTTGGGAAGTTCCCATGGAGGACGTTTGCAAATTTTAACTTGAGCAACAGATTTTAAATCAAAAGAAGCTAAATGTGGTTTTAAACGTATACCTAACGGAGGAATTTTATTTTCATGTTTTGCAAAAATATCTTCATAAATCGGATTAAAAACACAGCTGTAGGCAGGATTATCTGAATGGGCTTTTAGTTTGACAGCATATTGAAGTCCAAGCTTCAAACGTCTGTCAGAGAGTGAGTGCTCATCAGTCTCTACATACAGACTCTCAACTGGTGAGGTTTTAAATGCGCCAAGACAGAGACGCAAACCTTGGTGATGCACATCATCGAGAATCTGTATGTAGGACTTCCTTGCAGAGCCATACACTATAGAGCCATAATCTAGTTTAGATCTAACTAGAGATCTATATAAATTAAGTAAAATGTTGCGATCAGCACCCCAGTCAGTGCTGCTGACAACTTTTAAAATATCTAAAGCTTTTAAACATCTCGATTTTACCATTTTGATATGGGGTAGAAAGGTTAACTTTTTATCGAAAATTAACCCAAGAAATTTGGTTTCATCAACCATTTTAATTGGGTTGCCGTACAAAGTGAGTTCTGGATCAAGATGCAATTTCCTTTTGTTACAAAAATGCATCCCGACCGTTTTTGACGTGGAAAATTTAAAACCATTTTCCGAGGCCCATTTTTAATTGTAATTGTCTTTCTATGTTATTCATATTTTTGCCTCTGTAACATATTAAAAATTCATCAACGTACAATGAACCTTCAATATTACTTTTTAAAACTTCAACAAGGCTGTTGATTTTAAGACTAAATAATGTAACACATAAAATACTGCCCTGAGGGACACCCATCTCTTGATCATACAGATCAGACATGGTCGAATTAACTCTAACATTAAATTGTCTGTTAGAGAGAAAATTAGAAATAAAATTAGGCATATTGCCTTTCAACCCCATATCAAATAGATCTTTTAAAATACCATATTTCCATGCAGTATCATAGGCCTTCTCAAGGTCGAAAAAGACCGACACCACATGTTCATTTTTCGCAAAACCATTAGGGAGCTACCATTTGATTTTTATGGGGGGGCTAGGATGAAATTTGAAAAAAATAGGCAGGACAGGAGTTTCGAGTAAAAAAAAAGGAAGGATGAGACACTTGCAAAAAAAAAGAGTCAGGACGACAATTTAGGTAAAAAAAAGTCAGGATAAACTAAAAAAAAAAAGGCAGGACCGAACAGAGTGAAAAATAAAAAGGCAGGACAGAGATTACAGCTAAAAAAAATGCAGGACAAAATTTTTCATCCTAGCCCCCCCATAAAAATCAAATGGTAGCTCCCTTACGGACAAATGATTCGAATCGAACAAGATGATCAAGAGTACTGCGGCCCTGTCGGAATCCACACTGGATATTGGCTAATAGCCCATTGGATTCCAAGAACCAAACAAGGCGATCATTGACCATCCGTTCGAGTGTTTTACAGACACAACTGGTAAGAGCAATTGGTCGATAATTAATAGGATCCGTATCCAGCTGGCATAGCTCTTGGGGTCACTGAGACACGCAAGCCCTCCGACCACTCCAAGGATAGCGATCCACCGGAGGGTAAAACTTTAGTACTGGGCTATAAAAAAAAACATGATCCTATGTATAATGATATAAATCTCTATATGTATGCACATAACGTTCCTTGTGGGAAATCATGCACGGATAGCGATAGATGTAGGAAATGTAAAACGTGTACCCATTGCCATCGGATTTCATGCAATTATAATATTCAATGCACGGACGGTCATGTACCTAGCCGACCCTGTCACAAAAAATGTTCGGCAGATGAAAGGTGTAAGACGTGTAGAATTTGTAAAAACTGTAACCAGTCATGGTGCTGATTAGTGGAACACAAGGTGAATTTTGCAGTTTTAAAGTCCACTTGCGTCATTTGTGAAAATGTAGAATTAACCGCGGATTCAAAATGTAACACTTGTAGAAGTCGCTGTGAAAAGTGTAGAATTTCAATAGGAATACTACGACACATCCATGCGAAAGCAGTTGTGGTTAGAGCCGAAGACGTTCCTTACGAATTTTGTTCCCAGATTATGACGCCGCATTACAAAAACACGCTACTCATAGCACACAATGCGAAAGGTTTTGATATCTACCCCGTACTGAATGCCCTGATAGAAGAACACCACAGCGTAAAGTCCAATATTTTTGACGGTTAGTATATATAGATATAAAAAGTGGTGTGAGTGCCAATGAGACAACTCTCCATCATCAAAGAAATTAGACTTTACCTTTCTGGATTCAATCAATTTCATCGGAATGAAAGAGGGACGAAGATACCAAAGGGACAGTCAAACTCATGAATGAAATTATCGACGGAATTGAGTACTTGGGAGTAGAAGAAGCCAACACGTTTTTGAAATGGTACAATAGCAACAAGAGCAAAACATTTGATTTTCAGTCCGAGATGTCCAATAACTGTGTATCGGACGTAGACATTTTAAGACGCGGTTGCATGCAATTTCGAAAAATCATGATGGAAGTTACTTCGGTTAGCAACGAAAAAATTGCCAAAGGCATAGATCCATACGATTACGTCATGATTGCCTTTGGCTGTCAGGCAATCTACAGACTATTGTTTCTACAGACAATTGTTTCTGCAGGAAGAGTTTGAAACTATTTTTTACAAATTTGTCGAATAACGAGACTCTGAAGTGTCCATCGAAACAGGAAAGTGGTGAATTTCTTGTACGTTTGCCAAATGGTGAATTGGTAACCGAAAAAGCTTTACATTCTTCAGATACATACAAAGTGGAGAAAACGGCATTTGTCAAAAGTCCGATTGTCGTTGTTCTATCAGAAGGTTATGTTGCAAGGGATAATTTTAGCAAAGTTTCCATTCAGCGGTTGGAATGGATCACGGAACCAGCAGACGTAGGGGGAAACGGCTCCACATACAACACGCCTTGAACGGTAAAGGGGAATACAAAATACCTGGAACAAACTACAGATTAGACGGTTACGTGGAGTTCCCAAAAAAAGACAGCTTATGAATTCTTAAGTGAGTGGTAATAGTAAATGTATAAGACGAAACGGTGCGGCGGCAATATTAATATGTTTTTAAAATATATAATTTATATATATGTGTATATATATATTAAATTACTTGTTTATATTTTTCGTTTGGGCTTTATCATATTTTCCCTCCGGTTTATATGATCCGTTTATCTTTTATTGACTCTTAAAATTTAAGAGTTTATCTAAAATTGAGGGTAAATTATATGGACTTCCAATTACCGTTTCGAACATCACTGAAGAGACATATATTGTCGAAATCTAGATATGGTGCACAAACAAAAATATAGATGTTAGACAAAGTTTTTGGCGGTAGGACCAATACAATTACGCTCTTTCACGAATGTACAGAACCAGGAGAGACCATGTAGTATTTCGACTTTACGAGGTAATCTTGACTCTTAGAAACTGGATTATGATAACTATAATTATTCAAATGATTTTCTTCCTTGTTTAATCATTTATTTTTATTTTGTATTTTGTATCCTAGTGTCAACAAATATGGAAAATATCTAGTTGGTCATTCTGTCATCATAACATCAGATTTTGAACATATTTCTAATTATTTCGGAGTCGCTAAGGTCAAAGTCTTGCCAAACAAACATATGTTTCATCCTGTTCTACCGTTTCCACTCTGTAATCAATGTGCAGATAACGAAAACCAGAATGTGAATTCGGCACTTTCGGGCTTCCACCAAAATAATCAGGATTTTTATTTGTTTCGTAAGTGTTCTAGACGGACCTGTTATGTTAGCTGTGGTCTGGCTCTTAGCTGTTATAGTAGAAAACAAGTTTCTTAAGTAATTTTATTTTGACGCAACAGCGAATTTATGTAATACAATTTACAATGATTTATCCATATAAGTAATTTTTGTTTCCTCATAGTTGACCCCTTCCTGCTACAATATCTCTCCTTCAGGCACTTTAAATGTAAAAAAAGAAGAAATCTTGAACTTCATAAAGATTTGTAAATGCCACATATTCCTACCATCTGCAAGAACAAAATAATTTGACATCTAGGATTCAATGATCAGTGTGAAATAAATTTTGTGGATTATGTTTCACATTCCTCTGGAAAATAACTTTGTCGTAATTAGTACGTTGTCTAGATTTAGGTCACCGCATTTAGACCGTTGTCTAACAAAGCAGCACTTGGGACAAGTAAAACAGAGAATTTATGATCAATACTTGCAAAATCAAAATGTAAACATACAGGAGTCTTCTAAGCTCAGTTTCTTTCGTCAAGTCTACAAAATGGGTCAAAGACCATCATATGTTGATTCACTAAACAATTTAAATGATAGAGCAGCAATATGCAAAATACGCATAAGTGCACATCCTTTAATGATTGAAAGGGGAAGACATCTTAATATTCCTAGAGAGAAAAGATACTATCCTGTCTGTAAAAATGGGGAAATTGAGGATGAACAACATTTCTTATTACAATGTAATAGATATACCTCACAGCGAGAAATATTAGAAAATAAAATAAATGTTATATTTCAAATACAGCGTAACATTACCGTTGATGAAAACATATCTCTATTGGTCAATAATAACTCAGCATTATTACTTGGACTGTCTTCCTCTTTCATATCAGAGTGTCTAAATATAAGAAATAGTGAACTTATATGATATATCATTTTGTAACTTTTCATAATTTAGCATATGTTATCATGGAACCTTTCATTCTACCATGTCAATTATTATAGTTGTATGTATAAGTCTCAACCATTTATTGTTAATGAGTTTGTGTTTGTATTTTTTTTTTTTCTTAATTTTTAAAATTGCATTGTTTAAAATTCTATCTACTAGTTAAAATTTAAAATAATAGTAACAGAGTTAGAATAGGATAAAGCTAAAAATTACTTAAAAACAAGAACTTGTATGTACACTATACATTTTAAAATTGTAAAAATGGATAAAAATAATAACTTATCAGTTGTTTAAATTTCTCTTAGCAAAGGAAAGTGATAAGAACTACTAATCCGTTTAGTAATGGGTTATTTATGGACTACCGCATTTTTGCGCCTTTCCCAAGTCAGGAGCCTCTGGCCTTTGTCAGTCTTGTATTATTTTAATTTTAGTTTCTTGTGTACAATTTGGAAATTAGTATGGCGTTCATTATCACTGAACTAGTATATATTTGTTTAGGGGCTAGCTGAAGGACGCCTCCGGGTGCGGGAATTTCTCGCTACATTGAAGACCTGTTGGTGACCTTTTGCTGTTGTTTTTTTCATTTGGTCGGGTTGTTGTCTCTTTGACACATTCCCCATTTTAGTATGGTTTCATAATTTATTTTTTATATATGTAATTAAAATCTAAAATGGTATAAAGTAAAAACACAAAAATACTGAACTCCGAGGAAAATTCAAAAAGGAAAATCAAAAAACAAAAGGCAAAATCAAAAGTCCAAAACACATCAAACGAATGGATAACAACTGTCATATTTCTGACGGTAAACGGACAGAAAGTCACAGGACAAAAAGTCACAGGACATAAAGTCACAAATTTGGTAGGACAAAAAGTCACAGGACAAAAAGTCACAAATAATTTATTGACAATTGTTTTGATATATAAGAATATATCTTGAAATATTTACTTTTAAATACATGTATTCATATTAAAGTTTAGGAAATGTGTCATTATACTTGAAAAATGAAGATTTATTTAATTTAAATCATGCAAAAGATGTTTTTCTTGGTCCCATGAAGCCATTTAAGTGCCAAGTCACTTTGACATTTTGTTTTTTTAACAATTATTTGATAATCTTTGATAATTTTTTTATATATTTTGTTTAAAAAGTTGGTTTATATACAATAGTTTAAGAATAATACAAAAATATTTTTGTAGAAATAAGCGTTTTTTATTCAAAGAAAATAATCAGAAAAAATGAATTGTGAATTTTTGTCCTGTGACTTTTTGTCCGTGACTTTTTGTCTGTGACTTTTTGTCTTGTGACTTTCTGTCCTACATTCTTTCTGACTTGGTACATGCATTTTCTAATGTAAAAAAAGGTGGATTGAACCTGGTTTTATAGCTAGCTAAACCTCTCACTTGGATGACAGTCGCGTCAAATTCCATCACATTGTCAACGATGTATGAACAAAACAAACATACTCAAAGAGTAAGATGTCAAAAAAAGGGTACAGCAGTCCATATTGTGTTTATATCATCTTAATATCACTATAAAAAAACAATACATGTAACAATGAAGCACAAAAAGGCATACATCAAATTAAACATACTCATTTTGATTTTCTTGTACGACTTTATTTATATATGTAAAGTCTACCCGTAAAGGATAGGTTTTCAGTACTGGTGTAAAATTGCGCGTTTGAAATTCGCACAGGTAGACATAAAAATAATTTTGACGTTCAAAGTATGTCGGCATACATACATGCACAGTCACGTACAGTAGATATAACAAAAAAATAGACTTAACATAAAGTAATAATAATGAATAAAATAATTGTGTGGTTCAGTATGACGGGATAATCAAGTACAGTTACACGTCAAATGTATATCATAAAAAACAGACTTAACAGAAAAAGTAGTATAATTGAATGAAATAGGTTTGTCATTCATGGTATATCAAGATCATAAGTAATACAAAGGATACGAATAAATTCATCTGGAAAATAACTTTGTCGTAATTAGTACGTTCAGTCTAGATTTACATAACTGGTATGATTGAGTTATTTAACTCACACACTACAGTTAAACACGATTGGTCACGTCGCAGTTAACTGAAAATAACTTTGTCGTTAATAGTACAGTACGTTTTTAGCATCTTTGACTTGGATCGCTTAAAGTAATCATCAAGTAGCACACGATAAGCATAATTAAACCGGTAGAAAAAGCTTTGCTGTTGTTGGTATTTACACTCAACTTTGAATTATTGATCGATTGGAAATGGTGAGAGGAACAATTATTAATCAAGTGGTGGTCACTTGCAGTGTCTCTAAATCTGTCTTTCTAATATCCAGATGAATGTATAATAATGATTAAGAAATCAGAATTAGTGAACATTAAAGGTTTTCAAAATAAAATTACAAAGTCTATTCAAAACTGAGTCTAAACGTTTTAAAACATTTAATCACTGAAAAAATACCCAGTAAAATGTACTAATATCAGTAATAATCCCCTTGTCACTAATAGTAGGTATGCTTTGTACTAATTACAATGTAGTCAGTAAAATCATGTATCAGATTACTTAGATGAGACAATGCGCAGCCTCCTCAGTGACGTGTAACATTGAGGTGGGACAAAAGAAGACGTACATCGAAAGTTATTTCCAGAAAGAGGGGGTTTGTCTGGACTGGGATGCCATAGAGAAAAACCCAGGACTGTGGCCAAGCTTTGTATCAATTCGTTCTGGGGCAAATTCGGCCAAAGACTGAACTTGACACAAGTGATGTTTTTTTACGATAACCAGATGATGAATTTGTTCAGATACTTACCGATCCAACGAAACAAGTTTTAAATTTTTAAATCGTCAACGACCACATCGTCCAGGTATCTTGGATTCACGTTAACGACTTCGTTGACGAAGACGAATATCTTCTTGGCCACTTTCACGACATCCTGGGCCCGTCTGAAGTTGAACGATGTTCTCGACCAGCTGAAAGAAAATGTGTTGTACCACGACACGGATTCCGTCATCTATACCGAAAGGCGGAATGCACAGACATTATCACTGAGAGATTACCTCGGAGATTTCACCGACGAATTGGATGGACACTACATCGAGGAATTCGTTAGCGGTGGCCCCAAACATTACGCCTACAGAAGATCCGATGGTCAGGAAGTATGCAAGGTCTGTGGATTCTCGTTGAATTACGAGAATCAAAACTCGTTAATTTCGACGCCACCAAGGGACTGTTGTTCTCTCCGAACGAGGACGAAGAACAAAAGTTTACACTAAATACAATAGGTCGGTTTTGTTATAATAGATGCAATTTGTGATGATGGTGTGAGTCAGGGCATCCTTGTACTATGGACACATTCTTGTTTATGCTTCATTTTATGCTGATTTGACAGCTATTCTGGCCCTGTAACAACATGAACTTACCATCAATATAAATTTATCTTTATTTTTGTATTTTTATTTTGGAGGTTACTTTATATTGTTTTTTCTTTGGTAACAGACATTCAATCTAAGGATGTACTGAGGTGAGGTAGGGATTTGTGTGGGTATATAAACTCCTGTTTTCCCCTTATGATGTAGCAGCGTGTGGCGGATCCAGAGGTTTTCATAAGGGGGGGGGGGGTACATTTTTTAAAACTCAAATATCACAAAAAGGAGCCCCATAACCCATAAATATTTACAGATTATTTTGTTCCTTAACAAATAAATGTAGTTTTTCTAATCATAGCCTCAATTTTAAATTCTTGACTTACTAAGTTTCACCTTAGTACATCCTTACATACGATGGATATATTTACAGATCCAGCCAGGATGCTGATAATCCAGAACATCTCATGGAAGATGAATCAGTGATGAATGTATTGGAAACTGCTGGGATTTGTGCAATACTTATTTCAAAGACAAAATATACAATAGTCGGATCACTGATACTGAGTAACTCTGAAATTCTCAGAAAACAACCAATGCTTGATGCAATTTGGAAAGGCACAGAGTGTGTAGGATTAAAAACTTTACTACAAAATAAACAAGGTTAAATGTGATTCAAGCTTATTTCATCACTATTTCTCCTTAATTAATCATCGTGTTCCATACATTATAATTTCTTTCTGTAATATGTTTTCTGCCTATGAAGAAATAACATCAACAATGTGGGGAATACTAAATACGTCACATTTTTTATGTTAATCAATTCGACGTATAAACCATGAAAAAACATTGATAGTCATGGTCACATGACTAATTTATGTCTATCAGCTAATAAACAAAAAACGACAGTCAATCAGAAACTATTCTCAAATATAGCTAAATGTTACCAAGCATTGCAGAAACATAAGTTGAGATATTGATAAAATTTAGATCACTCTTTCAAATGTTCAAAATACCTGTAGTAAATTGTCATAAAAGTCTTAGATTTTTCCAGATCTTTACCAGAACTTACTAATAACTGTATTGACAGTTTCAGTGCCACCAGGAACATACAAATCATGTATTGGTCTTCTTAAATTTTTGTTACATTTATTGTAGTGTCCAGATAATCCCAAGGAGAAGGAGAGAAGACGGAAAAACTTGCAGTCGATAATAAGACTATCAACAATGGAAGCAATTAATATCATAAAACCAAGGCATTCTCCCCATGTCTATAGAGATTTGGGGATCTTACAGTAATACAGGCTAACGAAATTCATCACCACATTTTATACATACATCAGAAAGAAAAGAAAGACACTAAATTTGAAAGAAATTTCAAGAATGGCTAAGGAAAGACTTATAATTCATTCAAACATTCTTTTAATCTTGAGAAGAACAAATATTGGTTTTGTTTATATATAAAATAAAGCATTGTATGTAGATGTAAACAAAAATAAAAATAAATCCATCTTCATATAATGTTTATATATATATATTACTAGTTCCACTATGCTAGAATAGTTTTCAATTGAATTTTATAGAATATGACAGCAGACATAGAAAGAATAAGGTAATTTATATTATTACTATTAGAACTTTATTTACAAATGAGTTAAAGTGTTAAGTGCTAAAATTCTAAACTACACAAAACAATATATATACTATTTTTTTGTAGAAAGACGGGTTTGCTACCATATTATACTAACATATACATTCGAATAAAAATTTGGGTATTTTGCAAAAATAGAATTGTTGAATGATTTTTAATAATAGGCATAGTTTTTTTCCAGAAATTATTGGAGGAAAAGGGATATTTAAAAGCAGAAGCTTGTATCCCAGTGTCAACAAATATGGGAAATATCCAGTTGGTCATCCTGTCATCATAACATCAGATTTTGAAGATCTTTCCAATTATTTCGGAGTCTCTAAGAACAAAGTCTTGCCGAACAATCATATGTTTCTACCGTTTCCACTCTGTAAATAATCTGCAGATAACGAAAACCAGAATGACTATACCTGTACAGAAAGAGCTATTGTCGGAACTTGGTGTACTCCAGAGCTGAATCTGGCACGTTCGAAAGGATATAAAATCCAAAAGATATACGAAGTATAGCACTTTCAGGAACATCGCACGTACAATCCTCGAACGGGCAAAGGAGGACTTTTCGATGCAATATTACAAGAAGCATCGGGGTTTCCAGGAGAGTGCCGAATGGAACAACGGAACAGGATTACGTAACAGACTATTGTCCAAATGTATTCCTTTACGCTAAAAATGAAGGAATACATTTGGACAATAATCAAATTTAAAAAAATCCAGGACTTCGGAGCTTGGCAAAAAATTGTTTAAACCGTTTTTTGGGGTAAATTTGGCTAACGTCTAAACATGATCATGGTATCCGTGTTCTTGTAATAAATTGGGAATGTACATTCTAATTCCTTCGGCATTTTCAGGCTTCCACCAAAATCATCAGGATTTTTATTTGTTTCGTAAGTGTTCTAGACGGACCTGTTATCTTTGCCGTGGTTTTGTTTTGAATTGGACTGTCTTGGCTGTTAAGAATAGAAAAAAGTTTCTATGTAATTTTAATTTGCCGCAACAGTGAAGCCATGTAATACAATACATAATGATATATTTAAACATAGTAAACATAACCGGATAAAGATCAATCCAGATATCATTTAAACAATTTGTATTCGATATGACCGAAGAAAAATTGCATAGCAAACACGTAGAGTAGGTATTGTAGCTAAAGGCGTTACATGTTATATTGACCTTTACTATGATTAATCTAAAGTGACAATTTTAAGTTAACCATGTCATTAAGTTTGTTAACCAAAGAATGTTATCAATTCAATTTTAAGTCACTTTACAGAAAAATATACGTTAATTATGGATTGTCCGTTTCAACAAAATAAACGAGTAATATTTGTTTCCTCGAAGTTCACCCCTTCCTGCTACAATATCTCTCCTTCAGGCACTTTGAAATGTAACCAAAGAAAAAATCCTGAATATCATATAGATTTGTAAGTTGCCACTAGTCCGATCATCTGCAAGCACAAAATGATTTTATATATCTTAGATTTAATAAACGTTTATAGACTTCGTGTCACATTCATCTGGAAAATAACTTTGTCGTAATTAGTAAGTTCAGTCTAGATTGACAGGTAAGATTGAATTATTTAATCACACCCTTTAAGTTAGTTGGAAATGTATAAATTAAATGTTAAACATTGTTCACGTCATACAGGTAATTGATAATAACTTTGCCGTTACTAGGACAGTACGTTTTTAGCATCCTTGACTTGAATCTCTCAAAGTAATCATCAGGTGGCACACGATAAGCATAATTAAACCGATATAAAAAAAGCTTTGCCTTTGTTAGTATTTACACTTAACTTTTTATTATTATTATTAGAATTTTTGAGTGGAAAGACATTTATTATTTTATATCATGCCATTATACATTCCAAGGAGCAGGAGGCATTCATGTTACTATGGTTGCTTGATGCTAGACTTCTCATTTCCTTAGAACAAATGGCAGAAATTATAGTAGCAGAATTTAATATTGAAAGAGGAACAAGAGCAAAGATTTTAGGGATTAAAAGTAGAAAGTAAGTTCTCTGATGTTCAAACATAAATCTGTGTACAGGTTTTCTGGTTCTAGTACTTCGTCTTAAAGGTTGAGGTTGATTGTTCTTATCAAGAATATTGCCAATTTTTTTTAACATTAGTTTGCAAATAATTTAGGTTCTCTCTAAATTGTCGAAAAGATCTTAAACTCCTTCTCAATGCTTTATCCACTTGCTCTATGTAGTAATTGATGCCTCCTGAGAAATAAAAAAAAATGTGAACTAAGATGATATATTCCTAGCAACAGATAATTTTTACAACTGATGTTTATGTTCATCTATTGTGATGGCATGTGTTGTTTGGTTAACAAAGTCACTCATATTATAAACTGTTACAGAGCTTTCACAACTATCCACATTATTTGGTTGCCTTTTATTGTCTCTATACTTTTTAACTTGTTTGTAAATGGCTACTGTTCTCATCACAAAAACTGAAAAGAGAGATTTAACCTTTAAATACTTTTAAAAAGGTACCAGTACAGTTGTTGAAAACATACAAACCATCTACACAACAATATTTCATTGTTTAATACTATAACAATACGACTCCTTTACTTGTGACTTTTTTCTTTGATTGCATTTTGTCTCATGGATTCATACTCTGTATATTATTTTCTATTAAATGAGTGAGTTAACTTTTCTATTATATATTTTACTTGTATATTAAATTCATGAATGATAATTATTCTTACCAATAAAGGTTACTAATGATGTCAAGATCCAAAGACCAGTTACCTAAAATAGATAAATCTAAATAGTTTAAACATTTTTAAACTCATAATAACTACTATAGGGGGTTCTATGCCCCCCATGATAAATAATTATAACCCCCACTATATACATTCTTATCGCAACAACATCTATCATTACATAACGGCATAATGGTCATATAGATATATAGCACCCATATTTGAAGTATATCTGTTATTTTTAACAACCCTATTGCATAAGATATTTCATAAAATTTTACCCTCTATTTTATCACATACTTTCAACCCCTAGATATTATAACCCCCCAACATTTACATAAGATATTGAAATGTACTTTTTATAAAATTGTAACCCCTATTTTATGACATACTTTTAATTCCTAGGTATTATAACCCCCAACATTTTATTGATCAGTAGAGTTTTCATTAATCATACACCATAACATGCTTACTATATAAACCTTCAGAATAAACTACTTAAATCATTCTTCCTCTTGTTAACGAAATGGGGTTTGAAAGAAAAATGACAAAGTATCGATGTGGATGTTATTCTGAGGAAATGGCTCACGACTCCTTTGATTATACGGAATCAAGTGAATACAGAAACATATGTGGAAGACATCCTTCAGAAGAATCAGCAAACGAAGATCATAGCAAGTGTACCAAAATGGTTGAAGTGATAGAAAATGCACGCTATGCATTAAGTCAAAATATGGATACAGACACCGTTGCATGCCATTTAACAGCAAGAGAAGTAATTACAAAAGGTCAAAAAGATGAGTTACTAAAATGTAAATCGAAACAACTTAAAACAAGAAAACTTATCAACATGATAGTAGAATCGAAGAATATATCACTGCATCACCTTAGAATGTCTTTACTCAAGGCAGGTCAACCTGATTTACTACCTTATATCAGTGAAACAAAACAAAAAGAGAGTAACTACAGTGGTGATGATGAAAAGGATGCCCGACAATCATCTGAAGATAGATGTATGATAGAACTACAGGGAGAGTCTTTCGTGGTAGTTAAAGACTTTAAGGGTCAAACATATATTAACATCCGTAATTATCAAACAATTGAAGGAAATAAATATCCTACGAAACAAGGTGTGGCACTAACTTTATCACCTTGGTTAGTACTGGAAACTCAAAAGGATTTCATTGACAGTGTTTTTAAACTGTGTTTGACTGGAGAACAGGTTAATGAAGAACTTATTCATTTAGGCGGGGGTGTTTACGTTACATTAAATTCTAAATACCCTACAGTTGACGTCCGTCAATTTTGGAAACCAGAAGATAAAGATAAACCTATAGCTACAAAACGAGGAATACCTTTGAATAACATCAAATGGCAAAAACTTTGCGATTCCATGAAAATAATGAGAGACTTTGTTCCAGAACTGAATAGCGCAGTCATCTGTAGAAATACCCACAACAACCAAATGGAAATGTTCAAGTGTTCTGAATGCGAACCTTACCACATTGATGAGGATGACGACTTTGTAACACAGAATCAAGAAGGAGATTTCGAAATTATGAAAAACATATTGGACCCAGATGGTGAATCTGAATAACAGACACAGAATGAAAATAAATACATGTGACTTTCATGAACCAAGTGTTTACATACTTTCATTGTATTTGAAAAGATGATATATATAAATAATGTAATTTGTAAATAAAAATATATAAGATGATGTATTTTTTTTTAATTTTCATTATAAAGAGTTGTAGTAATGGACATATTCATTTTACAAATAGAAATTGAACTGTCCATAAATACATTAGGAAAATGACACAAAAACAAAAAGAAGCATATGTCAAACAAATATGGACAGATCCAGGTCATCCAGCTGCTTTTGCTGGCCCTAATAAATTATTAAAGGTTATTCGTCAAGAAGGAAAATTCGACATCAGCAGAGGACAATTGAAAATTTTTTTAGCTGGTCAAGATACATACAGTGTTCAAAAACCTTCAAGAAAAAACTTTAAAAGGAACAGGGTAGTTGTTGCTGGTTTAAATGCTCAATGGGACGGAGATTTAGCATCAATGGAAAATGTATCGGACTTTAATTCTAAAAAAGAAAATGTGTCTAAGTTTAATTCTAAAATAAAATTTTTATTAGTATTGATAGACATATTTTCAAGATTTTTGATAGTAAGACCATTAATAGACAAAAAAAGTGCGACAGTAACAGCTGCATTAAAATCAATTTTTACCGAAGGTAACAGAAGACCCAATACAATTCGTTTTGATTTAGGAGGAGAATTTCAATCAAGTGTGAAAAAATATTTACAAAAGGAAAAAATTCACGTTTTTTACACATATAATTCACGGATAAAAAGTAACTACGCAGAGAGGGTAATCAGAACTCTGAAGAATCGTATATATTCCTATTTTATGGAAAATCAAACATCTAAGTACATAGATGTTCTTCAAAAATTGGTCGACAGTTACAACAACACACCACATCAATCACTGGGAGGTGCAACACCTGCATCTGTGACAAAAACGAACGAAGACGAAATTCGATACATGCAATATGTGGCCAGAAAAAAGTCAGTTTCTACAGGAGTTATGAAACATAAAAAGAAGAGGAGACAATTTTACAAATACAGGGTCGGAAATCAAGTAAGAATTTCGCAATTGAAAAGAGTTTTCGAAAAGGGATATCAAGAAAATTGGACTTTGGAATTTTTTAAGATATCTAAAAGATATAGAAGACAACAACAGGACATTTACAAATTAAAAGATACCCTAAATCAGGAATTAAAGGGGTCTTTCTATAGGTATGAGATCCAAAAAATTGACCAATCAAAAAACGAAACTGTATAAAATAGAAAAGATTGTTAGAAAAAGAAAGTTAGACGGTAAAGATCAAGTATTAGTAAAATGGTTAGGTTGGCCAATTAAATTTAATTCTTGGATTTTCAAAAATTCCATCAAAGATATTAAATAGTTCTTAAATGTTGTTTAATGTCATTAATTGGGAAAATGAGCGTGAGACTAGTTGTATCATCAGATGACGGAAAAGATTTATTCTTAGAAAATAAACCACACGACTTTAGAGTCAAATTAAATCAAACAATACAGCTGGACGGTTACTGGGTTGTCGCTGTTACCGAATTTACTACAACAGAACGCAACGATTCAGACCAAAAGCCGGAATTGTTTATCTTTTCCGACATATGTCAAGATAGTTTTATTGGAAATAACGAACAACCGTTACTTAGAAGAATATATTTCGACAGAAAAAAACAAAACAATATAGTTTACCATAATCCTTATTACATACCCGTTCGATTTAGCGAAATACAACATCTACATTTTTATATAAAGGATGATAAAGGACAAGATGCCTCATTTCTAAAACAGAAAGTGACGATAACACTTCATTTGAAAAAATTCCCGTTCGTTTTCTAAAATGAACCTAACAACTGAATCTACATTATGGGAGCAATTTTATAAAAACATGGCTTCAAATAAATTTAACCCCTACCAATATAGACGCATAAAAAGAAAAAGACATTCGGGACGTGGACTTCATGGTCGTTTTAGAAATTACTACATGATTCCAGTTAATCCAAATGCTGTTGACGTCAACAAAAATGTTATCAAGTCAACTATGGTATCACCTGT
Organism: Mytilus galloprovincialis; assembly: GCA_037788925.1. NCBI lineage: Eukaryota > Metazoa > Mollusca > Bivalvia > Mytilida > Mytilidae > Mytilus > Mytilus galloprovincialis. The sequence goes on along the minus strand of CM075338.1, from coordinate 54,448,863 downwards.
TGCTGCTGCAGAGGAAAGAGCAATGTCGGAAATGAAAGATTTAAAAAAAAGAGGAAAAACCTCATGTGAAGGTAAAGAACATTATAAAAGACAAGAGAAAAAAGAAAAAGCTCAAAACAAAAAAATCTAACAAAGGATCAACATCGAGATTAAACAAGAAAGAAAAATTGAAAAGAAAATTTGACAAGAACTATTACGATAACGCGTGGAATCAATACCGGGTTAAAAGAAAGCGATAAATTATGGCATATTTGAGTGATGATAATAAAGAAATTGGGCAACCAATGGAACTTTCTATTTTTGCCTCTCCTCCTAATCAAGTGGCAATCGAGAAAATGATATATACGGAAGAACGGCCTATTTCAAATTTGATTAACGACTCTACACCTATTGAAATAGTAATCTCGGGAGCTGGTAATGACTACATTGATTTGAGAAAAAGTCGTTTATACGTTAAAATGCAAATTTTAAAAGAAGATGGAACCAAACTTGCACCAAAAGAGAAGGCAGGGATAATTAATTTACCTTTACAGAGTATGTTTTCCAACATCGATGTTTACATGAATAATAAATTAATATCGGCAAATTCTAACAATTATCCGTGGAAGTCATACTTTAAAGTCATTCTATCTTCTGGCAGTGATGAACAAAATTCTCAACTGCAAAGTCAACTCTTCATGAAGGACAGCGAACCTATGGACTCTTTAAATTTAAATGCCGGATTTGTAAACAGATACGAATATACAAAAGAATCTAGGACTTTTGAGCTAGAAAGCAATTTAATGGAAGACACTTTACTTTTGGATAAATATTTGATAAATGGCGTAGACATCTACATCAAACTTTACCGTTCCAATGCTCCCTTTTTACTAATGTCTGCAGAGAAGACCCCCAAATACAAAGTAAAAATATTAGACGTATTCTTCAGAACAGCAAAGTCAAGGTAGACCCTGGTGTAATATTGAATCACAGACGTCAAATTAAAGAGTCACCTGCTAAATACCTCATGAACAGAAGCCATGTAATACAAAATGTCATACCTCAAGGATCAACTGATTTTTTTTGGGATTCTTTGTTTCCAAAAGCACTGCCTTCTAAAGTCGTGTTTGGACTTGTATCTCAAAAAGCAGCAAATGGACACTATACAGTCAATCCTTTCAATTTCCAACACTATAACATGTCCAATATCACTTTGAAAGTGAATGGTGTAGAAGTATACGGGTCACCCCTAAACTTAGATTTCAGCAATAATAGAAATTACACAGCAGCATATGTTAGGCTATTTGAAATTTGCGATAAATGGCAAAAAGACACCGGTTTAAACATAACTTTAAATGATTTCGGTAACGGCTATACATTCATTGTTTTCAACATGGATCCTTCGGACCTACAGGAAGATTTTCTAAATCTCGTAAAACACGGGAACGCCAGGTTAGAAATGAGATTTAGCGTACCTACGCCAGAAGTTATAAATTGTCTCTGTTATTACCAAACGCAGGCCATTTTGACCTGTGACGAGACAAGAAACATCAACATTGTGGAACCATGAATGGAAAACAATTAACCAAATTATTAACCGACTACGAATGTTTAAAAAAGACATTTATCCATATCATCGATCTTAATAATCTTCACGATATCGTCCAGAATCATTATCCACAAGTTTATATAATCAATCCGGAAAAACATTGGATATGTGTAATTTTCTACAATTCCATAGAAGCGGAATATTTTGATAGTCTTGGAAAACAGGTTAATTTTTATGGTACTAGACTAGTTAATTTCATAGCCAACAACAGTCAAAGATGTACTTCAATCCAAAGACAAACACAAGCTAACACTTCAAACATTTGTGGACTGTATGTTGTATTTTTTGTAACAATGAGATTATGTTTTAAAATGTCATTGGAAAATGTATATGATATGTTGTCTGTAAATAGGCATGAAAATGATCGATTTGTTAAGTTATATTTTTTAAAGGTATATTCTAAATAAAGTAAGATTAACAGATATTTTTTATTTACTTATTCTTCATGAACCTTATGACGTAAGTCTTAATAAAAAAACCCCGCTTTTATGACAGTAGTTCATTTGTCACAAACAAACGCGATGGAGAATGATCGAACGATGTTACCCTTTTCTTCGCCGACAACAATTTGTGTAGTAGGACCAACTCAGGCAGGCAAATCGATGTTTACTAAAAGACTCATAGAAAATGCCAATGTCATGTTCGTTGAACCACCAGAAAAAATATTGTATGCTTATTCCGAATATCAACCACTGTTTGACGACATGCAAGAACAATCCAACTTGATATTTCACGAAGGTCTCCCGGATAAACAAAAAATTGAAGAATTTACGGAAAATGGAAAACATTCATTGATTATTTTGGACGATCTAATATCTAAAATAGTACAATCGGAAGAGCTTTTGCATTTATTTTCTGTTACAAGTCACCATAGAAAGGCATCCGTAGTTCTCATTTCGCAATCTTTGTACCCTCCAGGAAAATACGCTAAAAGCATTTCTTTGAATTGTGCCAATTTCGTTTTGTTTCGTAACCCTAGAGATATGCGTCAGCTGATAACCTTTGCATCGCAGATTCTCCCAGGCATGACGCAATATTTCATGGACAGCTATTTAAAAGCGACAAAAGAGAGGTATTCGTATATGCTCGCTGACCTTTCACCCCACAGAGAAGATCGACAATACATGCTCAGAACAGGATTTTTCCCGGTGACACGTGTGTAGTCTACAGACCTATATAAATATCGATGAATGTGTTTTTTCGTATCATTTTGTAAAATATGAGTCAACGAATGAAATCAAATACAGTATTTTTAAGATTTTTATACCAAGCTAGTAAAAATCAAAGAGTGGCAATCTTTCCACATTTGACTAAAGAACAGGTGAATGTTCTATCCGAAGTGGCTTTAAACATTTTTAAAGGAGTGTTTCCGAACAAACAAAAATATCTAAAAACTTTGAAACCATATAAATCAGTTCTTTACCAATTAGGATCAAAATCATTAGGTGTACGAAAGAAAAAACAATTACTGATACGTTACAACAATTTGATTCCACATTTGTTAGGATCCTTATTGGATTTCTTGTAACAATGGCAAAAGAGCTGATATTAGTGTCAAAAAGAAAATACGAAGAACTCTTAAAATCGGGGAATCATAGGGATACAGAAATGACAAGACAGGTCGACGAGCATGAAAAACCTGAAGATAGTGATCCGGTGAAAGAAGTTTCTATGCAAACAGGAAATGGACAATTCGTTGAAAAACTAGACACTAATGAACATGGTACGCCCGGGATACTAGATCGCCCTCCGAAGATACGAAGGAAGACATTAAAAAAGAATGTAAAATGGATTTCATTTTAATTATCATATAATACAGTGGTTTTCAAATAAAAAATATAATGATCACTTATTTACACTACAATAGCCAAATGGTAAAGTTGTCAAGTCGTTTAATAACCGTCTCTTCGTGTATACCATTCTGTAATCTTTCTCTTCGACCCTGTTATACAATTTCCTTTTAAGGGCTAGTCTTGAAATTTTGCGTGGATTCTTCGTTTTGATATACTCGATATTTTTATTCACTACAACATCGCAAATAGAAGAAAAATTAATTAGATCTGAATTGGTTTTATTGTTTAAGGAAAAGCCTCTAACTTTACAGGTTTCTCTTCCAGAGGCCATCTTATAGGCGTAATTCTTAGGACCTCCAGACACAAAATGTGTAATATGTCCATCTTCTGGTGAAACTTCGTTTGTCAATTGACCCAAGTAATTCCCTATGGGTAGTGTTTTTGTTAAGTTTTTATCTTTATCCCGAAAGATAATCGAGTCCGTATCCACGTACAAAGCGTCGGTACCAGTACGTTCCAGTAATTCGTACAGTTTGGTCCTTGCCCAACAAGTAGTAAATGAAGCTATGAAAATGTTAGTTTTGACGTCCATAGGAATAAAAAACGGATGATCCGTATGTTCCATTTGTACCAAATCTTTACTAATGATGTGAAAATTTATAACCTCTTTTCTAGGATCAGACAGTAACTGAAAAAAATTCTCTGCCTCGTTCTCGTGGAAAAATGTAGTTTGTTTCATATTTAGACGTTGACCAAATTTACCCCAAAAACTGTTTAAAGCAATTTTTGCCAAGCTACGAAGTCCTGGATTTTTTTTAATTTGATTATAGTCCAAATGTATTCCTTCATTTTTAGCGTAGTCTGCTATGTAATCCCGTTTCTGTTGTTCCGTTCTGCACTCTTCTGGAAACCCCGATGCTTCTTGTTTTAATTTCAAAAAGAGGTTGACATATGCATCGAAAAGTCCTCCTTTGCCCGTTCGAGGATTGTACGTTCGATGTTCTGGAAAGTGATATACTTCGTATATCTTTTGAATTGCATATCCTTTCGAACGTGCCAGATTCAGCTCTGGAGTACACCAAGTTCCGACAATAGCTCTTTCTTCATCTGTACAGGTACAGTCATTTTGGTTTTCGTTATCTGCACATTGTTTACAGAGTGGAAACTTCAATTTTCCATTAGAAACGTACGGTAGAACAGGATGAAACAGATGCCTGTTAGGCAAGACTTTGACCTTCGCGACTCCGAAATAATTGGAAATATCTTCGAAATCCGATGTTATGATGACGGGATGACCAACTGGATATTTTCCATATTTGTTGACACTGGGATACAGACTACAAAATAAAAAAAAAATGATATAACAAGGGATGAAATCATTTGAATAATTATATCATAATCCAGATTCTAAGAATTGAGATTACCTCGTAAAGTCGAAATACTCAATGGTCTCTCCTGGTTCTGTACATTCGTGATAGAGCGTAATTGGATTGGTCCTACCGCCAAAAAAACTTTGTCTAACGTCTAAACGTCTCCTTTGTTCTATAATGACCTTGACATGTAGGACATTTGAATGGTCCTTCTTCACCTGGAGTACTTTTAGCAAGGCTCTTGGCTTTTAAACACCCTATATATATATATATATATATATATATATAATATATATAATATATAATGTATATATATATGTGTGTATATATAATATATAAATAATATATTTTATAAACATATTAATATTGCCGCCGCCGCCGCCACCACCGTTTCGTCTCATACATTTACCACTCACCTAAGAATTCGTAAGCTGTCTTTTTTGGGAACTCCACGTAACCGTCTAGTCTGTAGTTTGTTCCAGGTACTTTGTATTCACCTCTACCGTTCAAGGCGTGTTGTATGTGGAGTCTTTTTCCCTTACGTCTGCTGGTTTCCATGATCCATTCCAACCACTGAATGGAAACTTTGCTAAAATTATCCCTTGCAACATAACCTTCTGATGGGACGACAGCAATCGGACTTTTGACAAATGTCGTTTTCTCTACTTTGTATGTATCCGAAGAATGTAAAGCTTTTTCGGTTACCCATTCACCACGGGGCAAACGTACAAGAAATTCACCACTTTCCTGTTTCGATGGACACTTCAGAGTCTCGTTATTCGACAAATTTGTCAAAACAGTGTCATATTCTTCTTCCAGAAACAATTGTCTGTAGATCGCCTGACAGGCAGAGGCAATCGTGACGTAATCGTATGGATCTATGCCTTCGGTAATTTTTTCGTTGCTAACCGAAGTAACTTCCATCATGATTTTTCGAAACTGCATGCATCCACGTCTTAAAATGTCTACGTCCGATACACAGTACTTGTACATCTCTGACTGAAAATCAAATGTTTTGCTCTTGTTGCTATTGTACCATTTCCAAAATGTGTTGGCTTCTTCTTCGCCCATGTATTCGATTCCGTAATAGTATGCCTCTGGTTGTGGCCCTTTATAAGACTGGTTTTCTTTCGTGTTGAACAGATGTGGAAAGTAACCTTTTTGTAATTCCTGTAAACCGAAACACTTGGGAATTTTCGACAATTTCATTCCTATGAAATTGATCGAATCCAGGAAGGTCAGGTCTAAATTCTTTGACACATGCATATATACTATCTTCGAACCGTTAAAAATAATTTTATTGGGTTTTACGCTGTGGTGTTCCATCAGGGCATTCAATACGGGGTAGTTGTCAAAACCTTTCGCATTGTGTGCTATGAGTACCGTGTTTTTGTAATGCGGCGTCATAATCTGGGAACAAAATTCGTATGGAACGTCTTCGCCTTTAAACACCCTTTGTCTGTAACCGCAACTGCTTTCGCATGGAAGTGTCGTAGTATTCTTTTTGAAAATTCTACACTTATCACAGCGACTTCCACAAGTGTTACATTTTGAATCCGCGGTTAATTCTACATTTTCACAAATGACGCATGTGGACTGTAAAACCGCATAATTCACCTTGTGTTCCGCTAATCCGCACCATGACTGGTTACAGTTTTCACAAATTTTACACGTCTTACATCTTTCATCTGATGAACATTTTTTTAGACAGGGTCGGCTAGGTACATGACCGTCCTTGCATTGATTATTATAACTGCATGTAATCCGATGACAATGGGTACACTCTTTACATTTTCTACATCTATCTCTGTCCGTGCATGATTTCCCACACGGAACGTTAGGTGCATACCCTTCTTCGCACGACATCTTTTCGTTTTGGGTTGTTTCGAAATCGTAAAAAAAGTATTTTCTCGGTTCTTTCTTCGTCGTATCTCTTAATGTCTTACGTTGATAACACCAATGCGTACCTATGTGATATTCGAAACAGTTTTTACATCGCCACTCACCGCATGTATGTTGTTCAGGTGAGCGTTTCTGTCGACACAGAATCTTACGACAGTTTTTACACTGGTAAAATCTTTCGCACATCGTTTTGCTATTTTCATTGTCCCTTCTAAACGTTTTGGTATTGTGTCTGTCATAACAGTCCTGGCTGCGACATGTTTGGTTGCATTGAGAGCAAGAACAGTATGATTACTAACGCGACACGAATTGCTACCACATACGGCACATGTGTCAACGCAAGAGTGTTTTCCTTTATTTTTGTAAGGTTTTAAGCAAGATTCGCAAAAATACCCATAGCCAAAAAAACCATTTATACTTCCTATACCTTGAAAATGGCCCGTTCCATCGGCATTTTCTATCAGATACAAGTAAATATTTTTACGCTGTGCTTTGGTACTGACTCGACAAAACTTGTTGCCCAATCTGGCAGAAAGTACCAAAATATTAACGTCTAATACATTTTCAAAATGTTCGATATCTCTTATACTTAAAGCTTCGTCTGTTGAAAGATTGGCTTCTTTGCATAATGTTATAGCCATTGTTTTACTGTAACTTGTATTCTTTAGAGCAGATGCACTCACGTGTTTGAAATAACTTTTAGTCGTCATTCCGTGTTTTATGACTTTTTGAAAAGTGTTCATGTCTTCGTCGTTTTTTGTTGTTTCCCTCCATTTTTCTAATGGTACAGTTTTACAGAGTTTTAAAAAACATCTACCAATAGCCGTTGCCAGACACATTTTATCTTCATTGCATACCTGTAAAATCGATTTTTTCAAAGCCAGGGAATTCGATGTCCCTTTCAGGCGAATTATTGGAAATCTCCCACTACCTCTAGGTACTGTTATATTTCCTATCGTGACATGCATTGACGTATCTAAAGGTAGGTTTTCCTCTGAATTCAGCACATTCTCGACAGCTTCCATTACTCTTTGTGAGTTTATGTTTGACCATTTATCTAAGGGTACAACGATGGAATTATTTAGTTCGGGATGAGAGATGATAACTCGTCCTAAATCGTTGTCATTGCCTTTGGCTTTGTTTAAAACATCATCAAACATGTTTTCCAATTCCTTTTTAAGATTACGTAGTTTTTTACCCTTCCACGTATCATTAAATTTTACTTTATACGTGGTCTCTTTTGCCAGATTTTTAGAGAATGTTTTTTGTCCGGATCTTCGAAATAAATAGGGGTTTTCTTCGGGTTCTGCGCCGTAACCCTCTTCTTCCGAGTCATTCATGTTCAGTGTGATATGTTGGTCAGTACCAACAAGCACATTTTCTATGTCTGACCCATTAGTATTGGGGCAACTGGTGGAGTTAAAAGGTAATAAATTTGCGAGGAAGGAGTCTCCCAAATCATCCGATGGACAGTGTAGAGGTGTAACCAGTTCGCTTTCCAACGTCGGGGTATATTGGTTAGAAAAGCTTGTGGAGGGTACGTCAGATATATCGCTGGAATGGTCAACGGTAGTATTATTGGCTATATTTACAGTTGTGTTTTGACCTGTGGTCATGTCACCCAAAATTTCATGGATTTCCAAATGGTCTCTCAACTCCGTTGATAAATAAAATCTCTTTTTACACCATGTACACGTAAGTAAAATTACGAGCTTGTCTAATACTTGAGAGTTGTTTAAGAGACAGTTATCTGTGGCCCAACTTATCAAACTGTTGGCGTCAGTGAAACTGTTTAGAACATCTGTCCAATTGATTGACTGAAAATGATTTATTCTGTTTTGTACCAAGATATGATTCATTAGACCATTGTCTGCGGCCCATTCTTGTAACTCATTTAAAGATGTGAAGTTGTTGATGATATTGTTCAAGGTTGGTGGTTTGTGTTTCATGGTTTCAACTAAAAAAAAAAAAAAAAAAAAGTAGAACTTGTTCCTAGTGAATTCATTTTTTTTTTTAAATTTCATTTCGACAAATGTTGTTTTTTTTTTTTTTTTTAAATAAAACAGATTTTAAAAACAATTATTAAAACAAAGATTGCTCCCATGAAGACTGGTAGTACAAGCTAATGTGAATAAATTATTTCGCTTTTTTTTTTTACAGTTATTTTTTTTTCTTCGACTACAAAACACATTTTAAAAACAATTATTAAAACATAAAGATTGCTTCCATGAAGACTGATAGTACAAGCTAATGTAAATAAATTATTTCGCTTTTTTTTTTTTTACAGTTATTTTTTTTTCTTTGACTATAATATCTTAATATAATTATGGGTCCTACCTTATGTCTCATCTCCCATACCTCCAGTGAATCTTTCATGTTCTTTTCACTTCTTATAGTGTCAAACCCCCCATATTATGCAATTTTAAAAGTAGGTTAATGGTTTGATTGTACTTTGTGTTATGTAAAATGTATGTTTCATTAATTTCCTTTTAGTGGGTAACCTAGATACAAACATCAGATTAAAGGATGGTTCTTCTCCATTTCATAAATAACTCAAGACATTAAAAACAACATATTTAATAAAAAGTAATCATAAAATATACATTCATCATATAAAACATTTCAAGTAACAAAAACCCTATAAGTAACAACCTTTTTTTTCTTCTCATACAGTGAACAACATTAATTGAACACTAGTTTAGCACCATTTTCATAATTAAAACTTTGGGACTAGAAAAATGTCTTTGGTCCATAAAACAATAGTCTTCTAAATAAGACAAGTCATAAAAGCATCAAAAAGTTACATCAAGTATCAAAAAGGAAAATCTTTTACAAAAAGATATGAGACAGTTTAGTGAACACTTCATATTACATATCAACAGTAAGAATAAAAAACTAATATAAAAACAAAACACAGAAAAAAATAATATATATATCAGCTCATATCTTTTATATACATAGTGGAATGATATAGTTATAAACTTATGAACACTGTTTCACTAAATGATGTGTACACAAGGAAGACAAAATTACTTCAGACATCTTACTTTAACAAAAAATAAAATTCTTCAAGACCAAACTCAAACAATATAAAACAGTGTATATTAATAAGAAACTTAACAGCTTTCAGAAAATTTGAGCAATATCACATGATATATAACAACAATCATAACATTGGGACATTATGTACCTGAAAAGAAAACCATACCAACTGTTAGATTTTAAAAATGGAACACCACAACATTCCTGAGCATTTGAGCAAAAAAAAAAAATTAACATAATATATCTATTTACACTTTTTTACACACTTGTAAAAAAAAAATACTTTTAATTTAGTTTAACCCAGTATGTTTTAATTTAATTGGACCAAATACTGGTGTAATCACCAAACAGATTTTTCAAACAGAACACTTTCTTTTGTAGCACTATTTAAAAAAAAAAACAATTTAGAAACATACTTAGCACCAATTTATAACTGCAAACAATAACAAAACAAAAAAAAAGTACAACATATCTTTTTTTTATTTTTCTTGATACAAAAGAGGTAAAAACATGTTTTAAATTTCTCATTGTGTTATCTCAGAAATTTTTCAAATATAGTTTAGTTATCAATATACAAAAGATAATTTATACAAAGACTATATTGATTGATGAGACACTTAAAATATGGGACTTGGCATTGTATAATCAACAACAAAACTTAAAAACAATCCTGAGTATTTCACTGTGCATGCATATAAAAATTGAAAATATATTTACATTCTTTTGAAGTCACCAAATACTTTAAACCTATATTATTTATTTATCCCCAAATTTATAGTCTAATATTTTCACACTGGTTTGAAAAAGTTAAAAATGAATGAAATTTAAAATTTGTTTCCCCCAAAATGTAATGCTTTTCACTAAACTATGGTCAAAAGTTATTTAATTTTGTTTTAATTTAAATCTTGCATTTAGTATTTTTGAATAAAAATTTAATCTAAAAAAAAAATAATCCAAATATTATCAAAAAATAAAACTAATTTCATTCACATATAAGATTCACATATAAGTCTCTTCTGTTAAGGGGGTCTTTATACGGTGACTTCTGGTTCGTCTGGCTATGGGGGGGGGGGGTTGGATCTTCCATTGGAGGTGCAGATGGTTCTGGCGATGATTCCCTATTGAAACTTTCAGTGTCTGATGAGGAGGAGTACGTACGGAGGGTAAAAATAGGTGGGATGTCTTCAATTGATCTCAATCTAAGTAATGTTGGTCTTTGGGGGTGGATATTTCTGGAACGGGAATGATGGTGGGTCATTCGAATGATGGAGTTATATCTAAAGTGGGTATCTGAGTGGTTAGTGTCGAATCCTGTTGTGATCTGGTAATTGGTAAATAAGGCAGTTTCTGGTGTCTCATTCGGTAAAGCATCTTGCCTACGACCAGGGAAACGTATGCAACAAATAGTCCCGACACTGTCCAAAATACTGCAAAATAAAAAACACATTTATATTCATTGTATAACCTTACCACAATAAATTGATATTTTTACTTGCCATGACAGAATGTAATGTTATTTCTTTTTTTTTTCCATTGTTTTTTTTTCATGTAGAATTAAACATATACTGTTTAGTTGATCAAATACCAATTCTCCTCATTTTGTGCAAAAGTACAACTATAATGCCAAACCATCATTCACATTTATGTATTAAACCCTTAATTAACATTTGAAAAAATATTATTTTCTATTAGGGTTAAACAAAACTACAGAACTTACATATACAGTGTTATACATCTATAGCTAAAGAACTGCCATAACCTGTGATAATTTACCAGATCATTTGTATTGCCATGATCTTGACTTGATACAGACATTTTAATTGAAATGGTTATTCAAACAATAAAAGATTTTTATGTACCTGTCATAAATACATCCATTTTCTGTAAGTAATGTCCCAGGTCTTTCTTCTGTTCTAAAAAAAAAAAGAAAGTAAAACACATTTAAATAACTTAAAAAAGTCATATCTCAAATTATTTTTATTAGTCATGAACAACACTAAAAGTCTTACTAAATGTATGTGCATCCTATAACCTACATTGTTAACAATATAAAACAGAAACTTGTACTGTTAAAATGCTTTATTTTTGAAAGATCTTATAATTTTATATTTTAGATAAACAATCATTTTCTATTTTTACATATCACCTTTTTTGTATCATTACCTGAATGTGGTTCTTTGCTGTCTGTGGTCACCCTAACTGTTGTGGTAGGCCATGCTTCTTTGAGATCACTGGTTGTTGAATCCCTAGTGGTGGGCCATGCTTCTGTGTTGTCTGTTGTTGTTGTTACACTTCTAGGCTTGGTGGGTGTTTTTTCCTTCCTTGTCACTTCTAATATGTTGTCAGGTACTGAAAAAAACAAACATTTTTAACACAAATATATCTTTATAAAAATATACAAAAGGTTGTCTTACCAATTGTCTGTTAGAAAAATTTTTTTTTTTTACAATAGAATTAAGTCAAAAATAAGTTCTGTCCAGTAAAACACCTTTAAAATCATTGTATGGGGGGCCATTTTTGGATTTTAATTCATTTAAAGTATTATAAAAGATTTGACACTTTGGGAATATATATATAAATTTTATAAACTTTTTAATATATAATTTATGTATATAATATATAAAGTGGTTAATTTTCTCATTTGATTTGTTTTACATTGTCATTTCAGGGTCTTTTATAGCTGACTATGTTGTATGAGCTTTGCTCATGGTTGAAGGTTGTATGGTGACCTGTAATTGTTAGTTTCTGTGTCATTTTGGTCATTTATGGAAAGTTGTCTCCTTGACAATCATACCACATCTTCTGTGTTACATTACAAAAGTTATTATCCCTTGAGTAAGGAGACAGTCTTGCAGGTAATTCATTATTTGATCAAGTGACTTACTACTGGCCAGTGCAATAAATTTGTTATTACATAGTACTGTCAAAGCAGATATTTTCATGTGAACTTTATATTTTGTTATTTTCTTTGGTGGCACATATTGGACGTAATCGTATAATGCATTGTCTGTCTTTAAACTTGTGGTTCAAAAATAAATAATATATTCTCCCATGAGACTTTTGAAAATAAACACAGTTTTCATTATTTTGTTAACCACAACATAATGTCCATTTTCCCACCAAAAGTACAGCTGCTAAATTTATGAAATACATGTTATAATCAATCAAGGGGTTTTTGAGGTGTAAATAAGCTACAATAGGTTTGATTAAGATCTGTATTTAACTTATGCTGTGCTTAAACCATAAGGAATGGTCTTAGGTGGATTTTCTTTAAAACTTTGAAATTGAACATTTACATATCTTTTGGTAGGTTGATGTGTAATATTTTCTTGGACAAAGTTTAATCACAGACAGTATTATTTTTTTTACTTCATATAAGAAACTGTGTTAATGTAAAAACCTACCACATGTCTCATTTGTGCATGTCCAGCTACACTCTCTGTCAAACATGTTTGTTACAGTAGGGGGCTCATTGAAGTCTACCAGATGTATAATACAGTCACAACTTTCTGACATCACTTCTACAATCCTCACTTCCCTGACATAAACTTCCTTGTTGCAAAAGCAAACGGCCGAAGCTGTGTCATACTGACATTGACCATTTATAGTTGTAATAAAGATGAATAGAACTGATACAATTTGAAACCACGCCATTTTTGTTTTGAAGAGAACGGAAAAGAGGTCGGGGATGAATGGAGAACCTGTTGGGATAATATCGAATGTCGCTAATTGTTTCAGTTAATAAGAAGGAAAAAAACCCGTTGTAATTATTCTTATTTGTTGTAAATAAAATATTAATTCAATTTCGGATTATATATATATTATAAAAGAAAATAAATTCAACTCCATGACACTCGAGCTACCTTCTTACGTTAGAAGATTCGATATAGAAAAACTTACTGTTCTCTAAAAACACTAAGTACCAAAAGGTTACGGTTAAGGACATGATTTTCATTCGTATACATATAGGTAAATACTAAGGTTATTCATACAATTTTGATTAAAATCTGTAAATGAAAATATATCAATAACCTGATATAACATTGAATATTTTTTTTTTAAATGTCATCCATTATTGTAATACTGTTAACAATTGCAGTACTCCACATTGAGAGGAGTAAATTTTATATAATAAAAAAAAAAATGTTCCAGATATATCATTTTAAGCATTTGTTTTATCCACATAATTTCTCCTGTGTACATTTAGTTGAATCCTAAGTCCTATGTACTAGAGTATTAATACAGTGTTTTTTCCCCCATATACATTTTATAAAACCTACCATCACTTCATATTTTGGATTGCTCATTTCATACAATTCTTCATTCTTCCCCCTAGTTTACATAATTATTTGTTATGTAAAGATTCATATCTATTGTTTAAAAGGGTCAATTAGAAGATCTGTAAATCTTAGATTTTACAGTTACTTATTAATTATGTAACATTTTTGTATAAAATATACATTACTTTCTTTTTAACAGCACAGGTCAACAGATAGAAGATATTGTAAGTACTAAAACTATTCTTTTTACACTTAGATTTTTCAAAAATGTTACTTTTATAAATATAAAATATTTTATCTAAAAAGTCTTCAATGATTGTAGTAAAAGCATTGATTGTAACAGTGTTAGTACTGTGTACCTCCATTTTCATTTTGAACATCCTTGAGCTTTATGTCATCCTTGTACATGTTATACTTGTTTCATTTGAATTTTGTAACATTTGCTCCTGTTTATCTTATTATTTAAGAGATTGGTTTCTTAATTTAAATTATAGTGTGTGTGTATTTTTTTTTCCTGTTGACATTATTGTATTTTTAATTATAGTAATTACTGGAGGTTTTTTTTCCAGGTATAATCAGATTAAATTTATTATGGAAGGAGCAGCAATGATGAAACAAGAGCCTCAAGCAAATGATGTTCAGACAAGGTATTTAATAATTTTTCATTACTGTTATTATAATTGTTCTTAATCATTACAATATAGATAATGAAACTGAATAGACTGAATCTCTTACATTTTTGATTATAAAAAAGAAGATGCAGTATGATTGCCCATGAGACAACTCTCCACAAAAGACCAAATAACACAGAAATTAACAATTATAGGTAGCCATATGATCTTCAAGAATGAGCAAAGCCCCTATCACATGGTCAGCTATAAAAGGTCCCACCATGACAATGTAAAACAATTCAAACAAGAAAATTGATTAGCATACTATATGATATTTTTACAATATAACAACTAACTATTCTTATTTTGAATTCAGTTCAATATTTGATAATGATAATAATAATTCACTGAATATTTATAATTTAAATGTATTTTTTTAGGTATTCAGAAATAGCTGTGATTACTCATTTGGAAGACCTCCTAAAAAAGAAAATCGACGATATGGCTGTTAAAATTATGTATCAGGCTGAATTGATGGAACGGAATAAAATGAAACTGAATAGTGACATTGTATTTAAAAAACAATTAAAATCCCGCAAAAGGGATTTAATGTCTGAAGAATTAAACAGTTAACCTTAGAAGAAGGACAAACCATATATATAGTTTTTTAAATATCTAAAGACATTTGTTGTTGAATTAATTTTGTATTATACATTTGTGTAATGAAATTTATAGATTCTTTTATTTGATGTCTTTATATAAATAAAGTTATCTTGACAGGCTATGCAGAGAGTTTTTATCAAATGTTATACCTGTATATAATATCTGATTTCATTTAACTTTATAACATGTAAAGGGGTTTATTAGTAAAAAACTAGATATAGTTTAAAAAAAAACAACACTAATAATATATGCATACCTAATTTATTTCACAAATATTCACAAATAAATTACACTGTACAATATCTGAGAGAAAATATCATTTATACTTTTACAGTTTTTCTACATTATTAAACCATATCATCCTAAATGTTTCTGATTCAAAGCTTTATTAATATACTGTGTGATGGCTGTTAAGTAGTTCCACTGTATCAATGTTAATGAAATGCCTTTAATGGTAGGTTTATGGTTTAAAAATTGTCTGATGTCTATAACTGTTCTCTTGTTGTATTCACATATAGTTAACACAAATTCACTAGGTAGACTAAAATGTTTAATAAAAGAGCACAATGACTGGTTGAAGTTTTGGTCAATTTTAATGTAGTCAGTCATGTTTGTGTGTTTTGTTTTGAAGATTCATATACACCACAAGTTATCCACAAAGTTGTTGCTGATAATATTAATATCACAATTACTCCTGTCCATTTTAACATATTTATATGCATTTCATAATGATAGTACATATCTGACAAACTAGATGCAATGCTTTTTCTTGATGATGAAGATGTAGAATTAATCCTTGTATGTGACATGGTTAAAATATTATGACAACCTTTCTCTTTCAAGTCATCAATGTAAATAAACTTGTAAATAATAACAACTACTCTTATTTGTCAGTTATGCTCTCTCTCTCTCTCTCTCTCTATAGTTTGTTTTAATATCTTATGTAATAGGATTTTATTAAAGTTCAAAAAGTGGTGATATATATTATGTAATGATAGATGGTGTTGCGATAAGAATGTATATAGTGGGGGTTATAATTATTTATCATGGGGGGCATAGAACCCCCTATAGTAGTTCTGTTCATTTATATCATAGTCAGATATATTCATTTTATGTTTTGAAGACCAAAATAAACTGCCAGTTATCCATAAAGTAGATGCTGTAAATATCAATATCACAATAACACCAGTCCATTTCAATATATTTATATGAATTTCATATTGATGGTACATATCTGATAAACTAGATGTGACACTTTTGCCTGATGAGATTGAATTGATTCTGGTATGAAATATGTTTAATAAGCTGAATAACAACCCTATAACCTTATATGTTAAATACAAAGATATTAAAACTTTGTTCAATTGTCATGTGTATTTTCATTCCTGATTGGTTGAATATGAGGATCACAAAATAAACACTCTGTTTACCTTGAATGCTTATTCATTGGTGTGACAAATTAAGGGAATTGAGTAAAGGTACATGAAACAAAATCACAATGAATACACTGGTATATATTTTGAATAAATGGAACATAATCCTCATTTTGGTACTACAAAACTTAGATGCCTGTGTGTTGTAGAAACCTCTAAGTGGTTGTTATAATATGATTGTGTAGGAGTTTATTTCCATCCAACTATACATAGAAGCTTAAACAGTGTAATGGGGGTAATAATCAGAAACACTGACTTTTGGATTACTTAACCCTCTTATAATAAGAGTGTTGAAGAGATTGGGAGGTTATCTATCCACCATATTAGTTGGAGGTTGTAGTGTATTGGGGTTACTTAATCTCCATATACTATGGGGGTTTAAAATGTTGACGTTATCTATCTTCCATATTAGTGTCCTTGGGGTTACTTAATCTCCTTATAATATGTCTGTTTAAAAGGTTGGGGTTATCTGTTCCCCATATTAGATGGGAGTGTTATATTTAAGGATTAAAAATGTGAGGGTTATAATAGGTAGTATAGGGGGTAAAGAACCCCGGTTAGTAGTTACGACATCTAGAAATAACACACTGATCTTTTCTGCACATAAAATTATTAAAAGGTTTGCCTAAATTAGGTTAAATTTCATGTAATTTATTATCATCTTTTTTACTCCATTCATTTTTCAAAATATTAAAAAACATATTCTCTAATATTAGATTTAAAATCAGTATATGGTAGATCACAGTTAGATAAATGGTCACCCAAGGCATTCTTTGCCTCAAGGTCTACAGTTGTGTTTCCAAGGATTCCAACATGACTCGGGACCCATAGAAATACTATTTCTTTCAGAAGAATTTTTAAATTCCTCATTACATATAAAAATTTGAGAACTGTTGGGTTTTTTTATGTTAGTATTTTGTATAGCTTGTAAGCATGAAAGTGAATCAGAACATATAATAAATTTGGATTTATCTGAAGAAGCAATAAATTTCAAGGCCAAAATTATTGCTTCTGCTTCTGCAGTAAAAATGGATGCATCAGATGGCAAACGGAGAGTAGCAGCTCTGTCTCTGAAGACAGCAGCAGATGCAACTCTGTCACCATCTTTTGATCCATCAGTATAGACAGTTGAAAAATCTGAATAATTGGCTTTAATTTCAGCATAGTGTTGCTGAATTAAAAGAGAATTTATTTTATTTTTATTGTGTTCACGAAGATCAAATATCATTTTTGGTTTGGGAAGTTCCCACGGAGGACATTTGCAAGTTTCAACATGAGCAACCTATTTTAAATCAAAAGTAGCTAAATGTGGTTATAAACGTATACCTAACGGAGGAATTTGTGTTCATGTTTTGCAAAAACATCTTCATAAATCGAATTAAAAACACAGCTGTAGGCAGGATTATCTGGATATGCTTTTAGTTTGAGAGCATATTGAAGTCCAAGCTTCAAACGTCTGTTTGAGAGTGAGTGCTCATCAGCCTCTACATACAGACTCTCAACTGGTGATGTTTAAATGCGCCAAGACAGAGACGCAAATCCTGGTGATGCACAGCATCGAGAATCTGTATGTAGGACTTTCTTGCTGAGCCATAATCTAGTTAGATCTTACTAGAGATCTATATAAATTAAGTAAAATGTTGCGATCAGCACCCCAGTCAGTACTGCTGACAACATTTAAAATATCTAATGCTTTAAACATCTTGATTTGAACATTTTGATATGGGGTAGAAAGGTTAACTTTTTTAACAAATCGAAAATTAACCCAAGAAATCTGGTTTCATCAACCATCATAATTGGGTTTCCATATAAAGTGAGTTGTGGATCAAGATGCAATTTCCTTTTGTTACAGAAATGCATCTCTACCGTTTTAGATGAGGAAAATTTAAAGCCATTTTCTGAGGCCAATTTTTCGATTCTACCAAGACATAATTGTAATTGTCTTTCTATGTTATTCATATTTTTGCCTCTGTGACATATTTAAAAATCATCAACGTACAATGAACCTTCAATATTACTTTTTAAAACTTCAACAAGGCTGTTGATTTTAAGACTAAATAGTGTAACAGATAAAATACTGCCCTGAGGTACACCCATCTCTTGATCATACAGATTAGACATGGTCGAATTCACTCTAACATTAAATTGTCTGTTAGAGAGAAAATTAGAAATAAAATTTGGCATATTGCCTGTTATGTCATCTAAAACCAGGATTTAGGACACTAAAATCTATCTGAAAAAGTACGAAAAAACATGACGTGTTATATAATCACAAATACTCCTATATATATTAGGACAGGGGTACTACTTTGAAAGGATAACAATAAATCCTATTAATTGAAGTCAGTAACTCTTTACTAGTATCATTATAGTTTCAACATTCAAGGAAAAATAGACCACAATTTATTATTCATTTAGATTCATAGATTGTTTACAGGCTACGAAGTAAAGTATGATCTTGATGAATTTGTCAAATTTAAAATATGTGAGAGCAGCAAAGAATTCTACATAATAGACCGATTTGGCTTGAACTTTAAAGTATGGTGAAACAAGGGAGAATGACCGTCGTTGGAGGCATACTATGATGCATCTGCTAGCCTTAGAGAGAAATATTTCACGAACCTAATTCTTTTTTTAGATTATTATTGTTGTCCTTATACAAATAATTTGATTAAGTTGATTAATGAGGTTGTGTGGATCGTTTAAGGTCGTTTTGGGTTATTTTTGTTCCAGAATAATTCTATTCCCAAGTCACTCTTGGGGTACTAATTAAGACATTTCTTAGATTATTCCCCGTTATTATTTCCTTTTCTTTTAAGAATGACTATGATTCTCTTGGATGCTATCCCCTTTGGTTCGAGCTTTTCTAACTCGAAAGAAAAATAGTTTGATTCGAAAATTCATCTTTGCCTAAAAGATGATTGATTGTTGGTTGCTTAACGTCCAGTGGCAAATATTTCATGCATATTCAGGACGAGAACAAGTTCACAATAAATACAATAGGTAGGTTGATACAATAGAGGCCATCTGGGATGATGTTCGGGGAAATTTCGACTGCCACTGGAAAATGAGGGTATATTGGATAGGGACAGAAATTTTGCCTTGCAACAGGCCACCTACGGACCCCTCAAAGAGTTGTTGCAAGGCTTCTTAACGTGCAAAGAGCGTGGCACTCTCTTTACACGAGGCATCGGATTTAACGTCCCCCTTCTGAACGGACGTGACTGCGAACTTGACACATCCCGCACAGCCAAACGGACGCCCCACTTCGGCAAGCGTTTGACTGCCGGTCGGGAGAAAACCAAGTGACCATATTTCTA
This sequence comes from Mytilus galloprovincialis, assembly GCA_037788925.1. Classification (NCBI taxonomy): domain Eukaryota; kingdom Metazoa; phylum Mollusca; class Bivalvia; order Mytilida; family Mytilidae; genus Mytilus; species Mytilus galloprovincialis. The sequence continues at coordinate 54,428,861 of CM075338.1, read as the reverse complement.
TTATACCCCAGTCACCCTTGAGGTTTCTAAATTTAGAAGACTGACCTAGTAATAATTGCTAAAAAGGTTATTTTGGTGTCACAAAATACTATATTTCATTTAAATGATTTTTTAACAATTCGGGCGTATTTGATGGATTGTTGGTTGCTTAACGTCCAGTGACAAATATTTAATGCATGTTCATGACGAGGGGCGTATTAAATAATTGGTGTAGCTTGCCGTTTACGCAGCCTATTAATGTAAACATCCCCTTGTCAGTTGCAAATACAAAATTCGGTCATTGTCGGAATAAATTTAATTTATTTGTACAAGCTTTTGTGATGATTTTGTATCTATGGTTAAGTTGTTTATATTGGTTACTGTTCGACAGAAGCCTCATTTTATATATTTATATGGTACTTTGATAAACATAGAAAAGAGTTAGATGTTTCGCGGGTAAACTTTGGGTCAGGTTCAATATAAAGGGGTGTTCCTTAGGAAACTCAGATACGAGAAACAAGACACTTTGGTAGAACACCCCTCCTTCAATAATGGTACAGCTACCATTGGGGTATATAAGCTGGAGAGAATCCTAGCTCAGGGTCGATTGTCATACGTTTGAAGACGAAGACCTGAAGTACGGTACGTAGATATTTGAGATCGCTGTCTCTTATATATTAAATATTGTGTTATTATTACTAAGAGTAATAAAGAACAGGTTGGTGCCTGTTATAAATACGGACTTGTACATTTACAAGCGGAACCGTATTGTACCGTATAGGACAAGTGTGAGTCTGTGTGACCACCTTGTAAAGTACATAATTGTACCAGAGGAACAAAGACGAAGTGTGTAAACTTGTAGGGTACATTATTGTACCAGGAGGACAAGTTTGTTCCTGACCTAGGACAAATTTGTAATAGTACAAATTTGTACCAGTTGTATATATATATATATTAAAGAAGAATTGTTTATAGCTAGTTTATTAAAGATTGCAAAGAGCAGTTGTACATATTTTGGTTCATTGATGTTAATTTATAAATAAAGATTGTTTGTTGTATATTTTGTAAAAAGAACAATTTTGGATCCAGTATCAAACTGGTAACGTACTCATTCTAAATTGAAATAGACACGCTTACCCTGTGTACACGTTACATAATTTGGTGGCTAGCGTTGGGATCCAAATTGTTCATTTTTAAATCCAAAGTGAAAGATTATATATCCAAATTTGATCATCTTATAAACTTATATCCAAACTGTCTTGTGAGAATTTACTGTTCACTTTTGCACAGATCGTTTTTGTTCAAACTGTTCACTTTTGCACAGATCAAAATTGTCCTGTTAACGTTTTAAATTTCCCACGGTTAAGTTACGATTATTATTTACATTGGGGATTAACGATCGATAGTGGTACAGGCAATATATTTTGATTGACATTTATTACGTTGTACATTTATGACATTGTGTTGATATTATTATATTGTGAATGCATAGTTATATCGCAAATTAAAGTACAAAAATGTCTTTTGATGACGAATTGACAAAACAAATTGAAGGTATGGAAGAGACAAGGTATAGAAACAGTTTTGTTTCGTCTACACCTAAAGATCAGGGTGTTCGTCCAAAAGATACTTTTATAAAAAGAAATGATTCGGGTCTGGGATCAAGAGGGTCCTCATTGTCAAGGAAGGGAGATAATGAAAAAGTTGATTTACCAACATTCAACAACCCGAATATGCACAAAACTGTTAAATTTTCCCAAATTGATTTAAAGGAAGGGGACACTTTGCCTTTACCCATAGATAATAGTTACATTAGGGAAAAAGACAAAACTGACAAATCAAAGTACCGACATACTGGTAACACAGATAATTCTGGTGTGAAAATTAAACCATGTCACTATAACGGTAGCACATCATGGACAGACTATTTGTCCCATTTTGAAATGTGTGCACTTGTAAATAATTGGTCGGAAAATCGAAAAGGGTTATACTTAGCGGTATCGTTAATGGGACAAGCACAAGCTGTACTTGGAGATTTACCAAGTGAGAAAAGACAAAACTTTTCTGATTTAGTCAGCGCACTTGAAGAGCGATTCGCGCCTTCTAGTCAAACTGAGTTGTACAGAGTTCAGTTTAAAGAGAGACGTCAGAGAGCCAGCGAATCACTTCCCGAATTGGGTCAGTCAATTCGAAGATTGTCCAACTTGGCATATCCTACTGCCCCATTGGACGTACGTGAAACTCTCGGAAAAGAGCAGTTTATTGACGCGCTCGTAGATTCAGAAATGCGGCTTAGAATAAAACAATCGCGACCGAAAGGTTTAAATGATGCCGTGAGACTTGCCGTTGAATTAGAGGCGTACAATAAAGCCGAAAATAAAGCAAGAGAGGGACGAGGTTATTTACGTCAAACTATGAACGATGACGAGTTAGGTAGGGAAGAAAAGATTACAAAAAGTGACTCGCCAACGAAAGACATTGCATCATGGATGCAAACAATGGAGAAAAGTCTAAGTACTCTTACGACTGAAATAGCAAAATTAAAATCTAGTGGTACAAATGAGGGGTCTTATAATTCTAAAACGAGATATACCCAAAGTAAGAGGACAAATAAGGGTTGTTATAATTGTGGCAAATTTGGTCATTTAGCAAGGGACTGTCGCCTACCCCGAAGAAAGAAGAATTATAATGGTAATAAGGGGGATGGAACTGTCAAAACATTAATGAAAACTAGGAAACAAACTAACCGTAAGACAAATGAAGGTGCGGTTACAACAGCATCTGAAGATGCTGGTATGTATGTCAAACTAAATGTAGGAGACATTGAAGCCAAGTTTGTGGTTGATACAGGAGCAACTTTGACATTGGTATCTTCCAAGTTATACGATATGTTGACTCCATTAGATAAATCATATCTGAGTGAAGTAAAGACAAGTGTTAGGTCAGTATGTGGCACTAAGCTAGAGCTTCGAGGAAAAGGCAGGTTCAATCTGCACTTCGGTCCAAATATGTTGCAATCTGAAGCTGTTGTGACTGATCTGCAAGTTGACGGTATACTTGGTTTGGATTTCATGAAAAGACATAATTGTTTAATTGATGTTAAGAATGGACACTTTTGTATTGGGGATTTTAGGGTAGATTTGTGTTTTCAGGGATCAATAGGCTGTTACCGAGTGGTGGCTTCAGAAGCGGTTGTTATACCGCCAAGGTCAGAAATAGTCATTAATGGCACGGTTTGCTTAGCAGAAGGTCAGAAATTACCTGCTGACAATGCTTTGTTAGAGGCAAATGAGCATGCAGGGAAAGACTACATTTTGACTGCTAGAACGTTGGTAAGGTCAGGCGAAAAAGTCCCTGTTAGATTAATGAACACAGAACTAGATCCTAAGACAATCTATCCTGGTACAACTATAGCCCAAATGTCTGGTGTTGAACAAGTACTGGATGGTAATATTGGTTCAAATGAACAGAAACATGACGGACTTAGACCAGATTTACAAGATCTGTTAGACAGGACATCAGATGAATTGACTTCGAAAGACAAACAAAAAGTAAAATCTTTGTTGATAGAAAATCAAAACTTGTTTGCTTCATCTGATGTTGACTTGGGAAGGACCAATCTCGTAAAACATGAAATCAATACGGGAAACGCAAGGCCGTTTAAAGAACCGCCTCGTCGTACACCGTATCATTTGAACAAGGTAGTTAATGACAACCTTGACAAAATGTTACAAAAAGGGATTATTGAACCCTCCCATAGTCCCTGGGCGGCAGGGATAGTCTTAGTTAAGAAAAAGGACGACACTTATCGCTTTTGCGTAGATTATAGACGCTTAAACAGTGTTACTCTTAATAAAGACGCGTACCCTTTACCAAGGATTGACGATTCGTTGGATCATTTAGCAGGAAATAAATGGTACAGTACTCTGGACTGTTGTTCAGGATATTGGCAGGTGGAGCTTGCCGAAAATGACAAACACAAAACCGCTTTTGCAACGCGAAGGGGTTTATTTCAATTTCGCGTCATGCCTTTTGGGTTGTGTTGCGCTGCACAGACATTTGAGCGATTGATGGAAACCATTCTAGCTGGTTTGCAGTGGGAAACATGTTTGGTATACATTGACGATATAATCGTTTTTGGAAAAACACTAGATGGTATGCTTGATAATTTAAGAGACGTTTTTGCTAGGCTTAAATCGGCTGGTTTAAAGCTGAAGGCGAAGAAGTGCACCTTGTGTACCACCAAGGTTCGTTTCTTAGGACATATTGTCTCTGAGGAAGGAATTTCCACTGATCCCGATAAGATTAAAGCTGTTAAAGAGTGGCCCACCCCTACAAATATAACCGAAGTTCGTTCCTTTTTAGGTCTCTGTGGGTACTACAGAAAATTTATCAAAAACTTTGCCCACATTGCTAAACCATTACACAAAATAACAGAGAAAGAAACAAAATTTGTTTGGAAGTTAGAATGTCAAGAATCTTTTGATCAATTGAAAGGCAAGTTAATAAACGCACCAGTTCTTGCATATCCAGATTTTAATAAAGAATTCATTTTGGATACTGATGCAAGCAATTTGGCAGTCGGAGCTGTCTTGACTCAGAAATCTGATGAAGGGCTTGAACATGTTGTGGCTTATGCTAGTCGTACACTTTCAAAATCAGAACGAAAGTACTGTGTGACACGCAAGGAGTTGCTTGCTGTGGTTTGTTTTGTTAAACATTTCAAACCATACCTCTACGGTAGAAAATTCACAGTAAGAACTGATCACGGATCCTTAAAGTGGTTACTTAACTTTAAGAACCCAGAAGGACAGATAGCTAGGTGGATAGAGACACTAGGTTCATTTGAGATGCAAATTCAGCATCGACCAGGAGTGCAACATAGGAATGCAGACGCTCTCAGTCGCATTCCTTGCAAACAATGTGGTTATCATTCTGGTTTAGAAAATGAAATTGCTTCGACTGAAACTGAAAACCAACATGACAATGTTAATGCTATCACCCGTTTTGATAGTAGTAATGACAGAGATGATGACAGTGAAGATCATGATCTGTCTTTAAAGGAAATTCAGAATAATGATCATGACTTGACAATAGTGACAAAATGGGTAGAAAAAGATGAACGTCCTGATTACAAAGATATTTCTGATAAGGGATTTTTCTTGAGATCACTTTGGAATCAATGGAACAACTTAGAGTTAAGAGACGGACTTATTTACAGACGATTTGAAGACCCTGTAACCAAAATTGTAAAAATGCAGGCTATCATTCCTTTATCAGAACGCAAAAAGGTATTACAATTTTCACATGATGATAAATGTTCTGCTCATTTGGGTATCCATAAAACTTTGGCAAAAATTAGACAATCTTATTATTGGCCAGGGTTACAAAACGACGTCAGGACTTACATAAACGGATGTGACAAATGTGCAAAGCGAAAAAGTCCACAAAAGTCCAAAAGAGCTCCAATGGCTTTAGTTGAAGCTAATGGGCCAATGGAAAGGATAGCTACAGATATCCTTGGTGAGTTGCCAGAAACAGAGAGTGGTAATAAATATATCTTGGTAGTTTCTGACTACTACACAAAGTGGACGGAATCTTTTGCCATGCCAAATATGGAAGCTAAGACTGTGGCTAAGATTATAGTTGAAGAAGTCATTGTAAGATTTGGTGTTCCTCATTGGATTCATTCAGATCAAGGCAGGCAATTTGAAAGCTTGTTGTTTCAAGAGATGTGTTGTATTCTAAACATTAAGAAAACACGTACCACTCCATATCATCCAAAATCTGATGGTATGGTGGAAAGGTTTAATAAGACTCTTGCAACAATGTTAAGTTCATTTGTGGAACAGAACCAGAGAGACTGGGATGAATACATTCCTTTTGTCATGATGGCATATAGGGCATCCGAGCACGAGACTACTGGGCAAACGCCAAATAGTCTCATGTTAGGTAGAGAACTATCAACCCCTTTAGACATCATGTATGAAATGCCACCATCAGTTAAAGATATACCTGCACATAAGTGGGCTTGGGAGCTTAAGGAAAAATTAGAAATCTCCCACAGCTTTGTCAGAGGTAAAATAAAAGGGCAAATGCGAAGACAGAAACACTATCACGACCTCAAACTGTCATATCAAAATTTCAGAAAAGATGATGAGGTATACGTCTATTTCCCAGTAAAGAAACCTGGGATGTCTTCAAAACTGACTAGTTTCTGGAAAGGTCCTTTCAAAATTCTCGACAAATATGGCGACCTTACATATAAAGTTGACTGTGGATATAGAGGGAAACCACAAGTCATACATGTCGACAGACTTAAGAAAAAGAACAAACAGACATTAAGGACAGAATCGGATAACACTTTTGTCCCATTAGGTAGTGAAAATGATATAGCTGAAAATGACACTATAGAGACTCCTTATTCTCAAGACATTGTTGTAAACGAGTCAACGTTGCCTGTGGAAGAAACTGAGGAAATAAGTGTTGAAGAGCGCCGTACAAGGCGAAAACCAGCTTGGATGAATGATTATATTGTTGATTAAGTTTTGTACTTTGTATAATTTTTAAATCTTTCATATATTTTGTAGATATACAAGTATGACGAAAACAAAAACAACTCCACGGATGTCAGAGCACTGGGAATGTGTTTTCTGTCCATCTACATTCAGTAAGAAGGATGATAGAGATAAGCATTTAGCTATGTGTGCAGGTGCAAGGCTATTTTGCAAATATGATGGTTGTTTCTACAACACTGATAAAGGGAAAAATCTCCAAAGACACGTAAGAAACAAACATGTTGATACAAAACTGGAAGGATACAAAAGTAAAGAGTTAGTGGACACTTCTGATAGTACTGAGTCGGAAGAATGGGAAAGACAGGACCCTGGTGAAGTTATTAAAACAAATTCGGGAACAGAGTCAGAAGAAAGTGAATTAAAAGGGACTGACAAAGATGACAACAAAGTAACTCCAGTTAGTGAGAAAAATATTTCTGATGATTTAATAAAAGTAACAGTAGACAAAGAGAATGAAACCACCAGGAAAGTTGTTTGTCGTAATGATGACCCTATAGCTGTTTCAGCAGTGCAAGTAGGTAGAACCATACGGCAGAAGACCTCGCCAAGGCTACCTGGAAAACGTTCCGAGGCAGAGAAGAGACATATTCAACCCAATTCTACGAAAGGTTCCAATGACACAGTTGACATTATAAGTTCAGTTCAGGAAAGAAGAGAAGACTCTTGTGCTGATCAGATTGTATCTTTGGAGAACAATAACTTTGTGCAAGATATTGGTACTCAACACACGACACTTTGTCCTACCTGCTCAAAGAGGAAGCTTTCAGTTTCTTGTGGTGTACAGACAGATCCTATATTTTACACCAAGACTCTTAAAACTGAGACAAGTTACCGTGAAGGTTCAAAAAGGATAAAGATAACCGAGTTGAAGGAATCCATTTAGATTTTATGTTGGTATATTAAAGTAGTAGTGTAGAACGTTTATATCTTGTTAGTTTTATTTTAGACATGCGGGACGCATGTGTTTTTGAGGCGTGGGTTATGTGATGATTTTGTATCTATGGTTAAGTTGTTTATATTGGTTACTGTTCGACAGAAGCCTCATTTTATATATTTATATGGTACTTTGATAAACATAGAAAAGAGTTAGATGTTTCGCGGGTAAACTTTGGGTCAGGTTCAATATAAAGGGGTGTTCCTTAGGAAACTCAGATACGAGAAACAAGACACTTTGGTAGAACACCCCTCCTTCAATAATGGTACAGCTACCATTGGGGTATATAAGCTGGAGAGAATCCTAGCTCAGGGTCGATTGTCATACGTTTGAAGACGAAGACCTGAAGTACGGTACGTAGATATTTGAGATCGCTGTCTCTTATATATTAAATATTGTGTTATTATTACTAAGAGTAATAAAGAACAGGTTGGTGCCTGTTATAAATACGGACTTGTACATTTACAAGCGGAACCGTATTGTACCGTATAGGACAAGTGTGAGTCTGTGTGACCACCTTGTAAAGTACATAATTGTACCAGAGGAACAAAGACGAAGTGTGTAAACTTGTAGGGTACATTATTGTACCAGGAGGACAAGTTTGTTCCTGACCTAGGACAAATTTGTAATAGTACAAATTTGTACCAGTTGTATATATATATATATTAAAGAAGAATTGTTTATAGCTAGTTTATTAAAGATTGCAAAGAGCAGTTGTACATATTTTGGTTCATTGATGTTAATTTATAAATAAAGATTGTTTGTTGTATATTTTGTAAAAAGAACAATTTTGGATCCAGTATCAAACTGGTAACGTACTCATTCTAAATTGAAATAGACACGCTTACCCTGTGTACACGTTACACTTTAATTTAAATACGAGAGAAGTGTGTTGTTGTTCGAGCTTTCCACTTTTTCATAGCGAGTATGTTGTACACAATGTACACACTGAAGTTTTAATGGACAAGTTATGATTTACGCTTGAAAACGTGTACCTTTATTTTACCGACGTTTATACTCTGCAATAAAATCGACAATATTTTAACGTAAACCAAGGATTGTAATCCTTGTGTAAACGAAAACATTAATATGCATCTGTTCGCTTCCATTATTTATTTCATCTTTCGGCATGTTCATTTTTGGTGTGTATAAACGACTGTTAACGTCATAATCCAACTACGTTTATATTTTCCCGGACCATCGCACTTTAGCGTATGAAAGCATCGTACTTTGGCGTCCCCATCGCACTTATCCTACATATATTTATATGAAATTAATCATAAACGACAAAGACAAAGTCAAGCTAACAAATTAACAGCAAACGGTGACATTTCGATTGTCGATCCATAGTAAAATACGCATTGATTACTGATAATCTGCACATTCAGATCATTTTCATGACCTCGTACAGGTAAATTAAAAATCAAACTCCTTGAGGCAGTTTTTGATTTAAAAATCCTGAACGTCATATTTATTGATGTCGATCCATAGTAAAATACGCAATGATTACTGATTTAAATCCAATGATTCTAAAATGGTATGTTATCAAAATTCTGTAGAATTTGTTAGTGATTTTACTGCGAGATGGTTAAGAGAAACTAGACCGGTAAATATATTTTGGATAACCTGCAAATTCAAATCAGTTTTTTGTCATGAGCATATTCGTAACACAAAAGAGTCAGAAGAACGTTGTCTCCTTGAACTAGCATTGTTCGGACATCTACTTCATACATTTTTTGAAAAATGCAAAACAAATTATTAACAGAAAAATGATATAAGAATTGTTTTTAGAATCTATGTTATTATATTTCGATTGATGCATTCTTAGATGTGACGAAGTAAATGAAAAGTATTGTTATTCTGATGAGGTATATGGTTATCCACAGATTGCTAACATTGTGAACTTGGTTTGTATTCATTTACTAAACCTTCAATTCTATTTACAGCTAAAACTTAGTAGCCAGTACTAATAAACTCATCATAGATATCAGGACTAAATTTTCTATATACGCCAGACGCGCGTTTCGTCTGGAAAAGACTCTACGCTACGTACATGAGATACGATTACTTCGATATAGTTTCTGAACTTTTGCTAGTAGCAGCTTCACTTATTCCAAATACTAGTATGTAATTTTTTCCAAAGAAAACTCAAAGATATTTCTTAGAAGTTCCGTGTTATTATTTCATTTTTTTAAGGACTGTGACTCTCGTGATAACTATCTTCTTTGGTTTAAGTTTTTCTAACTTATATTAAAAATAGTTTTATTCTAAATTGCATGTTTGCCTATAGGTTGACATATAGCCTGGTTAAATGTGTCAGTCAATCCCTTGTGATCACCTCGATTTTAAATCAGGCCTAATGTACAATCCGGTCGATTTGTAATAAAAGACAATACATTCTCACTGTATAGTATATAACTCGAAAGTTATAAGAACTGTGTAAGTGATTTTGCTCATTAATGAAAAGGGTTTTAAAAGCTCGAATGTATCAATCAATATGAACGGCTAGAGAACAATTGTCGTACAGGTATATGAACAACTAAATTCCTTAGTCAATTTTACATTTAAAAATAGTTAATTGTACGAAATAAATAATCTTAAATTCAAGGTTTGCTTTAAGTAAACTGCAAACCTATATTCAAACGAAATAAATAATCACAAATTCAAGGTTTTGCTTGATGAAAACTGCAAACGGCGTCAATTTGATTGTCTATCAAAAAAAGAAATAATCGACTAGAAAATCAAATGTCGTACAGGTATACGAACAGCTAAATTTCTTCAGACAGTTTTACATTTAAAGGGTAAAGAAATCCTGAACGTCATAGAGTTATTACAATGTCACAATTACCGAATGAATAAGTTGAACATTTACGTATTTTTTCATACTGTCACACTTTACAAAAAGTATTGTACTGAAGGTTGTATAACGCTCGAATATACCAAACATCAAAATCAATTAACAAACGCATGACTTCTACAGATATATGAAAAATCATACTTCTTCAGGCAGTTATGAATTAAAAAAAGAAATCGTGAATGTCATATATTTCTATGAATTAATTATCCCATACATCACAAATTCAGGGATTCGCTCCATTTTAACTGCAAACGGTGTCAATTCGATTGTTGATCGTTAGAAAAATAATGATTACCAATTTAAAGCCAAATGAGTTTATAACACCAAAGCTTCTTAATACGCTCGAATGTATCAGCATGCAAGAAGGTATGCGAAATAATTCTCCTGACAATTTAATATTTAAAAAATACAAGAAATCGCGAACGTAATATAATTATTTATAAAATTAATCATCACATGCAACACATATTCAATCAATCAATTTTTATTGCAAACGGTGTCAATTCGATTGTCGCAATGATTACCAAATATCTTATATTACCGTAGAACTTTATCAAACTTTCGTTGTGGCTCCTTACCACTCGCCATTGAAACCGGACGTTACACCAAGACAGTTACACCTTTAAATGAAAGAATTTGTCAGTTTTGTGATGAAAATACGACTGAAACTGAACAACATTTTTTAATGAACTGTAATTTTTATTCCGACTTGAGAGAGGAACTTTTAAATTCACCCTTTTTATCAAACTATGTTTTTATTATCTTGAGTGTAGAAGAGAAATTTAATTATATTATGAGCTGTGATGAAATTCAATTTTTATTAGCTAAAACATTGCATTTAATGTTTAAGAGGAGAAAGATAAATTTATAACTTTTAAAAAACTTAAATTTTTAATTATTATTTATTAGCATATTATTTAAGATTTTTAAATTAATTCTACTCTTTTAAGAGATTTTTTTTTTGATCTACGAAGTAATTGTTTTGTATTTTTATTTTTTTTTAAATGTTTTAAATTGTGTATGCATTTAATGAGCATGAGGTGAAAGTGTCTCATATGTCTTTTAAGGCAGGAATCTAATATATTTTTATGATGTTTTTATCTGATCTATAATATATTATGTATAATGTTAGATTGTGACACTGTAATAAACTAATTACTTACTTACTTACCTATATTATGCTTTTAGCTTGACAGCGACACAATTTTCGTAAAAAAAACCGGTCAGAAAGTCACTCAAACATTTGCCCTTGGAATAGAAACAATGACAGATGAAAAGTATATTGTTGTAGCTGCAGTTGTGCAGAATAAGATGTGTTGGAAATGGACTTGGCTTAGAGAAAAAGGCTTTCCAATAGAATGTCCTGGACATGAAAAATGTACAGCAAATTCATAGAGCTGCTGCCCTGTCAAAGTACGAGCTGGGAAAAGTGTTAAGAATTCAGCTATGATCCAAGGAATGTCTTGCACGGTATGTGACTACAGATGGAGATGGACGTTCAGCTAAAGGTATTGAAGACGCTCTTACAGCGCTTGAACCAATGTGGAAATACTGACAGATCATGCACATTTGGGACAGTCTCAACTCAGGGCCTCTTTACAAACGAAATACAGTGCCGGAATGTTCCATGGAAAAACAACAGAGGAAAATAAACAACTAAGGACAGTGTCTAGCAAATATCAAATTTGCAGATGCTCCATGAAATAGAAACTTCTGGAAAAATATGACAAAGTAATCGATGAAATAAGCAAAGACTTGCTAAAAGTGAACAATTCTTGCCGCATCGCCGGTATTAAGTTGTCCAATTCAGTCAGTATATCCATCCCGAAATGGGTTTATGGACAAAACAGTTGGTATCTTAAACAGGACATTTGACCAACTGCAAGATAAGTCAAATGAGCCAATTGTAATACTATGGACCAGTTCTGGTCATGGGCGCAGTCCGATATGGAATCCAAATCAGGCTTTGAATGTGCTGGTGAATGAAAATGTGTCTCATACTGAAATACCACGTTCGGCTAAAGAAAATGAGTAATGAATCAAAACAAGTTTTGGGACGATTATGGTACATGGGATTCCAAATCAACCTTAACTAAAACGACATATTTTGGACGAAAAAATGCGAAAACTTATCCTATTAATAAAGTCAATAAGCATGGAAACGCGTACATGGACAAATCAAGAATATAGCAGGAACAAATCAAGAATATAGCAGAACTTCAACTGAGACTTAATCCCAAGTTAGATCAGAGATAGAAGCTGGTAAATCAGAGACTTTCACTGATTAATTTTACGCTGAACATCAGTAACGTAACTCAATATATGTCCAAAACGTAAAGCATCATGTAAATAATGAAAAAAAAAATCCTTTCAACGAACAAAACATTGATTCTGATATGCAAACTGTAATTGATATTAACTGTGCCAAGCATCATCTCTTTTAAAGAATATGTTCAGACCACAGCACACCTATCAAGTGTTATCTGCTATACAGATGTCCAAAGGACACATTTTGCTAGTGCTGGTATGTCATCTCGATTGATTGAGTTCTTTTGTTTCATATATATATTGAATATTCTGACATGTTGTCCTACAAGACCTTCCGACCGATTATCATTTGCACCTATGTTGACAAAAACTACATCGGGTCAATACGATTTTATATCTTGTAACATTTTTGACACGTGTTCCGCTGTCATTCCATCTTGACCGAAAAAATCTGCACTACTGTTTAAATTCTTAACTTGTTTGTGCACGCAATTCAAACTCGAACTTATAAATGCGAGAAGGAACCTCTCTCTTTAACTAAGATATCTATCTGATTATTTAGCTGTCTATAATAAACACGAATTTTTACAGTCCATAGTTTACTCAAATCTTAATTATGTTTATTTAACATTTTTTTTATTTATTTCACGTCTTTTGTATTTAATAACAATTACTTCTAATTGAAACCATAAATCTATCTTTACTGTTATACGTATATGACCTAAGCCCGGGTAATATACGAAATACATATCAATTCTTTATTACTATGAACAATACAGATTCAAATAAACGAAAGTTACAATATTGACATACAATTAATTACTTTACAATCGGGTTGATTATTAGAAATACTTATCGGAATAATCGTTTTTACAAAACATCGTTCATGGACAGATCAAAAGAAATCTGCCTTCATTTCACTCAATAATTAAAAAAAAGCGATATTATTTAAAATTTTAAACTGGAACATGATCTGCTTAAAATTTTGAATGAATTTGCAGATATTTCAATACTTATTGCTCATCTTCGAAATTTAATGCCGACTTTTGTCATCATTTTCCGCAAACTAGATCTGACCCGTGTGTTCAATAACACTGTATTTTCCACTCACATTCAAATTTGTTCAGAATTTTTTAATCATATGCATTTGCTTTGCAAATGAATGCTTTCGTTGTCTAATTTAGTATTTTTCTAATTATGTTTTATGATAAATTGGGAGTTCAAACGTTCGTACTGTTACTTTTGTTGACTAGTATAATAATAAAGACACTTAGATGCGGATCCATGATTGAAAAGGGAGGGCGGAAAAGAAGGCAACGTTGGTAGTGGGACTACATAAGGGAGACCAGGCCGCTTCTCCCTAAATCCGCTTCTGTCATGTTTATGCAAACTGACCTACACCTTATTATTCTAATTAAGATTATGAAAGTTGAAAAGTCATGTAAGCCCATATTTGAGGAAGTTAATTCTCTGTACAAGAGGGTAACCATAGACGAAAACGGGAGAAACATCGATTTGGAAATTTTGTTTGGTGGGGACATGACTTTTTTACAAATTTTGCTTGGTATAAGAGGTTCACTTTGCAATTACTCATGTGCTTGGTGTAGAATCCATAAAGGTGAAAGAGAGGACATGACAGAGCCTTGGGACTTTTATCATGGCAATAACATGAATAAAACAGCATAGAACCTGGAAGAAGATTTTGTACGTAATCATTACGGTGTTCGTGCTCAACCTTTGATCAGGATTGAGCCTGAGCATATGATGAGCTTCATCTTCTTCTCCAAATTTGCGACAAACTGTTGTCTTAATTTGATAAAAGATACGAAAACGCTTGATGACATAAATGTCATTCAAGGAGAGAAGACATATTTTCTACATCAGCTAGTTGTCAAGATAAGAGAGTGGGGCGTTTCTTTCTCTGTCTGGACTAAAAAGGGAACTCGAGGTGAAGTGGAGTGGTCTTTGACGGTTTCATCAGACCATAAGAGACTATTGGAAAATTTTCCCTCCAAATTGTGTTTTCTAATCCATCGATATACACATAATCTTACAGTTGAACTTTGGATTTTTTTTTGAAATTTTACCGTTTTTAACTGTAGAAGTTAACCAGTTTTCCCACATTGGGGATGTCTTTGAAAAATATAAGGAGTGAGTCAGATCTTATTTGAATTTAGGTACACTAGAAAGGAGGGGTTTCGACGGCGTTACCCCTTATATGCATTGTCTTGTATACCATGTCCCATTCCTTACACAAGGAAGACTGGTGAAATTAGTGGTCAAGTTGTTGAAAAAATCAACGATGATATTAAAAAAATCCATCACTCCAAGACGAACAAATGGGATTCAACCCTTGACGCCCTTCAAGTTCGCAAACGCATAGAACATTTGACATCAGAGAATTGCGAACGCAAGAAAAGAAATTACAAAAAAAACATCAGATACATATTGGGATGACGACATTTTTCAGCAGAGATCCACCAAAAAGAGAAAAAAATAGTCGAAGAAATGGCAATTGTGGCAACCAAATATGCTGTCTCTAGACGAGATAAGGGAAGAGCTAAAAAAAAGGGTCGAAAAGCAGGTTAAGAAATGGGGATAAAATTGTAGCCCTCTTAAAGAGTATGAGATAGACGGTTTCTTCGTTGCTGCTTTCTACTTCCTGGTGTCAGGGGCCGATTCACAGTAGGTAGTCAAAAGTAGCACGAAGTCACTGTATTATGCTTTTCTAGATTCCGGTGCTGATGTTCTTTATGTTTATATGCTTCCCGAGTGGAATCCCTTAAATGAACAAGTATTTGATTTTTGAGGAGGGGTGATTACGGGTTCAAATATTTTTAGAAACCGTTTATTTTTTATTTCCTTGACGGGATCTTGAATTTTGATTCTGTTCATTGTGGGCTTTTCCCCATTGTTTGTTAACGAAATCCGTCTAAATGTGATGCCTTAATTTTTATTTGATTACTTTTTCATGTTTGTAGTGTGCTTTCTATCCACCACTCTAATACAATTTTGTGATTTGTTATTACATTTTTATCTTTTACCTCTGGTGTGGCGAAAGATATTTACCTGTTCTGTTTTTAGTTCAAGATGTATTATAAAAAAATGCACGTTATTAAACAGTAATTTTAAATCCTTTTATATTCTAAATATTTCCAGTTTGAAATGTCTGAATAGTATTTAGAATTTGTATATGTTCTTAGTTCATGTAGTATAAAAATGACTTGTATGTTTTATAACAAATTGTGGAGTATACCTTATGTAATATTTATTTTTGTACCTAACTGGTATAAAGATTTGAAAATTAAAATCAATTCATAAAATCATTATTTTGTGTTTTTTAAAGAGTATTTTTAGGTTTAGGTGAAGTTTCTGACTCAAGCTTTCAACACTCGATATTTTCTTTAATTGTGCATACCAGTAGATATTAGAACTGTGGTATGCGTGCTAATGACACAACTCTCCATCAAAGTCACAATATAAACAATGAGAAACACTTATGAACCACATCAACAAACGACAACTACTGAACATCAGGTCCTGACTTATACACGTATACGTTTTAAGATCAATAATATTTTATTAGGATTTATAAAGTATTTTGAAATAAAAAGATATTTCAACTCTGTGTTCATTGACAAATATTCACCCCTCTCAATGGTTTATATGGTTGTTAAAATTATTATCAAGTATCGTTTGACACATGCTGACATAGATATTGATACAGATAGTCCCACAGAGAAATTTATCGCACGCAGCAGCATACTTGTTTCATACAATCCAAGTGCGAAGTGTACTTTCTAATGTTATCAGAACAATACATGAATGGCAAATCATTATATTCATGCGAGATACTTCGTACTTTCCTCTACTGAGGAAAATAGTTGGCCATGATTTGAACTATGTGTGTATTCTATATGACCGAAGAAAAGTTGCATAGCCTAGCTAAAAGATTCTCCCGACCGGCAGTAAAACACTTTCCGAAGTGGGCGTCCGTTTGGTTGTGCGGGATGTATTAGTTCGCAGTCACGTCCGGTCAGAATGGGGACGTTAAATCCGATGTCTCGTGTAAAGAGAGTGCCACGCTCTTTGAACGTTAAGAACCCTTACAACAACTCTTTGAGGGCCCGTAGGTGGCCTGTTGTAAGCAAAATGTCTGTCCCTATCCAATATACCCTCATTTTCCAGTGGCAGTCGAAATTTCCCCAATCATCATCCCTTATGGCCTCTATTATGACTAGACCTACCTATTGTATTTATAGTGAACTTGTTCTTGTCCTGAATATGCATGAAATATTTGCCACTGGACGTTAAGCAACCAACAATGACTCAATCAATGAGATCAGTGGTTTGTGAGTATAGGTTATTTTCATTGGAATATTGCAGTCCAAGCAATATGAATAAATAGCTTTTTTTCCCCGACTAATTTGTAATTTTAGTTGTAGTATTGGTGGACCAGGGATATCATGGAAGGAGAATTAAAATTGAGTATGGAAATGGGGAATGATATTATAATGAAATGCATACTGTGTCTATAATCAACTTGATAAACAAGCATTTAACCTACCTGTTCTTTTGAGGATTACTACTTGACAAAATGGACTACTACAGAAGACCTTTCAAATTTGAGAATTTTATATCTTACACGTATAGAAGTGATTAATACCTTATTCGACTTTTATCTTAGAAGAAGCAATTAGATTTGACGGTACACGTTAAGTGTTATTACTAATTTCCAGATGTAGTAATACTTGAATTGCAAATAATTTTTTTTAACATGTTGTCACCTGTCTACTTATATCTTTTAATATATCACGTTGTGGTTTGTAACCTTGACAATTTTTGTTGTAGTTCTATAGATGAGAGCTTCATATTAGTATTAGCCTTTATTTAGTGCTTTATATTTGGTTGCACGTGTAATCAAGCTTTAAATTTGTTAGTTTGCATATTTAGATTTTCATTTCTGATGGCAACCAGTTCATATAGTCAGGATTATTAGTAAGTTTTACTTGTTAATGTTTATTGTCATGATTGATCTGGACTATATAGAATTGCTGTTTGGTTTGAACCAGGCTTTGCGTTGAAGACCATACTACAACCTATAATGGTTTACTTTTATAAACTGTGACTTGGATAGACAGTTGTCTATGGTACTTATATGAGATCCAGTTATATTTATCGACAAGATTGAGAAAACATTTTTTTGTGATAAATTTAAAACATATTTAATTCTGTAATAACTGAATCAGGGTTCTCACTAGGAATTTTTAATGGTGAGTCCTGGGACTCGTCACTTTTATAAATGGTGAGTCCCAATAGATTTCGATGAGTCAAGGATGCATGTAATTTTTTGTCTTTATATAATGAAATGTGTGACTGATAATCTTTATCAGTTATTTGTGCTTTTTTCATTTTAGGTGTATTTTTTGATAATGTCAGTATCAGTTGATTGGTTGTGATAAAGATCTTCTTTCCCCTTTCATTCATCAAATTGCGCATGATATTTATCACAGAAACGCACAAGTATTTTTGATGAATGAAATACTTGTCATATTTTTTTTAGTCAGAGGCGGAGTTGTAGGGTTTTTCAGGGGGGCATAGGCTGCCCCTTTTGTAGGAGAAATTTGGTTGTTTATATAGGGAATCACTGAAGCATCATGCTGCATGACTTCTTAGGCAGTCAGTGGGCCCCCGCTTATGGAAATTTCTTGATCCACCACTGAAAGTTTCAGTAAAGTTAGATTAGCATTTTTGACAATCTATGTTGAAATTTGAACAGAAAATGAATGAAAAACCTAATAATTTTTTTTAAAATGCACTATTTTTGAAAGCTTTCCTTGCTTATTCACAAGGACGTAACATTTCTTCCATGCTATAACGATCTGAATTTTTATTCATACATAGTTTGGTGCTGTTCCAAGTAGTCTTCTTTGTTCTGTTTCTTAAGAAGTATTTGTGTTACCTGTTCATTCACTACGAAGTGTTATAATTCATATTCAAACGCAACACATAAATAGTGACCAAAACGGTACCGCTATCACACGAGAGAAGCTGAAAATAGTAAAATTTATACATTTTAACTTTTTTTGGGACCATGAAAATGTGGCAAATAGATAGATATTCATAAACCATAGAACAAATAAGCAAACAAATTCAAAGGAGATGTACAGTGGAGATCACTAACTGTCAGAATAATCTGTCATAGAACTGTTCTAACCTGTCCCAGAACAGTTGTACCCTAGAATTGTCTAAGTAGAACTGTCAGAATCAGTTCTACGTAGAACTGACTAAATCAGTTCTAGGTAGAACTGTCTAAAACTGTTCTAACAGAAGAACTGTAAGCAGAACTGACTAAATCAGTCAGGACTGTAGAACAGTTCTAAATGACGTCACTGCAGTAAGGGCACTTTAGAATTTAGGAGAAAAAAATCACTATATTAAAGAAGAAAAAAGTGTATAACGTAAAAAAATGTATATACATTTGCAATCTCGTCAATTTAACCAGACTTACCCATAACTATTATAAATGATATCTGGGAGACTGTAACGTCAGAAAAATATACTCGATCTGAACATGAATGAAACATTTGCCCCTGGACGTTCGGCTACAAACAAAGTCGTGCATTTTTCTTTGCCTTCTTCAAATTGTATTAACAGTATACTATTCCAAGAAGAGAACTTCCCATACATGTACTTTTTTATTTTAAAATAAAGCATATGAATCAGTGATGTGAGTGTTCGATGATGCCGTTGAATAGTTTTGTTTAAAAAAAACCCATCACAAACTACTAACTTAAAAAGTCACTTTAATGACGGTTTATTGTAATTATGGATACAGAGAGGAAATGACGGTGCGCTAAATTTTTAGATATGGTATAAATACACCTTATCGCTATTTGTCCACAATTACTGGATATCACACAGGTTCCCGTAAAATTTTGACGTCATAAAACAAAATATATGACGCCACAATGGAAAAGTGATTGCTGTATGCTTCAAGATTTACAAAATAAAGTGTAAATATGGTCAGTTTGGGTTGATGCTGTCACATATGGTCAGTTTTGGTTGATGCTGTCAAATATGATCAGTTTTGGTTGATGCGGACGAATAATTTATGAGTCAGCCTGAGATATCAAAACTACTGAAATTAGTGTTGGATTCCAAATTTTGATTAAAAAGAGGACATGCTGGCACTATAAACTGATGCGAGCATACTTTTGTTTTCCAATATTGCTTTCATTTATATTAAACAATCTACCCTAATATAAAAATATAAGTGATTTACTTTGCGGCTATTAATATTTACATCATGTACATAATAAAGTGCAAATATGGTCAGTTTTTGTTGATGCGGACAAATAATTTTGTTATACCAGTTAGTCTGAGGTATGAAAACTGCTGATATTTGTTTATTATGCAATATTTTTAATAAAAAGAGGACATCCTGGCACTCTAAATTGATGCAAACGAAATTTGGTAGCATTGTGTTCAAATATTTCTATCATTTGTATTACCATTATTATACAATCCATCCTTGCATAAAAATATTACAGATTTACTATGCGACTATAAGAGTTACATAAACACGATCAAATATGGAAAGTTTTGGTTGATGCTGTCAAAAGATTTTATTACACGACTCAGCCTGATGTATAAAAACTACTGATATTTGTTTATGATTCAATATTTGGAATGAAAAGAGGACAATCATACTCATTGGCGGATCCAGGGGGTGCAGGGGTTTCAGGGGTTGGAACCCCCTTTTTTGACGATCAATGCATTTGAATGGGAGCATATAGTTGGAACCCTCCTTTACTCTGGGTTATGACCCCCTTTTTTAAATGGATGGATCCGTCCCTGCATGCTGGCACTATAATTGATGCGAACAAAATTGTTTTCCAATGTTGCTGTAACTTGTATATTACAGTCCCTATTTACCTAATATTATAACTGAAGTACTGTGCAGCTATATGATGTGAATAAATTGAAATCAAACATATCAAATGCAATTCTCAGTGCCGTTGATATATCAATCAACAATGACTGCTGATCGCCACCGTGTCCGAACAGGTCCACAAAACCAGTGGTGGATCCAGAAATTTTCATAGTGGAGGCCCACCAAATTTTTCCAGAAAATGGGGGGGGGGGGGGTGGGGGGTGATGGGGCCCACTCTATATCCGCCTCTGACAACTCCAAAGAATAAATCATCATGTACGAGTACACTGTACATCTCTTCTTCTTTACGTATTTAATTCGAATTATGGAACACCTTCTCATTGGAATTATTTCTAGATGACGAGTTATAAAATTTTGTCGCTCACATTAAAGTTTCTAGTAAATTAAAATTGTTTACACTAAAATCCAAAGTTCACGGATTAAAATATAAACAAAAAAAATAGGACAAGATCACTTAGCTTTATACAATAAAAATAAAGGGAACACCTCTGCCTCTACCTTATCACATATGTACAAACAGCTCATATTACAAATGTTAAATATATATATGGTGTCTACCCCACATGCAAAATCTTTTGGGAGCTCGCTGTGTTGCAAGTATTTTGGGTTTGAAGGATATAATCCGATCGTATAAATTGCTGCCTTCATTAATAATATCAACTATAGTCGTGTACGTCCAGCTAGAGGAGTCATCGTTAGATCTACATGTAGAACTGTACATTGTAAAAAGCTAAAATTGCAACAGCTGACACTAAAGTGCATTGAAACCCTTGCCAATAACTATACTGTGGTGCTTGGTGTAGGCATCTTTGCACACAAGAAACAATTTTGCTATGCACCTTGTAAGTTTTGTATTCTTCAACACACAGAAGTTTTTAACGACCCTTACTGGCTATACAGCCCTTGCACGGACGGTTTGTATTCTTATTAGTCAGCTGTCAATCGTCGGTTTTGTTTATTCACACCAGAAATCAATAAAAGCGATGAAATCGGGTAAACGAAATGACATCTTCAGTAAATTCCGTGATTTTAATATTTTCTAATCAATATGTCCAAGTAATGAAAAATAAATCGTTATTATTTTTATACAAAGAGCATACGTTTTGTGTATTTACTACTTAAAATCTAAGCTTACGAAGAAATCTAACACTAAAGTATATCAACCGATTTAATATGCCAGCTATGCTGGCACTTATGGTAGAAGCATCGTTTTGGGACAAAGAACGATAACTCTTTCTAGACGACCCATCTGAAAAGTTTCGTCACTCTCGCTAAATCTCGTACGATTATTTTTTTTAATGGCGGCCGAATTTAACGTTTTAACGCGATCTTGAAAAAAACGGGACAGATTGGAATAATTTCTATGTTAAATACGACATGAATTTTTATTTGTTTGCAAAAACAAGAATTCAGAAATGTTGGCTACTTGTGTAGCTTATTTGAATTTTATCGTACCACGGAAATTACCGAAGTTATGACAACAACATCTGACGCCATGTTTCGTCTGCTTCAACATTCCATTATTAGTGAGGTCAAAGCAAATGTCCTAAATAATCACAGGTACTTCATTCAAAAATTATGTTCATCTGCCACATATCATTATTCCCCACACCAAGGAACAGTGATAATTATACAGTTGAATGTGATCATGGTTATTCATGTAGTCAATGGCGAATCCAGCATTTTTCATAAAAAGGGGGGGGGGGGGGGTGACGGTGCGCTCCAGTCATGCTTCAGTTATTCCCTATATAATCATCATTTTTTTTTCCCAAGAAAAGGGTCTCCCTCTGGATCCTATGGTAGACTAATTCAAAACTTAACAAAAGTTAAAACATTCAAATAATTCACAATCTTCTAATTCTGTACTTCCTAAATGGCAAACTCTCAAGACATCTTTTCATTGATTATGTCACACCTTATACAGTCCCAGGAAATGGAAACTGTTTTGTTTTCTCTCTCTAAGTTTAATCATAAAAGGAGACTTGAGTCTGAGTAGTACATTTAGAACTGACTACTGTATATATTGTATGCTTCAATATTGTCCAAAATTGGATTTTATGGGAAGATGGAGTTATTAATATGATAACCCATGTGAATAAACCACTGTCCATGATAGGTATATACAGGGCATGTTACTTGGAAGAATGTCGGCTACATCCTTTAAAATTCAAGCTGCATCAGTCACCTGCATATTTTATGCATCAGTTTATCCCTGATCAAAACATTTTTACTCTACCAAGTACTTTATCACTATATCACTATCAGGTTCACATTTCAACCTATTTAGCAATACACACTTATGATATAACATCATAGTACCAAAATTGTACTCAGTAACCAAATTGCACCTTTTCAACAAAAAATACCTGCATGTGCAATTATCTTATTAGCTTCTTTTTACTCTGGTAGATTAATTAATGAGTGATAGATTTCTCTTAGAAGAAATTTAAAGGTCTGAGTGACTATAAACTATACAGAGAACAATACCTGTTGTATTTGTTCAATGGGACAATAGAACTGCAAAAAGTTTAAATGGACAGGTCACTATCAGGTGAATCTATGGAAAGGTTCAATTGGGTTTCAATAAAATGAGCAAATTAGATGTGTTACCATGAACATCCTTTTCTTCCAAAAATAATAGTTACAGCATGAAATAAAACAAAATCTCTGTTTATATCCCAGTTTAAAGGATTTGAAATTAACCATACATGTAATGATGTATGGAATTTGGGTACTGGTCTCATTACAGGATCATGGATTGTTTGGATGTAATTTCAAACTCATTTTTCAATGACTCTACATGGACTCAAAATTAAATTGGTGTAACTCTATTGTAAACAAGGAAAGTCTACAAAATAAGCACAGAATAAACTTTTGTCTGGTACATAAAAAATTTGGGTAAAAAAAACTAACAATTTAGGTAAAATTGTATTCTCATGTTAGCAACTTCACAACAGACTTAAAAATTTATTTTCATGACCAAAAAAAAAAAAGTACAAACCTAAAGGCAATAAAATGCTTTGCCATGCACAGCCTGATACGACCGCAGATGTATATTGAGCATATAAATAACACCATTTTTTTTTTATGTCAGTTCAAATCAAACATATTTTACTTTCGGATCCTTCAATATGGACTAATTTGAAAACAGGAATCAGGTAGACCCACATATTTCTATTCAGCAGAAGTCTCGAACTACATGTACATATCTCCTTAATTTCATATGATAGTAAGTCCTACAAACTATTTAAAATGTGTACATTTAATTTTTTTTCTAGCTCCTCTCATGTGAAAGCAGTACCAGGTCACTATTTATGTGTTGCGTCTAAATAAGAATTGTAACACTTTATAGTGACTGAACAGGTTAAACAAATACTTCTTAGGAAACAGAAAAAGAAGACAACTTGAAACAGCACAGCCATGCCAGTATATGTATGTATAAAACTTAGATCAGAATAGCATGGGCAATGTGTTAGTTCTATGTCCTTGTGAATTTATTGTGAGGAAAGTTATCAACAATTCTGCAGATAATGCAATTTTATCAAGTGTTTTGTACATTGCTGTTTGGGAAGTTTGGGAAGTTTTTATGTTTTAAGATATATATAAAAGTTAAATTTAATTTGCATATATATCTGAAAGATAAAATCATTTTTGGTGAAGATCTGGATTAAAAACATTTTTTTGTCCTATGCTTGAACAGATTTTTTATTCATCAATTTATGAACCAGAATATTTTTTCAGGAAAAATACCATAACCCCTCATGCCTTTTCAATTTCAATGTTCGTTCCCTAAACATTTTCTATCTGAACTTATAATTTCATTTTAGACATGTAACCTAGGACATTTGTTCTGAACATGCATGCAATATTTGCCACTGGACGTTAAACAACCAACAAATAATCAAAACATAGGACATTGTCTTAGTATAAAGCTGGCATTTAAGGTAGCGCCTTCCTCATATTACACAGTCTATAGTATAGATTATGTGTATTACTGTTCTATTTTTAAAGAATATCAATGATACATAAATATACAGCCTCGTACCAAAATTGTAACATTATTTCAAGATAACATGTTTTCATGATCACAGAATTGTATTGATTTAATTTTGCACCAAATTGACAGTGCTTCGTGAATTAACATTATAGCTCTATACGATATCAAATGAACACTTCATTATAATTTATACCGATGACCTACTATCATGATGTTTATCCGACCCCACATACGGACTCGTTTACACCTAATGCATACCACTTAAGAATATCCAATGACACGTTAATATGGCCTTCATTTCCCCTAGAATCATTCCGGAAGCAGCAATTTAAGGTGGCTCGGGCCTATTCGAAGTTTCTATCAGAAGTGCCGTATTTTTGGTTATTTTATTCTTTAAACAAAATGAATCAAATTGATCGAAAAAAAAATAGGGGGTCACGGACCATTTAAGCTCAAAATTTTACTTTTAAACAGGTATGTTAAAGCGACCATTTTTCAATGAAATGATAGGGAAAATGGAGGTGTTGACATATTTTTATCGGAATATCAAAAAAACGTTCTATGACAATTGGTCCAAAACTGCAATATGAAAAGCTGGTATATAGCTTCAAAGAATGAGGCAATAAAAAAAATAGGTCACCGATAAGCAAAAAAAATTGTTTTGCCTTAAAACCCAAATTTTGGCGAGAAAATGGTGAAAATGGGTGAAATGTCACTTTGACCCTTTAAAAAATACGGATAATAACGAAAATATTCTTTTAGTCATATAACAACAATGTTTTAACATTTCTAATCCATCAAAATATTTAGAAAAATTATGTCGAATTTACGACAAATACTTTTGCAATTCATGCGTGAAATTATGCGCAGTCGAATAGTCCCGAGCCACCTTAATAGTATTCATAACCAATGAAATACCGTTACTGTAACAAATTTACCACTTACTAGACGTCCAGCCTCTGACTAATCATACCGGTTATCACATGGCAAAATGAAATGCCAATACTCATAAAAAATGAATGGACAACAATTGTTTAAAGCACACATTAACAGTTAGGGGTCATCCATAATTGTCAACCATTTTCCAAAGTGTACAAAACGTACACTTTTTCAGACCCCCCACCCTCCCTCAAAAAGTGTACATCAACCATTTTCAGATTTCAAGAGAGGAATCAATCATTCTTAATAAAAAGAAGATCCTGTTTATTATATTTTAGTTTAATATAGAAATTTGCTTTGAAAATAAACTAAAACTTAACTGACTGTTTTATTTGATGACATCTATCTGTGATGCTTGTGTTTTGTTAGAATAAAGAGTTTAAAGATTAGTGTTTCCCCTATCACACAGTGGGAACTCCAATGAAAAAGGGCACCTAGAGCATGCAAAAGATTAACAAAAGGGCACATAAACTATGCTAAGAATCAAAGAAAGTGAAATGCATGGTTATATTGCATTGGTAAAGTATGGACTGACAGTTGTTGATGGAATCAGAGCTCAAGACAGCAATCAATAAAAGTGTAATGTTTTAAAACATTTTAAGTTTTTTATTTTCCGCCTATATTTCTATTTAAAAGGTCCCTGTAAATATGCCATTCATGGCACTATTATAGTTTATGTCTATACATGTATACTGTAACGTGTACATATATTGGATAATTTTTAAGGTTAAGGTTAAACTTCATATTGAGGTGCTCCTAATTAAAGAAGGCTTATACTAAGAAAAATAAGTTTACTTTCGGTTTACTGCATGGTTTACTGTTTTGGAATACATTACAAGGAAATGAATCGAAGGACCAGTTTAAAATCTTTTCACAAAATGCCGTCTTGTCAAAATCAAAACATTCAAAGAATTTAGTGTTTCCATCAGTTTTGTTTATTAAACAGAGTGAAACGATAAGGCTCTATAATAAAGCAGGTGAAATTGACAATCGGGGGTACTGAGAAATGCTTGCAAACTTTTATTTAAATTTTTTTACAAGTTTACATTTTTGAAAGATTTAGTTTTCATATGATTTGATCTTTTAATCGTTCAATCCGGATTGAGGAATTATGATATTGAAATAAATATTGAAATAAATATCATCAAGTGAAAATAATAAAAAAGAAATAAGAAGAGAAACACACCCAAGCCAATCCTCGATTTTATACATCGACCTTCCCTATGGAAACGAAATAAATTCTGGAAATAAAAAAAAAAAGCGTACGGTAAAAATGTTGATTTTTTAACCCCCTCCCCCCAAGTGTACGTTTTGTACACTTTGGAAAATGGTTGACAATTATAGATGACCCCTAAGTTGGAAACGTTTGATTTGCTCAATTAAACATTTTGGATTGATCTCAATTAAGACAAGATGGATTACGTCAGACAGGTTACTAAAAATAACTTTGTCGTTATTAGTTATTAGTACAGTGTGTTTTTAAGTATCTTCGAATTATTTTACACAAACCAAAGTTAATTTCTACAATAGGACACGATAGGCAAAATTTAACAGGTAGAACAAACTTTGCCGTTGTTGGTATTTACTATCAATCGATTGTAAATATTTGCACAATTCTTTCTAAAGGTGGTCCCTTGCAAATGCTTGCAGTGTGTCTAAATCTGTCTTTCTTTTTCAAAGATGAATTAAGAATTACGAATAAAACAATGTGTCAACATTAGAAATTTCAAATTAAGCTTCATTCTAAATACGAGGAAGTGGCATATGTCTCTGATACGGTTTAATGCTTAGTGAAACATGAAACAGTTTTTGAATGGTTTTTGACTTGATTTATTAAGTATTTGATTTTAAACCGGAAATACAAATGACGTATTTGAGACGTTGATATAAACAAATGTCGTCATCAGAATATACTAGTCCTTGTTCACCATAGTCCAGACATCTGTTTTGTCGAATCCATTGTCGTATCATTTTCTGTTAGATATAACCCTAAAAATGTCGAATATAACCCTTAAAATGTCGCATACACAAGATGTGACCAGATTCGGGGAATGCCGTTTTCATTGATTTCACTAATCCTGCTTTTATGTCAGTACCAATTGAAAGTTGTTCTGTGTCGGCGTTGATTGATTTCACTATACGATGGTTAAAAAATTGCCAAAGATGTCCAAGTGGCTGTTGTCGTTAATGTAAATCGGACCCATAAATATCGACGGTTCTTTTGTCTTCTCCACATGAACGGCCATCTGCTTGTTGCAAGTCACTGTCACATGTATATCATAGAGGGAAAATGGCCTTGTAAACTCCTACATTCAACACACACGTGAATGAGGTCTTCTAGCTGGGAATTTGAATAAGGATTCAAGCTAGGTACCTTCCCCTTTTCCATATGATAGATCGGACAACAGTGTCTTTATCATCGACTAGCATCTTGTCAATTTCGTTTATGTGCCCCCTGGGTAAACGAAATATGGTCACTTGGTCTTCTCCCGACCAGCAGAAAAACACATGTCAAAATGGGGCGTATGTTGACTGTGCGGATGCCTCAAGTTCGCAGTCACGTCCGGTCAGAAGGGTTAAATCCGATGCATCGTGTGGAGAGAGTGCCACACTCGTTGCCCCCGTTAAGAACCCATGCAACAACTCTTCTGTTCCTATCCAAAATACCCTCATTTTCCAGTGGCAGTCCAAATTTCCCCAACCATCATCCCGAATGGCTTCTATTATTGTGACAAGACCTACCTATTGTATTTATTGTTACTTTATTCTCGTCTTGAACATGCATAACATATTTGCCACTAGACGTTAAGCAATCAACTATCAATCATCGTAGGACATCTTTCGAGATTCTTCATAACTTCAGGGTCACGATCGTATGCATTTGTAAAGTGGGCGGAACAAAGTATATGACTAGTGCTTGGTAGGAAGTTCCATCTCTTACAATAGTGTGTCCACACATTCCTGGTTTGCAGTTACTTGGAAAACGTAAACAAACTAATTAAACTGCCTTTCTTATGCCTATTGTTGCATCCACTGGCAGCACACATACCCATTTTTAATTACTGTCATGGGTTTTGTTGGAAGATATTCGGAAATGAATTTGCGCTTATTATGCCTATACACCCGTCAGTCAAATATGATTGATGTAACCACTGACGTCACAGCCTCGTTCTGAGTCACTTCCGGGATTGAAATATGCATAATTAGTTTGTCGACAGATCGATACATTTAAATTCATATCTTATCCATTTCAACGATAATTATATTGCTATCGATGTTTTTTGGGGTGTAATTAAAAAACTAATAAATAAATATTTAAAAAAAAAATCATCTCGCATCTTCTTTAAACCTTCATCATCTTTCCATCAGGACAAATTAGTGGTGGTTAATTGTATCAGATTTACATGAATAAAGATCGCCAATAAATTGTAAGTACTAGTACAATGCAACAGTTACATTATGTATAATTCTAACTTTATGATTTTCTAGGTGATGAAATTTCTTTTAAAAAAATTTGATGTTCAAAGATGATGGGGAAAAGGTTTTCTCTGACTTTTGCCTCATATTGAGGATTGGCACTATTGCTATTTGAGTATAAAATCGGAAGGACAGGAATCTTTAATCTGCTTATGATATGTTAATGACTAAAATAATATTAAATAGATAAAAGTGATTAAAAGATATTTACAATATATGAACATTTAAAGAGTCTCTTTTCCCAATCCGGTTCTAAAATATAAAACGTGCAGAAGTTATATTATTGATTAAATTTTATTTCCCCGTCTTTTGAAATATCTTTATACCCCTATTATTTATTTTTGAAACCACGTTCTTGTTTACAAAATTAGTTTAATTTGCTAAAATTAAAAGGATGACACGATTTATAAAACAAAAATTGTAACGAAAAAAGGATAGAACAATAACGTAGAATTAAAAGAGGGAATGGAAACCATGAAATCAAAATAGGAATATACATTCGTATGATATTTATGTTTTAAATGAATCTTTCAAAAAGTTCGTGTTATTTTTCCCTTTTCCGTATCTTGGTCGTAGCACCGTGTCATTTGAATTTTTCCTTAATGTCTGAACTGGTCATTTCGTCGACATTGTCTAACAGCGGGTCGTTATCGACATTTTGTATCCGCTTGTTCGCCCTTTGATTTCGTGAAATAATGGTGTTTTTTTTTCTTTCTTCGAAGCCAATTGGTAGTATCTTCCCAAATAGTCTGCTTTCTTCTTTTCATATGGACGGCTTGTTCTTTCGTTACAAATATGCATGTACATTATCTTTCTTACTTAAACATGTTAAAGGGTATTTTAAATACACAATCAAATTTAGTTTAATCATGATGTAAAATCGAGAAAGGAAATGGGGAATGTGTCAAAGCGACAACAACCCGACCATATAGCAGACAACAGCCGAAGGCCACCAATGGGTCTTCAATTTAGCGAGAATTCCCGCACCCGTAGGTGTCCTTTAGCTGGCCCCTAAAACATATGTATACTAGTACAGTGATAATGGACGTCATACTAAACTCCGAATTATACACAAGAAACTAAAATTAAAAATCATACAAGACTTACAAAGGCCAGAGGCTCCTTACTTGGGACAGGCGCAAAATTGCTATCAATCAATATGATTTTCTACATATTATCATTATTTGTTAAAATATAGACAAAAAATGGATGTTTCCAAAAAAAGTTAATGATAAGCTATCCAAAAAGATATGTTAATGTTTTACGAATTTACTATAGATTTTTGTGTCAAAGTGTTATAATAAAATCATTCCAAGGTTGAACTTGTTGGACTTGCTCCTATTGTTGCATGTTGGTTTGTGTTTCCTTCGCTACTGGTTAGTGATATGCCACTTTCTAAATAAGTTTCTGCCGTTGTAATTCGGCTTGTACCAGTTGTTGTTTCAATAATTTAGGTTTTTTGTTGGGTTGATTTTTATTGTTATACCTTTTGTTTGTTGTTTGCTGATATCCTTCTGTACTTTTGTTGGCTGACTGCAGGTTTCTGTTTACTGGGGTGCTTATAATTTCTCTTGTTGGGTACCCTTTTGTTTTCTCTCTCTTCCATTGAATCTGTTGTGTCGGTACTTGGGTTTTTTGTATCGTTTTGTACTTGTCATTAGTATCAACGGTACCAAGATTATAATTTAATACACCAGACGCGCGTTTCGTCTACATAAGACACATCAGTGACGCTAAAATCAAAATAGTTAAAAAGCAAAACAAGTACAAAGTTGAAGAGCATTGAGGACCCAAAGTTTTAAACAGTTGTGCCATATACGCCTAAGGTAATCTATTCCAGGAATGAGAAAATCCTTAGTTTTCGAAAAATTCAAAGTTTTGTAACAGGAAATTAATAAAAATAACCACATAATTGATATTCATGTCAACACCGATATGCTGTCTACTGGGCTGGTGTTACTCTCGGGGCAACTGGACCTTAAATAAACTTAGCACATTCGAAAAAAATGAGACACTTATACAATGTTTGTTTTTGTTTTATCCAACAATTAAAAAAAAACACAATTTTGAATACAATAACATGAAGTTTTTATTGTCCAGTTATCTCACTCTTCCACATGCACAGTATCATATGGTTGTAAAAGCGTTGACCGTGTGCACATTTTAAGAATAAAGAGCTTCTGCGCTTTATACAAACTGTACTTTGGTCAACACTTTTACAAGCCAATGAATTTACAAACAGAAGTATTCAATTAATCCGAAAATTTGATTGCATTAGAAATGAATATTTGCTCAGGACTTTTTGGGGTCTGTTGTAATTGCATTGGCCTCTGCCTGTGACAGAGATTCTTCTGTTTGGGTAAACCCCAAGGGTGACTGGGGTATAGAAATATGGTCATTTGGTCTTCTCCCGACCGGAAGTAAAACGCTTGCCGAAGTAGGGAGTCTGTTTGGCTGTGCGGGATGTATCAAGTTCGCAGTCACGTCCGGTCAGAAGGGGGACGTTAAATCTGATGCCTCGTGTAAAGAGAGTGCCACGCTCTTTGCACGTTAAGAACCCTTGCAACAACTCTTTTGGGGGGTCCGTAGGTGGCCTGTTGCAAGGCGAAATTTCTGTCCCTATCCAAAATACCCTCATTTTCCAGTGGAAGTCCAAATTTCCCCGACCATCATCCCAGATGGCCTCTATCGTATCAACCTACCTATTGTATTTATTGTGAACTTGTTCTCGTCCTAAATATGCATGAAATATTTGCCACTGGACGTTAAGCAACCAACAATCAATCAATCAATCAATCTGTTTGGGTACTGGCTTTACCTGCCTGCTGACCCCAGTGACAGCTGCCTCTTGCCACGGATCCCCGGGACTGGAAGAAGTGGTTTTCCACTTCCTGATCTACATATGAAACGTTGTAGTTTTTGAATAATAGTTATTAATAATCTCTTTTATACGCTTGGATACATCATCACCAACTAAATTTTCTCCAATCTCTTCATTACGGTAGCACAGTAATGATAAGGCGAGGTTTAAATTATTGTTTCTACTGTAAGACAAGAAAACACTACTAGTGATTTTCATAGTTCTTAGCTCCTTAACATCAGATATTTCTTTGATAACAACAGGATAATGTTCTTACAATTAACCGATATTTTACTGTCTTTGACAATTTTTTTTTCGTACAATTGTATTAATCATATCAACGATGTTGTTTATTGTTTCACTGCCAAACTTTACATCGTCTTCAAAGATTATTGGGAACTCAAAGACGAATTCACCTGCGGCATTGCTGTATACAGCAGCAATATTATTGTCATCCATGGCAATATCCTTAAAATTTTGAAATCTTCAAGTTGACAAACCTTATTTTGAGGATTTCAAAATTTCCAGTTGTTCATCATTAGGAATGCTCGAATTTGAACCTGTCTTATTCTAAGCATTAGAATCAAAACGGTCTTTCATAAGATTGTACAAATTCTATATTCAACTTCCCTATTGGATTGATTGATTATTGGTTGCTTAACGTCCAGTGGCAAATATTTCATGCATATTCAGGACGAGAACAAGTTCACAATAAATACAATAGGTAGGTTTATACAATAGAGGCCCTTCAGGAATTATGGTCGGAAAAATTTAGACTGCCACCGGAAAAGGAGGGTATATGGATAGGGACAGAAATTTTGCCTTGCAACAGGTCACCTACGGACCCTTCCCTATTGACAAATTTACTCTTTTTTTAGCTTTGTAATTATCTCCCGCATATAAATTTTTCCGTTTCATTGAGGCCTTTCCATTCTTATTTTTCTCCGGTCCCTTCCATCCTTATTTTTCTCCGGTACCTTCCTTGGACCTTAAGACAAATCCAAAAAATAATACAGTTTTGTCTAACGCTACTCGAACGAAGTTTATTTCAAACTATAACTTAACTGTTTCTACTCCTTACGTTTTATCTCTGAAACATGTTAAATGGATTGCAATAAATGCATCTGGTGAGTGGCTTCAATTTACAAAACATTAGTAAACTCTCTTGGTGCAGAAGCCAATCCAAAACAAATAACCTGAAATTCATATAAATGTCTTTCCAGATGAAACGCAAATTAAAAAAAGCATCTGTGAGATCTATGGATGTTAGATAATCATCCGTTTGAATTACATCTAAAACAAGGGTTACACTAAAGACCTTAAAGTGGACCTGAAAAGACCTGAAAATATACGACTAAAATTATTCAAATTGCAAAAAAAAAAATATTATTGGATGGAAATTGTTCAAGTTTGGAATTTTATTAATTGTAAATATTCATATTTCATTAAAATTTAAATATTTTAAATTAAAAAAAACTTTTTGATGCCAAAAGTTGGACCTGAACTGAGGAATGAAAAGAACTGAAGGGACCTGAAAATCTATGGTTGGAATAATTCTAACTTCGATAACTTATTTTATTTTCAATGGTTATCTTTCAACTTTAGATTTTGCATGTGAAACTAAAAGTTCAGTATAATGATAAAACTAAATAAAATAAATGAAAAATATCGGTGGGGTGTGAAAAATCGGACCTGAACGGAAAATTGAATAACATAAATTTGCGTGAAAAGACTGCGGTCAGATTTATTCAAGATCTTTAACTATTTTCATTCAATCTCCTTGAAATATGAATTTTGTTATAGTAAAGGTATATCATTGAAATGATAATGAATTTTATCGAAAATATAATGGTTGAATTATGACCTTGTCGGGGAAATAAAAGACAAGAATGGATCGTAGAGTAAGATGTATTTAAACTCGCACAACATTGTTTTTTTCTATTTTGTTTTTATTTTAAACAAAAGTCTATTAAATAGAACGAATTACTTTATATTTATACAGGAACAAATTTGAATACGAAATACCTTGTTGTTGATGACTCCTGGACCTAAAGAAAAAGAAAGAAGATTGTCAGTTGAAATTATTCAACTTGCTTAAACTGATTTTAATATATATTAAAGCAGGACTTTCAACTGTTTTATTAATAAAATGAAAATAATAGTATTGTTTCCCCATACACCAGATGTAATTGAAAGACGCGCGTTTGTCGTTTGCCTAAATGTTTTAATTACATGAACATGTGCCTGTGTAATTCACACCTTGTATTAATATTAGGCAATAATTGGATCATTAGTCTAAATAAATTTTCACTTTAATCTTTTAATTGGATTATCACTATATCTTGTTACACGAACTAAACATTGATTGGTCACAAATTAAACTATATACTTCACAACTTAAAAATATAAGCATAATATATCAAATAATAAGTGAATTCAGGTCAACTCTCTAACTTTTTATAGATAGTCAACTTTGAATCGTTTTTAGTCAGCATAAAAATATTCAACAAAGTGAGTACAAGTATAGTTTCCAACATTATTATATGACAGCATGTCTCTTGCATTGCCATTACCTTTGCTAACTGAACACACCAGACTAACATCATACCGAGACGCTTAGCAGACTAACACCATACGGAGACGCTTTGTAGGTAATATTTTAAAGACATAAATATATATATATATTGTTTTTCAAACAGCATGCTTTCCTTTAAGATTTTTTTTTATATTATTATTTTGTTCAAAATATATATGTTTCAAAACTAATAAACATATTTTAACTTTTTTGATGATAATTTGATGTATTTTATTCATGTGAAAATATAATGACATGTACATAGCATGTGGTAAGTGTCTTGTTTTAAATCAAATTGATGTGTTTTTTTGTATTTCTATTTGCAGAAACAAGTTACGATGTCAGCAGCACAGTTACATGGTCCCATTTATTATGATGCTGTCTTTCCAGTACTACCAACACAAAAACCAAAACTTCAGGCTTTACTACGACCAGTGACAACACTTACACGAAACGCT
Organism: Mytilus galloprovincialis; assembly: GCA_037788925.1. Lineage (NCBI taxonomy): Eukaryota > Metazoa > Mollusca > Bivalvia > Mytilida > Mytilidae > Mytilus > Mytilus galloprovincialis. The sequence goes on along the minus strand of CM075338.1, from coordinate 54,393,982 downwards.
CAACCAGTTACAGGATGAGGAGTTGTGCTTTACCAAACAACCAAAACTCTTTACCAGAATTATATTTTGAACATTCTGTGTGACCAAGATGAATCTCGTATTTCGGACATCCCGCCGATGAATTTGTGCAAAAGAGCTTTATCTAATTAGAAATGAGCATGAAGACGCTTGGAAATGTGACCAATATCAATTGATAAATTGGATAAAATGGATAAACAAAAATCTTTTTTAAAGTACTTTTACGAGGAATATTAATCTTGATGAAATTAAAAGATTAAACTTTTTTAGATTTGTATTATCATTTTCTTTTTGTAAGCGGAATTACATGACAATTGATAGATAATAAAATTGAGAATGGAAATGGGGAATGTGTCAAAGAGACAACAACCCGACCAAATAAAAAACAACAGCAGAAGGTCACCAACAGGTCTTCAATGTAGCGAGAAATTCCCGCACCCGGAGGCGTCCTTCAGCTGGCCCCTAAACAAATATATACTAGTCCAGTGATAATGAACGCCATACTTATTTCCAAATTGTTTTTTTAATGTTTGTCACAAAGTGCAGGTTCCAGACTTGGGACACGCACACTAAGATTGTTCGGGGTTATCATAGTTTAAAGGCACCTAACCTTTTCTGAATGATTTATTTCTATGGTATATCATGTCTGTTTGACTGATAAGCTTTGACATGCGAGTTTTGATTATTCTTTCATTTATTTTAAAATATGCTTTACATTGTAAAAAAATATTCGAATTAGCTCTCGCCACGATATAGCCTTTTTGCGGCGTAAAGCAACCAACAACCAATCAACCAATATCTTAGGAAGTAAGAAAATATTAGAAATAAACTGGTTCTACAATGATTTAACTTCTTTAATAGCTCCCGTAGCTAATAATTTTTGGACTTTTATTTCAACCTTGTGAAAATGGAGATGTATTTCATTCATAAAAGATGAACCTTGTGGCACAACATCAAATTAATTTTATACCATTTCTAACTGTATCTAATATCCATAGACCACTTGTAATATTTTCCCCATTCCGAATAATTAAGTTCTCTCAGATTAACTATTGTCGATAATGGTTGTTCTGGTAGAACCCTCTCTGAGAGTTGTGACCTCTTTGAGACCCTCTGTTCTCTATCAGGAAACATCTCCCTCTGCCTCTTACCATGCTTATAGAGGGGAATTGCAGTCCGCCTGGTCGACCGACAGGGCCACTGGAGTTAAAAGACAGATGTAGGTCTCTACTATAGCTGCTTGAAGCGCTATTATTGTTAGACCTGGTTTCTCTACCAAGGAATCTAGGATTAGCTATTGAAATCTTAGTGTAATCTCCAAGTTCCTTCATTTGCTTCATGCAATCAGCACCAAAAAGTGATGAATCCACCGGAACATCAGAATTGCAATTTGGCTTAAACTCATAATTAAGATGAGGTCTAAGAGCTGGTCGTGTCCTCTGTGTCAGATAAAGAAAACCATGGCATATCTGACAATAGTATTCTAGTATTGTCAACATCTAATGGCTCATTCTTACAACACTGCTTAGCCAACTGAACAATAGGGGCAACCCCTTAACAAAGTATCTGAGTTTCCTGCATTCTAGAATCCACAGTTTGGCCTGTCTAGGCAGTGCAATTAAAATCCCCTTATTCACTCGAGGAACACAATTTTCTGGCCGTAAGTATCCCTCCTCAATCAACTTTATACTATCATGATTTGATTTTACAGACATTGCAGCATTTACAGCCTTAAACAGACCAGAAGATATTTTAGGCCCAGTCTTCTCTTCTGTATTTAATTTTGTGATTTTCCAAGCAAAATCATAATCATATATGTTCAACAGGTTGAGATACTGTAACACTATGCAGTAATCGAAATAATTGAAATTATTAAATATAATTTGTAAAGTTTATAATTGTATGTATTATTGTTAAACTACAATCTTGACTTTCTATATGTACATGCTTTGGCTTTAGGGATGTTCAAGTTTATGACAATTGCTTTTTCATTCAGCAACATGTGGTCATCGTGTTGTGGCCAATTAATTTGACTTTAATAGTTTGGCTGTAATTAACCTAATGTTAAGTGTATCGAACCAAAAGTAATGGTCACTGTTTAGAACCATTGTATTTGTGGATTTGGGCTTTCTAAAAGTAAGTACTTATAATAAACAAATGTCTTTCTAAATTAAAGTCACGTTCGTAGTTGTATAAAAGAACTGTCCCTAAAAAGACAGTTCAGATTGTAACTAGGCACTGAATAAACATTAGTTCCTCTTTAGCTTTTGGATTTTATAGTGTCGCATATAGGGTTGTTTTGGTGCCGTGACCAGGATTTTTACTCTGTCAGAAAAGGTAAAACAACTTTCACATTTTAAAACCGTTACTTTCTCACCATGGCCAAGCAAGAGGGACAACAATTTGGGATAGCATTTCAAAACTTTTCACATCAATTACAAGACTAATCGATAAAGTTAGGGGCTCAATTGGTAAATCAAATTATTCCAACATTTTCGGGCGATCAAGCTGAATTCAAAAATTGGATGAAATCAATTGAGAAATATGCTATGTTAACAAACTTGGAACAAAACCACACTAAATTAGTAGCTTATCAGTCAAGCACAAGCTCGGTTAGCGATTTCATACATAAATGTCTTGGGGACAACCGCAAAGGAACTTAGCCTCAGTTAAAAGAAGAATTGCGTTCAAGATTTTCTGAAGTGACCGACTCTCAGCATGCTTTTGAAGTTGTTAATAAATTAAAACAAACACCGACAGAAAATGTTTAGGTTTTTGCTGAACGCTTGTTGACTTTGACAGAAGAAGCGTTCAGGGGTCAAGATGGAAATCAATCGATAATTCAGTCGCAACTTATAAACGTTTTTATTAATGAATTGTCTCAAGATCAACTTAAAATGAAAATTATGCGAGAAAACCCTGACACGTTGCAACGTGCAGTTACAATTGCAATGACCAAGCAAAATTTAAGAAAAAAGTTCGACTAAAGGAGGGGGAAGTTAACTGCTGACAGAACGGGGCATTTAGACGGACAAGAGCCTATGGAAGTTGACCTCTTCAGATCTACTCGTAGGTGGTGTTACAATTTTAACAAAAGTGGGCAACAATCTAGGGACTTTAGGGCCAGGAAAATGCCACATCAAGTCAATGCTTTCGATAGACCAAGATAAGGGTGGGCCTGTTTATCAAAAAGACAAAACAAAACAAAAAAAGAAATCATATGTTGGAATTGCAGGTAATCCGGACATATTGTAAGAAACTGTTATTCTCGACCCAATAAATCACACTATCAGGGATACTAGAACGCTTTCTTTGTTGCGGAGCCGACAAGAGAGAATTTATCAACCAGTAACGACAAAAATTTATACAATAAATTTTACAGGAAATCCAAACAGTTGCATCATAAATATTAATCGGAAAAAATTAGATCATTAGTTGATTCTGGATCGGAAGTGTCTTTAATGTATTTAAATGTTTATAAATCTTTGGCTGATTTACCAAAATTAAACAAAAAGACAGTTCAACTCCAATCTGTAAACGGAAATTCACTTAACGTTTTGGGATGCATAGAAATATACTTTTATTTAAAAAGTACAAAAATGTCACTATTATTTCATGTAGTTTCGGCAGGGACAGAAATTAAATACTATATCGTGACTTGCTTGTTAAAAATGGGATAAGGCTTTATTACGATTTAGGAAAGTTAAGGGTAGGAAATATATATGCTAACTTAGAAGAAGACATTCAGTTTTCAACAATTTTTCGATCATCAAAGAAAATGTGTGTTTGACAAAATTGAAAAAAGGGAACGGAATTCAAGGTATTATGAAATGTCCTCTTTTGATCAAGGAAGAGTAAGCTCAAAGCCAGGTTTAATGGTAGGAAAGACGGTAGCGAAAATTCAATGTTCAGATAAAATACCAGATCATTTAGTAAATAGTACAAACAAAACTTTTTAATTTAAACGAGGAACAGCAGTTGCTAGGATGGGGTCAATTCTTGAAGAAAGTTTAGTCAGTTTAAGAAAAGAGATTAAAAATGTCAATCTAGAAACAGAAGTTGATTCCGAAGTAAATGTGCACCCTGAACACAAGGAAATAGAAGACCCATTGTTAAGTAAAAAATAAAATATATTTGCTTTAAAAGACTCTGAATTAAGAGGTTTACTGAAACTAATAGAATGGAAATAGAAACAGGAAACCATTAGCCAATTAAATTTAAAAAACCTTATCGCACATCGTTGCACAAAAGGTTCACTGTTAAGAAGGCAACTGATGTAATGTTGGAAGCCGGGATAATATGAAGGTCAAAAAGTAGTTGGTGCTAATAGTCATAGTGAAAAAGAACGATAACTCTTATCGCCTTTGCACGGAATTTAGGAAATTTAACAATATAACAAACAGTATGAGCTAATCTCTACCAGTAATTGATGACAATCTTGCTTTATTAGATGAAGCCAAATATATGTCATCGCTTGACTTAACATCAGAATTTTGGAAGTGTTAATGTCTAATCGGGACGATGAGAAAACGGTTGCTTTAGAGGCCTTTTCGCGGTAGCGTATATTAATGACATTCTGATATATTAACGTACTTTAGATGAACGACACTATCTGTACCTGTTTGATTGATTGATTGATTGATTGTTGGTTGCTTTACGCCGCATTAGCACAAAAAGGCTATATCGCGGCGTGAGCTAATTCGAATATTTTTACAATTTAAAGCATATTTTTAAAATAAGACAAAAAGTCCTTCAAAATACTAAAATTCTTGACTAAAGCAAATTGATTATATACAAATAAAAATCAACAGTAAAATAACGTGATAAAAATTAAAAACGATTTAAATATAATAACATTTTTATATTCTATCATAAATTCCAATTTCTTTTAAAAATGCAACAATATTTGTAAATGGAACATTATTAAATAAATCATACATATTATTGACATTGAAATGCTTCTTACGAATGTCAGCAAAGTCAATACAATTAATTAAAATATGTTTAATAGTATACTTGCAGTTTCAAGGTACACATTGTGGTTCATCTTCATTTTTTAAAAGATTGATTGATTAATTGTTGGTTGCTTTACGCCGCATTAGCACAAAAAGACTATATCGCGGCGAGAGCTAATTCGAATATTTTTACAATTTAAAGCATATTTTTAAAATAAGACAAAAAGTCCTTCAATATACTAAAATTCTTGACTAAAGCAAATTGATTATATACAAATAAAAATCAACAGTAAAATAACGTGATAAAAATTAAAAACGATTTAAATATAATAATATTTTTATATTCTATAATAAATTCCAATTTCTTTTAAAAATGCAACAATATTTGTAAATGGAACATTATTGAATAAATCATACATATTATTGACATTGAAATGCTTCTTACGAATATCAGCAAAGTCAATACAATTAATTAAAACATGTTTAATAGTATACTTGCAGTTGCAAGGAACACATTGTGGTTCATCTTCATTTTTTAAAAGATACTCGTGTGTTATTCTAGTATGACCAATACGACATCTAGTAATAACACACTGATCTTTTCTGCACATAATATTATTAAAAGGTTTGCCTAAATTAGGTTAAATTCATGCAATTTATTATCATCTTTTTTACTCCATTCATTTTTCAATATATTAAAAACATATTCTCTAATATTAGATTTAAAATCAGTATATGGTATATCACAGTTAGATAAAGGGTCACCCAGGGCATGCTTTGCCTCAAGGTCTACAGCTGTGTTTCCAAGGATTCCAACATGACTCGGAACCCATAGAAATATTATTTCTTTCAGAAGAATTTTTAAATTCCTCATTACATATAAAATTTTGAGAATTGTTGGGTTTTTAATTTTAGTATTTCATATAGCTTGTAAGCATGAAAGTGAATCCGAACATATTATAAATTTGGATTTATCTGAAGAAGCAATAAATTTCAAAGCCAAAATTATTGCTTCTGCTTCAGCAGTAAAGATGAATGCATCAGATGGCAAACGGAGAGTTGCAGCTCTGTCCCTGAAGACAGCAGCAGATGCAATTCTGTCACCATCTTTTGATCCATCAGTATAGACAGTTGAAAAATCTAGATAATCGGCTTTAATTTCAGCATAGTGTTGCTGAATTAAAAGAGGATTTGTTTTATTTTTATTGTGTTCACGGAGATCAAATATCATTTTTGGTTTGGGAAGTTCCCATGGAGGACATTTGCAAGTTTTAAATTGATCAACAGATTTTAAATCAAAAGAAGCTAAATGTGGTTTTAAACGTATACCTAACGGAGGAATTTTATTTTCATGTTTTGCAAAAACATCTTCATAAATCGGATTAAAAACACAGTTGTAGGCAGGATTATCTGAATAGGCTTTTAGTTTGACAGCATATTGAAGTCCAAGCTTCAAACGTCTGTCAGAGAGTGAGTGCTCATCAGCCTCTACATACAGACTCTCAACTGGTGAGGTTTTAAATGCGCCAAGACAGAGACGCAAACCTTGGTGATGCACAGCATCGAGAATCTGTATGTAAGACTTCCTTGTAGAGCCATACACTATAGAGCCATAATCTAGTTTAGATCTAACTAGAGACCTATATAAATTAAGTAAAATGTTGCGATCAGCACCCCAGTCAGTGCTGCCGACAATTTATAAAATATCTAAAGCTTTTAAACATCTCGATTTTACCATTTTGATATGGGGTAGAAAACTAACCCAAGAAATTTGGTTTCATCAACCATTTTAATTGGGTTGCCGTACAAAGTGAGTTCTGGATCAAGATGCAATTTCCTTTTGTTACAAAAATGCATGCCGACCGTTTTTGACGTGGAAAATTTAAAACCATTTTCCGAGGCCCATTTTTCAATTCTTCCAAGACATAATTGTAATTGTCTTTCTACATGTTCTATGTTATTCATATTTTTGCCTCTGTAACATATTAAAAAATCATCAACGTACAATGAACCTTCAATATTACTTTTTAAAACTTCAACAATGCTGTTGATTTTAAGACTAAATAATGTAACAGATAAAATACTGCCCTGAGGGACACCCATCTCTTGATCATCTTTCGCAAAACCATTACGGACAAATGATTCGAATCGAACAAGATGATCAAGAGTACTGCGGCCCTGTCGGAATCCACACTGGATATTGGCTAATAGCCCATTTGATTCCAGGAACCAAACAAGGCGATCATTGACCATCCGTTCAAGTGTTTTACAGACACAACTGGTAAGAGCAATTGGTCGATAATTAATAGGATCTGTATGATCTTTACTTGGTTTTGGAATAGGCACGACGGTTGCAAGATTCCAGATTGATGGTAAATCACCAGATTCCCAGATGTTATTCATGAGCTGCAAGAGAGCTTCTAGTGAGGAATCTGGCAAGTGTTTTAAGAGTTGGTAGTGAATATTATCAGGCCCACAAGCTGTATCATGGGCTTTTGACAGAGATGTTTTAAGTTCTTCAAGAGAAAATAGTTTATTATAATTTTCACCATTTTTTGATTTAAAGTTTAATTTAATTTTTTCTTTTTGTTTTTTTAACTTTTTTAAAGTCTTCCCTGTAGTTGTTACAAGAAGAAGATTTCGCAAAAGTTTCACCAAGCTTGTTGGCAATATCCTTTTCAGATGTTAATAAATCATTGCCGTCTTTCAAATGTTTTACAGTGGCTTTAGAATTTTTACCTTTTATTTTATTTACCATATTCCAAACTTTTGTCATCGGAGTGCGAGATGTAATCCCCGAGACAAATTTTTTCCAGGATGTTCGTCGGGCTTGCCTACAAGTCCGCCGTGCCTTAGCGCGAAAATTACGGAAATTACTCAAGTTTTCCGTCGTTGGTTGTTGATTGAACCGTCTTTCAGATTTTTTACGGTCACCTATGGCTTGATCACAAGCGTCATCAAACCATGGTTTGCTGGGATGTTTCGGATTTGCCGAGGTCTTAGGAATAGTTCTGTCAGCAATTGACGTTAAAACTGTATTGAAAGTTAAAATTGGATCTTGCACAGTCTCAAACATCTTTGACTGAAGTTCCGCTTGACAGAGATTCTCAAACAAGGACCAGTCCGCCTTGTCAAGTTTCCAACGTGGTACTCTCTGTTGGGCAGAAGTAAAAAGATGTTCAAGTACTATTGGAAAGTGATCACTTCCACATAAATCATCATGAACACGCCATGAATAATCCAGAAGCAGAGAGGGATCGCAAATAGTGATATCAATAGAAGAATAAGACCCGTTTCCAGGATGAAGATACGTATTAGATCCATCATTAAAAATGCATAATCCTTCTTGAGAGACAAAGTCCTCAATGATCTTACCTTTGGCATTATGAGTCTTGCTACCCCATAATGGATTGTGAGCATTGAAGTCGCCCATAAGTATAAATGGTTAGGGTAATTGATCAGTAAGGTTTTTGAGTTCTGCTTTATCTATAATTGAATTGGGTGGAATATATATTGAACATAATGTAATTGTTTTGTCTAATGATAAACGAATTGCAACTGCTTGCAGATCCGTGGTGGGTTGGACTGTGCTATGAATGACGTTGTCCTTCACAAAAATGGATGACCAACCTGCAGCACGTTCATCTACCTTTGAAAATGTGCTATACATGTTGTATCCTTTTAAAGATACATTGTCACTTTCTTTTAGATGAGTTTCTTGAAGACAAAATGCAATAGGTAAAAAAGACTGAACTAGAAGTGTTAACTCGAGAAGATTTATTTTAAGACCTCGGCAATTCCATTGGATGATATTTGTCATTATTTAATAAAAGAAAGGCGAATGCTGTCGAGTTTTCCAGCATTCTTATTTCGCTCACCCTGAGATTGTGATCTTTCGGATGGCGGAACACTTTCGGTTTCCATTTCAGTTTCGTCGACAAGTGTTGAAAATCTGTTGTGCGAGGAGAGTCGTCGATCTCCGGGACCACATGCAGCTGGTTTTACTCCGCCTCGACCCCTACCCCGCGATCTCGAATCAGAAGACTTCTGAGAGGATGTGTTTACTGGCTTCTTTTGGACATCCTTCTTTTCTGGAGAACGAAGAAGAGATGGGGCTCTAGTAGACTTTGTACTGGACGAAGAAGTTAACTTCTTAGATGAATATGAAGGAAGACTTTTTGAGGTGGAAGAATCATCTATGTCACTGGGAAGATCCCAGACAGATTCACCGCCCCAATTGTGTATTTCTACTGTTTCTTTTTTATTTGATTTCTTTTTCTCATTTTTTTTTTTTGGTGAGGATATTGAGCTCTGTAGGGAAGATTGAGTTGACTGAGTACTGGTTTTGAAAGATTTTGGTTTTCTTGGAATTAATATTTTATCGGTAGGTTCTGTTTCAACAGGCAGCATTGTGAAATTGTCCGCATCAATTGGCCAAGTCATGCGAGTTTGTGTATTCTCGTGACTGAATGAGCGGACAACTTTGCTGGCGTACGATGGTCTGTTTGAAACAAGGAGATCACTCGAAACAGAAGCTATCTGTTTAGCTTCTGGGTAACTGATGTTTCTTTCTGTTTTAATTTTAATAATATTTTTTTCTTTAAGTTAAACAGGGCAGTCCCTAGACGATGAAAAATGGGATTCACCACAGTTTACGCATTTAGAAGATTCAGAGTTACAGTTTGTTCCCTCGTATCCTTCGTCAGAACACTTGAAGCATCTCTGCTTACCACGACATTGTTTGCTTCCATGACCAAACTTTTGACAAGTAAAGCATCGAATTGGGTTAGGGATAAACATGTCAACTCTAATTCCGAAGCAACCTAAAGTAATAGATGGAGGAGGAGTTGGAGTTCTAAAAGTCAAAAGGTATGTATTTAATTTGATTATATTTCCATTCTTTTTAATTTGAAATCTAATAACATCAGTTACACCTTGGCTTGAAAGTTCCTCACCGATTTCTTCCACGGAAAGGTCACCAAGGTATTGACTTCTGTCTGGAATGATCCCCTTACAGCTGTTCAAACTGTTATGAGGAGAGGCAGAAACAGGAAAGTTTGATATTGTAGTCATTGTAAGTAAATTTGTTGATTGACTTTTGTTGGAACATTCAACCAACAAATTGCCAGATCTCATTTTTGAAACTTTGTTGACAGTACCAGCAACGCTTTGAATTTGTTTGTGAATTACAAAGGGCGATATTTTTGAAATTGGTTTTTCATCTGTTCCTTTTATTACAATAAATCTGGGCCAACTGTCATCTTCCCGTGAGGGCTCTGAATCATCACATTTTCTTTTCTTATGTATTAAAGCTGATTTAGAGGGTTTGTTTTGTTGTGCCATATGAAAGGAGAAAGATTCACCATTCTTGTCATCCAGCCACCTCGGAGTGCCTACAAGGGCGATACTGTGTTTCCGTGGCGAACCGGGATCAAGTGCTAATGCTGAAAACGAGCTCCAAATATAATGTAGCTGGTCCTCAAAATGAGCACCTAAGATCCACTGCGGAAAGCACCAGATGTTCCAAGAATAGTATACTCAAGCAGAGCGTATCCATCAAGCGAAAAAGAAAGCGTACCACTTGATTGACCCATGAGCCATCGCCTTCCTCAGTTATCCGGAATATAAATAGCTTAATTTAAAATACATGTGTATATTATGAAAAATGTTACAAGAAAGCTTATTGTTGAGGATTAACTGAAGGGCTCGACATGACCAGCCGATTGATCGAACCGGGTCCATCCGACCTCCCGTTTAAATGATATCGAAGCCAAAGCAGCTTATTGAACTATAGTCTCGTCCGTCTGGGTATTTTCTGACCGTAGGGAGTCTGGCTATAGCCCTCATCCGCAAGGATCTCGTCAACCACCGACACGGGTAGCAAAAGGAAATTGCATCTTGATCCAGAACTCACTTTGTACGGCAACCCAATTAAAATGGTTGATGAAACCAAATTTCTTGGGTTAATTTTCGATAAAAAGTTAACCTTTCTACCCCATATCAAAATGGTAAAATCGAGATGTTTAAAAGCTTTAGATATTTTAAAAGTTGTCGGCAGCGTTGACTGGGGTGCTGATCGCAACATTTTACTTAATTTATATAGATCTCTAGTTAGATCTAAACTAGATTATGGCTCTATAGTGTATGGCTCTGCAAGGAAGTCCTACATACAGATTCTCGATGCTGTGCATCACCAGGGTTTGCGTCTCCGTCTTGGCGCATTTAAAACCTCACCAGTTGAGAGTCTGTATGTAGAGGCTGATGAGCACTCACTCTCTAACAGACGTTTGAAGCTTGGACTTCAGTATGCTGTCAAACTAAAAGCCTATTCAGATAATCCTGCCTACAGCTGTGTTTTTAATCTGATTTATGAAGATATTTTTGCAAAACATGAAAATAAAATTCCTCCGTTAGGTATACGTTTAAAACCACATTTAGCTTCTTTTGATTTAAAATCTGTTGCTCAAGTTAAAATTTGCAAATGTTCTCCATGGGAACTTCCCAAACCGAAAATGATATTTGATCTCCGTGAACACAATAAAAATAAAACAAATCCTCTTTTAATTCAGCAACACTATGCTGAAATTAAAGCCAATTATCCAGATTTTTTTTTGTCTTATTTTAAAAATATGCTTTAAATTGTAAAAATATTCGAATTAGCTCTCGCCGCGATATAGCCTTTTTGTGCTAATGCGGCGTAAAGCAACCAACAATCAATCAATCAATCAATGACTTTGCAAACTTGGCAATTCCATAAGTAAATCAGTAATTTGTCAGCATATAGGCGAATTGTAATGTGTTGGCCTACATGTACACAGAAACATTGTGTACTCTAAAATCTGTTCGCCTTTTGGATTGAAAACAGATTTATGATTGCTATATGTTTTAAAACATGAAGATTTCAACCTTTTCCATTTCTTTTACGTATATATTTCTTAGAATTACACAGCATATCTAAAATATCCACTAAAGGAAGTTTGCAAAGACACGTTTGTTTTAGATCTAAGACGGAAAAAACTTGATTATCCTCAAATTTGATATGATTCATATCTTTATAATTTACAACTAAGAGCAGCAATGGAATCAAAAGGGCCGAAGCTATACGGTTCACGTACCTATAATTCTCCATTTAAGTTGGAAATATATCATGTTGCCTCATCCCACATGGAAATAAATATTCTTGCGCGAAATATTGGTGCGCATGCACTCATCTCATCAAATTTGTAAAGGTAAACACATGTTACCGTATTTAATTTTACTACTCTTTTTGTATATGCGTATACTCCAAAAAGGTTATCTGTATCCTTATTTTGTGAGGTGGGGCTGACATTTTTTGTATCAATTTATGAACGAGCAAATATATAGTCTGGTCTTTGTTTGATTGAAAATTAATAATCTTGCTGACCTTAAGTTTGAAATAAATCCTGACCTCAAAAGATTCTCTAGGCCCCACCTTGATTGGTTGTCCCCTTATAAATAATAATAAAATTCATCAGAATTACCCGGATTATTATGTGGTTTGTTATACAGTCCGAAGTCAGAGAAATTTAAGGACCAATAATTCCAAATAGTTTAGTCAGTATATACAGGTGTGGCAGCAACATATAATGTGTGCTATTAGTACTATACGTGCTTTAATTTACGTCTGATTCCCTTTTCATATCAATCTGATATGATTTGTATAAATTCCATTTAAAATTTTTAATCAGTTGATTAAATGAGTATACAAGTGAAAACGCTGATGTTAACGTTTTTGTTATTCGTTAAATCGCCATTTACGGCCCAAAAAGCATAATAAGGGGACGACCATTTGATATTTTGGACGATTTTGAAAATAAATAACTCATCCTTGATAATTACAAAAATAAACGGTTTGTTCTGTGGTAGTTTAAAAATAAATTACCTGACTTACAATGTATTGAAAATAAATAACTCAGCAGGTATAATCAAAAGTATGAGATGTCATGCACTATATTCTTCATAAATTCACTTTTATTTTATTACAGGGCCGTAACTACATTGAGGCAAAATGCCTCATGTAGGAAATTTCAAAACCAAACCCATGTCTCCATATCAAATTGTGTTCACGGCGAGTCCCTTGTAAGCAGCAAGTTCTGTTTTCTCTCAGACTTACATTTATAGCCCTGATTTTTCGGGATCAATAATTCTTATTTATTTGTCTTTTGTTCATTGATTGTCCTTCTGTATTCTGTTAGTGTTGCATCCCTTTTGTGATCTAGTAATTTTGTTTTGAACTAGATCATGAGTTTAAAAAAATATAGCAGCCACAGAGTACTCAACTATGTGAATTCCATTTTTGCTTTATCATGCACATTGTTATCCCTAGACACTTAAGTTTATACTGAATAGATATATTTTGCTTTGAGACCAACATATTGTCAAAAAATTATTAAAACAAATCTTGCATTTTCAGATTAAGAAAGGGTCTTCGGAACACCCAGAAAGCATGATTTTGCATTATTTGTTCTATAGTTGCTCGGGCCTTCAGTGGTTTCAAAACCCTTCAAAAAAAAAACAATTCCTTGCTCCGCTCGGCGAAATAGGTTTGCTAATACTTTTAAAAGGGACAAGTTACAACCAAACTTTACAACTATGTATGTTTGCTATACGATAAAATTGAGAATGGAAATGGGGAATGTGTCAAAGAGACAACAACCCAACCATAGAAAAAACAACGACAGAAGGTCACCAACAGGTATGTATATGCAGTTGGGAATGTAAAAAAATCATTTCTGCAGCAGATGATGATTAATTCTGATTAAATGGTACATTATGACTTGACTATACAAGTATAAGGCCGTGTTCACACCAAACGCCGTGTATAGTAAACATGTTTACATTTGGTTTAATGTACACTAGTTTCACATGAAATTTGTTCACATCTATACACCTTGTTTAGCTACCTATACATACGATTTGGTCACACTTGTAAACTATATGTCGTTTAAATGTTCATTACGTAGAACCATATTCAAATTTTTAAACCACTTTTTAGCAGTAAGGGAACGACCTTTTGACTTAAAAAAGGGGGGGGGGATGAATTTTTCCACAATTTGATTTAAAAAATAAATAGGGTCATACAGATGATTAGAATGAACAAAGATTCCCCATACATTATAGTGTTTAATATTGAATTGGTACCATCTAAAAAAAAGCCCTAAAAACGTAGGCTACATCAGCGTGCTTACAGACGAAGAAAAAGAATTGCGATGTTAAGGATCACTACATTGTATCTTTTCTGTTTGTTTCAAATGGTATTTTTTCTCAAAGGAATATTTGGCACAAGGAGGGGGTATTTTTTTTTTTAATTTCTAATTGTATTTTAACGGATCTTATATACTACACAAACAAACAATTAACCTCACCCTTTTTCAGTAATGCATTTATGAATGAATCGTTGTTTAAGTAAATACAAGTGGCAAATATTTCTGTCAGTGTGTACGTCCAGTCGATTCGGGAAGACCTTTTCAAATTAATTATGTGTTCGTCAATGATGATGGATGAGTCTTGATAAGAGAGTAATAAGGCTACGTAAAGTGTTTTTATAACAAATAAATATATCAAGTTAGACAAATATTTCTGCAAAAAACTTTATTAATAAGTGTTATAAGTATCAATTTGTATAAAAATCGTTTCTTTTTTAAATATACACCGGAAAATTAAAGTTCGAAATGCCTAGTTTTGTGTACACTCAACCTACACAAGGCCTACATCGACTATCGACTGCATGTAGACAAAACATGTTTTACACTACATGTAAAAATGAGTTTTATCAATGGGAACGTAATTATGTTTATTTTATGTGTGAGTTACACTAACAAAACACCGAGTTTAGTTCAATGTGAACACGGTCTAATTTAAAATAAACAAATGATTTAAAAATTGTGTGTTTTCAAATATAAATATATAGTTGTGAAAATGAATAAACAGTCCCTTACTGTAATGAAAATGAAAAATCTTGCTTCAATAGTGCAGAAAATGAAAAATCTGTCCTCTGAGTTTACAAAAATAAATAATAGATCAAAATCAAATCCCCCCCCCCCCTCCCCACCCCACCCCCAACAGAATATCAAATGGTCGTCCCCTAAACTGTATTATATTATTTTGATAAATTTCTGAGATAGATAATCATTAGTTTTCCTAACTATTTAACTAGTTAATCTTTGAAATGTGAACACATGATGACTACTGGAATTGAGATAAAAGTCGTGTTAAAACCTTGTTTCAAGTGGGAGTGCTCCGATATAAAACGGAGGATACTACATGCATAGCACATATTAAATTATTAGGTTAACCAGTTCCAAAAATAACTGTCCTGGTTTTACCTATTATATTTTTAAACTTTCCCAGGGAAATACCCTTTGGATACCAATGCGAAATCGAAAGTGTGAATTCTTTTCTATCAACAGGATAAACACTGGTTTATTTTAAAGTTTCATGTAGTAACGTAAGTTCCATTATGAATTTGCACATAGTTAAACTTAATCATATGTCTGTATGCATGATATAAGAAAGCCTATATACAACCAAACGACCCTTTACTTTTAAATGCAGAATTTAGAATGTATTATTTTTAAAACAAATAAAAACTCTATTTATGTAAACTAAAATGTGCTTGTTAGAAATAAATAGGATCAGGAGGTTATTCAAACATTCAAGTTTTGTCTATTTACTTGAGAAAGGGCATTGACAGAGAAAGTCTAGTTCATTTGCCAATAAGAAATTTAGAATATAACAATTTAGAGTGGTTTGCATGATTGATTTTAAATTTTACATTTTCATATCAAAATCAGCAATATTTGGTTAATTACCAAAAGGGTGAATGTTGATGCATTATGAATGTACGTATCCACAATTTTGTTATCAGTCTTTGCATCCCTTCTGTCATCCACTCATATCTCCCCCCAGCGGACCCAGACGATAGTCTTAGAAAAAAATTGAACAAGCTACCTAGTTATTGAACAGACAACTGTGAGCTAGGATCCAGGTCTGTGTAGAAATAGATATGATATCATATGTGTTAAATAGTGTGTGGGTCGTAAAAGGAAAGAAAGTAGGAACAGTTTACAATAGACCCGAGAACACAGTTATTTCGTAGTGCATTTCTTTTAGACAATAAATTCAAATAAAAAAAATCGAACCTGCTCTTTCTCAAAAATATTTTTACAGTGTAGTGTACTACTAGTGAGACAAATAATATCAAAGTTATAGAAACTTCTACCAGCTTTAACTCAAAATATTGACAATTCTGTGTTAAGGGGGTGTAAAATTCAGTTTGACAGCTTCAGACGGATAAAATTTGACCCTTTTTACCTGGACCAAATCACTACTTAACATAAAGATTTAGCACCCAATTTTTTTAATATGTAATTACATCCCCCTACTTAATATTTCATGCATTTAATATCAAGAAATAAATTGGGAAAGTGTATCAAATAAAACATGCAAGTTATACACTGTTTACACTAGGGACTATATTCGTAGAGAACGAAAACCAAAGGAAGATAACTGTGTCCTTGGACCAATATGAACTAAAAAGTTATTTTTATTTGTACAGTCAAAGACAATGGCATCTAGAATAACACAAGAGGAAGAAAACTATGTCAGAATGAGCTTGCTACTGACAGGGGTATCTTCTCGTGCAGCAAGAGTCTTGTTTGATAGTGAATTTGCCCCAGCATGCTTAGATTCCTCTCTGAAAAGGAATTATAACAAACTGAGAGATCTTCAGAAAAGGCGGATTATTAATCAGCAACAGTGGAACTTGCTGTTTCCAAGATTTCCTGGTATGTATCAGTGCCATAGTTAATTCAGACAGTACATCCCTGCACAACATGTAATTAAAGCATAAAATCATAAAATAATGTGTTGGCTTATTGTACCTATTTCAGGCATTTGAATATTCTTTTTGGTTATTTCATTACTTTATAGTCAGAGGTATTGTATAGCATACCACTGACATGATAGAGAAATACTTTTAAATTAATTATTGTTGAAGTAGTTATCAAAGGAACCAGGATTATAATTTAGTACGCCAGACGCGCGTTCTGTCTACATAAGACTCATCAGTGACGCTCATATCAAAATATTTATAAAGCCAAACAAGTACAAAGTTGAAGAGCATTGAGGATCCAAAATTCCAAAAAGTTGTTCCAAATACTGCTAAGGTTATCTATGCCTATAATAAGAAGCATATACAACCATGTGTAGTAGTTCAGATCATAAGTTATTTTCGAATGGTTGATAATTGGCGATTTTACAGAATCCTTTGTTTACCATACTCAAAACTTAATTTAAAATCATGTTAAACGAATTGTAAGTTGAGGGAATGGTTGATAATTGGCGATTTTACAGAATCCTTTGTTTACCATACTCAAAACTGAATTTAAAATCATGTTAAACGAATTGTAAGTTGAGAAATTACTTTTTATTTACAACAATTTTTTAAGTATGTTTACACAACATTTCTACTTTTAACCTGTTTGCTAATGAAACAATTATTAGATCTACTTGTATAAAAATGTCGGACTCGGAATTAAAGAATAGCAAGAAATGATTCAGCTTAAAAAAAAATATTTTCAATTCAAAGTTACCTTCTGTGTACGGTATTTTTTTCATTACATAATTATCTAGTTCTCTCAAAGTGAATAGCCATTTATTAATAAGAGGAACAAATTATTCTAGATAAAACTTTAAAAATAAATATTTCGTCCAGAGCAGAGCGTTCATGATAAGGGTGAAATACGAAATGCAATTATTTTATTCCTTCTCTTAGAACCCTTGGTTCACTAGTTTTTGTGGAGTTCTGTATTAAGTAGGTAGGTAAAAGAAAACTTCCCGATACAAGAAAAACTATATTAAAATTCTACTGCATTTTCTTAAAGATAAAAATCGGATAACGAGCCTATGGGGTCACCAACAGAACAATAAGTCATTACATATCATCCTTATTTGAAAAGCCTAGACACGCTGACATATTATGGAATATCGTATCTAACACCTTTGTTTTTTACTGAAAAGAGATCATATTATAAATTGTTGTAGAAATATTGAGTGTCTGTATCTTTAATTCTAACTAAATAACTCTGGTATTGTCCCCGAGTGGTAGAGGTTATTAGATTGATCAATGGTAGGGTCAGATCATTTTGAAATTTGCAATTGCTGTGTCTCCACAAAACATGGTCATCGCCATCATTATCATCTCTAATGATCAAAAATTCTTTTTATTGTGATTTCCCTCACTCTGCAATTATTTTATAATCTAATATTTTTTCTAGATGTAGTTGATTCTAAAAAATTTGATTTAACTCTGATGATAACGTTAATTAGAAACCTGACTGATTTGTGTATTGGTGACTATGACATGTTGCCACCTCTTAATGTAACAACACCTAACGCAGATTTAACCAGGATAAAATACTACAGAAGCATTCTGGTTCACCTGGACGAAGGGAAAATAGACAATGATATGTTCGTCAATGCATGGAACGATATTACTGGAGTAAGTACATTAAAATTGTAATTCTATTTTCTCTGAATTGAATGATACCCTTAGAATGATAGGAGGGTTCGACATTAACTTTCAATTCGGACAATTACGTGACTATTTATTAATTTGTTTGAAAGATAAATCAAAAGTGTACGCCTTGATTTTGAAATGCCATCTTAAGCATGATAAGAGTTAAAATTATGTAAACTTCAGAATGTTCTGCTTTGTATTTTTCTCGTATCCTGAAGAAAAACTGACATCACAAGAGTCAGCTACCGTGATATTCTAAATCAAAGGGGATTAGCAATAATATTTGACAAGCACATAAGCACTTTACCAAAAAAAAAAACAAAAAAAAACAATCATACCGGGCTCCTATGCATAATCTGGAATCTTTTAACTAATGAGGTTAGTTTTATATTGATCTATAATTATTTTTTATCATATTTATTCCACTTGTTTACAATTTTGAAAATAGATAATATAATGTTATCGAGTCTCGGTTAAAAAAATAGGTTCGCCTGCGAGGAAAGCCGAAGCATGCAAGACATAATGATTAGTTTATTTCATAGATATGTGATCAAGGTTTAGTTTTCATTGTTCGAATGTCAGATACTATAAGTAATTGGTCAATTGTATTTGGTTTATGTAATGATTTTGAGATTTACATGTCCGAATAGCAGAGCTTATCTGACCTTGAATTTATTTTTATGGTTCATTGTTCAATGTTATGCTTTGTTCTGTTTCTCAGATATTATAAGCAAAAGGTTAGCTATATTGTTTTATGGACTGATTTTATCATATCAGTCTGACATGTTTCATCCGAACTTAACTCGTAAACTTTTTTCCTGATTCATTTGACATGCCTTGGCTAGAATTCAGATGTTATAAGTCATAGAGAACTATTTGTGGTTTATGGAATTTTGTCAGACTAACATGTCTGTCTTGGATGTTTTACCTGATATTAATGTCAACATGGCCATATGTTCATAGGTAATTGATTAATATTAAGGTGTTATAGTTGTGTCAATTTATCAGATACTATAACATGTATAAACAGCTTGTCGATTATATAAATTTGTTTTTTGCATTCAATGATTGTTAAATGTACATGTATAAGTGGTAAGGTTCATAGGACCTTGGCATCATATCATGGTTCATTAGTCAATGTTCAATTTTAGAAATTATGTCTGCTTCTTATATACTGTAGGTTAAGCATGAGAGAGAGATTTCAACATGTGCACATCATAATCATACTCTGATCAGTAACCATTATGTATCTCAGTTTTAAGTTTGATACAGCCACAGTGAGGTGTGC
The DNA here is from genome assembly GCA_037788925.1 of Mytilus galloprovincialis. NCBI lineage: Eukaryota > Metazoa > Mollusca > Bivalvia > Mytilida > Mytilidae > Mytilus > Mytilus galloprovincialis. The sequence continues at coordinate 54,374,181 of CM075338.1, read as the reverse complement.
CAGGTTTATGCTTGGTATGGTCACTTGTAGGGCTGTCAAGTATGTGCTTGGTACAGGTACTTTACGAAATGCACTTTAGTTTCTTAAAAGAAAAATGAAGATTATTTTCGATACTTTTTTTTTCAAACAGCATTCAGTTTATTGATTACTTTATAAATGTTCCCGTTGTTAATCAGAGTAAAATGTAATCATCTGGTGATCAGGTTGGAATGTTGGAGATTATCATCTGATGATTAGGTTTAAATATTCTAAGTAATCATCTAGTGGTCAATTTGAAATGTTATAGGAAATGATATTTTGCAGGCATTTGTATTGGCATTGACATTTCATTGGTTTTCGTTGTCTACGAATATATTCTCTAGAATGAACAGTGCATAACTTGAATTCTTTTTTATACTTTCCAAATTTATTTCTTGATATGTAATGCATGAAATATTAAGAAAGGGGATGACACCACATGCTAAACATATTTTGGTGCTGAATCGTTATGTTGAATAATGATTTGGACCAGTTAAAAAAAAATGAATTTATTGTCTAAAAGAAATGCACTCCGAAATAACTGTTCTCTGGCCTTTTACTTGTAAATTACAATTGATAAAAATGTCTACATAATTTTCCAGGCTGTTGGTAGATTAGGTGGACAATCAATGAAACAGGAGTGTGATAATTTGAAAACAAAACTATTGGACCAGACTAATCAAGAAATCAAGGTTGGCCAACAAAAAAAAGTGGAGAGTCTGAAATTATCAAATGCAGATTTGAAAGAGGATCTAGAAAAGTCAAAAGATATAGTGCCTTGGAATAATAGAGGTAAAAGAAGTTGAGCTTTTATCGATATTTTTTTGTATATCTTATTAACATCTTAACAGTTAACCTTTGATGATCAGACTCAAGTTTAAAAAGTAATCCTCTGGTGATCAGATTGGACTCTAGAGATAATATTCCAGTGATCAGAGTTACGTTAAAATATAATCATCCAGTGATCAGATTTAAAGGTTGAAATTTATCTTCTGGAATTGTTTAAGTTTATTTGTTTGAGATAATCTTCCAGTCATCAGTTGGACTTTATAGACTCTTCTGTTGATCAAGTTGTAGCCATAGTAATAATCCTATATTGATCAACTTGAAATAATATAGATAAACTTCGAATGATCAGTGGAATAATTATAGATAATCATGTTATGGATAATCAGTTGGCGATTATTGTGGAATAGTAAATCAAGTTCTTTGTATCCGCAAGTAACCATATTTGAATTTTGGGGATAATCTGTTGATCAAGTTGGAATGCATGATATATCCCTCTGTTGATCAGGGTTGAATATATGATGTAGTCCTCTGTTGACCAAGTTGGAATGCATTATGGAGTCCTCTCTTGATTAGGTTGGAATGGAAGAGGTTGTCCTATGTTGATCAGGTTTGAATGCAAGAGGTTGTCCTCTGTTGATAAGGTTGGAATGCATGATGTAGTCCTTTGTTGGTCAGGTTGAAATGCAAGAGGTTGTTCTCTGTTGATCAGGTTGTAATGCAAGAGGTTGTCCCCTGTTGGTCAGGTTGGATTACATGATGCAGTCCTCTGTTGATCAGGTTTGAATTTATGATGCAGTCCTCTGTTGAGCAGGTTGTAATGCAAGAGGTTGTCCTATGTTGATCACGTTGGATTACCTGGTGCAGTTCTCTGTTAATCAGGTAGGAATGAATGCAGGATGTAGCCCTCTAATAATTAGGTTAGATCACATGCGTTAGCCAGGCCTCTGTTGATAAGATTGGTATGCTTGATTTAGTCCTTTGGTGATCAGGTTGGAATGCATTAGGTATTCCACTGTTGATCAGATTGAAATGCATGAGGTAGTCCTCTGTTAATCAGGTTGGAGCCTGTAATTCAGTGGTTGTCGTTTGTTTATGTGTTACATTTTTGTTTTTCGTTCATTTTTTTCACATAAATAAGGCCGTTAGTTTTCTCGTTTGAATTGTTTTACATTGTCTTATCGGGGCCTTTTATAGCTGACTATGCGGTATGGGCTTTGCTCAGTGTTGAAAGCCGTACGGTGACCTATATTTGTTAATGTATGTGTCATTTTGGTCTTTTGTGGATAGTTGTCTCATTGGCAATCATACCACATCTTCTTCTTTATATTGGAATACAAAAGGTAGTCCTCTAGTGATCAGGTTAGAATACATGAGGTAGTCCTCTGTATTTCAGGTTGAAAAACAAGAGGTAGTCCTCTGTTGATAAATTTTGAATGCATGAGGTAGTCCTCTTGTGATCAGGTTGGAATATATGAGGTAGTCCCCTGTTGAGCAAGTTAGAAACATGATGCAGTCCGCTGTTGATCAAGTTGAATTGCTTGAGGTAGTCCTTTGCTAATCAGGTTGGAATCCATGAGGTAGTCCTCTGTTGATCAGTTAGTAATGAATTATGTAGTCCTCTGTTGATAAAGTTTGAATGAATTATGTAGTCCTCTGTTGATCAGGTTGGAATTCATGAGGTAGTATTTTTTCACTCTGTTGATCAGGTTGAAAAGCATGATGAAGTCATCTGGTGAACAGGTTGGAATGTAAGAGGTTGTCATCTAGTGATCAGGTTGGAATGGTAGTGGTAATACCACTATCGATGAGGTTAGAATATAGAAATACTTATCCTTAGAGCAGGAAAGAATTTGCATTGTTATGAATTCTATCAAAAAATGCTTAAGTAAAGTAAGAAAAACATACCTTAAGTTTGGTCGTTTGAATTGTTTTACACTAATCATTTCGCGACCTTTTATAGCTTTCTATTCGGTATTGGTTTTGTTCATTCTTGAGACAAGACGGTGACGTATTGTTTTTTTAATCTTCATCATTTGTTGATCATTTGTTTGAATTTATGATGTAGTCCTCTGTTGAACAGTTTTGAATGCATGATGTAGTTTTCTCGTGATCAGGTTTAAATTCATGAGGTAGTCCTATCTTGAATAGTGAGAAAGACGTTTTCCTCTGTTGATCAGGTTGAAATGCATGATGTAGTTCTCTGTTGATCATGTTTAATTGCATGATATAGTCCTCTGGTGATCAGGTTCGAATGCATTGTGAAGTACTCTGTTGATCAGATTAAAATTACATGAGATAGTCATCAGTTGAATAGAAAGGAATGAATGCATGATGGTTTCTTCTGTTGATCAGGTTGACATGCATGATGTAGTCCTCTGGTGATCAGGTTGGAATACATGAGGTATTCCTCTAGTGATCAGGTTGTAATGCATGCTGTAGTCCTCTGTTTATCACGTTTGATTACATGTACATGATGTAGTCCTCTGTTGATCATGTAGGAATGAATGCACGATGTAGTCCTCTAATAATTAGGTTGGATCACATGAGTTAGTCAGGCCTCTGTTGATTAGGATGATATGCATGATGAAGTCCTTTGTTGATCAGGTTGAAATGCATGAGGGAGTCCACTGTTGATCAGACTGAAATGCATGAGGTTGTCTTCTGTTAATCAGGTTGGAAAACAAAAGGTAGTCCTCTAGTGATCAGGTTGGAATACATGAGGTAGTCTTATGTATTTCAGGTTGAAAAACAAGAGGTCGTCCTCTGTTGATTAAGTTTGAATGCATGAGGAAGTCCTCTGGTGATCAGGTTGGAATGCAAAAGGTTGTCATCTGGTGATCAGTTTGGAATGCTAGTGGTGATCCACTATCTATGAGGTGAGAATATAGAGATACTCATCTTTAAAGCAGGAAAGAATGTGAATTGTTATGGCTTCTATCAAAAATCCTCTGTTGATCAGGTTGTAATGGATGATGTAAACCTCTGTTGATCAGGTTAGAAACATGATGCAGTATTCTGTTGATCAGGTTGTAATGCATGGTATAGTCCATCAGTGATCAGGTTGAATACCTGAGGAATTCCTTTGGTGATCAGGTTTGAAAACATGAGGTATTCCTCTGTTGATCAGTTTGAGATGCATGATGTAGTCCTCTGTTGAACAGTTTTAAATGCATTATGTAGTTCTCTGGTGATCAGGTTGAATATATGAGGTAGTCCTCTGTTGATCAGATTCGCAGCATGTTGCAGTCCTCTGTTGATCAGGTTTAATTGCATGCTGTAGTCCTTTGGTGATCAGGTTGGAATACATGAGGTAGTCCTTTGTATTTCAGGTTGGAAAACAAGAGGCAGTCCTCTGTTGATCAAATTTGAATGCATGATGTAGTCCTTTGGTGATCAGGTTAGAATGCACGAGGTAGTCCTCTGTTGAACAGGTTAGAAACATGATGCAGTCCGCTGTTGATCAAGTTGAATTGCATGAGGTAGGCCTCTGCTAATCAGGTTGAAATTCATGTGGTAGTCCTCTGTTGATCAGTTAGTAATGAATGCTGTAGTCCTCTGTTGATAAAATTTGAATGCAATATTTAGTCCTCCGTTGATCAGGTTGGAATTTATGTTGTAGTATTCTGTTGGTCAGTTCGGAATAAATGCATGAAGTTTTCCTCTGTTGATCAGGTTGGAATGCAAGAGGTTGTCATCTAGTGATCAGGTTGGAATACTAGTGGTGGTTCATAATCGATGAGGTGCGTGATAATATGAAAATACTCATCCTCAGAGCAGGAAAGAATGTGCATTGTTATGGATTCTATCAAAAAATGCTTAAGTAAAGTAAGAAAAACATACCTTAAGTTTGGTAGTTTGAATTGTTTTACACTAATCATTTCGCGACCTTGTATAGCTTTCTATTCGATATTGGTTTTGTTCATTCTTTAAACCGAACGATGACCTATTGTTCCTTAACTCTTCATCATTTGTTGATCATTTGTTTGAATGCATGATGTAGTCCTCTGTTGAACAGTTTTGAATGCATGATGTAATATTCTGGTGATCAGGTTTGACTATATGAAATAGTCCTCTGTTGATTAGGTTCGAAGCATGATGCAGTCCTCTGTTGACCAGGTTGTAATGTAAGATGCAGTCCTTGATCAGGTTGTCTTTTGTTGAATAGTAAGGAATGAATGCATCATGTTTTCCTCTGTTGATCAGGTTGTAATGCATGCTGTAGTCTTCTGTTGAAGAGGTTGGAATGATAATGTAGTCCTCTAATGATCAGGTTGGAATTCATGAGGTAGTCCGATATTAATCAGGTTCGAATGCATGATGTAGTCCTCTGTTGATCAGGTTAGAAACATGATGCAGTCCTCTGTTGATCAGGTTATAATGCATGGTGTAGTCCTCTTGTGATCAGGTTGAATACATGAGGTATTCCTCTGGTGATCAGGTTGGAATAAATGAGGTAGTCCTCTGTTGATCAGGTTGGGATACATGATGTAGTCCTCTGTTGAACTTATTTAAATGCACGATGTATTCCTTTGCTGATTAGGTTGGAATGAACAATGTAGTCATCTGTTGATCAGATTGGAATGCATGATGTTGTCCTCTGTTGATCGGCTTGGAATGCAAGAGGTTGTCCTTTGTTGATCCGATTGGAATGCTTGATGTAGTCCTCTGGTCATCAGGTTGGAATGCATAAGGTAGTCCCTTGTTAATCTGGTTGGAATGCAAGAGGTTGTCTTCTGTTGATCAGGTTCGATTACATGATGTTGTCCTCTGTTGGTCTGGTTAAAATGCAAGAGGTTGTCCTTTGTTGATCAGGTTGGAATGCAAGAGGTTGTCCTCTGCTGATCAGGTTGGAATACATGATGTAGTCTTCTGTTAATCAGGTTAAAATGGAAGAGATTGTCCTCTGCTGATCAGGTTGGAATACATGATGAAGTCCTCTGTTGATCTGGTTGGAATGCAAGAGGTTGTCCTTTGTTGATCATGTTGGAATGCAAGAGGTTATCGTCTGTTGATCAGGTTGGAATGCAAGAGGTTGTCCTCTGTTGATCAGGTTGGAATACATGATGTAGTCTTCTGTTAATCAGGTTTGAATGGAAGAGGTTGTCCTCTGCTGATCAGGTTTGAATACATGATGAAGTCCTCTGTTGATCTGGTTGGAATGCAAGTGGTTGTCCTTTGTTGATCATGTTAAAATGCAAGAGGTTGTCATCTGTTAATCAGGATGACATAAATGAGGTAGTCCTCTTGTGATCAGGTTGGGATGCATAAGGTAGTCCTCTTTTGATCAGGTTAAAATGTAAGAGGTTGTCCTTTGTTGATCAGGTTTGAATGCAATAGGTTGTCCTCTGTTGACCAGGTTGGAATGCATGAGGTTGTCCTCTGTTGATCAGGTTTAAATACATGATGTAATCCTCTGTTGATCTGGTTTGAATGCAACAGGTTGTCCTTTGTTGATCAGGTTGGAACGCAAGAGGTTGTCCTCTGTTGATCAGGTTGGGATGCCAGAGGTTGTCCTCTGTTGATCAGGGTGGAATACATAATGTAGTCCTTTGATGATCAGTATGGTATGCATGATGAAGTCCTTTGTTGATCAGGTTGGAATGCATGAGGTAGTCCGCTGTTGATCAGATTGGAATGTATGAGGTATTCCTCTGTTAATTAGGTTGGAATGCATGAGGTAGTCCTCTGTTAATCAGGTTGGAAAATACGATGTAGGCCTCTGGTGATCAGGTTGGAATACATGAGGTAGTCCATTGTTGATCAGGTTTTTATACATGATGTAGTCATCTGTTGATCGAGTTGGAATGCATTATGTAGTCCGCTGGCGATCAGGTTGTAATGTTTGATGTAGTCCTCTGTTAATTAGGTTTTGATGCATGATGTAGTCCTCTGGTGATCAGGTTAAAAAGCATGATGTATTCCTCTGTTGATCAGGTTGAAATGCATGATGTAGTCCTCTGGTGATCAGGTTGGAATACATGAGGTATTCCTCTAGTGATCAGGTTAGGATGTAAAAGGTTGTCATTTGTTGATAAGGTTGTAATGTATGAGGTAGTCCTCTGTTGATAAGGTTGGAATACATGAGATAGTCCTTTCTTATTCAGGTTGGAATACATGAGATAGTCCTCTGGTGATCAGGTTGGAATAAATGATTAAGTCCTCTATTGAACAAGATGAAATGCATGATGCAGTCCTTTGGTGATCATGTTTGAATACATGAGATAGTCCTCTAGTAATCAGGTTGGAATATATGATGTAGTCCTCTGTTGATCAAGTTGGAATGCATCTGATGATCATGTTTGAATACATGAGGTATGCGTCTGTTGGTCAGGTTAGAATGCAAGGGTTGTCCTCAGTTGAACAGGTTGGAATGCGTGTGATGGTCCACTATTGATAAGGGGAGAATATAGATATAATCAGCCTTAGACAAAATGTTAGAGCAGGAAGAAATGTGCATTGTTATGGTTTCCATAAAAAAGAAAAGTAAATAAAACATACCTTAAAATTGGTCGTTTTAATTGAATTGTTGAACAAGTTCTGATGCATGATGTAGACCTCTGGTGATCAGGTTGGAATACATGAGGTAGTCCTCTGATGATCAGGTTTGGATGGATGATGTGGTCCTCGGATGAGCAGGTTTGAAAGTATGATATTGTCCTCAGGTTGGAATGACTGGTTTAGCAATCTGGTGATCAGGTTGAAATACATGATGTAGTCCTCTGCTGATCACGTTGGGATGCTTTTTGTAGTCCTCTGTTGAACAGGTTTGAATACATGATGTAGTCATCTGGTGATCAGGTTGGAATATATGAGGTAGTCCTCTGATTATCAGGTTGGGATGCATGATGTAGTCCTCTGTAGAGCAGGTTTAAAAGCATGATGTTGTCCTCAGGTTGGAATGAATGGTTTTGCCATCTGGTAATCAGGTTGAAATACATGATGTAGTCCTCTGCTGATCACGTTAGGATGCATGTTGTAGTCTTCTGTTGAACAGGTTTGAATGCATGATGTAGCCATCTGGTGATCAAGTTGGATTACATGATGTAGTTCTCTGTTGAGCAGGTTTGAAAGCATGATATTGTCCTCAGTCCTCAGGTTTGAATGAATGGTTTAACCATCTGGTGATCAGGTTGGATTACATGATGTATCCTCTGTTGATCAGGTTTGAATGCATGATGTAACAATCTGGTGATCCGGTTGGATTACATGATGTAGTTCTCTGTTGATCATGTTAAAATGCATGATGTAGTCCTCTGTTGACCAGGTTGTTATACATAATGTAGTCCTCTGGTGATCAGGTTGGATTACATGATGTAGTCTTCTGTTGATCACGTTGGAATGCCTGATGTAGTCCTCTGTTGATCAGGTTGGAATGCAAGAGGTAGTCATCTGTTGACCAGGTTGGAATGCTAGTGGTGGTTCACAATTGATAAGGTGTGAATATAGAGATAATCATCCTTAGAGCAGGAAGGAATGTGTATTAGTTTAAAGATATTTATTTAAATTGGATTGGGAAACTTATATTAATCCCTTTCCATTTTGCGGGTGCGAGTGCTGCCTTTTAGCGGCATTAGCCTGCTCTTTTTCGAAATCTACAAGGATGTTTTTAACGTGCAAGAGATATGGCTCTCTGTTAACACGGGTCAGCCATGTATCGTCCCTTTCCGACGAACTATCATCGTTTCCTCAAGACCATACTCGCAAATGGTGTCAAGGGAGAGCCGACAATTCAGTCCCTGAAATTTTCATCCCAAACGGGAATCGAACCAGGAACCTTTGTGATAGTAGTCCGATGCACTAACCACTACACCACGGCTCTAAACATGTGCATTGTTATGGCTTATATAAAAAATATATCATAAAGTAAAGTAGATAAACATACCTTAAGTTTGGTCGTTTCAATTGTTTTACATTTACCATTGCAGATATTATAAATCATTTTCTCTCGGACTTATGTATCAATCTGTACACATCCGGCGAATTTAGGGTAATAAATCATAAAAGTATGACAAACGAAGAATCCTGTTTATACTACAAACTATAGAAAAGCAGTATCTACAGGATCAATGATTATGAGTTTTCATAACTGTACATACATATACCATATGTATATAGTTGTATTTTAATCTTTCAAAAACAAATTCAATGTAAGAAACACTAGAAACATATTTTTAAAATTGACTACCGTGTTAAATTCATAACATTTGAGAATAAGTTAATGTAAAAAAGAGGAATGATTGCCTTTATTTGCCTGTTCGATCAAATGTTAAAACATTTTACATAGATTAATTACATGAGCTTTTCATGTTCCTATCGTTTACCTTTTTTTTCAGGAGAAGATATTCATCTCCCGTGGTTAGTGGATGCCATTAACTTCCAACATATGCTCTCAAAGGGCGAGTATATGTCTTACGACAACCGTTTGAGTCTAGGTATAATGCATTAATGTTTTTGAAGACAGATAACTTAAAAGAGAGATGTCATGCTATTTTATTTTAAATAATTAATTAATTGAATTGTTAATACATAGATATCCCAGTCGTTCAAAATGCAATAATATGAAGAAAGTGAACACAATTCGATTAGTAGTTGAAGACACAAGCATAAACTTAAATCACCTGTTTTACAACACAAATGTGTATCCTGATATTAACATCCAAATATATGTACTTCAAACTTCTTCTGGTACCCTAAAAACAACCACATTAGGATTGCATTGAAAGTAAACAAAGTTTGAACCAACCGGTGTAAACGAAAAAAAAACTCTGTCTTATAAAAATACTTCGACAGACAGGTTTGTCACATTAGTTGACATATAGTTATCAGATTGATTAGCTTTTAAAAAAGACCAACATATTTCGAAAAAAAACCAGTAGTGGTCATCAAAATTGTCAGACTCATAATGTGAAAAGTAAACTTCGTCAGTTGCTGTTGAATAACATCTACTGGTTTCGACAACAGATGCCGCGTTTTGTAGATTAACTTACCATCGGTGAAATTAACTCTGATAGTTAACTATGAAACTAACGATGTATATATTTCTCTCGATGCAATATGTGTCCATAACATAAATTTAATTTACCACTGCAACATAACTACTTTTTTCCTGGGTAGTAATAAGTTCATAAAACAATTGCCTGATCATTTTAATTAATCTCAGCAAGACAAAGTCGTCAGTATTGAACATGTCGATTTAATCTTCATAAGTCAATTTACTCATTTCATTTAATTAACTAGAACATGTTTGAAAATAGCCTGAAACAATCTCAATCAAATTGCGTTCCTATTTCAAAATGAAATTTTACAAATGATTTTGAAATTACTTTTAATTATTAACAGGTGGTCCATGTATGGCCGGAAAAAGTACTTTGGCAAGTGTACTTATTGGCGACAAAATTCCTCTGAAATGGAATTCCACCGATGGATTAGTCATATTTTTTGGCAGAAATGGTATTGATATTGAAAAAAAGAAAATGGTCCCACTAAAAGAAGGTTTGTCTGTAATACGCTTATTCTAATCCATGTATTGTTCATTCCATTTTTATACATGCATTGTTGCCATTAAAAGTGACTCTTTTTTTGTGTTTATATGATAAAGCTATGTGCATAAAAAGGAGTAAAAGTAATTCAATAAAACTTGAAATGGACTAATGTTTTACATGCCTTGTTTCCTTTGTATATTTAACGAATCTAGTAGAATGTAAATGATACCTAGCAACTTGTGAGTTCCGATCTAGATGCAACAGTAGATAACCCATGCTTATATTAAACACTGGAAATATACCAACGAAGAGAGAATACAAAAAAATAGAATTTACTGGTACGTTTGTTTCAATATCAAGGACACAATATCGAAATTTTGATGATTACTCAAACCACAATGTTAAAGCCAAAATTTGAACAACCAATCAACCCTTAGGGATTCACATCTTTTGAACGTCTTTGCAATGTTTTTTAGTTTTGTTATTCTTGCTTTTAACTTTAGATTCATTCAAAAGTAAACAAAATTACCAATCTTTACAGGTAATCGGGGACATGAAGTATGTGCAAAAATTATACTCGGAAAAGCAGATGTTCATAACACGTCTGAACAGTTAACAAGCGATTCCGTGACCAAGTCTGTCCTGGTACATAACAGTACATACATTTCAAACACAGAAAAGCCTAATGAACCTACTGAGATACTATCTGTAGAATCGGTAGAATTACAAAAGCTGAAACTTCAATCAGATATTTTAAAGGCAGTAAGAGAAGGAAAATATGAAATTAAAATTGCACCATCTGACTTGATCGATTTTGGAGGGCAAAAATTATATGACATGACCCATCAACTTTTCATACAACATCGTGGAACATTTTTGCTGATGTTTGATGGAAGATTTGGTTTGTTCAATCAACTAAAAGAATATCCAAAAGGGGTTACTGCTGCATGTAAGTCATTTTGAAAACTAGATAATATACACTTGATCAAATTGATGAAGGATATCTTCATTACTGTGTCTGTGTGCCTTTACAAAATTAAAGGTGCCATACTCTAATTTTGAAATAGATAGAGTATATGCTTTTTAACAATAAAACGTTAAATTAATAAAAAAACAAAACTACTCTAGCGAAATATGACATAGCATTTTTTAGCTGTTCGTCGTTTAAGTAATTTATACTTTGAACTATTTGTTTAAACTTTTATAATATTTCAATTAAAACAATATTAAATTAGATTAAGATAGCAATTTAACTCAACATGCTTATTTCTATCCACCCGTTTCTTCCGTCCACTAATCAATTCATCGCCATTATCCATCATCTATTAATTTGGCTTTCCATCAAACCGCTCGTCAACATTAATATGAGGCTTTCATGTTGCAAATCAGGCGAGGTCGTTAATACTTGTTATATTTTGTTTCAGCAATACTAAAACACTGGGTTGATTCTGTGTTGACATATACTGAATATACAGAAGACATTATGCCAATGATTTTGTTTGCTGCAACACATAGGGATCAATGCGAGGTAAATCAACAACTTAAAAAATATTGTACTGGTGAACCACATATGAAGCATACAATGTATAGGTTGTTTTTTGCTTGTGTTTAATTTTCGCGTTTTTTCCTTCGCGGCTGTCAAAGAAATGCGAAAATTTGACACCGGATAAAGGACAAGGTATACAATTCAAAATAGTATTGGTTGAAGTTGCAACTAAATAGCCTCTACAAATTAAGTTAAATAAAAGCTAGCAACAACCTAGCAAGAACAATATTACCTAGGAACGGTTCAACAGTTTTTTTTTACCGCTAAGGTATAAATAAATCAATTTTGGAAGATTTAGCTGTCATAGATGTTAATTGTTTGGTTATTATATGTTGTTCTTGTCATCACAATTCTATTTTTTTTAATTTGATACTGAGCATATCAACCACAAAGTCATTAAACAAAATCCAAAAAATTAAAATTTAAGCATATTTTTCTAAAAGTAAAATCACACACCTACTGAACTACGCGGGAAAAACAAGCCAGAATAAAGGCAGATAAGATTCGCTTATTCGAAAAACAAGCAGAAAGAAATGAAAGTAATTTTAATTGTATCATGTTTTACAAGAATTCCACTTAAGCCGATGCTAGGGGCCTTCTTAATCTTGCAGTGTGTGTTTTTGCTGTGTATGTACTGATTTTGTGGAAACGTATGTACTTTAAACAGAATTATATTTTTCCTTCAAACTCTGTTTTGATATATTTTATACTTGTTTTAATTAGAATACTTTTTCATATTGCATTTTTTTATGTACGCTTTGTCAATTATTAAATTTAAGAGAGAGTTGGATATAAATAATGTTATTACTCCACTTGTGCATATGACGGTTTCAATTCGGGAATCTAGTCGTTCGAGTGAGTGGTAAGCCTGTGGTAGAAGTATCATATTCTTATTTTTTAGTTGTTTTTTTTTGTTTGCTCTTGGAGATTTCGTCTTGGGTGTAAATCTTTCTTTTAAACTCCTGATATCAATTAATATTTTGAAATTTGTCACTAAAGATAAGGAAAATGTCTACTTTTGTTATAATTTTGAAATTGTTGTCCTTTCGGCATGATTAAGCAAATTGACATTTCGACAAGAAAGATATCGGTCTACTTTTAATATTATTTTACCTATGTATTTCTTTTAACAAAAAACATTATATAATGATCAGAAAAATTTCAGAGCACTGATATGAGATTTGTTTTATATCTTTTTGTTTTCACGCGGTTACATTTACCATGTTTTTAATACAGAGGTGTTTGTCTTTATATTCAATTTGAAATAGTATTTATAATCTAGAAAGGGGGTATTTCACTACATTCACCCCCATTGCAAGTTCATTACGGTAGTCACTATAGCATCAAATTATAGACAAAACTATTATTTGTTACGTTTTGTATAACTGTTTCTGTTTTATTTATGTTATTGTCCACATATTTTATTCAACTTGTTACCTCTGTCTGCATAAAAAGTTCGGACCCAGAACCCGAGTTTCCGATCTTTCCTTATTGGACTTGCTGTATTGAGAGTAGCAAGTTTTCAAAGTTTGTTAGTGAATTGAAGTTAACAAATATAAACATTTGTGTTACGATAAAACAGTTATATGTAAATCAAGTAAACATTCACATATACTAAGTAGGTAACAAAAAAGCTATTAAACCAAGAGTTCCAAATGGTGAAGTTGAAATCATACCTTTGTAAATTTTACGGACACCATCACGAGTTGGTTGATCGTTGTGGAATAACAATTTCACAAATTATATCGAATATGTTCCTTACGTCGAAACTACAATCCCCTTCCCTTACATGAATGTGACCTACCGAATTAGACTATTTACCGGATTTGTTATCACATAAGCAACACGACGGGTGCCACATGTGGTGCAGGATCTGCTTACCCTTCCGGAGCACCTGAAATCACCACTAGTTTTTGGTGGGGTTCGTGGGGTTTATTCTTAAGTTTTCTATTTTGTGTCATGTGTACTATAGTTTAAAATTGAGAATGGAAATGGGGAATGTGCCAAAGAGACAACAACCCGACCATAGAACATATTTGTGAGATCTCAACCCTCCCCCTATACCTCTAGCCAATGTAGAAAAGTAAACGCATAACAATACGCACATTAAAATTCAGTTCAAGAGAAGTCCGAGTCTAATGTCAGAAGATGTAACCAAAGAAAATAAACAAAATGACAATAATACATAAATAACAACAGACTTCTAGCAGTTAACTGACATGCCAGCTCCAGAATCTGCTTACCCTTCCGGAGCACCTGAAATCACCACTAGTTTTTGGTGGGGTTCGTGGGGTTTATTCTTAAGTTTTCTATTTTGTGTCATGTGTACTATAGTTTAAAATTGAGAATGGAAATGGGGAATGTGTCAAAGAGACAACAACCCGACCATAGAAAAAAACAACAGCAGAAGGTCACCAACAGGTCTTCAATGTAGCGAGAAATTCCCGCATGCGGAGGCGTCCTTCAACTGTTCCCTAAACAAATATATACTAGTTCAGTGATAATGAACGCCATACTAATTTCCACATTGTACAAAAGAAACTAAAATGAAAATAATACAAGACTAACAAAGGCCAGAGGCTCCTGACTTGGGACAGGCGCAAAAATGCGGCGGGGTTAAACATGTTTGTAAGATCTCAACCCTCCCCCTATACCTCTAGCCAATGTAGAAAAGTAAACGCATAACAATACCCACATTAAAATTCAGTTCAAGAGAAGTCCAGTCTGATGTCAGAAGATGTAACCAAAGAAAATAAACAAAATGACAATAATACATAAATAACAACAGACTTCTAGCAGTTAACTGACATGCCAGCTCCAGACTTCAATTAAACTGACTGAAAGATTATGATTTCATCATATGAACATCAGGCACAATCCTTACCGTTAGGGGTTTAGTATCATACCATCATAACATATATGAGAAGAACATAACCCGTGTCATGCCAACAACTGGTTTTTGAATAAATGTGTTTAGTTTGTCTGTTTGTCTTTTTCATTTTTAGCCATGGCGTCGTCAGTTTATTTTCGATTTATGAGTTTGACTGTCCCTTTGGTATCTTTCGTGCCTCTTCTTTAACAACATTCAATTTGTTATTCTAAACTCTATCTAGCTGCAAAAGAATGCAAAATAAAAGAATGACAATTTGTCTAGACGCATTAAAGAAGTAAAAAACTTAGTTATCATATTAATGGTATAAAGAGCCAGGTCTATGCAAGATCAGAGAGCTCTTCGTGAACAGCTACAAATAACTTTACTTCTTTATGTATAAAAAAACTGACCTGTCTAATGAGACCAAGTGGCTCTACAGTTAAAGCCCGGTAGAAATGGTTATATCAAATTTTATTAAACAAAAGCAGATATACGACTAGAAACACTGTAGCTAAATAATAAGTTGCACATTTAACAAAATCTGTGAATGAAATATAGCACAATAAAGTCACTATATATTTTGACAAGTAAAATAATCACTTTCATCAATTATTCATATAAACATTACAACAGTCAATTTTAAAGAAGCAATAATATAACAAAACTTAGGCATTCCGCTACAGTTTGACGTTTTCAATGGATTTGTCAAATTTAAAAACCGCACGATTTTTAATTAATTCAAGATACGAGTACCAACTTAGACCAAAGGGAATCAGCATTATATTTTGTAAAATGAAAGATAAATTAAGAATTGAATGAAGATTGGCCTACGTTGTTGAATTTCATCTAAAAATATTACAACATTGTCGATTTTTTAAAACTTTTCGTCCTTCCTGGCTTTTCCAAGGTCTAAGTTTGCATAAATATAAGCACCCATTACAACAAGCTAATTTGCCTAATTAACAAACATATTCTACTCTTCATTGTACAGGCGAGATGGAATTTAGCTGCAAAGATTACAAAAATGGGATAAACGGGATGTCAAAAGTGGCATTAATCATACCGTGTCCTTCCTCTGGGAACTCGTTGTTTCAAAGTTTCATGCAGTACTAATAAACTGTTAACTATCGATTATTTTGTTTTGTTCGAAAGATCACAAAAATGGACATACTCTAATTACGATTGTTTTCATAATGATAAAATTGACTAATTATACACGTGACACCTTTTGACAGTCACATGTTAAAAATTTCAAATATTTAGGCCACGAGCATCACTGAAGAGACATGTATTGTCGAAATGCGCATCTGGTGCAAGAAAATTAGTACCGTTAATTTAATTACGATCTATTGACTGGTTTCATAACCCGAATACTTTGCATACAATGTAAAAATAAACTAAAATAGTTAACAATTATCTACACAGATAATTTTTTTATATCTGCAATGATCAAAACTTTATAGCATATTCCTATGACAATAATTGTCGTTTTCGAAAGTTCTGTTATTTATGTGTGTTTTCGTGTTGTCTGTAAGTTAATCAAGTTTTCTAACAATGTGATACAGCTACTTTTTGCGTATTTTCCCATTTAACAAAAATCAAACACGCCGAAAATTTAACCTGAACATTTTGTCATTGAATCGCTTAAATAATCGGATATACAGTATGTTTCATTTGTATATAAAAAAAATTAGTTCAGTTTTGACAGATATTCCTCTTCTACAGCTTTCAATAATGAATACAATGATTGATAAGAACACGGAGTTCTATTTTGATGCAAAGGAACAGTTGAAAATTGTTTTCAATAGGTCCAACTAATTTTCAGATGTCAACGATTGTTAAATTTCCATCATTTTCTGTGACCAAGGATTTGAATTGCAGGATTTAAAGAAAAGTAATTTTTACATTTTATATTTTTGCATGATCCAGAACAGAGTTTTTGATTTTAGATTGTTTGCTTTTCAAATATTATGCAAAGATAGTAATTGAATAATGAAACGTAATGCATTAACAAAGTTAAGTATAGCATAATATGATGTATTTGCTTTTCTTCGTAATACGGTATCATTAGCTTGTCCCATCGTAAGGAAGACCACACATACCAATTCATAAAGACTTTTATTAACTGTTCTGCACATGACAAAGAGAAAAGCATAATCACTAGCGATAGAAAGATAGCAAATACACAATCTTACTTTTGCTTATTATTCACATAGACACAACATGTCTCTCCCCATGTAGCTGCTACTAGTATATTAGATATTCAACAATCTTGTAATAACAAAGCATAGCATGAAGTTGTAATGTTATATGTAGACAGTGTTTTTTTTCCTTTACTGTTACAAATTGACAGGGAAATACTACAGAGATTCAGGAGAAATTTATCAAAGAGATAATGGAGATGTTCTGCAAGTACGATACAAAGGATCACATTCATCTAAATACGGTGTATTTCATCAACGGAATTGATGAGAATGACGAGGAAATAGAAAGAATGACAGACCAAATCGTCAAGTTTGCAATGAAACAATCATCATGGGGTCAGCGACGACCTATGCAATGGGTTCCTTTAGAGTTACAGATTGCAAACATGAGGATGAAAAATATTAACATAATAACAAAGGAAGACCTACAAAATGTAAACATACTGAACAACGACCTAGCCTTAGAAACAGGTCAGTTGGAAGATTTCCTTTTAGTCCAACATTCTCTTGGTAAGTTGATGTATTACAAAATTGACTGGTTAGAAAACTTCATCATCATTCATCCTCCTGCATTGGTAAATATACTGCGGTCCTTTGTGACAGACGAACAGTTTTGGCCTGCAAATGAAGATCTTAAATGTATTCTACAAAAAATGACAGACACCGGGAAAATCACCAAAAGAGACCTCCTTGAGCTCTGGAAACAAGAACAGGTGGAGGAATATATGCCAAATTATAAAACCAAAGAGTTTGTCATTCAACTACTTTTACATTTGGATATTCTCATACTTCCAAGGCTATTAAAAGAAAACCCTTCTACAGATAGAATGTACTTTGTACCGTGTATGATCAAGACAATAAAACCGTCAAACTTCACTGACTTCGGAAGTGAAAAAGAAAGAACAATATGTTTGGAATATTTATTTACCTGTCCTTCTATTCTTAGTTCACTAGCTTTCAAGGTAATTGGAGCAACAGTAAACGTTTGGCCCGTGAAAGAGGATTGTCAAAGACCATGTCTTTATCATAAAGCTGCAGTATTGAATGTAGCTGAGGATAACGAACTACGAGTGTGGTTAGAAGACAATCGATTGAAGATTTACATGACAAACCACATATCATTACTTTCTATTTCACCAGACATTGCAGCAAGCGTACAAGAATGTATAACAAAAAATCTCGAATCATCGCTCGTGTTTCATTACAATAGCTTCGGTCGGTCAATAGATTCCAAAAAGTTATGTACTCTGTATAGCATCAAGGTAGGCATTCCATGTGGCAGTAATGCTTGCTATATATCATTACACGATATTAAGCACTTGGACAGTTGGGTATGCAGAAATGGGGAAGAGCACAACACAAGATACCTACGTTACTGGATATTCGACAGAGTAAGTACAAATCTGCTAAATATATTACTAGTATAACACTTTGATATACTACAAACATCCTTAATTTAAATTATACAATCAAGCATCATTCATTTCAGATCGACAGTAAATTAGATGGTTACAACAGTAGAATGGTATAAACCATATGCATTGTAATCGGTGACAAAGTAGGATTACTCATTAATTAAAGCAAAGAAAAATATGGATAAAAATTAGTTTGAACATTTAAATTTCTGTTTCGTCATAGTTGGTAAAAATGCTTACTTATAAATATGTCTTTTTAATCAATACGTCTTACTAAACCATACAAAATAACAAAGTGCAGTACCTATCAGTCATTTTTTAAAGTAAGCAATGGAAAATTGATAACGATATGGCAGACATTGGTAAATCGTAAGCTCTGGATGAATGATCAGCTCTTTATCAACTGCTGAGATTCCTCGTGTTAGTAATGGCAAGTTAAACATTTTGTCTAGTATAAAAAAGGGAAATGTGATAATTTTGCCAACGTTGCGTCATATTTCAAAAACATAAACCATAATCATAACATAACATATGTTGTTTATCCAAAAAAACACCTGTTAACTTAATGTCAGGCATGTGAATGTAATATAACAGTTATTGTTATTTTTTAACAAAAACTTATATATATTTTTGAAACAAGGACATTGTATATATAGTGAAAAATATTATTATATCAACATGAAAAGAGGGAGAATATCACATATATAAGGTCGAGCGATTCTAGAAATCTGTAATACGTTAAAACAAATTAATCTGATGTTACTACTTAATTTATGATGCATAGTCTTTAAATCTATTATATCATTAGGTACCAAAGACATGTAAACCTGAATGTAAAGGTAATTAAATACTCTTGATACTAGTAAGATGTAGACAAAACTTGGAATCGTTCAAAAATTAATATCTAAAAGTAAAAGTTAAATGTTTGAAAAAGTTTCAAATAATGTAAGAGTTAATCTGTCATTTGTATCTAATATTATACGTTGTATAACAAACAAGTATGCATGTCGTTCTATTTACTGATTATACTTACATTTTTTTCTACAAGTCATTGTGTATGTAAGATTGATGTAGTAAATACGGAGTTATCAAAACCTGCATCTTAGAATCACTCTACAACAAAATCTGACAATAAAGGTGTTTTACTTTTTTTGAAGTGTATCTGTTTGCAGATTTCTCACTCTAAAATAGTTTTTTCTGAGTTGATACCTCGTAACATAAATTTTGGAATTTGAGAAAATTAGTAGCACTGGATATTTCGATTACATGTATATATGCATACAACATGGGTGCTCATATTCTTCATGTAAATTAAACTTAACTTCTGTTTGTAATATTCATTATTCACCATTGCTGTTTTAAAGGTAAAACCGACGATGAACTAAAAACGGAACCAAGTAACAAACACCTAGTAAGATTAGGAAGTAATTTCATTACCGAATCCTTTGAAAGGTATTACGTTCAGTTGGGAATGACAACTGGAAAATTGCAGAAAATTAGTGACAAGTATGCTGGTCATAGTCCTAATGGAATAATGTCAATGGCATTGATAGAGTGGAAAGAAACTAAATTGTCAGATGGGGAAAAGCCTACTGTGAGAAATCTAAACGACGCCTTGGTTGAATCAGAGGTGGATAACCATCTTATATGTCAAGTATGTATGATTTATTGTTCTATTTCTAGGCGGTCAGAATTTGTTGGAGGAAGTCGGAGTTACCGGGGAGAACCACCGACCTTCGGTAGGAAAACTGACAATCCAAGTGACAACATTAGTATATATCAATTTTAAATTTAGTGATCATTTTATTTTACTTAATTTCGTGTCTCTGTCATGTCTATTTGCAAAGTTAAAGCTACAATTATCAAATCCCATCTGATTCAAATTGAACAAAATCAAACACACACAAATAATTTATATATAAATATATCATTTGTAAATATTCCAATTTCTAATGTCTTTCAGATTTTCAGAGGAAATACAAAGTTGTTGGGTAAATATAAAATATTTATAAAATTGAGAATGGAAATGGTAAATGTTTCAAAGAGACAACAACCCGACCATAGAGCAGACAACAGTTGAAGGCCACCAATGGGTCTTCTATGCAGCGAGAAACTCCCGCATCGGAGAGGTCCTTCAGCTAGTCCCTAAACAAATACTAGCTCAGTGATAATGGACGTCATACTTAAGACAGAATTATACACAATAAACTAAAATTAAAAATCATACAAAGGCCAAAGGCTACTGACTTAAGACAGGCGCAAAATTTTTTTTTTTAGATCTCAACCCTCTCCCTATACCTCTAGCCAATGTAGAAAAACAAACGCATAACAGTACGCACAGTAAAACTCAGTGTAAGAGAAGTCCGAGTCCGAGGTCGGAAAAGGAAAATAAAGAGAAAATAAACAAAATGACAATAATACATAAATAACAACAGACTACTTGCAGTAACTGACATGCCAGCTCCAGACCTCAATTAAACTGATTAAAAGATTAAATCTTCAATATCACGCACTATCCCTCCTGTAAGGGGTTTAGTATTATAACATCATAAAACATATGAGAACATAACCCGTGTCATGCCAATACCTAGTTTTTTTTAACAAATATGTTTAATTCCGATGCAAAGACCATATAAGTGAATCAATATTAAAGCCAAAATATACAATCTTTAATGACCTGACAACAGTATTGTAACTGCATGTATAGACTTGTGCCACAAGTGAAGTTAATTCCAAGATTGCCGCT
The DNA here is from genome assembly GCA_037788925.1 of Mytilus galloprovincialis. Lineage (NCBI taxonomy): Eukaryota > Metazoa > Mollusca > Bivalvia > Mytilida > Mytilidae > Mytilus > Mytilus galloprovincialis. The sequence goes on along the minus strand of CM075338.1, from coordinate 54,353,109 downwards.
ACATACAGTTGTCAAGTATCTGTCACAGTTAAACCTGTGTAATTATATTAATAAAATGATATGAACTAACTTTAAGTTAATGCTTTGTGTTTCCTTTTGCCCTTATTACTAGCATCAAACGTCTTGGAATTGAATTATAAAGTTTTCTTATGAATTTTAAGGATATATGTGTACATATGTCCCGAATTGCTGTCTCCATTTGAACCTTTGTAGTGATGTTATGTGCCTGTTTTTGCAGTTCAATTTTAATTTTACGCCACATATTTTCAATAATATTAAGGTCTGCATTGACTTTGGGCTGGCCATTCCATACCATGAAGTTGATTTTGTTATATGTACTCTTTCACAATTTTGGCCCTATGAACCGGGGCATTGTCATCTTGATATATGTAATTGTCAGTGGCGAAATGATGAGCAATAACAAGCCCAACAAAATTGTCAACAATCTCAATATAATTTAAATCATTTATATTACCAGTTACAACAGTAATAGTACTAGCATCTTCATATGTAATGCAGCCTCAGATCATCACACTCAGTCGTGAACCACGCCCAGGATTTAAGCATGGAGGAGTCCACTCCTCATCAGGCCGTCTCCAGACTAAAACATGATTATCCATTCCAGTGTCCACCTTACATTCATCACTATATTTGACCCTTCTCCAATAATCTTCCACAGTTTTATGCCTGGCAAATTTACACCATGCCAGCCTTATTTTACATTTGTAGCACGAATTCTGATGGATTTTTTTACAACACGTTTTTTGAACCCTTCTTCATACAATTTTCGCTGAACAGGACGCTTAGATACTGGTTCTCTAAAAACAGCAGTTATTTCATGTAGTGGACTTTTTCTGTCCGACTTGACAGTGGTGCATAATTTGCGATTATCCCGCGGTGTTAGCATATTTGGCCTTCCCCATTGTTCCCGTTCTCTCCTTGTTTTCCAAACTCCCCCGTTATTTGAAACGATTTAAAACCCCATAACTGTTAAACGTGGATGTCTTGTTTGTCTTTCGATGTCAGGTCATTTCATACCAGCCTTATGTAATGCTGCAATGGCATTTTTCTCAGACAATGACAGTTCCTTGCGTTTTGGGGCCATTCTCAAAACTATACGAATTGTAAACATAGCAGACGATTCCAAATTTCCTGTGACGTATCAGGTCAATGACCTTCCTCAAAACTTTCTTCTTGTGCAAAAAGAGAGATAACACCAACTTATTTACAGAGAAAACGGCTTTAGAAGTTGTCACTTCCAACCCGCATTCGACACGACGTCGTTAAATTATCTTCACTGTTGTCACGGTAGTGTATATCTCTTCTAAATAAGTCTGTTTAAAGGTTTTGTTAGCTTTTGAGGTGAATACTGACATTTTTATGCTTTGTAAAGAATATTACTGTAAAAGATTGGATGTGCAATACACGAACGTATAAGATGTCTGCATGTTGACTTATATTTGCGAATGATGTCCTTATACCGATGATAAAATAAGTCTATGTCAATGATAAGTTATATCGCATACGCTCACATAAAAATCAGACATACATAGGAGTGAAAACAATCCTTCTAAGAGTTATAATCAATTGTTTAAAGAACAATTGACGGCCTCTTAATAGATTTATCAAGACAGAAAATTATGTTATATTGGTTAAAAATCTCAATTCTGGTGTCCGATAATAGCATTCTTTGTGCTTTTTTCGTACATATATGGTTTCTTATATACTTTTGATTAAAATATAGGAAATAAGTAAGTACTTCTTCTTTAATTTCTACTGAAAGTGATATACCAATTGTAAATTACGCAATAGTATAGAAAACATACTGAGGTATAATGAAATAAATTAGTAATGGATGTTAATTGACGGTTATCATGGTACCAAATATAATATATCCTCAGTTTAATAAAAAGAAATGTAAAATTATCATTAATATAAACAGCCCATCTCAGAGAAATAATTGTTTTATAGGAATGTTTTTATTGAGTTTAAAACCGTGCCAACACGGGAATTTTTATCGATGATATTTTATTTAGATGTTTGTTCTGTGGTGAGATTAAATTCAAACAGTTCTACCTACTTGGATTCTACTTGGATTATTGCGACGATCATTAAGTTGATAACTTCTCTTGTCGCCTCGTTATTTACTTAATATTAAAATGATTATGATTTAAATATAAGCTATGCGCATCAATAGAACTCATATTTTAATTTTCCTGTACTGGTATACATGTTGTACGATGGTTTCGGCAATATTTTGTAGGATTAAACTTCTGCGCATTCCAATGTTCAACAATAATACGATTTTTAAAAATATTGACAGATTCTGCACAAACTGTTTCTGTAGAAAGACTATTCCATTGATCAATAATCCTTTGTGAAAACAAATGAAGATGTTGAGTTGAATTACACCTCTTTTTAATTTATTTCAAAGGATGTCCTCTAGTAGAATTTGTAGATAACTCAAACATATTTTACCATTTAATATCATCTATCCCATGTAAAGCTTTATACTTGTATCATTTAATAACGATCTCTTCTGTATTCAAGTATTTAAGTGTTGGAAGGCCCAAGGCTCTCAACTCTATCACATAACTTAACATTTTTATATGGCAAGATATAATTGATGTTGAAAGGAAATTCGAATTTGAATAATAAGGCTTTGTGAATAAATACTGTCTGGAAAATATAGAGGAATTGCACTGTCATCTTCGATAGCGTAATGGAAAGCTTAAGGAATTGATCGTTTTGATCGAAGACTTTCTGAATATGTAAGTATATTATTTATATTGTAGATGATTCAAATCCAAATCTCCAGAAAACCCCAACCGAGAAGGCTCTTCATAATCTGTCATATCAAATAGGAAACTGTGCCTTAGAATTGGGCATTGAACTTGGATTGGAAATTGCTGAAATTGATCAAACCTTGTTAAAGAATCAGAAAAATTTACCAAAACTGATAGAAGATATTTTACTAAAATGGAAAGAAAAGTCAAATGTAAAAACGGTTCGAAATCTGATGATGTCCTTACAGAGAGTTGAAAAGGGCGGATTTAACTGTTTGTCAAAAATGTTAAACGATCCAGATATGTTTGAAGAGGTACGTTCTTAAATAAATCCCCAAAATCAATCAAATCAACAGAAGTTAGAAAATTATAAACAATTTTTTGAATGAGCAGAACCTTGTTATTTTTAAGATATATACATCTGAATGAATGGTTAAAATCTTAATTGTATATCTACAAATGTATAATATCAGATCAAAATTGGTATCCCAAAAAGTATTGACATTTCATTACAAATACACATGTTGGTTTTAATGTCTCTTTAGTTTAACTCTAACTGATCCTCTTTAAATTATCGATTATAAAACACACTAATGATACACTGATAAGTATTAATTAATGTTATGGAATTCTTAATATTTTTCAGCCATCATACACCAAGGGTGAGTCTAAATAAGTTAAATGTTCTTAATCTTTTCATAATCCTGAAACAACTTGATGTGTTTTACTATAGCTTTTTAAATAGTTATTACAATTTTACATATAACAAGTACACACCCGTGATATCGCGGGTACGTGACTGAATTAAAGTACAAATGTATATAACTATGCCTAAGCCTTATTTTAGTAATTGGTATTGTCATCTGATAAGTCATGCCGATTATAAGATGCACAGTTTTCTCTGCTTTCAACATCTTTCTGTTCTAACCCGTCGACCTGGAACTTATCAATTATTGGTATTATTAATTTTATTTGGAAAACAAAAGTCCCTGAAAAGGAATATTTTTTAATCAACAGCATTGTCCTTAATGAGTTATAATTAAAGTTGAATTCTTTGATTCGCTGTTTTACGTCATTCCGGCTAACAAATTGAAAACTGTACATGCTGTACCTATACGCCTTATTTTAAGTCCAGAATTATATTATTCGTATTGTCACCTTAGAAAGTCATACTGATTAAAATACTACAATCGGGAACAATGTGACAATGATTGAATTTAGTAGTGTCAACCCTGTGATTACGACCCGTGTATATAGCAAAATCCTAAATACAGCGTTTGGTGGTGCGCCTGTCAGATGCGGAACGTACAGATAAGGTAATAGGTAACAGGTGAATATACTATTGGTATCGGTATCGGATTCGACCCGGAACTTCTTAATTATTGGCAATATTAATTATGTGGGAAACAAAGGGGTCTGGAGTGGTGTAATTTTTAATCAACAGCATTGTACTATATTAGTTAGATATAAAGTTGAATTCTTTGATTCATCGTTCTTACGTGATGACGGCTGATAAATTGGACCTCGTAATTTTAGTATTATAGATGTCTGTTTTGTTCAGGCATCGTTGTAAATATAATGGAATTTGATGCGACTGCCATACAAGTGGGAGTTTGAGCGCTATAAAACCAGGATTAATCGACCATTTTCTACATGACAGTTGTTGTCCATTCGTTTGATGAGTTTTTTCATTTGATTTTGACATTAGATTAGATACTTTCCGTTTTAAATTTTCCTAGGGAGTTCAGTATTTTTTTTTTTACATTGTAATTTCAACTAGAATTGCCATTGCCAGCAATAGCGGATATTACCCTTGTCCTCCTATTGCCACTAAACGGCAGCTGTTTTGAAAACTTAAAAGTCTAAATTCAAGTTAATATATGCTATGTAACATTTGTTTCAAATTTAATTGAATCTGGAGCATATACTATTGGTATCGGTATCGGATTCGACCCGGAACTTCTTAATTATTGGCAATATTAATTATGTGGGAAACAAACGGGTCTGGAGTGGTGTAATTTTTAATCAACAGCATTGTACTATATTAGTTTGATATAAAGTTGAATTCTTTGATTCATCGTTCTTACGTGATGACGGCTGATAAATTGGACAGAATTAAGACACTGAATGGGTCCATCAATGCCCATGCTACGTCAATCTTTAAAGACCCAAATGTTGCAAAACACCTATCCGACCTCCATGACAAATATGTTGTTGTCCCCGCAGATAAAGCCCCAAATAACATCGTTTTTGTGTGTAAAAGTCACTACATCAACTGCTTGATAAACGAATTAGGTATTGACAATTCACTTGGAAACTCAACATATACTCTCACGACATTTACCAAAGAGGAAATCCTGGATAATCATAGGTCTGTTCTATGTTCCTTTGGAATTTCAACCAAAGATGAAGAACTGGATCTCCCATCACTGTATTGGATACCTAAACTACATAAGTGTCCTTACATACAACGGTATATTGCTGGGTCTTCCAAGTGCTCCACGAAACCTCTTTCTAAATTATTAACATCTATTTTATCAGCAATCAAAGACGGGCTTCAAAGTTATTGTGAAACTGCCTATTCTAGAGGTGGCGTGATTCAGATTTGAATACTCAAAAATTCAAAAGATCTTTTAGAGTACATACAATCTAATTCTCTTCTTTGTAACAGTATTAAAACATTTGACTTTTCTACTCTGTACACAAGTATTCCACATTCCAAACTAAAAGACAAATTGAAAGAGTTGTATTACTTTGCTTCATAAAAAAGAATGGCCAACGTAGATACAAGTATCTTGTCTTAGGGAGGGATAAATCCTACTTTGTAAAGAATCACTGATTCAAACACAAAATTTTCTGAAACAGATATTATCAAGATGCTTGATTTCTTGATTGACAACATATTTGTTACGTTCGGAGGACGTGTTTTTCAACAGACTGTCGGCATTCCAATGGGAACAAACTGTGCCCCTCTACTCGCCGACTTGTTTCTTTATTATTATGAGGCTGACTTCATGCAGGAACTTCTTAGGAAGAAAGATAAGAAGTTAGCAATATCCTTTAACTCTACTTTCCGCTATATAGATGATGTTCTTTCACTAAACAATTCAAAATTTGGTGACTATGTGGAACGCATCTATCCAATCGAACTAGAGATAAAGGATACTACAGATACAGTTAAGTCGGCTTCATATCTTGACTTACATCTAGAAATTGACAATGAGGGTCGGTTGAAAACAAAACTTTACGACAAAAGAGATGATTTCAGCTTTCCAATTGTGAACTTTCCATTTCTAAGTAGCAACATTCCTGCAGCACCTGCATACGGGGTATATATCTCCCAATTGATACGATATTCCCGTGCTTGCATTTCCTATCATGATTTTCTTGATAGAGGTTTGCTGCTCACAAGGAAGCTATTAAACCAAGAGTTCCAAATGGTGAAGTTGAAATCATCCCTTCGTAAATTTTACGGACGCCATCACGAGTTGGTTGACCGTTATGGAATAACCGTTTCACAAATGATATCGGATATGTTCCTTACGTCGTAACTAGAATCCCCTTCCCTTTCATGAATATGACCTACCGAATTAGACTGTTTACCGGATTTGTAATCACATAAGCAACACGACGGGTGCCACATGTGGAGCAGGATCTGCTTACCCTTCCGGAGCACCTGAGATCACCCCTAGGTTTTGGTGGGGTTCGTGTTGTTTATTCTTTAGTTTTCTATGTTGTGTCGTGTGTACTATTGTTTTTCTGTTTGTCTTTTTCATTTTTAGCCATGGCGTTGTCAGTTTGTTTTGGATTTATGAGTTTGACTGTCCCTTTGGTATCTTTCGTCCCTCTTTTTTTGACAATTTTCTGTATTTTGCTGTTTTCATGGTAACGGCCGCCATTTTAAAATTCCAGTCAAATTGCTGCTGCATATTGTGCTCCCTGTTATAATATACCATAAAATAACATTTAATTGCTGTAGAATTAATTTAACACTAATGTTCTGTAATGTTCCATGAAACTTTTCATATGTTTGCTGTTTCCATGGCAATGGCAGCCAAGTTTTAATTTAAAAGTCAGGTGCACAACTACACGTGGTGATCAACATCATGTTATAGTCCCATCAACATTGGGCCATTTAGTTCCGAGAACTAAGCTGGACAAAAAACTGTGGAATAAGAGTCAGTGTGACATAACTAAAATGTTTTTAGAATTTGTTTTGTTAAGAATTCTTGTTTTATTGATGATATAATCATGTATATTGAGTATTTTTTTTTTATTAGATATTATAATTTTAACATTACCAGAAAGTCGGAATAAAATCATTATCAATGTGTTATGAACAATAATCTTCTGAACTCTGGCTAATGGTTTGCATTCAATAGACTTTTCAGATCATTATAAAAAAGCAAGGGATCAAAGAGGATTGGCATTAATTGTGAATTACAGTAGAGGCAGAGAAGGTATGTTATCCCTCTGAAAAGATTTAATTAAGGAGGCACATTCAGCTTTTATATATATTAAATAAATTCATCCCACCTAAATGTATTTGCAAAACAACTCATTATGCGTTAGTCAGATGATAATTAAAAATCATGTTCAATAAATATCCCTAAAGACTTATGATTTTCAATTATCTGTTTATCTTTAAATTTGACGCTACAATAACACATACTAAGAGTGCATTCCTTTCTTACCAAAATTTTGTAAACCTTGTGTGGCGTTTGTTATCGTTTGCTTAACGCTACTGTAGTATAAACAAATACATCATTTAATAAGTGTTTACTGACCCTGTTTGAACTTTCAATAATGCATGCACATGTTTTTGTTAAAAAAAAATTATTTCGGGATTCTAATTAAACGCTGTTCATTTAACCAACATTCGTATTAAATGGCATTGTTTGCCTATTGCAGATAGTTCCAATGCCTTTTTTTTATATAATTTTACTAAAATTCAAGGTTGAAGTTAGAAACAAATAGCGTTTGAAGTCAAACTGTAGAAGCAATTTGAGCAAGTGCATAGTTTGTCAATGTTTATGTAAACTTTGCAAACGTATTTTAGAAACAAATGATTAAAACAGACTCAGACTCACAAGGTTAAGTTAGTGTGGTCAAGTCTATGTCTTAGATACTATTATCAATATGTTTAGTATATTCAGTGTATGGAAGGACTGTGTAAGGTGTATATGTCCAACTGGCAAGTGTTATGGTTCAGTGGTTATAATTGAGTTTTTGGTCTGTTATTCTTATTCAACAGGCCTACTATATTCCCTGTAAGGAATGATTGTAAGTTGTACATGTTTTGCTGGCAGGTGTCATCTGACCTTGACCTCATTTTCATTGTTCAGTGGTCAAAATTTAGTTTTTGAGTTTTAGTACTTTTCTGTTACTATATACAATAGGTCAACTATATATGTTGTATAGAAGAATTGTAAGCTGTAAATGTCTGCCTGGCATGGTTCATCTGACCTTGACCTCATTTTCATTTTACATTGGTAACTATAGTTTTCTTGGTCGTCTTTTTCTTAGAAACTATAACCAATACGTCAACAAATTTAGTGTATTGATGGATTGTAAGGTACATGTGTTTCCTGTTTGGTTTATATTACCTTGACCACATTTTCTTGGATCATGTTAAGTTTATGCAGTAGTTGAAGTAATGTTATAGATTTTGGACTATAAACATAATATCAATGATTACGACAAGACATTTCAGCGTGTACACTCTTGTGTAAAACATGTTTGAACATCTACTAGAAATAACCCCTGAACCAATGTGTTAAACTGTATTTAGCAAGGCGATAGGTCTCCAATTTTTTAATAAATGAATTAACATGAATTTAATGGTTCATTTCTTGTGGTAAGCATGCAATGATTCCCTGTCTTTGAGTTACTGACAAGTCTTCTAACTGTGACACACAACCACAAAACAGTTTTATATTTTTTTCATCAAGACTGTTGAAAAACCATCTGACCCAGCTGGTGATTTTTTTATTCATGTTCTTTGCAGTCTTTCTGGCTTTATCTCTCCCTTTATCAATTAAGCTGTTCAGTCGTCGAGTATTTACAAAAAAAAATCTTCAAATCTCTCTCTCTTAGGCAATGCTTTTCTCTTCTTTTTTTTTGTAAAGATTTAAAAATCTTTTGTCTCCTTAAAAAAATCAAATTATATTGTGATAAATTTCCTGCCTTACACGTACGTTATGATTTTGCATATATATTTTGTTCTGTTAAGACCACAAACGTACTTTTTTCTTTCCTATTTGACTGCATAGTAGAGAGTATTTTGCCTTCTTTTGTCAAAGTCTTGATTTTTGAAAGCTGTGTTCATGGACTTTTACAGTATTTGAACAATAGCTTTTAATGATCAAGACTAGTTTAAAGAGCAAAATAAAGAAACTATACATCACTGATAAACGGACTTTTTTGCAGCTATGGCGATACATTCTGTATTTAATGTTTGTTACATATCATTTATTTGTAAAACCTTAATAATATTTAATGAACCTTTGGCAGAAGCTTTTTCATAATCGAGAGATTATGTCGTAACAACAAATTTATTTCTAAATACACAATACTCAATTTCTAATATTATGATTATGGATGAACTCATATTTTGGCAGTACACATTAATAATCTATTCTCGATTGTCTTTTTAACAAGATCAATGTGTAAGCCTTTGTGAATGAAACGTGTTATGAACTGAATATGAGCTTCTTCTGAAAAAGCTTCTGAAGATTATTCATCTTTATTCAATATTTTACTGATAAGTGGTGTCACTTTGTATAATCAACATATCATTTTTAGATTAAAACCAGCAATCACAGTCGCTACACAGAGTTTAGCGGAACCTTCTATAAATGTCAGTACTTTTAATATTGTAATACAGAGGGAATCCGTAATATATGTGCAATTCAGGTTTCAGAAAGTGTATATAATGTGACATTCGTTGCGACTGAGAAAGGTCAAGTTCAAATATGATTTACCGTACGTACAAGGTATTTAACTGTAAGTTTCCCAGTTACCATTAATAGATAGTATAGTAAGAGTCTCGGCCAAATACAGTCTCGAATCTATACCAGGACCAATACAGAAACAGAAATTAATAACGTCGTAGTCAAGAATATAGTTAATGTTTAAGAAAAAAATAATTTCAAATACAGATATTATCCACAACTTAACATCTTTCTTTCAGCAAGAAAAAAGCGAGGTAACCTGAAAGGTAGATATAGCAGAAAGAGGCGACTAGATTCAAGCGAGTCAGATGAAGATGTTCCACTGGCCAGACTTAAGGAACAAATGAAAGGTAAATAAATCAAAATAAGCTTAGTCTTAATGACCACTTAAACATGACCACAAGATAACTTAGATATTATCCACAACTTAACATCTTTCTTTCAGCAAGAAAAAAGCGAGGTAACCTGAAAGGTAGATATAGCAGAAAGAGGCGACTAGATTCAAGCGAGTCAGATGAAGATGTTCCACTGGCCAGACTTAAGGAACAAATGAAAGGTAAATAAATCAAAATAAGCTTAGTCTTAATGACCACTTAAACATGACCACAAGATAACTATAAAAAAGTAGGTTCTGGCATTGCAAATAATAAAATGTTTCGATTTTTAGCAATTGTTTCTTTGTTTTTGTGAACACAGTTTTGGGTACTTTTCGAATGTATTCAAAATTTAGCATGTTTAGTTCACAAAAAATACGTGGTGTGGATTTTACCTGATACGAAAGTCCATGCAATGGTTACAAAATTGTTGACACAGAGATGAGGCTCGCCTACATTTACTATTTATAATAGTAAAATGCAAATTGTGATCTGACAATGCCAAAACTTTACAACTTGAACTATAAAAAACATAGAGTGAAAAAAAAACGAGTGAAGGTCAAAGCCAACAAACCTTTGTGGAAATGACAATTTTTGTACAACTGCTGTGTTAATTGTTTTAATTGTTCAAATCATGGACAGTAACTATAGGATTTGGACCACTCATAAACTAATGCAGTCATAATCTTATTTCTTTTACTGATTAGTCTATTTGTTGGTAATATTCATTTGACGTGGCTTGGTACTTGTACATTCCGTCATTGTATTAAAGTGCTATGGTAAATTATTTGTATTCTTGTCTTTTGTTTTGTCTGATGTGCTTGTCAATATGCCTTTTTGTTTTTCTTTGTTGACATATTTGTTTGTTTTAATAGTAATTAAGATTATAACACAATGTTTACTGCAATGCACCCATATTTTTACAATTAATATATTTTTGACATTTTCACCTATTATACATGTTTGTTTCTTTTGTTCAAACATTCTTTGTAATATTAAGGAATGTAATGCGACTGTCATACAAGTGAAAGGTTAAGGTAGCTATGAAACCAGGTTTAATACATTATTTCTACATAAGAAAATATCTATACCAGGTAATAAATATGACAGTTAATATCCATTCGTTTGATATGTTTGAGCTTTTCATTTTGCCATTTGCTTACGGACTTTCCGTTTAGAGTTTTCCTCGGAATTCGGTATTTTTGTTCTTTTTCTTTTCACATGTAAACCATGAAAAAACACAATGAGCAATTGTTTACGGATTGGGATCAAGAAATTTCAATTGAATTGATATATGCTATAACTAATAAAACTATGGACGATACCAAGTACCGGTAATCCTTCTAAATATGCAATGTGCTAATGTTAGTTCATCAACACACAAGATATATCATTGACTTACTACAAGTGAATACCATCAAACTAACTTAATCTGAAAAATTACCTTAAAACTAAGCAAAGGTTTAAAGTCAAAGGTTAGACTCAATAACATCAATTAATATGAAATGTGACAATGCAATATCACAACTAATACCATTGACAAAATTGATTGACATACCGTTCCCGCTTCCGCTTAATCTAACTTTAAGCTGTATACGTATGCCTCGTAGGGATCACATAGCTTTGATCTTATTTGAATCTTCCATAAGAAGATGCTTAGTTGTTGTGGTTGGGTCTGTATTTTCACAAACTATTTTTAAAACATCCGTTGTAATTTCTTTAGGGACTAATTGTAAAGAGTATATAGCCGTCTGACAGATTCCATCTTACCTTGCACTTTTTCATTGTATATACCAAATGTAAACTTTTTCCAGTTTGGACTTTTACAAATAAATTTATAGAGTATAGTCGTTTTGGTTGATGGGTTTGAAGACAAATATGGTATGAGTTTGAGGTGAACATGTCTGTCGGGTATGGCTCATTGCAGATAAATCTCATTAACATAGAGAATTGATATGAATGTGAAGTTTATGTGACACGTAGAGCATGTAGAGTAAATACTTTATTTTCCAGATCTAGACTTTTATAATTCTATCATGACAATCAAAAGGGCTCTAGGTAGTTCTCAAATTCATGTTCACCGTTTTGAGTCAAATTCACCTATTAGATTTAAAACCATGTCATACATTAATTTTATCCAAATTATAAAAAGTTTGAAATGAACAATTGACAGGGCCTAAGCTTAATAATATATAGCCTCGTTTTGTGTAAATTTTAAAAAGTCCTCGAGCTATTTAATTAACTATCGAGTTGACCACCGAAGACCTCCGATGGTCATATGAGCGATATAAACATAAATAAAGAATGATATACAGTCGAATCTGTTGTTTGACTTTCAATATAACTAGAGGGTCTAAAGAGCCTGTGTCGCTCACCTTGGTCTATGTGAATATTAAAGAAAGGAATCAGATAGATTCATGACAAAATTGTGTTTTGGTGATGGTGATGTGTTTGTACATCTTACTTTACTGAACATTCTTGCTACTTACAATTATCTCTATCTATAATGAACTTGGCCCAGTAGTTTCAGTGCAAAATGTTAGTTAAAATTTACAAATTTTATGAAAATTGTTAAAAATTGACTATAAAGGACAATAACTCCTTAGGGGTCAATTGACCATTTCCGTCATGTTGACTTATTTGTAAATCTTACTTTGCTTAACATTATTGATGTTTACAGTTTATTTCTATCTATAATAATATTCAAGATAACCAAAAACAGCAAAATTTCCTTAAAATTACCAATTCAGGGGCAGCAACCCAACAACAGGTTGTCAGATTCATCTGAAAATTTCAGGGCAGATAGATCTTGACCTGATAAACAATTTTACCCCATGTCAAATTTGCTCTAAAGGCTGCGGTTTCAGAGTAATAAGCCAAAATCTACATTTCACCACTATGTTCTATTTTTAGCCATGGCCGCCATCTTGGTTGGTTGACCAGGTCACGGGACACCATTTTTAAACTAATTACCTCAATGATGATTGTGGCCAAGTTTGGTTTAATTTGACCCAGTAGTTTCAGAGGAGAAGGTTTTTGTAAAAGATAACTAAGATTTACAAAATGGTTAAAAATTGACTATAAAGGGCAATAACTCCTAAAGAAATCAACAGACCATTTTGGTCCTGTTGACTTATTTGTAGATCTTACATTGCTGAACATTTTTGCTGTTTACAGTTTATCTCTATCTATAATAATATTCAAGATAATAACCAAAAACAGCAAAATGTCCTTAAAATTACCAATTCAGGGGCAGCAACCTATCAACGGGTTGTCCAATTCATCTCAGAATTTCAGGGCAGATAGATCTTGACCTGATAAACAATTTTACCTGATGACAGTTTGGTAAAAATTGGCCCAGTAGTTTCAGAGGAGAAGATTTTTGTAAAAGCTAACGACGGACGGACTAAAAAAGAAGATGTGGTATGATTGCCAATGAGACAACTGTCCACAAGAGACCAAAATAACACAGACATTAACAACTGTTAACATTCATTTCCATAGAATAACCGAACACGCACATTTCATGCGTTATTTATCTTTAGCTTAGGGGTAAAACTGCAGTTCACATGAATCCAGATTCAATAGCCGAATAGGATCAAATTAATTCATCATCAATGTTTTTTACTCGAATTTGACAAAATTGAACCATTCTTACTGCTAAAAGCCAATTATTATTTCACTATTTCACTTGCTTTAGAACAAAATAAAATGATACTTAAGATTTTTTTGTCGTTGCTACAGTGCCTTTTTAAGAAACAGCCATATACCATCATGTGTACTCTTGTCTTAAGGATTTTATTTCTATCCAATCAAAGCGTCAGTCTTTCAAACATTTTTTCAGATTCACTTAAAAAAAGCAATATTAAGTTTTTTAAAATAGTATTCCATAAAAAAATGTCACGTTTTTTAAATATAGGAAGATGCGGTATGAGTGCCAATGAGACAACTCTCCATCCATGTCACAATTTATAAAAGTAACCATTATAGGTCAAGGTATGGTCTTCAACATGGAATATCGGCTCACACTGACCAGCAAGCTATAAATTGTCCCCAAAACATTACTAGTGTAAAACCATGCTCATTTCGATGGAGTAAATGGGCATATTAACATTGAAAAGGTCTATAGTGTACGTATGTTTGTATTTATTGTGGTTCTGGTTAAGATACAATCATTTAATAATAGATGTACAGGTAGTGACTTTTTAAGAATAGTAAATAAATTCATTGAATGACAGAATAACTAATGAATTCAAAAATGAGCATTGGATATGAGTGTTGTTCGGTCAGGAGTTTGATTTCTTTCTATATCTATATTAGATTTTGTTATTTTTTTGCTTATTTTCAGATAATACTTTGATGAAAAAAAGAGAAAGTAGAAGAAGAAGCTTAAGGAAGTCCTAGCTGTAGGCAATAGTAGATAAACCAGGATGGCAAAATACTATGAATATCCTTTTAAACATGTTAAAATAAAATGGATCTGAGCCCTTGGTACCGGTGCTGTATTTGGAGCAAGCGGAAAAGAATAGCATGTAAAAGTAATGCTCTTGCTCACATATTTTGACAAAGAGCTATGAGTGAAAGGGCAATTTGAGGTCAAATACATAAACATGACATATTTATGACGCCATAGTTACACAACACCTGACTGTTCTGCAATAAAGTTTCCTGATTAAAACATCTGGTTCATTTATCAATAAACTTAACATAATCATGAAAGACTTTGATAAGTTTACTATTTACAATTTCAGGGGTCATATATAAGTTCTAAAATTAAGCATATGTATTCCTTTGGTGATTTAAAATTATTTATATATTTGTGAAAAGCCTGATATTAATTTTTTTTCGGGAAAGTATTCAACCAATCATTATGACGAAAAGTATCTGTTTTAAGATCGTTTCGTTTATTATTGTAACAAAACAGAAACCACTTACTAGTATTTCTAACGGTGATGACAACAATTGTAGCTGGCGTTCACCACTTTCACAATCTCCATAATATCTTTGAATCACTACAGTACTGTATTTTGAACTCACTATTATCTAGTTTAGAAAATGTTTGGAATATTTTGACAATCGTATTTTTTTAAAAGACGTTTTATATTAGCTGTGTTTGCTGTTCAAGCCCTGCAAAAATTACAAAATGCGATATTCTAACTGCCTTTAACATTTCGTATAATTTTAATCTGAACAATTATGAAATATAACATTGTAAAAATATATATCAGCACTAATTGTTATAATTTTGATTAAGAAGTGCGACTTTTTGGTATTGTGAGTTTTAATTTTTCACTTGTTTAAAACATCCAGTGATTTTTTTTCTTGAAATTTGTATTTTAAATTTGTAATCAATGTGTCTAGTTCATTTTATTGTTGATAAAATATATGTTGCATAACTTACATGTAAATGTAAATCTGTTTTATCATATAATATTGACAGATAATTTAAAAAAAAAAAACACCATCAATTTAAATTTTCTTGTGCTATTAAATCGTTTATAGTATTTTCAACCTCAGATTTTTATCTGTAATTTATGTTATTTGAACCAAAAAATTATATTTTTGTCCAAATAAAGTTTTTAACATTTGTACACGCCTATTTACGGAACGTAAATATGGTATACCATTGTCCGTCTGTCTGTTGTCAGTCAGTCTGTTCGTCAGTCAGATTTCACGTTTACGGGGGTTTTATTCATTTTCGGTCAATAACTTAAAAAATGTTTTCAGCAGTTTTCATGAAACTTCGGTGGATTGTTAATATCTTTTGAGGTATCTGCCCTTTCGATTTTTATAAATTTAAGATTTAAACATGTTAACGTTATCGAGTTAAAGGATTTTGTTATCAACAAGAGGCTGTCACAACGACAGCAAACCGGATTTTTTAACATTTATTTGTGTCCTGGCTATATCACAAGAACCATTACTAATGAATGGTGAAAGTGAAAATCGTCAATATCAAATTTGACCTCCATTTTGTCATCAGTATCAACATATTAAAATTTGAAAAGCTTAGATTGAATGGTTCATGAGTAAATGCAACGACCTGAATGGAAACGCCATTTTACGATCTTTCAAGAACCATAACTCCTGAACGGTAAAAGTCAAAATCGTCATTATTGTACTTGACCTCCATTTTGTCATCAGTAACAGCATATTAAAATTTAGGAAGCTTTGGTAGAACAGTTCATGCATAAATGCACGGACACGACTGGAAACTCCATTTTTCAATCTTTCAAGAACCATAACTCCTGAACGGTAAAAGTCAAAATCGTCATTATTGAACTTGACCTCCATTTTGTCATCAGTAACAGCATATTAAAATTTAGGAAGCTTTGGTAGAACAGTTCATGCATAAATGCACGGACACGACTGGAAACTCCATTTTTCAATCTTTCAAGAACCATAACTCCTGAACGGTAAAAGTCAAATTCGTCATTATTGAACTTGACCTCCATTCTTTCATTAGTAACAACATATTAAAATTTGGGAAGCTTTGGTAGAACAGTTCATGCGTAAATGCACGGACAACTCCATTTTTCAATCTTTCAAGAACCATAACTCCTGAACGGTAAAAGTCAAAATTGCCATTATTGAACTTGACCTTCGTATAGTTGTCAGTAATAACATATTAAAATTTAAAAGCTTTGGTTGAACGGTTCATGAGTTAATGCACGGACAACATTTGATTGCAGCTTTCGGACAATCTCTTTGAAGTGCTTTGAGCAGTTTTAATGAATCTTTGGTGACTGTTTTAAAAACATTGATTAAGGTAACCTACCTGTAGTGTTGTTATAAATTTCTAATATGATATTGAAAAGTTATTGAACTTTATTCTTTGAAAATTCGACGGACGTCTCTTGCGTTAATTACGCAGCTGCTTATTTAATGCTATCTTGGCTATTGAAATATTTCAAATTACCCGAATCCCTTGGTCAGTTTTGATATATAAACCAAATAGTGTACATTACATTATCGAAATATAATTTACAAAAGTTTACATCACATAAATGATAGAAATATGAAATATGGGACACTGGTGTTGTTCCTACAATCATAAGGAGATCAGACTAATTGATTGATTGAATAAATTATTGACTGATTGGTGTTTAATGCAACTTTTTGCATTACTGGCTATTGTATTATGGTCAGGTTTTATTTGTGGAGAATGATGGAACGCCCAGAGAATAAGACCGAACCTCCGACTATTCTGGTCAATTAAGATTGAATTGAGAGCACCTGAAACGTACGTGCTGGATTCAAACTCACAACCGTAATGATGACAGGCTAGTGATTCAATAGTTGAAATACTTAGATCACTCGGCTACCGAGGGTATCTTAATATCATACTGTAATGTATCAGTGATGTAAAACAATATATTCAATGCATATCTTATATGAAAAGAGAAAAATATATCAGTAATGTAAAACAATATATTCAGTGTAGCTGTGTCAGTAAGACGACGATAAGATGCACATCTATGAAAAGAAATATATCGCATACGATGATTTCAATTTAACACTATTTATTGGTCACTATAAATACAATTATTCTTATCATGTGAATTCATTGTTGATGTTTTGTTGACACGTAATTGTCATCTATAAAAACGATGCTTTTCGAAAATAATTCAACTTATTAAATCAAAATAAAAGATTTATGTTACTCTTCCATCCTGAACATGCATAAAATGTTTTACTGGGGATTAAGGAACCAACAATCATTCAATCAATAACTATGTTACTCACTGATGTTCAAAGACGAAGACAGTGTTTTGATTTAAGAGATACTGGGTTAAGCTGTTTTTGACATAAGTGCAATGGGAGTACCATTGATATGGAATTACAATGGAAAATAAGGGATAGAAATTCACTACACGACGTTTTTATTGTCAATAATTATTTTTCATGTTTGGTTATTTTTTACAGAGTAAGTCTTTTTATCCAAATTACTTGTTATCGAGTCTGCGACATGGTCGCAAAATCCATCCATAGCGATCCTTCATTCTGTGGCGTACACAAATAATTTAATCTGTGGTTAAAGTTTTGAAATTTTAATAACTTTCTTACGAAACTGCATATATCCTCAATTTCTGCCAAACTTGGACAGAAGCTTATTAATAATCGTAAGATAGTATCCAGACGTAAATTTTGTAAAAAAAAAATCCTGTATTTACTTTTATAAATCCGTATTTTACTTATAAATTTTGCCAGTTAACATTACATTATCTCTGTTGATACAGTTTTTAAAAAATCACCTAACCTAAAACTTATAAAATGCAATATAATTCACATTGAGATTGATAAACGCACGTAGAATGTACGTATATATCCAGAAAAAAAAAGCATCGAAAACTACACATTGTGCTTCTTGTCTTAATCAGTTAATGCAATATGTATTAAACTAACTTACATGATGGCATTGTCGTGTTTTGTATGTATAACTTGAGCGATAACAAACTTTGACATATTAAACTTAAACAACTGATAAAAGATTTCTAACTTTGAAGGTGAAAATCATGCAAAAGCCTTACATGTGTATGGAATTTTAGATTGAAGTAATCGGCGAAATGCGAGTTATGTATGTGTAATGTCGGGTTAATACACAACACGAATATACAAAAAAGAACTTGATGTGATCTACATACCTAGTGTATATCGCTCCCCTTTTGTCTTTCTTTGTTTGTCCTTGTATTTGTCAGTGTATTTATTTTCGAAAATAAAAGCAACAGTAGTATACCGCTGTTCGAAATTCATAAATCAATTTAGAGAAAACAAATCCGGATTACAAACTAAAATTGAGGGAAACACATCAAATGCAAGAGGTAAACAACGAAACAACAGAAACACTAAAGTGCAACAAAAAACAAAGGACAAAAATATTATAAGTTTGGAATATTGGAATACATATATATATATATATATATATATATATACAACTCGTCTAAACATCAACCCAACAATGTTAGATCTGTAAATTTGCTTTCGCAAATTTTTGATTCTTCCCTCGCCGGGATTCGAACTATATATATATATATATATATATATATATATATATACAACTCGTCTAAACATCAACCCAACAATGTTAGATCTGTAAATTTGCTTTCGCAAATTTTTGGTTCTTCCCTCGCCGGGATTCGAATCCATGCTACTGTGATATCGTGACACCAAATCGCCGGCACTGCAGCCGTCCCGCTAGACCACACGACTACCTGGGCTATATATGTAGGATCCTTTACTATAGATAATTGAGCTGATCTGTAAAATTAACATCTGCATGCCTTATATATCATGTACTGTAGTACGACGCTAAATTAAAACTGGCGTGGAAAGGTAACACCTGGCCACCGAAAGCTTCATTTTTTATGAAGCCCAGGTGGTCGTGTGGTCTAGCGCGCCAGTTACTGTGCAGGCGATTTGGTGTCACGATATGTCAGTAGCATGGTTTCGAATCCCGGCGAGGGAAGAACAAACAATTTGCGAAAGCAAATTTACAGATCTAACATTGTTGGGTTGATGTTTAGACGAGTTGTGTATATATATATTGATCCGATGGATACATCTGTTGTAGGGTTGTCACTGACTCAGACGTACTTATAAATATAATTATTTTCTGTGACTGTATCTTACATTCATTTGTAGGATCCTTTACTATAGATAATTTAGCTGATCTGTAACAATAACATCTTCATGCCCTATATATCATGTACTGCAGTACGCCGCTAGATTAAAACTGACGTGGAAAGGTAACACTCGGCCAGCGAAAGCTCTTTTTTTGAGAGCCCAGGTGGTCGTGTGTTCTAGCGGGACGGCTGCAGTGCCGGCGATTTGCGAAAGCAAATTTACAGATCTAACATTGTTGGGTTGATGTTTAGACGAGTTGTATATACATTATGTACACAGCCATGTATCACCATCATTGATGGCGATCCGATGGATACATCTGTTGTAGGGTTGTCACTGACTCAGCGTATATATATATTATATATATATACATGACAGAAAGTAATGCAACGCTTTAATTGCAAACAATGTAAAATAACACGATAGTAGAATGTGTGTAATTTGCGTTTTGCCATAAACTTTTATTCCGTTTATGGTTTAAAATTGAATTTGTGTTATAAACATGATAAACCTTCATTTCATGCAAAATTAGGACTAGAGAGACGCATCATTTTAGCTGTACTGAAAAAGCTATTCAAGCTTTATCTTGTCTTCTTTACCGACATTGGAAAAAGGAGTCCTGCAAAATTTGCATTTTTGTGAAAAGCGTAAAAAACTATTTTTGTGCAGCTGTTATGTCCCATCCATGTTGCATTATTATTTGATGAATAGCAAGTTAATATTATGATTCAATTTTAAAACAAAAACAGATTAAAAGTAATTGGTAAAACCAATATTATACACATTCTAAAATCATGTAAATCATTGTTTGCAATTGAAGTGTTGCAATACTTTTTCCAGGTGTATATATTGTACACATAGTAAGTAAGAACAGATTTTTTTTATTTAAAATACACGTTATTTCCAAAATATTTGGAAATGTGCCTAAACAGGCATATTTAATTTGTTCGCAGGTTTCGGTAACATTCTGAATAGGACCCTTGATCGCCCCGTTCAATAACTTCGGAACATCACCATTTAAAAATCCCTGGTCGCAAACTTCGAAAAATTCCTTATTAGAATACCTGGACGCAAACTGCCTTAATAGACTACCTGGACGCAAATTTCCTTATTAGAATACATAGACGCAAACTTCCTTATTAGAAAACCTGGACGTAAACTTCCGTATTAGAATACCTGGACGCAAACTTCCTTATTAGAATATCTGTACGCAATCTCTGGCAGCATATTTGTTACACGTTTCTATTATTATCAATGCAGTCTCAAAATTTTAAAACATTTGAATTAGAATTCTGGATTGCAATCTTAAAAAAAGTCTTATAGGATTCCCGAATTTCGGAAATAATCTTGTTAAAACCCAAATTCGTCAAATTCGTTACTTTCGATAATATTTGTCATCGAATCCTTTGTCAGCAACCTCCATTCATTATTTTGTAAATAAATAAGACCGTTAGTTTTATCGTTTCGGTGCATTTTACAGCCGATTAAACGGTATGGATTTCTGTTTTTGTTGATGCAGTGCTTACATCCACGTCATTTGTTGTCTCATTTGGCAATCATATCACATCAAATTTTTAACTCACCCGACCTGAAAGGTCAAGTGAGCTTTTCTCATCACTTGGCGTTCGTCGTCGTAGTTAACTTTTATAGAAATATCCTCCTCTGAAACTGCTAGGCCAAATTTAACCAAACTTGGCCACAATCATCATTTGATTATCTTGTTTAAAACAATGTCCGCTGACCTAGCAATCAAAACAAAATGGCCGCCATGGCTTAAACTAGAATATAGGGGTAGAATAAAGAATTTGGCTTATATCTCTGAAACCAAAGCATTAATAGCAAATCTGACGGAGTAAACTGTTTATCAAGTCGAGATCTATCTGCCCTGAAATTTTGAATGGGACAACCCGTTATTGGGTTCCTGCCCCTGGATTGGTAATTTTAAGGAAATTTCCAATTCTTTGGTTATTATCTTGAATAGTATCATCGATATAAATAATCTGTAATCAGCAATAAAAAGTAAAAACACAAAAATACTGAACTCCGCGGAAAATTCTAAAAGGAAAGTCCAAAATCAAATGGCAAAATCAAAAGTCCAAACACATCAAACGAATGGATAACAACTGTCAAATGTTCAGAAAGTAAGATCTACAAATAAGTCATCATGACCAAAATTATCATTTGACCCCTTCAGGAGTTATTGCCCTTTATAGTCAATTTTAACAATTTTTCTTTTGTAATCTTTTACAGAAATCTTCTCCTCTGACATGTCTGAAACTACTTAAACAAATTGAACCAAACTTTTCCACAATCATAATCAGGGTATCTAGTTTAAAAAAGTGTCTGATAATCCGACCCGCGAACCAAGATGATCAACATGGGTAAAAATAGTACATAGGGAAAATGCAGTTTTACGCTCATATCTCTGAAACCGAAGCATTTAGAGCAAATCTGACGATATAAAATTGTTCAAAAGGTCATTATCTATCTGTCCTGAAAGGCTAAAAATGAAAAGGACAAACGGACAAACAATAATACACATGACACAACATAGAAAACTAAAGAATAGACAGCATTAACACCACCAAAAACTAGAAGTGATCTCAGGTGCTCCAGAAGGGTAGGCAGATCCTGCTCCACACGTGGCAGCCGTCAAGCAGATCTTGCTCCACATGTGGCACCCGTTGTGTTGCTTATGAGATAACAAATCCTGTAAATAGTCTAATTAAATTATTTTAAAAAAAGGGTCAAATGTGACGGCATAAACTATAAAGTTAGTGTGTTTCATAAAGCAGTATGCACTACAATTTCAAAATAAAGCATTAACTATAAATTATATCTATATACATGTATCAAGATTTTTTTCCTCATTGTTCAGTGCAGTAAAATAAATAATAAAATATCATGAGGACCTAAGAGCTAGGGTTCCACAGCTAAGAAAACATTGGTATCCTATAAAATTTTATTAAAAAACCTCGACCAAATACCATATCTGCTCATTAATTATCATTCCATAGAAGAACAAGAATGTGTCCTAAGTACACGGATGGCCCACTTGCACTATCATTTTCTATTTTCAGTTGACCGTGAGATTGGGGGTCAAAACTCTTACTTGGCATTGCAATTAGAAAGTTCATATCATAGGGAACATGTGTACTAAATGTCATGTTGATTGAACTTCAACTTCATCAAAAACTACATTGACTAAAAACTTTAACCTGAAGCGGGATGAACCGACGTACGGACGAATAGACTTACAGCCCAGAAAACATAATGCCCCTTTACTATCGTAGTTGGGGCATAAAAAAAAACATCTCAAGTTACAAAATAATAAAGTATTTAGAAATAACTTGTAAGTTTATTTTAGGTAAAGGTTAGAGATTTTGGTCATAAATGTACACCAATGAGACAGAAACCTTAAACATGAAAAAAACAAAAACCAACATCTAATGGGGTAACAGTCTTTCATAACAAACAATTGTCTATTCCGTTTATCAAGTTCTGCGCTAACAAATTTCAACACTGCTTCCAAAGATTTGTTTTCCATACAAAAGGCAAACACATATATCAGTTTCAATTATTGGGATAATTAGTGTAATATTATTGATGGATGATGTAATATTACTAGGATAAGTGCTGATCACTATCATAAAGAAGTTTTCTTGACCAATGACATCTGTATAAATTAACCAAACACATGCATACAATTGAATCTGTATTTATTTTTGGTCTAAATACATATAGCTCTTATAAACAACCAACAATGTAGACTTCATAGAATAAGACAAACCTTTTACCATAGTTATTTGTAAACATGCAATAATTATCAAAATAAAAATTAAGATACATATACTGGTATAATATAAAGTCTAGTAAGGTAAATATACAGAGATATATCTAAGTTGAAACTTACAGGACTAAGTCTATGTAGGCTTCTATTCCATAATAATTGACACATTATTCAACATAAGAAGTTAAAAAGTATTAAAAAATCAACTTATCATTCAATATTTTGCAACTTCAAAAATATAATAACTGATCCAGGGTTTTCACCAAAATCTTGACCAATCACATTCAAGAATAGATCCAGTAACCACACTACATTTAAAAGGCATCTGCTATCATTACATTCTACTTTCTCTCCTTCTAATTATCATATCAGCTTGCCTCCAAATATTTAAGTGTGTGTTTTTTTCATCAAAACTAGAGGATCTGGAAATGTCTTTTAAACAGAAAGTTAAACATGGAGTTTTCAGGTCCTTATAAGCAAAGCCTTAACAAAAGATCTCCAGTTTGATCAGATTGGGTCTAAACATCTATAAACTATGATTTTAAATTTGACTAGCAAAAACAGAAATTAAAATTTAATTTTTTTGAGAACTTGATGTCAAATCTCCCCTACCCCACTCTTTTCCTTCCTAAATAAGAAAGGCCCAGTTTAGGTTTCTTTTGTGAAACAATGTCATAGAATTCTTTGTTATTAAATAGCTTAACATAAACAACATACTTTCTCGTATACAAAAATGAGAATGAAAAACATAATGGACTAAGTTAGCATAGACTAGATTATGTCCATAAATTAATACAAACAAATCACAAAAATACTGCAGTTTTATTTTCTTAGAGGGGCACGGGACACCTTATGAAAAGTGTTACTGTAATTTCTGAAATTTTTTCATGCATATATTAATGCTATTGTTTGACAATGCACCAACATGCATGATTAAACAAAGTAATGTCCATAAATGCTGCATACAAATAATACTATCAAAATTTCAAATGCGATATATTATTTTTTGCGACACCTATCTCGTCACAATCTTTGCCATAAAAAAACAATGCAATTTTTTTTTTAATTTACCGTTGTAATACTATCAAAACGTGATATGTCACATCCAGTTTCATACAGAAAAAGGTTAAAAAAAATATTCCTTAGACTTGACAGTTGTTACAAGAAATAGGATTGATTGATTATTGGTTGCTTAACATCCAGTGGCAAATATTTCATGCATGTTCAGGACGAGAACAAGTTCACAATAAATACAATAGGTAGGTCTTGTTACAATAGAGGCCATCTAGGATGATGGTCGGGGAAATTTGGACTGCCACTGCAAAATGAGGGTATAGTGGATAGGAACAGAAATTTTACATTGCAACAGGTCACCTACGGACCCCTCAAAGAGTTGCAAGGGTTCTTTACGTGCAAAGAGCGTGGCACTCTCTCTACACGAGACATCGGATTTAACGTCCCCGTTCCGACCGGACGCGACTGCGAACTTGATACATCCCGCACAGCCAAACGGACGCCCCACTTCAGCAAGCGTTTTACTGCCGGTCGGGAGAAGACCAAGTGACCATATTTCTATTCCCCAGTCACCCTTGGAGGAACAAAAATAGGAAACTAAGCCTGCATTTGGTTATAAACTTATACTTGTATATAATATTGATTTGTGAATTTTATGTGAAATGAACAAAATTTCAAATAATACATCATGCACTTGTAATATGAAAAGGTATGAACCATCACTTGTAGGTGTTATTCTTACAAATAGAATAACTCTTTGTTTCAAAACACTGACTTTTAACACTGGTGTTAGTGATTGTCATCATATGATATCTACTTTTATAGAAGGTCATACACCTAATTGTGTAAACAGTAAGACACAATATAGACGTTTTAAATCTTTTAATGTTGATAATTATATTATAATTAATGATCTTGATAATATAATTTTTTTACATGATTCAGATGAATGTATAGAAGATATAATTCTCATGTGATAAATTGTCATGCACCAATGAAATACAGATACCCTCGAAAAAACTCAGTACCATATATGAACAGAGAACTAAGAAAAGCTATTTTTCACAAACAAATGCTGAGAACAAAATTTGAAAAAAACAAAACAAGCAAAACTTAGGAAGCATATAGAAAAAAAAAGAAATATAGTCACAAAATTAAAAAGAAAATCAGTGAACATTTATTTTCAAGAAAGATGTGCTGGAGGACAAAAATCAAAACACTTTTATAGCACAGTCAAACCATTTTCATCTAAAAAGTCTACCTGTAGCCAACCAAAAAAATGTAATTGTGGATGATAATAAAATTTTAAACGACAATAAAGATTTTTGTGACAACTTTAATACTTTTTTTGTTAATGTTGCCAATGTCATAGGCAAAGGTACTATTTTTGAAGAAAAAACACATCCCAGTATTTTAAAAATTAAATCTCACATACAACATGATAACGCTTTTGATTTTAAACCTATACATGT
The DNA here is from genome assembly GCA_037788925.1 of Mytilus galloprovincialis. Taxonomy (NCBI): domain Eukaryota; kingdom Metazoa; phylum Mollusca; class Bivalvia; order Mytilida; family Mytilidae; genus Mytilus; species Mytilus galloprovincialis. The sequence goes on along the minus strand of CM075338.1, from coordinate 54,327,096 downwards.
TGACACAGTAAACAAACTTGTGAAAAAGATCAATATAAAAAAGTTACTGGCGTAGATCAGATATCATCTAAACTACTATGAGCTGGTGCACCAGTACTCAACAAACACACAACATTAATAAATAACTAGAATCCTGTGAGTTTCCCAACAGACTCAACGAAGCTCAGGTTGTACCATTACACAAAAAGAATGATCCACTGAATAAAAGGAACTATAGACCAGTGAGCATTTTACCAACCATTTCAAAAGTCTATGAAATGGTTATGTCTGACCAGTTGACTGAATTTTTTTAGAATATATTTCATGCTTTTTTATGTGCATTCGGAAAAAGTCATGGATGTCAGACAACTTTGCTGACTCCTTGAAGATTGGAAAACAGCTCTGTATTTATATTACTTTTAAGCATCTCCTTATCGTCCGAACTTAACTTATTTTCAATAAATTGGCAAAGTTTTTCAACGCACTGTTTGTCCCACCCTTCAGAAGTAAAAAGTGTGGAATAAAATCGTACTTATTCTTTTAATATCGAATCAATATCATATTTATACTCACCCGTTTTTGTTTTTATACGATTCCATAACTTGTTTTGGCCATTTTTCTTTTCTAAACTAAACAAATATTTCGTATATTTTTCACCTTCCTCTGCCCATTTAATTTTTGCCCTAATTTTCGCAGATTCTGTCAAATTTGTATAAATATCCTTAATTTCGCTTTAAATTTCGGTTATTCTAGAATTGGTTATATTTTTTTTCCTCTACTTATTTTAATGCTTCAAGATGTTTTTCAAGTTTTTAATGTGATTGTTATTATATACTCGATTTATTATTTTACTAACATCAATTGTTTGAAATTTTATTTTACTTTTGGTAACATCCCACCATTCTTGTATATCATTATATTTGTCTTTAATATTTTTCCATCCTTCTTAAAAGATTTTAAAGGCATTTGAAAACTGTTCACATTTAATTGTATTTAAATTCATAATCCACATACCCGGACTTCTTTCTATATCATCTAGCTTAATTTTTTATGTAACTATTTCGTGATCACTAAATGGGAAATGAGATATACGAGTGTTAAATATTTTACTATTCACAGATTTGCTGCAGAACATAAAATCAATACGATACTTCGAGTTTCCTCTCTGAAGCGTATAACGTTTTGTATCTGGAAATCGAGATCTCCATACATCATCTAATTCATATCTCAATAAAAGATTTTTTAATTCAATTGTACCGACGTCATTATTTTGATGTGATGGCATTCTGTCTATTTTTTTTTGGTCTAAAGTACAATTAAAGTCTCCTAATAATACGGTGTAGTGTTCAACGATATCAGCGTCATACATGTTATTTAAAAGAGGGACGAAAGATACCAAAGGGACAGTCAAACTCATAAATCTAAAACAAACCGACAACGCCATGGCTAAAAATAAATAAGACAAACAGAAAAACAATAGTACACACGACACAACATAGAAAACTAAAGAATAAACAACACGAACCCCACCAAAAACTAGGGGTGATATCAGGTGCTCCGGAAGGGTAAGCAGATCCTGCTCCACAGGTGGCACCCATCGTGTTGCTTATGTGATTACAAATCCGGTAAATAGTCTAATTCGGTAGGTATTTAAGTTATTTCATATTAAAATCTGCAGAAACTATAGTTAACCTTTAGTACTTGCATGCTAGTCTAACTTAAATGCAGAGGATACAAATGTACATGCTTATTTATTATTTTCATAATTTAAAACCAGTTAACTTATTAACCAAGTGTTGTAATAACAAAAACTCGGAAATGAGGCTGGGTGACACAACATGGCACATATGTCTTCTTCTTGCAAGAAAAATTAAAAAAAAAAAACGTGTCGGTGTAGTCCTTGTGTGTTCATGTTGGAAATCATCATTATTCCGTCATTCTATATATTCAACCAATTATCAATCTGACGAACTAATTCATGATGTTTATTGTGTTGTAGGTGTAATTTTTAACGGATTTTCAAATTTTCAATTTTGTCTAAGAACTTACTTTGGTAAAACTAATTCAGAAAACAACATTCCACTGAAAAAACTAGACATGCTGTAAATGCTATAGTGGAAAAGGTCGATGTATTGGTAAGTATTCTTAGCTTCTTTTTATTTTATTTCACAAGGTAAAGAGGCCATTTTATAGATGTTATGGTAATAAATAGTCAGTAGATTTTTTATTGGAATTTATTTTTTTAACTTCTGGAATTACTGACATCTTCATGCATCAATATATACTAGGTCATATACCTCATAAAATTATGATTGATTGATTGTTGGTTGCTTAACGTCCAGTGGCAAATATTTCATGCATATTCAGGACGAGAACAAGTTCACAATAAATACAATAGGTAGGTTGTTGTAATAGAGGCCATCTAGGATGATGGTCGGGGAAATTTGGACTGCCACTGGAAAATGAGGTTATATTGGATAGGGACAGAAATTTTGCCTTGCAACAGGCCACCTACGGACCCCTCAAAGAGTTCTTGCAAGGGTTCTTAACGTGCAGAGCGTGGCACTCTCTTTACACGAGGCATCGGTTTTAACATCCACCTTCGGACCGGACGTGACTGCGAACTTGATACATCCCGCACAGCCAAACGGACGCCCCACTTCGGCAAGCATTTTACTGCCGGTCGGAAGAAGACCAAGTGACCATATTTCTATAGCACAGTCACCCTTGGGGATTACAGACATATTAAGACACATAAATAAAATGAAACTTGTTATCACTGTAATAGAATAAATATTCTGTTTTGTTTTTGTTGTTTTAATGTATTTTCTGCTTTATCAAGTCAAGTTGTCGTCTAAAAGAATACTAGCCCGAACATGAGGTAATATTTTCGATTCGTCGAATTTATGTCAGGGAGTCATTTTAGACCTCATTTTATATTTTGGTGAAAATGAAGTTCATTTCGAAGCTGCAAGGATAAGACGAGTTATGCGTAATTTTCACATGTGTAGGTTAATTTAATAAGAAATTAGTTATAGTAAACTATTCTTGTCGTTCAGTCCCATTTTATTATGAGTCATGAATTTTTGATACAAAGCAAGCATGTATATTTTAATAGCTAGTTTCCCCAATTCATATTATAGTTTCATATTTATATTATTTGAATATTCGCGATTAGTTTCGTTATGCTAAGTATTGTCTCGATTTCGAATATTTCTCAACCGATGCTCATTATCGGAATTGATATTTTTGGGTTGATAGGTTTATAGTGTTTAGCTTTTACAAGCGCCGTATATGCTCTACCATGTTTATATTTCGAAAGATACCAGATCTCTATAATATGTTCTTACATGTCCTTGTCAAAATTTTATTATATATTCATTATTTTATGCTGTTCAGCACGTGCTTTATGCTCTGTTAGGTTCAAATAGTCGGTCTCGCATTATGCTCATATATTTAAGATTAAGTCCGCATTTCTTTTACATTTGAATGCTAAATAAGCATTTATTTATAAGAAATATTATAAGCATACGTGTTCGTTCGTCTAAATGCATATGCTCATGCATTTACATAAAATTTGTATACTATAGATATTATTTGATCATTTATATGAACTACATATTTCTTTTAGTTGTATTATATATAGAGAATAATACATGGCAAAATCCGTATCACATGCCGTATCATCCCGAGATACCAATATCAGCCCGAGGGCCCTTAGGCCCAAGGGCTGATATTGGTCGAGGGTGATACGGCATGTGATACGGATTTTGCCATGTATTATACACTTTATCATATGTTTAAACAGGAGAGTATAAAGGAATTGCTTACTGATCCAGAGCACCTGGACAGGAATTATCTTCGGATTTTAGTTTGCCATGTTGTATAAGCTTTATTAGAAATAGGAATTACTTTTCCATCCGAAGCACATTGGTTACCTTACAATCTAGGTCCTGTTGCCCATAGAAATATTTTGTTTATTGTATATTTTTGTTATTTGTTTGAGTTTTGTATGATACTATTTCAATGAGTTCTTTTTATCCTCCTTTAGTAATATGGTTGT